>LR990056.1:16010000-17210000 GCA_905147135.1 Blastobasis lacticolella
TAACAAAAAAAACCGCCAGGTCAATAGGGATAACCCGCTGAGATAAACCCATGTCAATTGGTGTCATTCGGCTATTGAATCGTGGGTGTGGTTCGAACAATGGAAATTAAACCCTAATGTATACGGCATAAGGTTGATAATCGATTTTGATTCAAATATTTTTTGGTCCTTCGTGGTAAAAAGTGCGTTTGCAAAAAAATATCGAAAAATAGAGAGAAAAATTGCGGTGTTGTTGAGTGAGAAACTGATTTCGTACAATGACATTTTTAATCGGATTATCGAGTTTTTTATCGATTTACGCTGTGGTGGATTTAGTAATCGATAGTTGGTGATGTTTTGTGTTGTTTGGTGCTTCAAAAGGGTAGTCCTTGACGGTTTTTGTGCTAACGTAGGTATCTGAAATGCACACCTGTATCAATGTTCTATCCTATGGAAGGTGTTTACAAATCTATATTTTTTTAAATTTGATATTTTGTCCTGATATTTAGATGATTAGGTAAGTAGAGAGATAAGAGTTACATAGCAAACTCAATGTAATAATTTAAAGAAGTTTTAGTTAGAAGTGAACAACTTGAACAAGAAATTGCTTAGCGGGTAATATCAGGGATATCGAAAATATAATTTTGTATAGCGACTGAACAAGTGCGGAATTAAATTATAAACTATTCAAAAATTCAAAATTTCTTTATTGGTTAGGACATTCAATATCTCTTTCAATCGTCAAAAAGGAGGGGGGTAGGAAAGCTGGAAGGAAACACACGGTGACACGCTGACCGCCTTATGGCCGTAGATAAACGTATCCCTCGCCAACCACGACCAAACCGTGCTCGACAATGCCAGGCTTAAAAATATTACCATACTCACCTTGTTAGCAATAACAGAAGGTGTAGAGTTGCCAACGTACTAGTGATATTGCAAACGTCCATAGGCTACAGTAACTGTTTCCCATCAGGTAGACCATACGCTTGCTTTCCACCCTAGTATTATAAAATAAAAGAATGAATGAATGAAAAATTCTTCATTGCTTGTACACAGAATAAAACAAAAACAGAAAAGATTACTTCTTCTTTAATATATTTTAGTTATTTCCCCTCACGCGAGAGTACAACCATCACTGATACTCTTGTTTCGAAAACGCACAATACCAACAACTGAAGATCGAATTTTAAATGCAACAATTATCCATGGTTCCCTTAAAAAACCTCGAACCATCTGGTACAGTATTAGATTTTAAATCCATGGGTGCTTATCAAGGATTAGGTGAAAAAAATCGATGCCACGGATTTCATAAAATCGAGACATCCAACTGTGTATTCACAATGGTATCGAGCCTTTGAAATACCACCGAAAGCAATTTAGGGTTCCTTGGTGGACGAGGAAATAGTTTTGATAAAATTTTTCGATCTGAAAGCTTAGTCTAACCGAGGTAAAGATAATCATCATCTTGGCGTTAATGTCTCGGTTGTGCTCTCGCGCACGAGGGCCCGGGTCCGTCTTGACTATGATCCAGGATTTGGTAATTACAGTGGAACGCCTGCAATCTGGCCGTGAACCTTTACAGATGCAGGAGGAGCAGGGGCTATCAGGAGAACCTGACCAGATTAGATCCTGAATATGCAGGTTTCATCACGACGTTTTCCCTCACCGTAAGAGCATCGGTTAGTATTCAACGAATGTACATAACTCAGAAAAGAGTTATTGCTACATGGCAGCAGTAGGATTCGGACCAGGTACCGCTCGCTTGCAAGTCGGACACCTTTACCACAAGGCCACTGACGCCCATCCCGAGATCAAGATCTACTGTAACTCCTCCGAACTCCTCAGGCTTGCCAGAGTTCTACTACCTGATAAAATACATCATAATATAAATATGTTAAGTATTTAATTAATGATAATTTCTGTCATTTTTTTTTGTTCTATTTTATTTTATTGATTTATTTGTGATAATTAATTAAGTGTACCTACTCTAATTTTATATTGTATGCCTAAAGGTAGACCACAGCTCTCTAATCGCTATTTATATAAGACCTGCATTTAATGTATAACCTGTGTGTCACAATAAACATATTTGATATTTGAATATAAATACTCGATATGAAGTTTATAAAATATTACCCGTTAAAAGCCTTTTTACTAAATCATTCAGACAGTTATTTTAATCAATAAGTAGGTAATACTTAGTTTGCACCATTAAATATAATATATTTAGTGAAACTAGTGTGTTTTTATCTATAATTATTGCTTTAAATAAGCTACTTTACTTCAGACAAAAAAAACTAAACTAGCATACTTTACTTCAGACAGAGGTACTTTTATTATTACAGCTTTATTTCAGACAAACACTAATTTCATCAAATTCACAAGCCACGGAACCCTTCCCCAAAATACCTGTGTCGCTCACCCTGACCGTACCGAAAAAAAATTAATAAAAAAGCCTTTCGCGATTCGACCTGTGTTTAACCGCTGTCAGGGGTTGTCAATCAAGCGGCCGCCCCGCCCGCGCGCCACGGTTTGACAGCCCTGAACTTATTTATTGTTTCATTTTTGATTTCGATATTTCTTTTTTTTTATTTCAATTTTTAATCTTGTAGCGTTAGATTTGTCGGGTGTCTGGTTTGATTGTAAATATGTATAATGCGGGTAATGTAGAGGTAGGCTCATATTTTTGTTGCCGTTATCAGCATACCTAATGGTAAGAAGAATTAAAAAAATAATCATCATCTTGGCGTATATGTCCCGGTTATGCTTTTGCGCACCAGGGCCCGGGGTCCGCCTTGATCATGATCCAGGATTTGGCAGATCAGATAATTATAGTGCAGCGACTACCATCTGACCTATGTGACCTTGCTAGCAGGCGAACCCGACAGATATGGATCATGGTTATACATTCAGTCACCTGAGTTCAGGCTTCGTCACGATGTTCTCCTTCACCGTAAGAGCATCGCTACATTCAACTAATATACGAAACTCAGAAAAGAGTCATTCAAAAGAGTACATGGCCGTAGAGGAATAAATGACTTCATTCATACAGTTACGTACTTTATATTCCGAAAAGAATATTAAGTTTAATATGTATTCTCGTATGTCAAGGACCGCGAAATAAAAACGAAGTAAATTACATGCAATTTCAAATTAGCTAATAAAGTTAAAATTTCTAAGCGTATTCGCTATAGTTTCTCTAAACATCATCTTGACGAATCGACCTGTAGCCCCTGCTGTAGGATTAGCAAAAACAGCGAGTTATTTCACAGCTGTCAAATTAAACGGAAAAAAGCTTGGATTGATCATTCTCAACTGATAGACAGACATCATATCAACGTTGCACATAATTGGGGATTATTAAGTCATCAATCAAAATTAAAAATAGTATACTTATAAACTATTATTAGCTTTTTAATTGCTAGTTCTATGGTATATTGATTAATTTCCTTTTTCTCTCTAATTCTAGGTTAGAATCACCTTTATACTTATTTACAAAGAATACTTGTCTAAGTAGAGTTTCTATGCGTTCCCACATTGCTCGTCAACATAGTGCCGGTCGCCACTCAAGTATTATGAGTTGGAACCCTGTGCGTTCGCGCACACTGTGAGACCTCATAGTAACGTTTCTAAATGCGTTTTTTTATATATGTACCACTAAGGTGGCAAACAAGCTTACGGCCTGTCTGATGGTAAGCAGTCACCGCAGCCTATGGACGTTTGCAATGCCATCAATTGTATTGTGTGACCCCGTAAAAACCTTTTCACCCCTTTCTTTCTTGAGGGTTTAGAGATTGAAGTCATCTATCCCACCAAAAACACTAATGTTAAATAATGCCCAGGTTCCTGTCCAAAAATCTCAGCCTTAGCCAGGGCCCGCTTTCTAACTTTTCGTCCTCCACGTTGCCTGGTCTTCAGCATCCTCGCGTCGTAAGCCATTGGCTCTCGCAATTGACTCGCCGATGTCAATCCATCGCTTCCTGATAGATTTAGACACCTGCATATTATAATACAGAAGCATGGGAGCGTCGGTGGCCGAGTGGTAAGGGTATCCGACTCGCAAGCGAGTGGTACCGGGTTCGAATCATCGTGATGAAACCTGCATATTCAAGCAACTGAATGTGTAACCATGATCCAATCTGGTGAGGCTCCCCTGATAGCAGGGTCACGGAGGTCAGATGGCAGTTGCTCCACTGTAATAATCTGATCTGCTAAATCCCGGATCATGGTTAAGGCGGACCCCGGAACCTCGTGCGCGAGAAAACAACCTGGATATTAACGCCAAGATGATATAATATATTATATTTCAGAAACCTAAGCCAGGTGGGAGGCCTTTGCCCAGTAGTGGGATGATTCAGACTGATATAAATACAGAAACCCAAGAACACCCGTGTGAAGCCGGGGCTAGTATTCACATAAATGGTTTCCTCCATAACAAAACCGTTGTTTATACACAATACTCTTTTCACAACCCTCTCTTATTACCAGTACCGCCATCTCCGATATTAAAACCTCCAATAATATCTAATGGAAGTCTACGATTTGGAGTCGAAAGTCCTTCAAAGTTCCCTTTCCGACTTTTTAGTACATCCCCTTTGTCTTCTCTCTTATTACTTTGTTTGATGTCCCACCCCGCTTACCATTCTTTGTAGTGTCATAATTATGTCATCTGTGGGGGAGCAATTGATATTGGACGCATATCACTTCAGTTTGATGGGTTTCGAGTCTTGTCTCTGTTGTGAGGGTATGGGAAAGACAATGGTAGTCAGTGCATTGTAGAGGATGATTTTTACTGAGAGATTTATGACAAAATACCTACTGTGCCGGTTCTCCGAGACTGAGTAATAGTTGGTCCTCAGAAATCATCGTCACACCCCGTAAAAGTCCACTGCAGGGCTTGAGGTCTCTCCCTCGAAAGGGGAAGTTATTGCCATAATCTTTGCGTTTGGCATAATCTTTGCGTTTACCTAATACCTACCTACGGTTCTCCGAGATAGTAATAGTTGGTCCTCAGAAATCATCATCACACCCCGTAAAAGTCCACTGCAGGGCTTGAGGCCTCTCCCTCGAAAGGGAAAGTTATTGCCATAATCTCTGCGTTTGGCAGGCGAGTTGGAGATCGCAGTGTTGTAAATATAACAATGGAAAACGCTGCTGCCCATTTTTCAGGCTACGGAGACAAGATATTTTGCCTTGAAAACATTAGTCGCCTTGTACGACACCCACGATTGTAAGGGGTTGGTGCTATTCTACTCTGCCGGACACCACACGGCCACCCGGCCACACGGCTGGACACCTCAGGCATACCTAGGTTAAAATTCAGTACTTCTTCAATGCTGTAGCGAGGTAGCGACTAACCTTATTAAAAAAAGTCACAAAGATATTTAACAAAATTAAAATCGGTTAAATTCGAACAGATATTTTATTGATATCAATAAAATCCACATTCCAAGATTTTTTTAATTAGTCCCCTATAGGGCTTCAACAGTAAATGGAATTTTGAAATATAGACTAACTGGCTTACTACTAACAATGCACATACGAAACCGCTAGATATAGGCTCTTTAAATTTTGCATGAACGTTTCTTATATGAAGTAAGTGAGCACTAAATGACAATTTTTGGAAATTCATCCCCTGTGTGGGCGGAATAAGGGGTAAAAATTTGTATAGAAGAAAAAGTGCATACCAATATCCACTCCCTATTTTTGTCGTTTATTGATAAAGGGGTCCGTTTAGAACAAGAACGGGTTGAATAGGTATTGCATTTTAAATAAACGAGAATACCTAAAAAGTGGTTCACTCGGACAAAGTCGAGTATAAAATTGTATCACAAACATAAAAAAAAAGAACTTATACGCAAAACCTTAGTTAGACAAAAAAGACCTGTAGGTACCCCAATATCAATAAACTTTTCAGACCTCGCTGAGCCTATTTCTTTTCTTCAGAACCGCACAACAAGCCCCAATCCTCTACCTCCAACCAAAAAACAAAACGCCATTTAGCGCCCCAAAGCCCCAGTTATTGGGAAATAAAGCATCCTTATTGGATCCCTCGACCAATATGGTGTCATAAACAAATTACTCTCCGACTTATAACTCACTTCGGTCTCAACCCTCTGAACGCTATAGTCCCGAACTGAGCCATAAAGAACGCTCCGCAAATATCCGTATATCCGCAAATATACGCCAAAACGCTCGACCGTAATAAAGAAATGCGATAAACCGAGCAAAAAATGGAGGACATGAATTCATTGGTATGACATTTGGGGTTTTGCCGAATGGTCACGGTTATAGCTCAGAAATTCTCCTCTAGAACGGTTCGGTGTTGCCGGATGCGGAGGGAAGTTGAAATTAAAATAAATGAGCAAAAATATTGTTAAAATAGATTAAAATGATCAGTATCATATACTATATTCAGTGGAATTAGTGTATGAAAGTATTTTAATCTATAATATAATAGAGTTCCGTCAAGAATTCACAAGGTAAAGTGTCAACTACCGAATAATTTGTAAAATTAAAATTCTTCAACCGTTCGGGAGCTACGATGTCACAGGCAGATTTACAAAGCCACAGATACACCAGATACACACGTCAAACTTGTTAAACCTCTTTTTTTTCATACCAATCAGCTGTCTGTGCTTTTCCCTAATACATCCTCCCTCATCCTCACAGCCCATAACAGTCCACTGCAGGACTTCGGGCCTCTCCCACAAAGGGGAGGTTGTTGCCATAATCTCCACGCTCGGCCGGCGGGTTGGATATCGCAGTGTTATACAGCAATGAAAAACGCTGCTGCCCATTTTCCAGCCAACGGAGACTTTCAGATTTTGTGCCTCGAAATCATTAGTCGCCTTGTACGACACCCACGAGTGTAAGGGGTTGATGCTATTCTACTCTGCCGGACACCACACGGCTAATACATAAGTTGCTGTAATTTGTACAATAAAGTTTTTAAATAAATAATTAAGTCAGTAAACTCTCTTTATTTATAGGATTAGGCGGATCATGGTCAAGGCGGATTTCGGGCTCTTGTATTAGTTTGATTAGCCCTTAGATTAATCTTAATATATTGTAAAGAAATATAAATAAAATATCAGTTTTATCTAACCCAAATATTAAAATTTCACCTGGCAACACTAGCTATATTTCCTTATAGTTTTATGGGATCGGTCCCCATCTTTTATTGGTCGTCGAGAATCTTGTCAATCCTATTATTCTGGGTCGTTTTTGTCCTGCTTCGTTTTAGGGTTACGATATGACTGATATTGAACGTTCGAATTGTCTAATTTGTGGACAGTTTGATGGGTCTCTGTCGGCTTTTATTAAATTCTCCCCCTTTTAAGAGCTATCTGATAGTAAAATTTTGTTAGTAATTGGAAAGTGGTTAGTATTGCGTCTGAGAGAGTTTTTATGTAATACGGCAGACAAACAGGCGAGCGATACACCTGATGGAAAGTTGTCACCGCCGCTTAGACATCAGTAACATCAGGGGCGCTATCAATGCCTTAATGCCCACGTCTAAGGAGACCTCTAATATACCTCGTGTACGATCCCATGTCATAGTCCAAAGGAAACACCGTGGCTGGGAGCTCATTCCACATCCGAATCGTACGAGCGGGACGTTTCCCGCTTTTAGAAACTCTCTCAGACGCAGAAAGAACGTTTTCTTTCTGCGTCTGAGAGAGTTTCTGATAGTTAAATCATTAGTGGTCATTTATGACACTCGTGAAGAATCGGGTTGGTACCATAACACTCTCTGCCAAATAAATAATCAAATGAAATCAAAATTTCTTTATTGAGTAAGGCATCAAAATTATCATTCGATCATCAAAATACGAAAGTAGGAAGGAAACACATAGTGACATGTTGGCCGCCCCATGGCTGCAGCACACCCACCCCACACGGACAACGGCCGGACCGTGTCCGACAATATCAGACAGTCAGTGCTCGTCAAAGCCAAGCGACAATACCATAGGTACCCCAATCTTGTCTTGCCTTGTTTTTCCCAATATTTGTCTGAAAATACCCACCCCCATCGATCAGATACGACCTGAGTGGTTCAGTTAGTCGTTGGCCGGTCTGACACCTAGAGGTCCCGGGTTCGATTCCCGGCCGGACAGAAATTGAAATGATGAATTTTAATTACCTATGTGATACCTGAATATATAATTTGCAATCGTCTCTATCCCACTTCCCGGCGTTATTTATAACGGCAATATTTAACGAAAGAGATATTTAATATCCTATTCAATAAGGAAATGTTGAGTTTGATGTTTTCCCTCACCTTACGAGCATCAGTTAGAGTTCAACTAATGTACATAACTCAGAAAAGAGTCATTGGTATATGGCCGCAGCGGGATTCAAACCTGCTACCTCTCTTACGAGTCCGGTACTCAACCGCTCGGCCACCGACGCTCTATGTACATTTGGACCAAATAAAGATTTGTCTAAGTCTATATCTATATAGTTAATATCAATTTTTGCCACCGAAATCAGTCGCGTTCCACTGCGGGCGCGCGGATAGGACCTGATTGATTTACAGGCGTCGCTGTCTGCCTCGCTTTGTACGCGGCGACGCCATTTCCCCGCTGTCGCGTCTAATTGCCGCTATAACTCATGTCTAATAATAATCTTGTGTTATTATCGGATTGTATGAGCAGGTGGCGGGGTTGCGGGCTGAGGAAATGAGGCAGGAAGGTCATCGGGCGAATGATTTCGGGAATGATTTATTTGGGACTACATTTCTGACCGCGTGGACTGCATGGTACGTAAGTAGGAGAAAGGGTAGGGCGGAGATAAAAAGTAGCCTATGTTGTTGCAGATCCTAGACTAGCTGGTTACGAAATTTCATCCAAATCTGAAGAGGAGGCGGACATTTAAGAATAAGATTAAGAATCGTTTATTGCCTTAATTTAACAAACTATTGGGACTTACCACTAAATCTCATCATTCCGGTAATTTATTAAAATACTGAGTAGGTATACGAGTAAAAGTAAATTAGTGACTAAACAATCAAAATTGAACACTAACAGATGTTCTTGCAGTGAGCGAAAATATCGGGAGGAAATTTGCACATTCACGCAAATGAATGTGTAACCATGATCCAATCTGGCCAGGTTCCCCTGTTCACAAGGTCTCGGAGGTGAGATGGCAGTCGCTCCACTGTAATTACCTGATCTGCCAAATGCTGGATCATACCCCGGGCCCTCGTGCGCGAGAGCACAACCGGGATATTAACGCCAAGATGGACTTAGTGGTAAGTACAAAAAACATTGTCTGACGGACCCCGGGCCCCCGCGTGTTGCGCGGGAGTGCGACCGGAATTTCAATCAAATCAAATCAAATACATTGATACAGTTTAGGTTTATCACAAACACTTATGAACGTCATACAATATACATGTAATAAGAATGAATGCTACGCACCACGCCATTTGACGCCAAGATAATGATGAGAGAAAAGATAATTTTTAGGGTATCAGACTCTGTTTCAGGTTCACATAAATGCCCAAAACAACAGCGTAACAATCGATTACACGATGATAAACACCTTAATATTCCGCCACCGCACTGAACCCACCCAAAGCCCCCTCGCGTGTTTGTCGAGTAATCTGTTGTCACATCGCCTATTCCGTCATTTGTAGCGGTACGCTTTGAAAATATCTAATTAGACCAATGATTGATTGGATATGGATGTTGGCTTTACGTCTGACGTCACTGTAAAAGCGTCGGTTAGTAATCAACTAATGTGCATAACTCAGTAAATCATCATTAGTATATTTGGTACTTGGATGCAGTGGGATTCGAACCCGCTACCTCTCACTTGCGAGTTGGATACCCTAACCACTCGGCCACCGATTTCTATACCACTGATGGAGGCAAACAAGCGTACGGCCCGCCTGATGGTAAGCGGTACCGTAGCCCGCACGTTTGCAATATCAGGGTATCACTCGCGTGAAAATATACGATATATGAGACGGTAAATTGAAAGGAGCTAGATACCACACGACCATTCTAACTTTTTTTTTTTTTTGCTCCCACCGCAAAGGAAATGGGCACCCTCCGGTATAGCGGTTGGGAGGGAGGAGGCGAACTCTCATGAGTACCAGCCGGCCGGCCGGACTGGTTATGCACGACTCGCCAAAAAGGGACCTAGGCGCATACGTGCTAAACACCCCCTGGGAGCACCTGTAGCCATAAGGGCCTTTCAGGTTTCATCGGATGCTACACTCCGTAGGGACGGGGTGCGCTCAACGTCACTCCTTACGGAGCATACGCTGGAGAATTTATATCTAACTTTTACGAGTTTCTACCAACTACACCTCAACCTGGACTTGGCTGTGCTCGGAAGCTCGAACCAAGGTCACTGATATAGCCCGAAGGAATGCCAGGCAGAGGCAGTGGAAAGGACACGTAACTCGCAGAACAGATAGCCGATTGGGCAGTAAAGTTCTCGAGTGGCCTCGTACCAGAATACGCAGCGTGGGTAGGCCTCCAGGTGGACCATCGACCAGGCAAAGATCACAGCGGAATACGGAAGGCACAGGACCGGACTTTGGGTGTGCGTGTGGAGATCTCTGGGGGATGGCTATACCCAGCAGTGGGTGTCTTGACTGATATGATGATGACGATGATGCTGACCCTGGGATCTCGCGAGCGCCCATCGGGGATATAACGCCAAGATGATGGTGATGATAATGATGATAGCGACAACTCAACAATTTTCTAGCTAATGCTAGTTAAATATTTAACAATATTTAATAAGGAAAACCATATTATTAACCCAGATAATGGCATAAAATACCTTCATATAGCTGGGAAAGGACGTAGACTGGATGGACTAGAAGCTATAGAAGTGAACAGACAGAAGAAGAATAATATAATTAATGACCAAATTTCCTTATCGACATCACCTATTTTAAATGACATACCTTCGGTATAATTTATATTTTTTACCATTTATTTAAATGTATAACAATTAAAATACTTTAAAAAAAATGTTGACTACTTGTAGCTTGTAAACAAAATATAAAATAATTGCCTGAAGATGAGTAATTCGAAACCGGTTGCAATTTAATAAAATTGTATAATAATGTGGGACTAGTGTACAAAAAGTGATTTAATTCATAATAATGCAAGTTAAACATCGAATAAACAATCAGAAACACCCAATAATTGATTCATCAATTCAAGTCCTAGCCCCCCAATCAGTGCACACCGAAAACAATGGCCGAATCAAAACACGACAGACGCTACACATTACAAAACGGTGGGCGTAATCACAAACATTACAGATTCAATGTACGACACGTCGCGTACACGTCGCGTACACGACACGTATACGACACGCGTACGACAAAGCGGGCAAATGACGCGCGATCAAACCACTTGTTATTCAATAACCGCCTTCCCCTACGTATCAATTTATCACGCGTTCAATGAAGGCGCAACTATATTTCATTCCTATAGTCGGGTAAGCATGGAGGCCGGGAAATTTGGGAATAGTAGATTTCCCAGCACTAAAGTTGTAGATCGGTTTGTTGGTCGGAAAATTTGGGAATCGCAGAATTTTGCAGGAATTCCTTTATTTGTAGATCGGTTTGTTGTGTGTGAGTTTCATGAACGGATTTTTATGTTACTCAGTAACAAACGAGCAGATTTGCTATTGCTAATTGAAAGCCTATTATCGCCCATAACATCTACGATTTATGCACTTAGTTTCAAATAACAAAAATGCAGAACCGCAGATCCGCAGATCCGCTGTCACTGTGAGGACTAAGATGGTATATGCCTGTATTTGCGCTGGCTACGTTATCATTCAAACCGGAATGCAACGAAGCAACATTGTTGCTTGGCGGGAAAAATTAGCTAAAATAAGCTGTGGCACCCATCCAGCCCTTCTCAGGATTGACAAAAGTCCTACCATTGGTATTGGCTAGAAGGAGGAATCTGTTTCAAGGCAGGCAAAGTCCAAGACAGTCCACGTCCAACCGTGTTATCACTTAACATCGGGTGATTTTGTAAAGAAGGCTTTGTAAAATAGAAATTTATGATATCTGTCCACAAAATAACTGTCTCATGGTAAACACTAATACAACCTGACAGTGAATCTATGACATTCAGTCGGCTACAAATACTGGCTATTCCTTGTACATGAATTTTCGGTCTTATTCGTCTAGATTTAGGGTCGAAATGTACTTGACGGCTTAGGGGGACAAGTTACCTTTCTACATTTTGACATTGTTGCATATTGACGTCATCTAAAAGGGAGTCCGTAGCCGAATGCAAAACGACTAGGCTGTGGATTTGGCATATGCCATAGGGTGGAAACTATTGTTTGGTACACACAGACAGAGCAATATTACTAATATTAACCATAGATTGATGACGTGGTCACCTCTGGAGAACCTTTGCTGCCACTGTATAACGGTTATATAGTAATCGCGAGATATTAAAGGTAGCGGGTTCAAATCCCACTTCGGCAATGTACAAATGACTCTTTTCTGAGTTTGTACATTAGCTGAATACTAACCGATGCTCGTACGGTGAGGGAAAACATCGTGATGAAACCTGCATATTCAGGCTACTAAATGTGTAATCATGATCCAATCTGGTCAGGTTCCCCTGGTAGCAGGGTCACGTAGACACGATGGACAGTGGTTACCACAGCCTACGAACATTAAGGAATTTCAAACGTTCATATTATGTTTCATGAGATATTAAAAATGATTTTAATACCCACGCAGTTTTTCTATTTTTATTTTTTATGTCATACGGTAGGCAAACAGGCAAGCGGGCCAACTGATGGAAAGTGGTCACCACTGCCTATAGACATTAGCAACACCAAGAGTATCGCTAATGAGTTTGATAAGTAAAAATTTTTCAATTAAAGTATGTGAATATATTTCTATTTGGCCGTGTGGTGTCCGGCAGAGTAGAATAGCACCAACCCCTAGGCGACTAATGTTTTCGAGGCAAAAGATCTAGATCTAGTGTCCGTAGGCTGCAAAGTGAGCAGCCGCGTTTTCGATCTGCGATCTTCAACTCGCCTGCCAACCGTGGTGATTATGGCAATGACCTCCCCTTTCGTGGGAGAGGCCCTAAGTCCTGCAGTGGACTGTTATGGGCTGTGATGATGAAATTATTTCTATTTCATTTGCCTATCACGTCCCATCTCCGCAAGCCGTGTGTATCGCCTATTCTATATGTCTTGGCTGATCCACGGGGCTGTATTTCATATCGGGCGCACGCGACTAATTGCCATAGCGGCTGCGCGTCTGTCCGTCCGTAGCTGCTGTTCATATTGACGCGGCATATCGGGAAGGTGGGGTTAGGGTTAAATTGGGCGAGGGTGATCGGTCTGATTTGAGGTGTTGGGTAGTTGGAAACAAATTAGAATAATCAATTTGAATGACGAGCTTGTTACGGAGTATGTAAGAAAAGTAAGGTCCGAAAAGGCAAGAATAAAAGGAGATGTGTGAAAAGAATTGTGGATATATGCGATGCTAGGGAATTATTTTAGCTGTAAGTAGGCCATTTTACTGTTTGTGCAAAAAGTATAAATAAATAAATAAATTAGGCCAGGACCGAGCAAAGTGGCGGTCTATAGTGTCTGCCTACCCTACCTGTGTGGCAGAGGCGTGAACATTATATATGTATTGTATATAAAGCTCAGAGAAGACTTGCTTCTCTTGATATTTCTGTTTTTATTTCTACTCTTCCCTTAATCTCTTTCTCTGTTTTCCTCAATCCTAAACTTCTTCAAGCTCTGTTACTGATAGAACTTAAGCTTAGAATCCGTTGAACTGTGACGTAAATTACGTTGAAACTAATAAATACATCGATACTACAAACAAACGCTCAAATTTGCATCAGTCAACATGTTAATGGCGGTATTACACGCTAGTACACCTACCGACACAATGCCCAAGGATAGATGATGATGTCTTATTGATTATGTGTAGCGGATGCGGCCACGATGATTAATTATCATTGTAACGAACGGATTCCGATTGTCTGCGTGATTGTCCTGATTGAGTGGCTAGGGATGATGGGATTGACGTGGTTCCAAGTGGAGTGCACCAGTTGGTATGGGGTTTTGGGTGTTACGGGCCCAAGCGAATTCAAGCGTACTATGTAGTCTAAGTGGGGGTTGTTCTGAGCTGAGACTATCGGAAAATACGCCTTTTTTACATTTCAGTTTCAGGTAACAAAAATAATTTGCGCAGGTTGCGTTGACACTGAGAGGACTAAGATGAAATGCCTTATGCCTGTAATTTCACTATATCACCTGACCTGACCTATATCAAAACTTAAGGCGCTGTCCTGATGACAGCGGTCGGGCGACAATTGTATACGACGGACGTCGCCCGACCAATAGGAGACCTCAACTTCACCCGTCGCACGACCATGATCGTACGATCGTTGCCAATTAGGACAGCACCTAATACTAATACCGAAACGAAAAAATCCTAAACGATAAGGAAGAGGAAACATTTAATAGGACAATACTTGAGTAGCGATTGGCACTATGCGTCCGTCTCATCATCACAGCATCACAGCCCGTAAAAGTCCACTGCAGGACTTGGGGCCTCTCCCACGAAAGGGGAGGTTATTGCCATAATCTCCACGCTTGGCAGGCGGGTTGGAGATCGCAGTGTTTTAATATAATAATGGAAAATGCTGCTGTCCATTTTCCAGACTACAGAGACTCTTGATCTTTTGCCTCGGAAACATTAGTCGCCTTGTACGACACCCAAGAGTGTAAGGGGTTGGTGCTATTCTACTCTGCCGGACACCGCACGGCCAAATAAATGAACAGTCCGTTAAAATGAACGAAATTGACCAATCATACTTAGACAATTGGTATTGTATTTGACATGATATATTTACATTGTAATTGTTATTTTATTTTGTATCTAATTTTGTAAATCAATGTATTAGTGTACTTATTTTATGGATTACCATGAGCCTGAAATAAATGATATTTAATTATTTTTTTAATGTTTGTGATTACGGGTGTTAGTCATGTTGGAAGTTCTTATCCATTATAGAAATGATACCTATAACTTTAGAATGAAATTTCAGTAAATAATTAAATATACCATAACAATTTTAACTAAAAAGTCACGTAGATGTCCCATGGCCGAATATTAACCATTCTTACGAATTACTGACGGAAATCTACGCATTTCGTTCATCGCGCAGCCGTCCTGGGGGTAAAATATCGCCGTCATAGAAGGGGGCGCCGGTGGCCGGCCCGATGGCTGGCCACACCGATGCGTTTTGTCGCATCGTGCCTGTGCACCGGGAGCTACGAAAGTAGGATGTGTACAGGTACTTTAATGCCTTAAAGGGGCTTTAGTTGGAACTTTGCCTGTGTCTTTCCATGACAAATATAAGCTTGGTGTCTAAAAGTCAAGAGAGAATGGGTATGTTCTAGGCAAGCATGCTGCCGACCTCATCGTGAGGTCAAATGCAGGCTTATTGTTCTTAGGAAAGCTTTACTTTTACCTGCTAGCTCATCGATCTCCAGTATCAAATTGATTAGGTTTTTACCATATACACCCAGGACAAAAGAACGTGTTGTGCTGATGATAAGCGGTAACTGTCACCCAAAACATCTCCAATTCATGAATTTAGGTTGCAGCCAACAAAAATGCAGAACTGTAGGCGTGTTGTCAGTGTTAGGACTAAGAGGAAATGCCACTGAACAATGCATTTCTGCACCGATCGACTTTGTGTGTCTTGTCTTACCTTCATTTTATCTCTACTCTCTATAAACTTTACAAAGTTTACAATCTCGTAAGGGGCTTGCATATATTGCCGGTACTTAATCGCCAGTCAAGGATCCTGCAGGCGATCACTGCTTCTGCGAGTTATGTGGCCAGCCCACTGACACTTCAGGTTTGGTATGCTACAACCTATGGCGGTAAGCCAAGTTCAATTACGAGTTTTTTTTTGCTCCGATTGCAAACATGATATATTCCAACCTTACTGTCCTTAAGAGCGTCGGTGGCCTAGTGATTAAGGTGCCCAACTTGTAAGAGAGAGGTACCCAGCTTGAATCCATGCGCCGCCATGTACCAATGACTCTTTTTTGAGTTATGTACATTAATTGGACACCAACCGATGCTCTTACGGTCCAATATCATTATGAAACCTGTACATTCAGGCAACTGTATGTACTCAATTGGATCAGGTTCCCCAGTTATCCGGGTCACGAAGGTCAAATGGCAGTCGCTCTATTGTATTTACCTGATCTGCCAAATTGTGGATCATGGTCAAGGCAGGCCTCGGGCTCTTAAGATATTTGATTAGCTTTATCTTTAGTCTATTTACATACAGGAGGATACACAGTTGTTTCGAATTAATAATATTCCTGAAGCACATCCACGCCTTACCAACTCCTAGCCCACCACCATGTGGGTACCCGAAATTTAGATGTCACGAATACAGCTTTCCACCTAATGTCCTAACGCAGTAGTTGTTTGTTAGCGGCTGCGTGCGAGCAAGATTGAAGATAGCGAGCGTGTATGGTCTTGTATGGGACACGGCGCATCTAATACCAGCTGCCCTGTAAATCTGGTGGACATTTGAATTTTAAGCGTAATTGAGCCGGGAATCGTTTCGGTGGTCTCGTGTGGTAGGACTATGGATGTAGTTGGATTATATTTAAGTACTTCATAGCAGATGAATGCACTTGGTTGGTTATGTAAGAATGGTGTACCCTGGTTTAGTAAGAAATGAATATTGAATGATTTTAAGGTTTGAAATGGGCAAGACTTGAATATTTTGCAAATATTGCCGTGGTTATGCTTCATCATCATCACAGCTCGTAACAGTCCACTGCAGGACTTAGGGACTCTCCCACGAAAGGGGAGGTTATTGTAATAATCTCCACGCTTGGCAGGCGGGATGGAGATCGCAGTGATTAAATATAACATTGGAAAATGCTGCTGCCCATTTTTCAGACTACGGAGACTCTTGATCTTTTGCCTCGAAAACATTAGTCGCCTTGTACGACACCAAGGGGTTGGTGCTATTCTACTCTGCCGGACACCACACGGCTGGTTATGCTTTTTTTTTTTCAATTTTGGTTCGAGTGTCCCGTATTCTGCTACGTATTACTACTCATAATTTGGCTGCTCTTATCCCATTGATTTGGGGTCGGCACAATATGTTTTCTTTCTCCATTATTCCCTATTTGCTGTCATCTCCATGCTCACCTCTCGCAATTACCACTATACTATGTATTTCTGACTGTTAGACGAGGATATGCTCGTATCAGGTACACTACATTCTGAATAGACGCAGTAATGGATGTCGCAGCCAAATGGTTAAATTAGCCGGTTAATCAAACGGTTAGCTATTTAAGCAGTTATTTAATTGAAAATTGGCCAAATTCATGAACTTTGAAAGTAAAGTCAAATGAACGATATTGCGTCGAGTTTACGGAGCTCTTCCATTCATTGTCATATTGCTAACCTAAACTAACCGAATAGAAACCTAATGCAAACTATTATTATACTTGGAAGTTATTGTGGGTAGATTAGCATTGGAACAATGTGTGGAAGAGCTGCGTAAACTCGAGGCAATATCGTTTTTTCGACATCACTTTAAAATCTTATGAAACTGGCAAATTTTTAACTAAGTAACTGCTCAAAAAGCTAGCCATTTAGTTAACCGGCTAATTTAACCAACCGGCTGCGACATGGGATATTGAATGAAAATGTAAAAATTAGAGCAGGTCACGAGTACCCTCAACCGGCGTTTATGCATGTGAAGATGTATGAATGTGGAAGAGGCGATAGAGGTGTGTCAGGCTTGTTTCACTCGATAGTCTCTGCCTACCCCTATGGGATAATTTTTGAATAATGACCACTTACACAGCGATGTTGAAAAGTTTAGTGAAGATGATAAAGAAATTGATACCCGCTTATCCTGGTCACAGCATGCCTTATTGTTGCAGCTGACAATCCAGAGTGGCAATATCATATCTGTGATGATCTCAAAGCTTTTGATGATAAACAAGGAGAATACTGCTTGTCCTGGTCTCGGCCATATTGCACCGCATATTTGTCTACCAAACTTCTATAACAGAGATAACCGTTCAGTTCTACAGCCTAGCCTAATATTGAGAAGATAACTTGAAATGAAATGGACTAAAGATAACAGAGATGACAAAGAACATTATGACAAAAAACAAACCCGACAATATGCGTGATAAAAGTGTAGTAAATAATAAATAAATAATCGTGGAAAGATTCACACAGCGCCATCAAGCCCCAAAGTAAGCAAAGCTTGTGCTATGGGTGCTAGATAACTGATAAACTACTTATATACTTTTTTTTTGTAAATACATACTTATTATACATAGAACACCCAGACCCGTAACAGAAATTAAAATCGAACCCGGGACCTCTTGCGTGGCAGACCGGCATGTTGACCACTGAACCACTCAGGTCGTTAAATCGTCGTGGTCAGTAAATTACCACGAAAGTCTTAAAACCTATCGGAACAAAGAATTTGATGACTTATCCCGGTCACGGGATGCCATATTGTCGCGGCTAATTGTCCAAAGCACGGAGGCTACACGCCGCGAATACGTCATGCGATTATCCTACGTTAGTCGGGCGGACGGGGGGATTTATGGCGTAATAAATCACTATTTCAATATTAGAACCATGCGTATGAGTGGGGTTAGCGTCTGAATGGGCAGCGTGATGGTGAAGACTGTACGGCTTGGATTGTGTTGGGGATAGACATTTTTATGTACTTAGTTCGTTGTAACGCTAGAATATAGATTTTTTTTATAATTTTAAGGTGGCAAACAAGCTTACGCCCTGCCTGATGGCAATAATACTAGGCGCGTTCACCGCGTTGCCGATCCCGTAAAAATATTTTCACCCCTTTCTTGAAGAACTCTATGTTGTACTCTTCAGGGGAAACGGTGTGTTAATATAGAAGATATGGGGTCGTTGTTAGCGTCTGCCTTTGTGCTGAAGATGCAGGTTCGATTTCAGGTTTTGGTCGTGGTCCACCTGCTCAGTCCGACTAAATAGATCATGGGCATTTTTTCTTGCCCGTAGTCCATCTTTGTCCACCTGCCAGACCAGATTGGATCATGGTTAACACATTATGCCATAACGAAATATCTAGGTAAAAATAGTCAAAACAATATTGATCACAGAGCAGAAATATATTTTTGCCAGCCGTGAATGTATATAACTTTTCAATCTTTTTGATGGTGGCAAACCCAATTTGAGTGACAGTATATGTGCAGTGAATAACCACGAAAATCTTATATATAACTTATAGTATTTAGCTAGTCTATGAATGTGACATTTTCTATACAGATTTATAAAATCGAAGTTGAAATACAATAGTATAACTCGGTATATACAAACTTGGAAGATGCCTCCTACTCCAAGCCCTCTCTTTGTTTAAAGACTGAAGTACCGACACAATACTACATGATACTGGCCTAGGCCATGCAAATTATGTTGCGTTACATTGCGGAGCATTGCCCGCTATATATAATATGAAAATTGTGGCGGTATTTTTGTGTAGGTTATTTTTTATATTTTTGGGTGGGGCCAGTATTTGTAACTAAGATGTGCCTTATGTTACTTAAGAAAAAAATAGGACGTAAGACAACATTGTTTTTTTTTATATATTTTATTAATCATCATTTTAACCGTTGTAGTACCACAGCTGATCATTATTTTGCCTCCCCCGTCTTCCACACCGATCAATGACCTTATCATTGATTGTAAATCTCATAAGGGCACCGGTGGCCTAATGGTTACGGGGTCCGACGAGCGAGAGGTCCCGGGTTCGAATCCCACTGCGGCTAAGTACCAATGATTATTTTCTGAGTTATATACATCTAACCGGTGCTCTTACGGTAAGGGAAAACATCGTAATGAAACCTGCACATTCAAGCGACTGAGTGTGTAACCATGATCCAATATGGTCAGGTTCCCCTGGTAGCAGGGCCACGGAGGTCAGATGGCAGTCGCTCCACTGTAATTACCAGATCTGCCAAATCCTGGATCATGGTCAAGGCGGACCCCGGGCCCTCGTGCGCGAGAGCACAACCAGGAATTAACGCCAAGATGATGATGATGATGATTGATTGTAATTCGCCTTGATTGATATGATCCAGGTAATATTTTTGGTTTTCGTATAGCTGCGTCTGTTTCTCTTTTTCCGTATGGGAGCTATAGCCATACCATGGACTAAATCGTCAACCTGTGAAATTGACGCCGATGCATTGCTTTCATTGCCAATTAGGCCACGGCTAGGCTCTGTCTCTTGCATCCGTCATCTGTCTTTCTTTTGGGGATCCACAGTGTCGCTAACTCTGTATCATGGTTCGGTACTAAATGACGTCTCATAAAAAGTGCTAGATTCGAAAAAAGTGCAAAATGAAAGAGCGCCAGTTTTTTTACTTTTTTAGTAAGTATAGGCATTCATAAAATCATTTACAAATGAGGAGTTTAGGTAATTTATGTTTTATTACAAAGAGTCCTGTTGTGATATGAGAAAATATTTTCTTTTATATTAGCTTTTAAATGTATGAAAGTAACTAATTTCTATTTAGTGTTAGATTAGGTGCTAGATACTGAATGACAGATATTTTTTGTGATGGGTTTATGGAAATTCAAGATCTAGCATCGAAAGTGGCAACCCTAGGGGACCTTCCTACACTGCTATTCTAGGTAGAACTTAAGAAACTTTCGTATTATACTTAATACATTGCTAAATCAGACTGTTGTCGTTGACTGTTATATAGGACTCGTCTACGTTTTTTGCACGAATTTCATTAATCCACGCCTCGTTGTTCCTGGTCGTTTGAAATCCGGTAACAACCGGACAAATCGGGTTCTCAATGGTTGTTTTGGCAGTTTCACTAACTAGTTTTTGTGTAAAAATAATGTAGGTAGATACCTATTCCAGTTTTTGTATACTATGTTTCAATACCAGACATTGAATCTTTTAATATTTTAAGTAGGATTATCAATTAAAATTTACTTGATTTATTTGCCAATTTATCCGGGCGCTTTTCATGCTGACTGTACTTAAAAAATTTATTTCATTTTTCATGTCATGGAAGACAAGAAATCGTTAATTTTGTAGAACTATCAAAATCAGAAGATATTTTTTCAATTCAATTTATTGAAATTTAAAAATGGACGGCATTTTAAAATTCACATCAAATCTTAATAGGCGAAATATTGAACTGGTCAAATTATATCGTCCAATATTTCCATACCAGCACGCCCTCTGTTGCCGACCGCACTATTTATATCAGGCGCGTGCCCTGACCAATCACCGTGCGGCGATACTGCGCGTCTGAATTTGGAATTGCAACACCTGACAAACTTAACTTTACCCTCAAAACTCCCATTCGCCGAACACTTTCCCAGAAACTCAACAGCAAACGTATCTTTGCTAAACGTATCGCTTGACAAATTTATTAGTGCCGTTGACCCGATGGGATTTATTAGAGATTTGTTACTACGAGTCAGGTTTCCAGGTGAAAGTTTAAGTTGGCAAGCAGAAATGAGGGTAGAATTTTGTTGAAGGCGAGTATTGTCTTTGATTTATGATTGCGTTCGATGAATTATTCTTGGTCGTGTGTCGTCGAGTCGCATTTTGTGATAAGTCCGCCTTTAATGGAGTTGGAATAGTGGTGTTTGTTTGCCGTGATCTCAGCGTTCAGGTTAAAGGCGTTCGGATTATGCGATGGATTGAGGATGGGCTAAGTGTTGTCTGATATGCCAAAGTAAAAAAAAATTACACGTTTTCGGAAAGTCTTAGTCTACTTCCACATTTGTGGTGCGTTGTTCCATAATCGGCCTACTGGCAAGGTAGTCGGGATCGCTGTGTTGATAATACAGTATACAAAAGGTTGCTGCTAATTTCCTAGTCTTTAAAGAATAAAAAATATAAAAATTTGATGCTATATTCTACTGTGATATAGTATAGGGCTATTGGTAAAAAGTATATTACAAATTTTGTACTTCGCTCTAGGACTTACGTTTAGTTTATTCACAAAAATACTGGGTCTTTAGTCGATTCACACCGCGAGCGGTTCGGACCGCGGTGCGAATCGCCCAAGAGCTCTTTCTGAATGGGTCCTTTCGCACCGCGGTGCAAATCGCCCAAGAACTTTTTGGAATGGGTCGATTCGGACCGCAATGGAGAACAAAACAGTTCTCTTTTGGGATAGGTGAATTCGGACAGAGAAGATATGTAGTTTTATTGCACGTCACTTATAGTACAACCAGGCACAAAATAACAGGAAACACTAAATAATTTATAAGTTACATTAAGTAATAAGCCCACTACCTAAATTTTTCATCCAATATAAAATTATTGTTTACAAGTATTTTAACATTATTGATTTTAAAAATTTTACGCCTGTGATTTTCAATGATTACCTAGTTATAAGTATATAATAAGCTGTGATTTAAAACCATTACCATGTTACACCAAACAAGATAAACATCTGTTGAGCAAAAATGATACCAATTATAATATACACTTGTTATAGGTAAGTGCTAAAACAAGTGTGTAGTGTGTATTATTTCGGAATCATTTTTGCCCAACAGATGTTTATTTTGTTGTAGAAAGACAGTTAGTACTCAATTTGTGATTATGCCACGTTTAAAATCTATATTAAAACAAAATTTAAGTATCTATTATATTGCATTTTCACTAACCACTTATCTACTCATCTGTACAAACAAATAATTGAAATTGATACGAGTCCAAATCGGACCTACGAAAAGAACATTGGTGGTATGAATCGACCCATTCCAAAAGATACCTTGGGCCATTCGCACCGCTCCAACCACGCGGTGCGAATGGCACATTCAGAAACAGTCTTTGGTCGATTCGCACCGCGGTCCGAACCGGTCGCGGTGCGAAACGACTAAAGACCCAAAATACTATACTTACGCATTTTCTACGATCGTAACTATTATTAAGTGACAAGGCTACCCTATTCATTTGCAAGGTTGCCAAAATTAATATAAAAACCAGTCGTTGTACAAGAGCATAGGTGCATTACCATTTCATGAAAATTTTCCTCTGCTGCCACAGCAACATTCACGATATTTGGTGTATCTTTAGCCAAAATCAATTTTCAAGGGAGTATGTCTCTTATGCCCAAAAAACTCGTCCTTCAACCACAGGATATTTTTTTAAATAAATAAATATTTAATTAATGAATGCATTGTTTTCCGCCAAAAGGAGTCCATTCCATCTAATTCCAACTATTCGGGATGTTCCTGTGGAAATTACCGACAACCTACAGCTTGAGATATATTTAAATCTCAACTTCGGTCAGTACATCGAATCCAAGGCAAAGACTGCAGCAAATAATCTTGGTATCCTCTCGAAGGTTAGGCGGTACTTTACTTCAAAGCAGTTGTTTCAGTTATATCAAGCACAAGTGCGGTCCCCTGCGTGGAGTACTGCTGCCACCTCTGGGATGGATCAGCCAAATATCAACTGGCAGCTTTGGATTCGGTGGAAAAACGTGCAAAGAAGATAATTTGTGACCCGCGGTTGATTAAGGCTAGGCTGCAGAGCTTCGAACATCGGCGTAGGGTTGGGCGTCTGTCGGTCTTCTACAGATTACATTTCGAAGAATGTGCGAAGTAGCTGCACAACCTCATTCCGCCGGCCCCTTTCCGCCATCGGGAAACGCGATTCGGGCGAGCTCTTCATCCTTATGTCGTGGATCTTCCAGCCATCCGCACGAACCGCTTTGGCTCGACCTTTATAATGCGAACGGCTAAGGAATGGAACGCGTTGCCTGCGAGTGTGTGTTCCCTGATCAATATAATCTGGATGCCTTTAAGGCTAGAGTGAATAGGCTGTTCCAAGACGGGCATGCTTCATCTTCGGCCGCATCGTCACTTACCAACAGGTGAGATGGCGGTCAAATGCCTGCCTTGTTTGTTATAAAAAAAATGCTATATACCGTTTAACAACTGCACGGTAGTGCAAAGGAATATGATTCTTAAGGTGGTCATGCACTTATGCTCTTCCATTGTAACAAAAGATTGTAAAGTTCTGACAAATTTATACAACAGCTGTTTTTTTTTTTTTTTGCGCTCTATGCAATGGAAATGGGCACCCTCCGGTATAGCGGTTGGGAGGGAGGAGGTGAACTCTCATGAGTACCAGCCGGCCGGCCGGACTGGTTATGCACGACTCGCCAAAAAGGAACCCAGGCGCATACGTGCTAAACACCCCCTGGGAGCACCTGTAGCCATACGGCCTTTTCAGGTTTCATCGGGAATATATTAGCTCTATCAATTGTACCTATCTAAGAAAATTCAAGGGAGGTATCAATAGTGCGATATAAAATCCCTTCAACGCCATCTAGTTGTGTAATAGGTAGTACGAATAAATTCGCAGCAAATCCCGTGCCAATAGCTCCTAACAATAAATAACTTCACATTAGCTATCTGCGATTGCTGCGTTTGAAATTTATGGGCTGATGTTCGCAGAAATGATCTTGTCTTCGTGTCGGGCTTCGCAGATACTGTTGTGACAACTAGAACACGCCTATTTTCTATGTTAGTATTATTGTATCTGCTGTAAATATTATAAAGTTACTTCGTTTTACACTTGTCTCGGTGATTTGTATTTTAGGTTTAAAGACTTTCGTCGTTATTTATTTTAGACTTTCTCTACGTTCCACGTTTACTACCATGGTTAGTATTGTTTTTACCTCGATATTTCGACGCAGTTGCATGCGTCATGGGCACGAGTAGACTACTCAGTCTACCCAATTTTTGTTTTTACAAATTCATACAGCGCCCCAAAGTAAGCAAAACTTGTGTTAACGGCATTAGATAACTGATAAACGACATACGCTTTTTTAATACATACTTATTATACATATTACACCCAGACCCGTAACAGAAATAGAAATATTCATCATTTCAAATTCTGCTCGGCCGAGAATCGAACACGGGATCATTGCGTAGCAGACTGCCATGTTAACCACTCAGATCGTCACTGATAACTTATTGATTTCAGTAATTGACATTTTGTGTTGTGATATTCTAGTTTAAAACAGTTTTATACACTAGTTCCACTAAATATATTATATTTATAAACTTTTAATTAATTGCGACCGGTTTCGAACATCATCTTCTGGCAATGTTTTGAGATGCCGAAACCGGTCGTAATTAATTAAAAGTTTATAAATATATGTTTAGTGGAACTAGTGAAGCGGGAAGATACCCAACCAATGGAGGCTGAGTATAATTTCTCCAGTCTATAAGGGCAAGGGCTCACACACCAAAAAGCTCTTCGAACGCATTGTTGACACGCGAATCCGGCGGGAGTGTATAATCTCGAAGTGTCAGTATGGGTTCCGGCCAGGTTGTGGGACCACGGACCCTGTATTTTCCCTGAGAACTCTGATGGAGGGATACAGACAAATTGCACGCCACTGAATTTCCTGTTTCTGGACATGCAGAAGGCCTTTAACGGTGTCACTCGGGAGATGATCTGGTGGGCATTGCGGTCCAAGTCGGTGCCCGAGGCCTATATTGACGTTATCCGACCCATGTACCGCGATCTTGATTCAATAGTGAGGACTGTTGTTGGTGACGCCAACCCGTTCCCTATTATCGTTGGGGTACATCAGGGCTCTGTGCTCAGCCCACTTCTATTCAACGTGATATTAGACGTACTGTCAGACAGCATATGAGAGTACCATCCATGAGGCGCCTCCGTGGCTGCTCATGTAAGCTCACGATATCGCGCTGATAGATTCGCACAAGGAGCGACTAGTTCAACGTGTAAAAAAGTGGAAGGAGTCACTTGACACGGAAATGAAGATACTGCGGTGGATGTGTGGAGTTTCACGGAATGATCGCGTTCGAAACGCCCACATTCGCCCATATTGATTTCTGTATTGTGAGTTATATTTCTATATATTCTTTATTAATTGTATCAGATACATCAAATGTAAGTCAGTACAATGGCGAACTTATCTCTTTAAAATTTGTGGAATGAGCTTCCAGCCCTGGTGTTTCCTTTGGACGATAATGGTAACCACGATAAAATTTCTGTTAACAAGGTCAGATGGCAGTCGCTCTAGTTAAATTCTGGATCACGGGCAAGGCGGACCCTGGGCTTACTCGCGCTCGATTACAACCGGAGTATTAACGTCAAGATAATGATTAATGGAAACCTTCTTAGGTGTATCGTGTAGATCCCATTACATATGGGAAACGCATTGGTAGCGCCTCTGGTTATGCTGTTTTTTATAAAAATAATGCAAGTGCAAGGCATGAGGCATATCAAATTAGTTTCTGCATTTTTGTTGCCTGCATCCTAAATGCATGAACCGTAGATGTTAAGGGCGACAGTTACCGCTACCATCGGGTATAGGTGTATGCTCGTTTGTCACTGCGTAGAATAAAAAAATAGCGGATAAGGTAAGGTGTAAAATACACGACAACATTCTATATATTTTGGAGTTCGATTTCAAAATTGCGGTAACAATTATCATGCTCATAATAAATTGTAATTTGTGAATATTCTCCTATGATACAACGTGTGTAGCTTTTAGTTTCGAATTTAGATGGACGATATTCTGCAATAATTGGCAATTATACATATTTGAATTAAAATAATTAAGGTTTCGATCGTAGGTTGGAAGATTTATATGTAGGGAACAAATATCAGGCAACAACTTCGCAAGGCATGGGAAGGAGAGGCCGGCCTAAGAAACGAATGCTTGACATAGTCAAGGATGACACGTGTGTCTACAAACTTACCACCAAGTTAATCCTAATGGAACCACTGAGATACAGAATAGCCCACAAGATAAAAGGCTTAGTGTTGAATGGAAAGAAATATGCAAGTTCTCCACTTAGCCACTCAGGACAGATTGTCGGTCCAACTTGCCAGCTGTCTTCCCACAATCCTGCGCTCGGTTCGTGGTCTCTTCTCCAGTAGTCTTCTACCCCACCTTCCGTCTGATATATGGCATATGTGGCCCGCCTATTTACACTTTCATTTAGCTACGGTTAGTGCTGTGTCGGTGAGCCTTGTTCTCCTCCAGATTTAGATGTTTTGTATACTATCTTGAAGGGAAATACCCAATATAGATCTCTCCATAACACTCTGGGTGACTTGAAGTTTGTGTAGTATCTGCTATGACATATGGTAGTTATTAGTATTGTTATACTGTCATCCCTCGACTAAGAATGTGACCTACTTCTGCTTCTTCTTCTTATCGAGTCGATGGACTAAATTGTGACTTACACTTTATTCGTTCAGTATTCGACGACGCATACAGCGTTTGAACTGGGGGTCTAAAAAGGCCACATTAGCGTTTCATATTATGATTCATATCAATGTGTGACAAACTTATCTATAGCGTCGCTGTTGTTGACAATGACATGACAATTCAAAATGGCGTCACTTAGTTCCAGTACTGGCCACCAAATCAGGTAAGTTTGTAGTAGTCTAATATGAATCATAGTATGAAATGCGAATGTGGCCTTTTTAGACCCCCTGGTCTCGAACAAGTCATCCATTGTACAAGTTTTGGGGCACGCCGAGTATGAAACGAGGTGGTCCATGGTTTGCGGAGATACGGCACAGTGACACTAAAAAGTGTCACCTGCAACCTGAAGAGATTCTCTTTACAGAACTAATTTATACCGAAATTCACTTAAACCTGCAATAAACTACATCAGCATACATAAAGCCTCGAAACAAAGTAGTCCATCTAGATCTTAATACGATTCCCTTACTAGTTCCCTCTGACGGCACGCCACCCACGTCACCCGCAAGGAAATTTGATTAATTTTCGACTGGTACAAAATGTGTTCTAATTATTAATTAAAACTAGAGTAAGTGGCGCCCGCGATAAGACATCCGACGAAGCTCGTATCGACTTACTGCTAGTGGAGGACGTTCGCTGAAGTAGGGTGCGAAAATTGCGAAAGGGGGCCTTTTTTACCCAGTGTTCTTTGCGTAAGTACGAATTTGTTTTAAACAGTAGTAATGTCAAAAGATTGCCAGACTGAAGTGGCAGTGGGCAGAGCACATAGCTCGAAGAACAGATGGCCGATGGGGCAGTAAAGTTCTCGAGTGGCGACCACGTACCGGTAGACGCAGCGTGGGCAGGCCTCCTACAAGGTGGACCGACGACCTGGTAAGGATCGCAGGTACCAGGATGCGGAAAGCACAGGACCGGTCTTTGTGGAGATCTCTGGGGGAGGCCTATGCCCAGCAATGGGCGTCTTCTGGCTGATATGATGATGATGTCAAAAGCTGGGTTTTGAAGTGGTAAGTACAATAGGAGATGTAAGAAGAGAATTGTGGATACATGTGAGGCTAGGGAGTTATGTCAGGCAGGACAGAGAAAGGTGGCGGTCCACAATTTCTGTACGGTTCACAGTCGTGAGGTGCGTCCGTTAGTTCAAGAAAATCAGCTAATGTTGATAGTGTATCTACCTAGATTTCGTATACAGTCGAAGAGTTTCGTATTTATAGGAGTCACATTATGGATCTGTATTTTTACTGACTCAAGTCGGATCAGATCAATGGGAGAAAAGGACCTACTACTACTACTAATAGCATAAAATAACATAAAATAGGAACTACATGCCATACTTGAGTTGCGGTCAGCACTATGCGTTCGTAAATGAACGAAATGGACGAATCATAGAGCCATATTAAACGCAAAGTGTTCACTTAGAAGACGAGCACTGCGAGAACGGTACTTTACTTAGACAAGCAATGTTTATGAATATGTGTATTAGAGACTTGTAGCGAGTTGAGTCCAACCAATTGACTGACAGTAACTTCCTTTCCTTTTTATACCACTAAGGTGGCAAATAAGCTGGAAGTTTGCAAATTCGCGACGCACCCCAATCACCCGAACGTACAACACGCAAAGTACCACCACTACATTTCTTCAACTTGCCTATATGAGCTGCGACTTTGACGGAAATTAGAGACTTGTCGCGAGTTGACTCGACTTAAGTCAACACTTCCAAATTAGTCGAGGTGACAACTTTTAACACCTCAGTTTTAGAGAGGATCGGTTGACAACCGCTAATATTGCGAGCGCTCCAACGTTGGCGGGTATCGAATTTTGTGGAATCCGCTTCTATTGTTTGGAGATCCACTAGACTTGTAAGCTGAGTTACCTTTTGTTGAGATGAAAGTAAATCTTGGGTTATTTTTCTTTGCTCTAGCAATAAAAAAGGGGAGATGCTCGGATTCGCACCCAAAATTCGGTAAAAATCATCATCTAGATGGTACCTAATAATCATCGTCTTGGCGTTAATGTCTCGGTCGCGTACGAGGGCCCGGGGCCGCCTTGACCAGGATCCATGATTTGGTCGATCAGGTAATTACAGTGGAGCGACTACCATCTGATCTCCGTGACCCTGCTACCAGGGTAAACTGACCAGATTGGATCATAGTTACAGATTCAGTCGTTGGAATGTGCAGGTTTCATCGCACCTAAAATTCGGTTACTGGTCCATTTTTTAGTTTTTTCTAGGGTTTTGGCACACAATATTACTCTTTCGCCTGTTGTGAAACATAAACTGGTTGTGAAACACACTGCAAGACAAATTTGACCCTATTGAGTTATTGAGTATCTAGCCACCAAGCTTCGACTCAGCCTTAACTTAAGTTACTTCGCGACATCGAATAAAATTGTGCAGATAAATAATAAGAGAAAAAAACAGAAAAAGTGAAAAATTGTGAAAAAAAACACTCTTCGGCTAGACGGAATTAGCAACGGACTATAGCAACCTCAACTTCAATGATAAACAAGTAAGTGAAACCCAAAGAAATATAATATTATTTAGACAAACATAACGGCAATCCGTACAATTGCAGATGTCGTTGAGAGGCCATGATAACTTATAATATGGTGATCTGCGGAAACCATCCTTCTGATATTAAAAAGAAACTTAAATTAACGACACGATACTGAAATCTAATGAAAATGTGATAGAAATAACAATGATCTAATGATCTACTACAAGAACATTTATAAACACAAACAACAACACCACAATATTGAATAAGACACGAAAAAACAAAGAATACATAAAAATAATACAAAGTATAAGTAAGAAGTAAGTATGTTGATTAGTTTAAAATCATAGGCGTAGTAAGTTGAGTCGGTGTAGAAAGAGTAGAAGGTCATGATTGTTTAAGTAAGAAGGGAGATGTAAGACTGAATGTGAATGGTAGTATGATTTTATTAGAGGTACGTGAAGAAAGGGGCCTTGTGGTAACAAGCAACATTGACCACAAAGATATTCATACGCTTATACATAGGAGAGGAATGAAAGGAAAACCTTTATCGACTCGTTGACTTAACAGACACTGATCGATGCTATCGATACTATATACGGACTACTTGGTTTAAAGCCGAATGCATTTTTTATTTTATTTGTTTATTAACAGATCACAGCAACATAAAAATGTATCATAAAAATACATGACAAGATAAGCATGGTGTCAATTAAGATCTTCAAATTAAAAAAGTGTAGAAAAAAGTTAACCATTACAATTAGTGATCTATTAGCCTAGACCTAGACCCACAAAAGATAACCGCAACCCTAATAAGAAAATTTTAAATTGTATCAATATCTTTTCCACAAAACCTGAAAATAAATAAAAACATAGCAAAAAAGTTATTGTTAAAAAAAATGTTACCATCACGAAACTACCTCCTTTTGTACCCTCAAATCCCTAGCTTATTTTTCCACGCAACGCAACAAATACAACACCAGTTCTTTCTCACAACACAATAGACCTGCAGCTTCATTTCCCTGTGCCAGAACAAAAATCAAGTCTCACTACAAGGCATCAAGTGCAGTACTTAATAACGACTTAGCACTACCCCCCTTCCCCACCACGAAATCCCCCCTCACCCCCCCAGTCTGTCAAACACATGACAAGCGCAGATCTGCTTTGTACTTGTCAAAAATATAGCAAACAAAAGATCCGAGCGCATGGATAAATGAAGTGTGCTGATATATCTTGTGTGGTAGGGATGGGGTGTAGTCGATAGTTTTCGTTCTGGGGTTGAGTTCGAAGATTACATTGTTGTACAGGTAATCCAAAATAACAAAATCTAACTCAAAAGTAACTCTGTTCGACTGTCTGTCTGCTTCGTTTTTACTCCTGAACTGCTGAATAGGTTTGGATTAAATGTGGGTGAGGAGATAGATGGCAAACTAAGGAAGAACATTTTATCTCCAAAGATAGCTGAATTTGTTGCGGGCGCAGTCGTGGATACAGGTAGGGTAAACCATAATCTGAATTGGATATAGGCATCTGCGGTTTGATACAATTTTTAATAACCTCCAACCACTCAACTCAAACGGACTTTCATTTCACTCAAAACGGACTGTTCCGCAAGAAGTGATGGCTTGATTTCATGCGTAAGAACAAACTCACCGCCAAGGATGCCGATGACCAAGCAAAGTTCATAAAGAGGAGTAAGATGGTGGACCCCGGGCTCTCTAGTGCGAGAGCACAATCACGACTGGACAAGGTGATGATGACGATGAGATTATTTATAAATTATTTAAAGACTGAATTTCGGTATAAATTGTAACATGTTATTCTTTGATGTAAGTTACTACACCGCACAATTTCATCACAATCCGTTCAATAGTTTTAACCAGGAAACACTATTCTTAGATCCTTCCGCGGTGTCGCTAGTAGATTAGTGCTTGTCAATGTCTCTTAGAACTTACTGTTAATGAGCAGTTTTCCAATAGGTATCTAAAGCATTCCTAACCACTCACTAGATGGCGCCCCGACAATTTTGGTAATTGATAATCGCTTGAAATAGGTTCTTAGCAAACAGGATATAAACACTGGGTACGTTGTATTGGATAATATTGTATTTGTCAATAGTTTTCAACCATTTTAGAGGATGTAATAATAATCGAACATAGTGCAAACTTCTATAAATGTTTCTTTTTACACTTCGTTCAACCTTTAACAGTTATGTTTATATTAATAAACATTTTATTTTTAAGTTTATTATTAGTTGACTGTATGAAATCACTGCCACGATCATACAGATTATAAAAAGATTACCAAAATTGTAGGGGCGCCATCTATTGATTCTTTTTGAAACCAACTATCAATACCTACTGGAAAACTCCTCATTACCCAGGCTAATGTCAAATCGGCATAATCAGAGGTCTTAGAAGTTGAGCAAAAGAAACCATGTCCTTTCGAATATTATGTTCAGAGGGCTAAGTGTAAATTTTACGTTAACTTCAATTTACTATCACGTTTGCGTTTACGTAGAAATTAGTATGATTAAATGTATAGAGCCATCGTAGCACGTAAATGAAGTTTTTTCTTCATAAACCATTAGAGATTTGACGACCTGAGTGGTTCAGTGGTCAACATGCCGAACACGCAAGAGGTCCCGGGTTCGATTCCCGGCCGGGCAGAAATTGAAATGATGAATTTTTATTTCTGTTACGGGTCTGGGTGTTCTATGTATAATAAGTATGTATTTAAAAGTATAAAAGTAGTTTATCAGTTATCTAGCACCCATAACACAAGCTTTGCTTACTTTGGGGCTAGATGGCGTTGTGTGAATTTGTCCACAATTATTTATTATTATTATTTATAGTAATTTCAACGTTAAAGCAACACCCACACTCAGCCCTCTGATTCTATTTTTAGTTTTTTTTTTAATCCTAGGGTAAAAACTTTCGTATTTCGTATTTCCGGATTTACAACATCGACATGCCCGAACGTCTCTACAACACAATATGTGTAGGCAGACGATATACTATAGGCGACGTATCGCGCACTGACACCCGGCCGTTGGCGGGAAGTATGCAAAGAAGTTGAGTATACCGCGGCCGCCATATCTTGCTCCTTGATAGGTGCTCCTTGGAAGTTTTGACACGTGACTTGTGAGATTTCGGTGTTTTGAGCTCCAGGCTATGCTGATCGTTGTGGTAATACCTTTTGGATGGGTGTGTCGTACGTATCGTTAAGTTTAGCATCATTAATTAGTATCTGTTTATTATGGTATGGGAAGAAGTTAGTGGGAGATAAAAATAATTGAACTTTAATATTAACTATTAAAACTGTATCAAGTCCGCGAACACTTGTTTTTAAAACAGTTAAACTTGTATACGTCATACAGACAGCCCATAACAGCACATATTTATTACCTCATTATTAAAAAGTTATGTTTTCATCTCTTTAGGCAGGCAGGTTGGAGACATAGCTTAGCTGGTCTGATCAGACATGCTACTACTTTTCTACAAGGTACTTAGATACATACAAGGCTACAGGTGATCTTACCCAGTTTAAGGCAAACATTGTAAGGCTGAAAACTGGTTTGCCACCTCAGTGGTACAATAAAAGTTAGTCCTCTAACCCCTAAGGACTCCTTTACCGAGATGATTTGAGGACACACGTAAATAGAACATTGCAACTATGTATTCCAATCTAATGGTTATCATCATAGTGCAATTTAAATAACGAATTAAGAGTTTCGTCCAAAGAAACACTGAATAGAAAGTAACTCTCAACTATCAAAACAGTTCCATCGCAGTACATATCGACAGTGGCTCCAACAATAATAGTTCCGTATCCCATTTGAATATTAGAACATCCATCCACTGAAGATTTCGCTCGCGAGCTGTATAGAGGGTGCTCTCGTTATGGGGCGGGGGATCCCCCCACTCACACATACAGGGTGGTTAACTTGAGTCGTGGGGAGAGTGTGAAATTGGGTGTTCGGTTCGCTTATTGGGAAATTAGTCGTTTAGTAAAATTACAGAAAGTTTTACTTAATTATGATAAATTTGATCTTTGCAGTTTCTTTTCAAACTGTTCGAAATGCCCATTTAAGAAATATTTTGCTTTTAAGTCTGAGTCAAAATGATTCTATCTTTTACAAGTTTCTGATTATGTATGTTATCTGGGACACTGTAGCGGTTACAAATGTAGTATTTGAAGAGAGTCCATTAAATAAATCTTTATAATTTCTACATGGAATAAAGTCCACTAAATTCAATAGACTACGGAGTTTGCTCTCGATGACATTCATCGTACAAAATTATTTGATTATTTCACAGTCATGTATTCAGAAACGTCACTATGAGCTCTCACAGTGCGTGCGAACGCACAGGCTTCCACTTGACAACAGTATTGATGCGTCCGACAAAATGAACAAAATTTACCAATCATAGAACCGTATTGAACGCAGTGAGTGCACTTAGCAGACGATCACTGTGAGAAAGCATAAATAAATAAATTAATATAAATATTCGTGGACAAATTCACACAGCGCCATCTAGCCCCAAACTAAGCAAAGCTTGTGCTATGGGTGCTAGATAACTGATAAACTACTTAAATACTTCCTTTTTTAATACATACTTATTATACATACAACACCCAGACCCGTAACAGAAATTAAAATTCATCATTTCAATTTCTGCCCGGCCGGGAATCGAACCCAGGACCTCTTGCGTGGCTGACCGGCATGTTGACCACTGAACCACTCGGGTCGTGCATAGTAACGCTACTTTTCAAGACAAGTATTGTTTGTGAATACGGGTGTCAGTCTTAGCCCTTTCAACTGAAGCCGAATTTCACACGCCGCCCGCCACACCCGACCGTCACACATCCGCAATCATATTTGGAATTAACAAGGGGGATATTGTTTCGAGTATTGACTGGAGGCGGAATCTTTTGCTTAATTGTTTACTCGTCTATTGTCTACTTGTCTACTGTTTACTATACTTACAGTTTTAAGGGACTGGATAGATGCGGATGATGATCGGGTGCAATCTTCACGTTCAAATTGCAGGTAGGTACCATTAGTGTGGAGGATTTAGACTTTTGAGATGACATTGCTGATGATTTGAAAATGGTCTGTATAATGATTAAGAAAAATAATTTTAGGAAGCTTCCGTAAACTTCTCTCTTTAACTTTTCTACTTCACTGTAGTGTCGGGAGAAAATAAATACTACTTCAGCAGGTGCCTACTTCATTTCAGTAAATTGGAAGTTTTAAAGAAAACATGAATGCTTCTTGTTCAATGAACGGTTTTCTTATCCGCTCAACTTTCAAACCAGGACACAAGCATTGTTGTTTAGTAGAAATACCAATATGCTTAGTACTTAGTAGGTATCCAAACCTCCTCTTCATGTTTGGCAGAATATCACCACCCGGAAAAACCCATTTAAATCTCATCAAAATTAATCCATCCATTCCGTAGTAACTATGAACCACACAAACAATAACACCAAACCTACTCGTACAACTCTTCTCCTTTTCCATCATGGCTTGAAAAGGCTCTAAACTCTAAAGCGATTGCTGAAAAAACAATGAATATATCTAATATGTACCCCTACCCCCTTTCATTTCCTAAGTGTGTCATATATCATGAAACACCAGTTATTGTAAACATATTTCAGCCAATACGGCCTGAGATGTCGCATTTCGAGAGCATTTGTATTCATTCGCCATATTTTTAGTGACAGACGAAATGGTGGGATTTTCAATAATATCTTTTTCTTCTTTGTTTACGCTGCAGTGCAGTTTAGTGGCGCTACTTGGTGTTTGGAGTTTGGGTTTTGTGATAACCTAAAGAATAAATCGCCGTTCAAAAACAAGATGCATGAACATAGATACTCTTCTCATATTCTTTGTGTTTAACCGAGATGGGAAATTGTGAATGGAAGGAATTGGGTTGTATCATTGTACTGATAATTCCATTATTGTGTTTCAGTTTGAAGGATAAGGTAGCCAGTGCAATTGTAGTATGAGGCATTTTATCTTAGTCCTCACAGTGAGAGCGCACCTGCTCTGTATTTTTGTTGCCTACTACCTAAATGCCTGAATCGTAGATGTTATGGGCGACATTTACCGCTTACCCAAACGTTTGTCACTGCGTATCATAAAAAATAAAGGTCACATATTCGTAGTTGAGAAATTTTAATCGAATCAGACTTAGTAAGATATTCGCGTATTTAAGTGCATTTAGGACGTTTAGTAATGTTTTCACGATATCTATCAAGAAGTATGTATTCACAAACAATTTCTAATATTTTCTCTACAACATTATCCACTTACATCACAGCGACTGCAAAAACGTCATAACTCAAAAATATATATTTCCCAAGAACACTTTCGCCGACGCTGTAACCGCAATCCTTCACCCTCTTTCTTTGTGGCGACAAAGTCTTTGCACCAATGCCGTATCAAACGGACGTACCGTGACAAATGGAACGGCTGCCATCGGGATGCAATATCCTCTTCCTGACACAGAGAGGCAGAGACGGAAAACAGACACGGCCTGAGAGCAAAAAATGTTTGCATCGTAAAGATAATAAATAAATAAAATAATCGTGGACAAATTCACACAGCGCCATATAGCCCCAAACTAAGCTTGTACTATGTGCATCCTTGGTTCTAGCTAACTGATAATAGAAATTCGTCTTGAATTCCTAGAATTCCATCTTGGTATCAATATATCACCGGGCTTTGCTCTGGCGCATGATGGCTCGAGGTTCGCCATGATAATAATTAGGGATTTAACGGATTAGGTTATTACAATGGAATGACTGCAGTCTGACCTCCATGACCCTATTAAGGCTAGTCTCCATACAAACGTAGTTTGTCAAAATCAATAATTTTTTGTATACGTGATGTTAAAACCAATATCTATGCTTGTAGTTTATCAGATTATCGTTAAAATATATTGTTTATATTTTATTTGTACAAAGTTAAAACTTGAAAATTTGTATGGAAATCATCTACTTGCTCTATTCTACTTGGTAATCTAATTAGTACCCATATTTTCCGAAGATACCAGCTACGAGTATCTTCCAAAATTTATGTTACTAAAAATGCCTTTTAACCTTTGGACAAAAGACCAGGCTAGTAGTACTTTTGCAACTTTAGAGTCTCATCAACCAACTTAATCCACAATACGCAAAGCATATCGTATTTTTCCTTCGCCATATCTGTTTCATTCCGTTCGCAAGGCAACCGACTCGCCGCGGGGGCTTCGAATCCTCGTTCCTATTCGGGAAATACACTTTACTCCAACATTTCATATTGACAACGCATCCAGCTAGCTTTATGGACCCCTTTATTGCTTTTTATGACGTACCTCATATTTTCTCTAACTCGGAAACGGGGGTAGGATTCAAATTCGACGATTTATATTATAATCGATGGTGTTGATGAGATTATTCGACGCCTCCACGAAGATTGCCATTCATCCCGCTGAGGAATTGAATGTCAGCGGTTGTCGTTTGGTTTTTAATAAGTTGCCAGTCTGTTTGGGTGTGATATAAACGTATTTTACCAGAATATTGCAACCTATATTGAAAACATACTGCAATCGAAACCATTTATTTTTTGGATATTAATTTTTTTGTCATTATTAATGATAGCCTGCTATATTTTTTTTTGTATAATAATCTGTCATGGGTGTTTGATTATTGATTGCTCGGATCATGTTGGTTCTTGATCCGAGGTTGATTGTTTGACAACAGTCTTGACATTTTATTGTTTGTCAACTTTGATTGCTGCTTGATTGTTTGACGACAGTTGTCACCTGTCGTATATTCAGTGAAACTCCACTGGCCTCTTTCATCTTGAAATCTGCTTATTAGAGTTAGAAAGCTATTCCTCCTCAGTCTTGTGTGTAAACTAGTTATCTCAGTATCTGTTATTTAAAATAAATAAATCAACATATTGGCGTTTATGTCCCGGTTGTGCTCTCACACGCGAGGTGCGACTGCCGTCTGTCCTCCGTGACCCTGTTACCAGGGGAACCTGAAAAGATTGGAGCATTGGCATCATAGTGGCACTGGGGTTCAAACCCGCGACTTCTAGCTTAAAAGTCGCACCCCTTAACCATTAGCCATTGACGACCTGAGTGGTTCAATGGTCAACATGCCGGTCTGCCACGCAAGACGTCCCGGGTTCGATTCCCGGCCGGGCAGAAATTAAAATAATGAATTTTAATTTCTGTTACGGGTGTTCTATGTATAATAAATATGTATTTAGAAGTATTTAAGTAGTATATCAGTTATCTAGCACCCATAGTACAAGCTTTGCTTAGTTTGGGGCTAGATGGCGCTGTGTGAATTTGTCCACGAATATTTATTTATTTATTAGGCTACCGACGCAAGAAGGCTCAAATGTAGTATCTTAATTCTATTTTTTTTATACCACTAAGGTGGCAAACAAGATTGCGGCCTGCTTGATGGTAAGCAGTCACCGCAGCCTATGGACGTTTGCAATACCAGGGGCATCACCCACGCGTTGCCGACCCCGTAAAAACCGTTTAACCCCTTTCTATATTCTATATTAGCCCGAATCATCCCACTGCTGGGCAAAGGCCTGGCCCCGATTCCTCCATAAACTACTATATTAATTAACTGTTTATTGAACAACACAGGGTACCGATTCTGGTGTGCAATGCAGTTGTAATTATGTTGCAATGTATAACTGTGATGTTACTATAACTACGTCGAGGTATCGAGCCAGTCTCAGCATCATCCCAGTTCAATTGCAGTTAAATAATTGTTCGACCTTTGACAAGTTTTCTTTGACATAATTCAAGGCAGTTTGACAACTAAGAAAGATGCAACTTAGTAATTTATTTATTTACTTATTTATTGGAGTACCAACAGCCATATAAAATTATAATCCAACTAAAGTACCAGAAAACGAATTGTGGAAAAGTTCGAACTCATGAAAGTTGCAACGCAACATCTGTATGTATGTATGTAAACTCTTTATTGTATTAAATACCTTAGAACTATATAACAAAAGTGATATAAAATACATTGCAAAGGCGGGCTTATGCCACAATGGGATTTCTTACAGCTAACCTTAGATAAGCTGAAAGGAGATCTTTCATTTAAATAACAATCACACGTTTGACATGCGATGCAATTGTAATGTTATTGCAACTGAGACGATTTCCGTACCAGAAGCCACTGCAACTGCTAAAGTACAAAAGTCACCCCGTCAAGCTCCCTTGAAGCGCACTGAAAGCCATCCATATTCACCCGTTGATAGTTCATTGATTATGTATGGAAATGAAGTTGACTCCTCGACGATATGACGATTGTCATTAGTAATCGTCGGATCAAAGGATTTTTCGAGCTACTGTTCTATTTTTGTCGGGCGCCGGGGATAGTGGCGTATCAGGAACTTTGAGTGCGAGTCGGAAAATGTATGTTCGTGATATGGGTGATTATTTGTTGCAAATTATTTGCACAATGTATTGAATTCAATGATGATTAATGAATATCACATTAAAACGTTTTCAATTTTTGTATATACCGACACGGCACTATAGTCTCGTAGTCGTTGCATATAAATATATGCAAAACACTCCCACGGTCTTATAGAAAAAAATAAACTTCTACAATAGCTTTATGACATTTTAAGCACCTATTTAGAAACCGTACTATGAATGAATTTTAAAGTGCGTGCGAACGCAGTTTCCAACTGACAATACTTGAGTGGCGATCGCACTATGCGTCTGTCAAAATGAACGAAATTGACCAATCATAGAGCCGTATTGAACGCAGTGCGGTATAACGAGCACTGTTAGAACTGAATTTACTTAGACAAGTACTGTTTGTGAATACGATACTCTAATGTGTCATGCGGTAGTTGTACGAAATGAATGTTTTAAACATTAAAAAAGCCCTATAAAACAATATTCCAGTTGTGCTCAAGCGCGCGAGGGCCCGAGGTACGCCTTGATCTTGACTGTTAGACTAAGGTAATTACAGTGGACCGACTGCCATTTGATCTCCGTGACCCTGCGACCAAGGGAACCTGATCAGATTGGATCATAGTTACACATTCAGTTGCCTTAACGTGAAGGTTTCATCACGATGTTTCCCTCACCGTAAAAGCGTCGGTTACCCTTTAACTAATCTACATAACTCAGAAAAGTGTCATTGGTACATGGCCGCAGTGGGCATCGAACCCAGTACCTCTCGCTTACGTGTCGGATACCTTAACCACTCCTGATTATTATTTATTATTTATTAGTTCATTTCACAGTTTAACAGCAGTTAATTACATGTAAAATATAAGTACATTATGGTTGAAATGCCAATGACAAAACTGCATTTTAAAATTTTAAATATATAGCCTGTAAGGAGCTTAGCATATAGATACCCTATTGACAAACAAAAAATCAATCAAAATAAGAAAAAAAAAACAAGGTAATACATGTATATTGGTGTGTGTGTATGTATGAGTGTGTGTGTGTGTATATGTGACTGATATTTTGATTCATTATAAAAGTCATATTAAAAAAAATAGAACCCAACCTACAATTCTCAGCTACGTCCGCGCCAGCCATCCATATTCAATCGCGCACCGATGCAGCGAGCACGCATGCATATTCCTTTGTCGCTACCTATCACCCTTTGATCCGGTGTAAAGTGGCTTTAGTTGACTCTGATTTGGAATCCGTTATTGTTTATTAAGCTTATGGCTTGTTTTGTTGAGTGTTTGCTGGATACGGTTGGTTGTTTGGGGTTTTGGAGGTGGGCTGTGATGTTATGTTTTGTGGCGATCGATATTTTGTGAAATAGTCAAGTTTTGTAGCGTAGCTAAGAGAGCTAAATTTTGATAGTAGATACTGCACGTGTTAAAACGAAGTATTTCCGAAGTCGGATGCTAGACGCTCGATATTTATCGCGATACGTGGATTTCGATAATCGATCCTGATATCGTGATATTGATCGAGTATGTAGGACTCACGGATTGTAATACGAATCATAGGATTTCTAGAAAATCAGAAATCCACGATTCACAGCTATCTGTAATTATTTTAAAAATATAATAGCCGCATTAGTCTATATACCAGTATCTGCATAATCACGAGTCGAAACACGCTCCCACAAACCCTTCCTTCACAGTGGAGGGCTACGATCATACCACAGATAATACCTATATTAACCCCACCACCGGCGGCCGGTGTCGCAAAGGGTATCTAATTTAATACGGTGTAACCGCGCCGGTGTTTGAACACCCGAAAAACGTATCAAAGGCCCTGTCCCTTGAAGGAGCACAAAAAACCGCGACCGAAAATTAAATAATGAAAAAATATAGCCCTCTCTTCCCTTGTAAAGATGAAATTTGATTAAAAAATCACGATTATTACCAAACCCCCCTTTGTGGAATTTCGCAAACGCCTTTTCTGTCACCAGAACCGATCGCACCTGATTATGACCTCTATGCTCACTCAATAAGGATCAAGTTAGACGTTTGACGGGAGATTTGGTGGCAAAACTTATCGTGGCAATACGGAGTCAGTCGATGCCCCCCTCCGCCCCCACACGTACCCCCCTTTCAATAATTTTTCATCGTTTTGATCCGTACTCTTTGTGGTACAGTCTTTATACTTAGATTAACAAAGTTTTAAATTAAAATCGAGCAATAAATATCGGCTTTGTTTGAGCTCTCGTATTTTTATACCTTGTTTGCGATCCCTTTGTTTGGTAGCGGATTGGATTGGATGTTTAATGAATTAATATTTTATATTTGAGCTCGTCAGTGTGCAATTTGCGGACCAATTTACTTGTTTACTTTCTACCGATGGACTGTGTTTAGTGCTTTCAAACGATAAGGATTAAACTGTACACTTTTATAGGTTATAACTTATAGCCCATATAGAGATAAAAATAATAATCTTGGCGTTAATGTCCCGGTTGTGCTCTCGAGAATGAAGGCCCGGGGTCCGCATTGACCATGATCCAGGATTTGGCGATCAGGTCATTACAGTGGAGCGACTACCATCTGACCTCCGTGACCCTACTACCAGGGGAACCTGACCAGATTGGATCATGGTTACAAATTCAGTTGCCTGAATTTGCAGGTTTCATCACGATGTTTTCTCTCACCGTAAGAGCATTGGTTAGTATTCAACTAATGTACATAACTCAGAAAAGAGTCATTGGTACATGACTGCAACGGGATTCGAACCCGGTACCTCTCGCTTACGAGTTGGATACTCAACCGCCCGGCTGCCGACGCTCTCTTATAGCCCATATAGCCCCAGCTTATAATACACGATTTCTCTCAAATGTTGCAGTTTTGGTTTCTAGCTTATTTTAATACATATCTATCTGTCTATTTTTACGGGCTTAGGTTAAGCCTTCATGAGCTCGTCGCCTGGCCCGCGCTCTCCGGATCGGCAGAGAGAGCGGCTCTCCTTCTGCGACAAATCACTGCCTCCCATGATCTTTTATTACCAACCATACAGGACGTGATGGTTGGGAGACTGATAACCACGCCCACTACCGTGATGAGGCGAGCTCGTTGAGCCACCCATCTCGGGCACACCTCTAAGGTGTGCTGCGCTGTGTCCTCGGGGCAGTCACACTGGTGACATCTGGTATTGGGCTCCCTTCTGGCGACGTTGCACAAGCACCTCCCGAAGCAACCATGCCACAAAAGGAACTGCGTTGTTCGAAACGTGAGCGCCCCATGTCTTCGATCGTGGTTTATTAATTATTTTAAACGACATAACTACGAACTACGAACCATTCGATAATGTACCTAAATGACATGTAACTATTGTTATTAATAAAGAATTTGAATCTGAACTTAATACCTATATTACCTGTCTAACTGCACCTATATTAACAGCTACCATTTATCCACAGATGCCATAGTGATGTCTTACCACTGTCCCTGCTTATGTTCCCGCTGGTACCCGTAAACAATTTACAACCCCGCTAATAACGGGACATTTGGACAATGTCCAGATGCCCATTATCTATAATTTGATTACATCAGCCCCTAACGAGGCATTGGTCGTTTCGAGGATGGTGGAAGTGCAATGTGGCGATGTATTCTTGCGTTGAGGATGAGCAGTGGTTGAAATTCGACTATATATTTTCAAGTTTGGTCGGTTGTTTTGTCAATCTAAAATTTTAATTATTCTGATATTTTACATACGCCTAGTCTACTTAAACTGCGAGATTGACAGGCGTGGCGTATTTTAAACTTGTAAAAGAAGTTTATTTTGTACATTGTTGGGATTGGTTTCAAAGCTGTTGGTCAGCTCCAGCGAAATTGGAACCTCAGTTACTAGAAAGAAAGAAAGAAGATATTTATTACACGTAGACACCACGACACGATAATTAGGAACAACAACAACAAAAAATAACTAGGAAATAAACGTAAATAAAAAAAAAATTACGTTATAAAAAAAAAAAAAAAAAAATGTACTGATCTACAGTTAACTATTCCCAGTGGCTTTGTTTAAACTCCGTGTCGCGGCTTCCAGTGCTACTAGCATAATGTGACCACCTCATGTCCACCCGGAAACACCGCACGGTCAGCAATATACCTGCTTTTTGTATACTGTGTACTACAACATTTTTTTTTATATTATACAAGACAGGCATTTGAACGCCACCTCACCTGTTGGTAAGTGACGATGCGGCCGAAAATGGAGCATGCCCGTCTTGGAACAGTCTATTCACTCTAGCCTTGAAGGCATCCAGATTATATTGATCAGGAAACACACTCGCAGGCAACGCGTTCCACTCCTTAGCCGTACGCATTATAAAAGTCGAGCCAAAGCGGCTCGTGCGGATAACTGGAAGATCCACGACATAAGGATGAAGCGCTCGCCCGGATCGCGTCTCCCGATGGCGGAAAGGGGCCGGCGGAATGAGGTCGTGCAGCTGCTTCGCACACTCTCCGAAATGTAACATGTAGAAAACCTACAGACGCGCAACCCTACGCCGATGGTCGAGGCTCTGCAGCCTAGCTACAGTCAACTGCGGGTCACAAATTATCTTATTTGCACGTTTTTCCACCGAAGGCCAAGATCGTATTTGAGTGGCTGAGCCAGCATAGTAAGTGATTAATAATAATAATAATCGTGGTCAAATTCGCACAGCGCAATCTAGCCCCAAAGTAAGCAAAGCTTGTGTTATGGGTGCTAGATAACTAATAAACTACTAATATACTTTTAAATACATACTTATTATACATATAACACCCAGACCCGTAACAGAAATTAAAATTTATCATTTCAATTTCTGTCCAGCCGAGAATCGAACCCGGGACCTCTTGCGTGGCAGGCGGCATTTTGACCACTGAACCACTCAGATCGTCAAATTATAGGTTTATACCACTAAGGTGGCAAACAAGCTTACGGCCAGCGTGATGGTAAGCAGTCACCGCAGCCTATAGACGTTTGCAACACCAGGGGCATCACCCACGCGTTGACAACCCCGTAAAAAGCTAGGCTTTAAGTCATCCCAAGTCATCAAAATCGGTGCTGCCATTTAGCTATGACATCATAGAGACAGAGAGACATTATTGGCAAAGAAAAATAACCTAAAAAGCGTCGTCACATTAAAAAAGAGTCCACCATGGCGTTAATTGGTAAAGAATCAACCGCTTTTTTCAATTACTCCCCGATGTTAACCTGTAAAACGATCCAGCGCTTTCAATATGCAAATTGCTGAATCCCGATGTCCAATAACATCCCGCGGGACAGCGGGAATCGGCAGGAAGCGAAGAAAAATTGTGGGTAAATTTATACTGGCGTGATTTTTTTTTGGAGTTTGACTCTTACTTTTGGAAGTGTTTAAATAGATTCAGTTTTTAATAAAAACTTTTAAGAAATTGTAATATAATAATGTCTTGTTAATTTTGAACTACCAGTTACAACTTTTTTTTTTTGTTTTGTTATGAAAAAATAATATAATTAGTATTTAATAAAGCCTTAAAAGTAAATTATTAATTTTAGTCAAAAATTGAGCAAAGTAACTTTTATTTAAACAGGTATTTGTATAAGTCCACAGAATATAAGAATCTTTAAAAATGTCACCTCATATTTGTTTTGTTAATCCAATTTATAGAAATGTAGTGCAACTCTGTGAAAACCATACCATTCCATTCAAAATATTACCCCAAAAGAGAATCCCTGTGCAATAAAAAGTCCCGTGAAAAGTTCCCGCTTGCAAGTTCCAGCTATTGATAGGTTCCGGCACGTGGTAAAGATTCCTTTTTTATGGCGAGAGAGGATTTTGCGGGACTTTTTCGCTGTTTTAGACCGTAACGAAAGTTGGTCTACGAAAGTTTTAAACGATTTTCGAAGTTATCTTCTGCGAGTCGAATCCTGGCTTTTATCTACATGTACTAGACAGTTACTAGGTTTTTAAGTATGATGAAACGTGTCGTGGCTTTTGGTTTGTTTTGTAGGTTTTTCACGCAACGACAGATCGAAATATTTTATTTTTTATAGAAATGAACTAATGTGAATATAATAATGTTATGTATCTACTCGTATATGAATGTGGAAATTTTTAATTTTGTACGAAAATTGAAGTTTTTGTACCAAAACGCCATTATGTCAGTTCGTCTCCAGGACAAGATGCAGCTGCAGCGAGGAGATACACAAGATGATGTCACTTCACCGCTGCACTATCAGAAGACAGACTATCTTCAGGCTTCTGGACTGGGATGGAATTGGCATCAATATCAACGGCGAGTACCTCACTCACCTCAGATTTGCTGACGATATCGCAGTCATGGTGAAAACCCTGGAAGTATTGGGCATAATACTCGACGCCCTCTGTAAAGCCTCACAACAAGTAGGTCTTAAAATGAACATGGACAAGACGAAAATTATTTCAAAAGTCCATGTTGTGCGTACTCCGGTGACAGTTGTAGGCACTCCACTTGAAGTTGTTGACTAGGACAAAAAGTCCAGCTAGGTGGGTAAAATTCCGAGAAAGAGGTTAATCAACGAATCCAACTCAATTAGGATTATCAATAACTGCTAACATTTAGGCAACGGATCCAATCTTCAGTATAGTGTTCTCCAGCCATAATCATATTTTGCTTTGTCATAATACTGATTACCAAAAATCCTCAAAAGAGTTTAAAAATAAAATATGTAGCAAAGTAGAGCAACTGTCCCAACGTAACCCGTCGTAAGTTGAAACCTATATTTATAGATAGCTGAGGCAATCGGGACGTGTGGGGCTAAGTGGTCCCCTCACAGCAAGTCTTTGTCCTTGTCTATCTCTATGGGTTTCCGATGTTGCTGTCCCCCTCACTATCCCATTGAAAGATATCGAAGGTTCGATGCAACAGGTGTATTGGCTTCAGGAATAGGGTTGTCCATTTGACTTTCGTATTTATTTTTGTAACAAATGCGATTCAGATTGTGCTGTGTCAAATAAGTTTTAGTAAAACAAGTAGTTTAATTTGTTTAAATGGGTACTTTACTATGATTTTTTTGGAAAATGAGATTAAAAAATTGAATGTCACCATTATCGCATCCGCAAACAGGCTCTACTGGACATCATCATCAATGCTGTTAGACATCTATTATAGATTATTTAAACAGTCATTGTTAATGGTACAGCAATTTCTCTGATTTCTCTCTCTATGACGGTAAAGACAGATTCGGTCACACAGTGAACAGACAAGATAATTCGCCCTGGATGGCAAGGGATTTTCAGCGCATTGGTGTCGTTTTGAGCGTTTGTCGGCTAGATCTTAAAACCAGACATTTTCGTGAATGGTCACACCGTCAGTGATAATCTACTGCGGGACTTAATTTTTCCGGGATCTAAAGTATCCTATGATAAGCAGGAATAGTGTAGCTTCCTGTTAGCGAAAGAATTTTCGAAATCAGTTTTGTTGATTTCGGAGATTACCCAAATTAATAAAATTCCTCTTTATTATACAGTAAATAATATATAATAAGGACGAAAATTTTAATTTTTAATTTTAGAATTATATGTCGTATTTTTGTAACTCCTGTCTTTATTAAGCAATAAAGAGTTTACGTACATACATACGTAGAAAACACATTTCGACTCCATTAAAAAAATCCATCCCAACCAAAACTTCGCACATGCCAACCCTACACTTATCGTTTTTCAGCGGCATCCCGGTCCCGGGACCGGTCCCGTGCCGGGATATCGACATTATTGATAGCAGGTGCAGGCAGGGTTAACAGGTGATCACGGGATTTTTACGCCCGGCCCGCTGTGGTCTCTTTTGGTTTCTCTAATGGAGGTAGCGCTTTTGGGAGCTGCTATTAGGAGATTTATACGTGTGTTATACGTACGTTTGAACACGTTACGTATGTGCGTATGTCAGCGTGTATTAAGGAGTTGGAGAGGTGTCAGCATCAGCATTAGCGGTGCTGACCGTTGAAGGCCCTCGTCTTTAAGAGTATAAAGGATACCTACTCTACAACGTAAAGTGTAGAAGTGTCGGTAGCCGAGTGGTTAGGGTATTCGACTCGTAAGCGAGAGATACCGGGTTCGAATCCCACTGTGAGCATGTAGCAATAACTCTTTTCTGAGTAATGTGCGTGAGTTGAATACTAACCGATGCTCTTATAGTAAGAGAAAACATCGTGATGAAACCTGCACATTCAGGCGACTGAATGTATAACCATGATGTTATTTTGAACAGGTTCCCCTGGTAGCAGGGTCAGGGGGGTCAAATGACAGTCACTTAACTGTATTTACATGATTTGACAAATCCTGGATCATGGTTAAGCTGGACCCCGGGCCCTCGTGCGTGACAGCATAAATGGGACATTGACGCCAAGATGAGTATTTTATGATGGGTTGAAACGCGGTTGGAAATGTTTAATGTGAATTGATCAGCCTACACCTTATTTTTCGTTGATAGTTATTTTCCAACAAGCCTATACTTATCTCAAACGCCGACAACGTATTCATGGCCTCCTGGTGTTGCGGATATCCATGGGCGGCGGTGATCATTTACCATCAGATTATCTAATAAAATAAATACCGCGCTTGACACTATACAAACAAATTTGCATATATTAACCATCAAACTTACACAACCAAAATCTATCTAAAAGTATACATTCGTCCGCACGCTACTTTCCACGCCTCCCAATAAAGTACACCCCAATAACTTCCGAACCGGGAAGTGTTAGGATCAATAATTAATTCATTTCCCACGCACTTCGTCGGGTCAACCCTTACAAGTGCTAGCTCATAAATAAACCCGTCGATGATCGGCTTTGGGTCTTTCAGACCCGCCCGCTGCCCGAAAGGTGGCCTTGAACACTTAAGGGTTAAAGGTTGAAGGTCGATAGTTTAGGTCGAAATGTTTATTGATATTATTGTTTTGTCGTAAATTTAATAAGGTGGCGAACGTTCGACAACTTCCACATTATTATACTGAAATGTTTTATCCTAAACTGCTTAACATGTTGGTTTTTAAATGTTATAGTTAAATACACACACCAGCACAATAAGCGGAATAAAAAAGAGTTAGAAAGTTGAGGGATGGCATTCTGGGTTTAAATAAATAAATTATTTATTATCAACTGGACGCCACAACACAACATAAAAAAATTACATACATATTTCAACACACACTTACAATCATACAAACGCTTCTTTTGATCAAGTCCCAAGCAGTCTCTATTGGATTCATCTCCTAGGTTTCTGCTGACTACTGCATCATCGGTATAATTTACTTAGCGTTATTATGGCAGTACAAATTGAGCGCTATGAGCATGAGCGTTATGTTGCATTACAATAAAGCCACCACTAATTCATTCATTCATTCATCACAGCCCGTAACAGTCCACTGCAGGACTTAACGCCTCTCCCACGAAAGGGAAGGTTATTGCCATAATCTCCACGCTTGGCAGGCGGGTTGGAGATCGCAGTGTTTAAATATAACAATGGAAAATGCTGCTGCCCATTTTCCAGACTTCGGAGACTCTTGATATTTTGCCTTGACAACATTCGTCGGCTTATACGACACCCGTGAGCGTAAGGGGTTGGTGCTATTCTACTCTGCCGGACACCACACGGCCACCACTAATAAATGGGGCAAATGACTCAACAATCCCTGATGTCAGTAGTCAAAATCCATTCAGCAACTACCGTTTTTCACCTCACACCATAATTGAGCTGCCCCCAAATGCCACTGTAGTTCAATTACACTGATTATAACGTTCTCCATTGCTTTTCTATTTTCCATTTTCAAAAGTGAAAATAAAACAAAATAAATCATCTCTGGTAAATACATTAAAACATAAATGTTCAAACTTTTTAGTAAGTTTTTATTTGTTTTAATTGTACCGTTTTTTGCGAAACTGCTAAACATGATGATGATGTAGTAAATTGCTAAAACAATTTTAGTAAATCTAGATTGAACTGAATACTCCAAAATTATAACACTCCTATTTTGCGCCGGGAGTTAAAATTAACGTCCGATGGCGATTAATCAGTTCCCAAAATAAAATTAACTTAATAAACACTTGTAGGAAATGTAACCTTCAACTTGTAACCGTGCAAAAAATACCCATTAAACTCAACCGTTACAAATGTTTCTTAAAGGACTGGATATTCCTCCATTTATCACCTCATCTCACTACACGATCAAGGAATCCAGCTACCTTAGCGCACACTTGGTAACAATGTTAGCCGGTCTAACTCCAAAGTCTTTGAGCTAATCCGGCAAAGCATAGTTCACGTGCCCGGGGACCACGGTTTGTTAACCGTATTACTCCTTGGTCAACGGGTATTTGTTACCCTTGTAGTACAGATACAAATTATAGGCAACGTTCTGAGTGATAATGAAAATTCGTTCATCGGTAGGTACAGTAGAGGCGTTTACGATGATTTGTATCTGTGAAAATGGAGAGGTAGCCACCGTGTTTGGTTTTCTGTGATATCATAATACTTACATCGTACATCCGGGTTATTTTTTTTTGCGCCCAACGCAAGGGAAGCCCTCTGGGTTAACGGTGCTGTCCAAGTGTTCTAAATACAGGTAATCCTTCAAGTTCATATTGTAGCGTGCAGCAGATTCCGTAAGTGTTCTTTAAGTGTTTCGTTGTTCATAGGCGGCGGTGACCACTTTCCATTCCAGGTGGCCTGCTTGCGTGTTTGTCTGCCGTACCTATATCTAACATTTAAAAATGGAGGGTTGGAACGCCAACATTATTATCGTGGTTATTGCCTGACAAAGCTAGAGTTCCAAAACGGACATGCTCCATCGTCAGCCACATTGTCACTTACCAACAGGTGAGATTACGGTCAAATGCTTGTCTTGTCTAATATAACAAAAAAAAATTATATCTCGTCAAGTAATTTCCTAAAAATCCATAAAATATAGGGAGTTTTACAATGTATGACGATAGTTCCAACCAACCAAAACCATAAAATAATAAACCAATTTCCACAATCCCAAACAAACATCTGTCCAACCTTCAAAAGCTCCGTTCATAATACTAGCAAGTATTAGTACCGACAAATTCGAAAGAAGCCGCCTTAACCTGCACTCCATGAATAGAGCCGGGGTCATAAATACCCCTACTATCATCGATTGGCCATGCCTAATCGATGCGGGCGGGTTAAACAATAGATAAATTGGCAGGCACGGGTCAAAACGTATTATTTCACGCAAAATGGTCAATGAATTTACTATAGGTAATGAGATCGTGTGCATGAGCCAAATCGCTTGTAATCATATGGTGGGACTTGTCAAAGTATTTTTGTTGTTGGCATTTTGTTTTCAATTCATTGCGGGTTTAGAATGCGTTTGATGATAACGCTTGCGACGAATAAGTTACGTGTATTTCTACTTTGGTGTTTCTGACACAAATGAATAGATTGTATTGTTAGCATAGTGTTTAGGTATGAAGGATTATATGCAAGCTTAGTCCTCAAAGTAATAAATGCACTTTCGACATTTGTGTTAATTTTGTCTTTATACTAGCAGTAGGAAGACAAGCACTTGATATTACGTGTCGATACGGTTAAGGATAGAATATGGCAGACCAGAAACGCTTGGATTTTTCTAAATTAGACTAGTCTATGGCGGTCAAATGCCTAGGCACCTGGTGCTAAGTGACGATGCGGCCGAAGATGGAGCATGCCTGTCTAAGAACAGCCTATTCACTCTACTTTGTGCGGCAATAACCGGGATATTAATGTTTGCACTGCAATCCTCCTCCTTTTTAATGTTAAATATCGGAATGGTAGACAAATAGGCAAGAGGGCCTGACATGGAAAGTCGTCACCGACGCCTATAAACAACGAATCACTTAACTAAATACGAATTTTTGTCTAAATACGAAATACACTGCTACCAAAACTAGTTCATATTTTGCCGCGCTACAATATAAACTTGAACTATTACCTATACTTAGAAAACTTGGACAGAACTCAGATGTATGATGTAAGTACTGTTTCTATGCATAAGGTGTCACAGAAGAGTAAACACGGTGGCTTCCTCTCTATTTTCTCAGATTCCAATAAACGATTTTTTAAATTTTTATTAATATATCAATGATTTTAAATAATCCACCTCTTGGGTTTAATTTAAGAGTGGCAATTTATTTACACTTTTGATCTTGAATTTCATCTCCGAGTATACAGTCCGCGTTTTTTTTTATACAACTAAGCTGGCAAACAAGCTTGCGGCCTGCCTGATGGTAAGCAGTCACCGCAGCCTATGGACGTTTGCAATACCAGTGGCATCACCCACGCGTTGCCAACCCCGTAAAAACCTTTTAACTCCATGTTGTACTCACCAGGGAAAACCTCTCCAGGTAGTTCATTCCACAACCTTAGTGTGCGTGGGAGAAAGTTCCTTTGGAACCGCACCGTATAGGTTTGAAAGCACTATCTTCATCCCCAAAGCTATGTCTGCCAAGCCCCACCTCAAAGGCCATAGGAACCACTGTCAGAAACGAATGGACCGCAATGACTTATATGTATATGTGTAGCTCAGTAAAAAAATACATTTGACATAATTATTTAATAACAATTTGACATGTGCGTAGATAAATTTCATTTTATTTTAATGACCTAAAACTCTGAATTATTGTATGTCCGTGGGCAGACCACAGAGCTCTCTGTATTCACTTAACATCTGTATATTATTTATATGTATACCAACCTGTGTGTCATAATAAAAGTATTTGAATTGAATTGAGTCTTACGATAGTACTAGCGATAGAAGTAGGTTATTTATTTATTTATTTATTTTATTTTATTTTATTTAACAATTTATTGTGTGCAATAAATTGTTAAATAAAATAAAATAAATAAATAAGAAATACAGAGATATAACATAGATATAACTGACACAACAGGCACTACTTATTTCTAAAAGAAATTACCTACGTCATCGAGAATAATAAATATTCTAGAAGATAGTAGAGGATTAGGGGACCCACAAAACGTTGCTCGGCCCGTGCACAACTTGGCACAAAAAACAATTTTTTCGTACTGACCCAAACTCCGACTTTTCGTAGCTCTTGTGTGGATATCCAGTTTCGCTTTTCAACCATATTAAAGTCACCAAAAAGAGAAGTGACTTGACGAGATATAACCCATGGCGCCCTCAAAGTCTATGCAGTCGTAGTGGGTACAAAAAATATAAACAGCCAACGGAAATGATTGAAGGACTTTCGTGGTTTTTACTACACTGTCACCGCACATATTATGGTAATAACATGGTTAGTATTGTTTGCAAATAGTGGTTGGTATGGTTAGTATTGTAAACTACGAGTAGTATTGTTTGAAATATCGAGGTAAAAACAATACTAACCGTGGTAATGAACCCGATAACATGTACGATGAAAGGATAGGTAGATCCACACCACGTACCGTCCGCGCCCTCAAGCCCTCACTTTGGTGTATTAGCAGCAACTTACTGCCTTTCAGGGCTGACTGCGCGGGAAACTATAACTCGATTGCCAACGGACACTGGCTTATGATGCTGAACGTCTATACTCGTGGCTTTGTCTTTATTGCCTTTATGCTTTAGTCAGGTGTAATGGCCGCCTTTGCCCACGATGTTTGAAAAGACATGTTAAATTTTCTTTTTTGTGTGCAATAGAGAGTATATCTATCTATCTGGGTTTATAGGCCTCTCCCTCGGAAGGGGAGGTTATTGCCGTAATCTCCACGCTCGGCAGGCGGGTCGGAGATCGCAGTATTATAAATATCACAATGGAAAACGCTGCTGCCCATTTTCCCGTCTACAGAGACTCTGGATCTTTTGTCTAGATAATATTAGTCGCCTTGTGCGACACCCACCAGTGTAAGTAAGGGGTTGGTGCTATTCTACTCTGCCGGACACCACGCGGCCACTATTACTGTCATTATTACACCTGCAATAAACTTAAGGGAGAAATCGTGTATGTCTATGGGCTCTAAATGTGATTTTTGAAAGTCTCATGTCATATCGACTCGGCAACACTGTATCAAGATCGCAGTATATCGACTAAAGACTTAACCAGTAATTTTTTTTTATGTTACTCAGCAGACAAACAGGCAAGCGGGCCACCTGATGGAAAGTGGTCACCGCCGCCTATGGACATCAGCAACACCAGGGGAGTCACCAATGCGTTGCCCGCCTCTAAAGAGACCTCTAATATACCTCTTGAACGATCCCATGTCATAGTCCAAAGGAAACACATTTACAGGAAGCTTATCAACGGCGCTTACTCTTGACCGTGTGGTGTCCAGCAGAGTAGGATAGCACCAATCCCTTACACTCGTGGGTGTCGTACATTGTGATGTGATGTGATGTATATGTCGCAGCCGGATGGTTAAATTAGCCAGTTAACTAAACGGCTAGCTTTTGGAGCAATTATTTAGTTGAAAATTTGCCAGTTTCATAAGATTTTAAAGTAATGTTGAAAGAACGATATTGCCTCAAGTTTACGCAGCTCTTCCACACATTGTTCCAATGCTAACCTACCCACAATAACTTCAAAGTATAATAATAGTTTGCATTAGGTTTCTATTCGGTTAGTTTAGGTTAGCATTATGACGATGAATGGAAGAGCTCCGTAAACTCGAGGCAATATCGTTCATTAGACTTTACTTTCAAAGTTCATGAATTTGGCCAATTTTCAATTAAATAAGTGCTTAAAAAGCTAGCCGTTTAATTAAACGGCTAATTTAACCATTTGGCTGCGACATATATACGTTATCTTAATGCTAATGATAATAATAATAATAGCGAAGAGCCTCGGCCAACACCTCAAGAGTCTCTCGCTAGATGGTTGGGTCAAGGGCCAGATACAGAAGGTGGTACTCGTGGAGACGGCGCGTATCGTCAGGATGTTCCTGTCTCTGCAGCCTTAACCACCGGTAGCTTGGGCTCCGCCCCGGTGTCAGTGGTACTCTAGATACAGGCTTTTCATAATGTGTATAATATTTTATATTTAAATTGAAGTACAAAAATAAATTAAATGAATAATGACAATAAATATTTATTCAATAAAAACTGATAACACATGTAACAAGTAGATACTAAAGCCTGTGGTCATTGACATCGCTGAGTCGGATGCGAGAGACAACGGCTTTGGACTCGTGGGTGCCCAAGACCGGGCGAAGTGGAGAACATTGAGTAGGACCCGACTGGGGAAGTACCTCTACCTTACAGAATATCGCTAAATAATACTCTTTTAAATAGTATTGTGTTCCTGCCGGTGAGTAAGGTTTCCAGTGCTCCATGGGGTGGGGATTCGGGGAACTGTGGCTTTGGCAGTGGAGGGGCATTTGCCTTTTTGCTGCCAGAGCAACGTGTTATAGAGGTGGGCAACGCATTGGCGATACTCTTGGTGTTGCTAATGTCTATGGACAGTGGTAACCACTTTCCATCAGGTGGCCCACTTGCCTGTTTGCCTACCGTATGACATTAAAAAAAAGGAAAGCGGACCCTGGCAGAGGCTTGGATAAGCACTCCTAGTGCGATGATGATAACTGAAGCCTGTGGTAATTAAAACTCTACAGGCCCCAGTTCTTTCCAAACGATGCACATAAATTCCGTGGGTATACAGTCCTGATGATGTGTATGATGATAAAATCAATGTCATAATGTCATAAAAGTGGGCCAATCACTCCAAAATCGCATGAACCCTCCCAAAATGTGCCGAAACTCCGCTACTCCGATACTCGTAAATGACTCGGAATCCGAAACAAAAGCCGACGTCCAGCGGCCATTATTCCAGTCCAGGGCCGTATTTAGGCGCAAAATTAACGCCTGGCAGTGCCAGGGCCGGCGCAGGGAACAATTAGGGCCTCTTTGTGCGGCATTCAATGGTGGATACCAGGTGGCGGCTGGTGTTTTGAATTTTGACGGCGGATTTGGGTGGACCTGCTGTTAGTTTTTGGTGCAATGTTTCCCATTTTTAGTCCAATACTAGGATTCCAAGACCTGGTGTCTAAGTGCCCGAACCTGTCTGTCTTAGGAAAGAGGCCCCGTGGGCGATCCAAGAAGCGATGGATTGACATCGCTGAGTCGAATGCAAGAGCTATCGGTTTACCGAGGACCGGGCGAAGTGGAGAAGAATGAGTAGGAAAACGAACCCTTGCAAAGGCCGAGATAAACACTAAGACAATGATGACGATGATGATGACTAGGTTTCCAAGGCCTGTCGTTGCGCAGCTGGCCTAATGGTTGGATCAGACTCGTAAGCAAGAGTACGGAATATCTATAGAGATACCGTGTTCGAACACCAGTGCCGCCATGTAGTAATTACTCGAAAACATCGTGTAATATTACTACTATTAAAAATAGAAAGAAAGAAAAAAGACATTTATTACACGTAGACACCACGACACGACAATAAGGTACACAAAAAAAACAAGGTAATTAAAGCACATAAAATAAAAAAATTAAGTTAGAAAAAATAAAAAAATAAAAAACAGAATAATAATAATAAATGTACCTACAGTTAACTATATCCAGTGGCATTGTTAAAATGCTTCCAGTGCAACTGGACCCCCTCAGCATAATGTTGTGGCCGCTCGACGCGTACCACAACGCTGGTTTTCAGTGGGCCCATTTACCACCCGGAAACACCGCACAGTCAGCAATATATATGCTCCTTTGCATATAAAATAAATAAATAAATAAGTTTGGTAAAAAAAATATTAATAATTTATAAATACATAATAATATAATTTAAATAGAATAAATAAAATAGAATTGTTTGGCTGTAGTAATCTGGAATATGGGGTACTTCCCGAGTCCGAATGGATATCCTACTATGCCCTAATTAATGATGTGCATTACCTATACCGCCGACATCTAACGATAACGATACCATTGACAAGAGCAACGATATAATTGTCCCTTTCTCATTGTTTCTTTTATGTTATATTATGGATATACCCAAATATACTGTGTCATATGTCAGATAGGTGTAATAAACGGTTTTTATTTATTTATTTATTTACATTTAAATACATGGCCACCGAATTACAACCATGTTATCCACATTAGTCTAGCCAGGTCAACCCCAGCAGCGCACCATCGTAGCGAATAAGCTCCAGCACAATTTTCGATTGCATTGTTGGTAAGTCGGATGCACCTCCGTCTAGGTTCGATTGTAAGGCCTTATTTATATAATTTATAATAATATTGTGCCTAAAGTGGAACAGGACAAGGTATAATTTATGTTTAAATTGTAGCTTTATTTCCTGCGTCTTCGTCGGCGTAAAATTATTGAAAACCTGACAAAGCACAAGCATAGATATTGGTTTCTAGATCACGTTTACAACATTTCATTGGCTTTGATAGCGTAATATTGAAATTATGATTAAACGTAGTTTTATCATCAATTAATCATCACTTTGTTCACGTTGCTGTTCATTTTTTTTATCACAGGCCGTCTCTAAAACATTAGTATTTCAATTCAATCAAAACTGGGAGACATTTATCCGCACAAAATTCGGTTGTAACGTTCCGGACCCGTTCCCGCGGTAACCACATGGACTTTCGGTATAAATTATAGCATATGTACACCTAAATTAGTGCCCATTTTTTTCAAAATCCGTTCATTAGTTTTGCGTAGAGTAACAAACATCACCAAATATCTATAAACATTCCTATTGAATTACACTATCTATTGTTGAAAACCGCATTCAAATCCCTTGCGTAGTTGAAAAGATCTAAGCGTACAAAGACACACATAGGGACAGACGGCGGGAAACGACTTTGTTTTCTACTATGTATAGATTAGTAGGAAGTAGGATAGTAAGCACTAGTAGGATTCTAAACAGAACCACGACTAATAGGTAAGTACGAACCTCGAAGCCATTAAATCTCAATGCATGTAAATATTAAAAGCAAACAGAAAATACACGGAGTTGTTAAAACCCCCCTCCGCGACAGGGGGACGCTGAGCTCTAAGAATAAATGCCCCACATAAACGCGAGAGCTAGGAAATGTACGTGAGCGTTCTTAGCACCCCTACGCGGGGCGGTGCAGGAGCTGCTAATACACCCTGAGGATATTTTTTAATTTTGGTTAGAGGAGATTCTGCAAATCCTTTTTTTTTTTTTTGATGTTACTTAGCAGACAAAAACAGGCAAGCGGGCCACCTGATGGAACGTGGTCACCGCCGCCTATGGACACCAGCAACACCAGGGGAAACCTTTTAGCAAAGTTCGCTTTGGTAACTTTAGTTTTGGTGTATACAAATTTTTAGACGTAACAATTTTATTTTAGTACTAGCATTTTTATTGTGATTATTTTACTTAATTCCGTCGACCCGAGGCCCTATTTTTGTAACCTTATTCATCTACGCAAGCGCTCGCATTTTCATGTTTTTCTTTTCTATCACTAGGATTTTACTACAAGTGTGAAAGAAATGGTTTACTAATATTTTTGAACAGTGGTAATCTCCTTCTAATCATAGAGGCGTGTATTGTAGGTACTGCAGATTAATATAAAGCTCCAACTCCATCTTCTCAAGGGTGCTATACCTCATCATCCGCCTTCCTGCTCTTCTTAGTTCATTTTGCAAGATCTTTGGCATCCCCGTTGGCACGCAAGTCACTCTAAACAACGTCCAGCTATCGCCTCTTGGGCCAGCCTCTCTTTCCCGTACCTGGCGGGGTTGGCATGGCCAGACATCTGTTCTCCACGTAATTTGCCGGTCAGCGCAATATGAGGCCGTACCAAGGTGCCATACAAGGCGACTAATGCCTTTGAGGCTAGGACCTGCATAGATCAGAAAAAGAACAGCAGCATTCACAGTTGTGTATTCTGGATACTGCTATCTGCAACCCACCTGCGACACGTGGAGCCTAAGACAAAACTCTCTGTCAATGTGGATGAGGCGCACGTCCAGCAGTGGACAAACGGGCTATTAACGATGATGACACTACAACATTTCCACAAACTGTAACAGATTTTTGCAAGGGGGTAATAACAGCTCCCAGTGTACCCTGTCACCCCTTCCCCCGTAGTATCGCATTATATCATTTATAAACAAAATGTGTTAAAATAAATCGCGACGTACAGACGGAACCGCAAATATGTGTTTCGACTCGCGCTTGGCTATACAGGCTGTAACACAAACCTTGTGCGACCGATGCTGAATGTGGAACTATTCGGGAAACATCATCTATACTGTTATAAAACTGTACAAAAGCCGTGTTTACATTAAAGATTTTTCAGACAAAATTGTCGGGATAGGATTCTGGGACGTCAATATGACAGTATGTTTTTTGTAACTTTTGTCTCTTTTTCTGTTCGCGCATCACGCAAAAACTAGTGAACAGATTTTGATTTGGTTTTGATAGTTTGGTAGCTTGAAGTCCAGGGTACAATCTAAGCTATGTTTTATCTAATTCCACCAGAGATACAGCTTGACCTCCCCGTAGTACTGTCATTTATACCATTGGCAGGTCAGGCAATTACAGTGAAGCGACTGGTATCAGTTCTCTATGTCCCTGTCAACAGGGGAATCTGACCAGAGTATTGCAAACGTCCATAGGCGGTGACTGCTTTCAGACAGGCCAAAAGCTTAAGGTATAAAAGAGTGGAACATGACCCAACCGAGTCAGTAATTATCCTCACGATATTTTTCAACTTTTGTCGTGGTTTTACTACAATCATCATCATCATTATATTAGAGGTCTCTTCAGAGGCGGGCAACGCATCAGTGACTCCCCTGGTGTTGCTGATGTCCATAGGCGGCGGTGACCACTTTCCATCAGGTGGCCCGCTTGCCTGTTTGTCTGCCGTATAACATAAAAAATAAAAAATAAAATCATGTTAGCGTTAAATCCCAGTAGCGCTTCCCGGACCGGGGTCCTCCAACTCCTCTTGGCCCACTTCGCTCGGTTTTTAGCATCCTTGGTGGTGAGTTTATTGGCACGCATGTCATTCTTAACGACGTCAAGCCATCGCTTCTTGATCGCTTTTCCTTCCCGTGCTCGGAGGGGGTGGCATGGTCAGACATTTGTTCTTAACGTAATTTTTTTAATTTTTTTTTAATGTCATACGACAGGCAAACAGGCAAGCGGGCCACCTGATGGAAAGTGGCCACCACTGCCCATAGACACCAGCAACACCAAGAGCATCGCCAATGCGTTGCCCACCTCTATAACACGTTGCTCTGGCAGCAAAAAGGCAAATGCCACTTCACTGCCAAAGCCACGGTTCCTCAAATCCCCACCCCATGGAGCACTGGAAACCTTGCTTAACTTGCCGGTCTGCGCAAGACGTGGCCATACCATCAAAGGAACACTCTTGCAGCTCTTGCGATGTCACGGACGTGAAGACGTCGATGTAGAATGTGGGCGCTTCGGACGCGGTTATTGCGAGAAACTCCACACATCTACTGCAGCATCTTTATTTCCCATTTGTTTGTCCCATAGATAGATATTGGACACCCGAGTTACGAGTAGATCAAATAAAAAAAATCATATTGGTGTTATGTGCCGGTTGTGGTTTTGCTCTCGTGCACCAGGGGTTATCGAGAATTTGGCAGATCAGGTAATTACAGTGAAGCGACTGCTATCTGACCTCCATGAAGCAGACCAGATTGTATCGTGGTTATTCAGTCGTCTAAATGAGCAGGTTTCTTCACTATGTTTTCCCTCACAGTTGGAACATCGGTTAGTATTCAACTAATGTACATAAAACAGAAAGCAGAAAAAAATAAAAAAAAAAACACTAGGCTACCGACGCTCTTTTTTTGTGTGCCTTCAATGTGCTACTGCAGGGCAAAGGCCTCTCTCTCATTTTTCAACTTAGATCTATTTGTTGCCAGGTCTCTCCACTCTTTGGCATACGCCTCTAATTCGTCCTGCCATCTTTTTCGAGGCCGACCACGTCTTAGTTAAAAAAATCCTAATTAAAATATAGGGTAAAGCAACACCATGTGTTCCCTAGGAGATATTTAACAGAATTCGCGGCAATCAATTCGTCGCAAAACAAAGTGGCGAGGGTTTAATATGTAAATTTATTGTGGAGTAGACTCCAAGACGTACAGACGACTGCGAACGAGCTTTTGCTACAGACAGACGTGCTGATTGGCGACTTGTTCTGTGAAATTGAGATAGTTATAATTTTTGGGTAATTTTGTTCTTTGTCGTATTAGATTGAACAAATTGTCGTAAGTGATTATCGGTAATTTTTATACCAGATAAACAAAGAGGGGTGTTCTAAGTTTGACATGTGTGGAGCTGTAACTGTGGAGGTGTGTGTATACACTGATTTTGATACGATTGTCTTTAGGTATTAGAAGGCCAGTTTAATCGACATAGTTCTTGCTTTGTTTATTTATTTATTTAACTGTTTATTGTACACAATAATGATATACAGAGAAATATGAAAGAACAAAAGACACAACAGGCGCTGCTTATTTCTAAAAAGAAATTTCTTCCAGCAGGCCTACAGAAGAGAGATGTTAGACTAAAGTAACGCAGATACGACGTGCACAATAATTGAATATTAAAATACATAAATATATTATATTATAATATATGTCTGTATTAGCTTTATATATGTCGCAGCCATCTGGTTAAATCAGCCATTTAATGAGTATGCTAGCCTGTTAATTAAACGCCGGCATTCAATTGAATGCCTAGGCCGATAGTTGATAGAACAATCAACGCTTAACGTTTAACTAGTTGGCTTATTGTTAGAAAGCCCTTTAAAGACGGCTGACGTAAAATCAGGCAGGTGATTTAAATTTAGTTCAAATTTTATCCACTGCAGCACTGGTAGTCATTAAAACAAATATGGCGTCAGACAGCTCGCACAGCAAGCAATGTTTTTGTATTTTTATCGTTTTAACTAAATTTAAAGTGTGGTACCTAGATGTTTTTAAGTAAGAATAAGGATAACTTAATTTGTTCATTTTCTTTTCATATTTACAATTAGAAACAAATGTCTAAGAAAGTTTCGTGCCATTTTATATTTAATATTATAAAATAAGAAAGTGCATTCTTCCTATACTACATTGTTGCAAATAGTTAATAAGATATAAGTTTAAAGTTATTATTGTGGTAAATACTATAAATTTTATAGGTACTCGCAATGCAATTACTAATAGAATTTGTTGCCACTAATATTTTCGTTTCTAAATAAAAATTATATTTATTAATTCGTATCTTTTATCTTAAGTAAGTATATAATTTACGAATGGTCACTCAAACCAAACATATATATTCTATTAACAAAATGGCTAAATAACGTTCAGCCAAGTAGCTGCACGTTACATTCAATTACTTGGCTAGTTGTCCTTTAGCCATTCAATTGAATGCCGGCGTTTAATTAACGGACTAGCCTCCTAATTAAATGGCTAATTTAACCAGATGGCTGCGACATATACATAAAGCTAATACAGACATATTATTAAAATAAGCAATATAAAATACATATAAGTTATGGACTAGACAGGGAAAGATAATATTCCTTGACTCTCTTTTTAAATATAGACAGTGACTGACTGTCACGCACATTGTGTGGTGTGGTAGTTAAAATCGGTTTAGTAGTTAAGGAAATATTTGAGTTAGCTGTTATTCGTTTAAAAAGTTGTTGCGTAAAAAATCAAGAGAGATCCACCCAAACCAAGCATCCATCATTACAACCTTTCGCATTGATAATACAACTAGTAGAATAATACTTTGCACACTATTTTTGCTATGCACACACATACACGATGCTAACAGGCCACCGTTTGTTCTGGACATTAGAAAGTTATAGGGAGTGAATGCAGTGTCTTTGAGGTACCTAGACAACCATAGGAACATGCACCGCAAGCTCTAATATGCTCAATACTGCTGCCCTAGATATGCATAATCATGCCCCCAGAAAGTTCCCAGAGCAGATCCAATATCTCCAAATTGTTTCGATTGTATGAAAATTAAATAACCCATGTATCACATAGACACCTTTTCTTATACCCATTTTTCTTGCAACAGGATTAATACAGGTAAGAATATAAGTATGTTAAGTAAGTATATTGCTCAGACTGTTACGCTCAGCAACCGATTTCTCAGCACAACAATCCCGAATGTCTTAGACCCTGCGGCAGGCCCTCCAAAAACACACAAATATTTCACACTCGCATAACCTGTTATTTATTAGGTGAGAAATTCCCTGATAAATCACCACCACCTCGCGGGGTGGGTACACCCCCGATAATATAAGGGTTGGAATTGCCACGTATTTTCGCTACGTGTGTACAATCGATCGAGATGGGAGATTGTATTGTCTCGACGCGGAATACATGTATGGAGACTATTACGTCTCCAGCTATTAGGCTGGTTCGTACATCAGGTTTGTGAAGGAGCGAATATTGCTAGGTTCGTTTGTGGACAGTAAATTGTAGCTAGAGTGAGGGCCATGAGACTTTGCGCCCGGCTGAAAGTGGAACGAAATTTGACTGACAATGTCAAGTTCAGTCACAGTACACAAATCGATAGGCGCGCCATCACTTGTCAGCAAGGTGTGGCCCTCACTCTAGAACCTTGTGTTGGCTACTTCTATATTTTTTATGCTACGCAGTGACGAACGAGCAGACAGCCTAATTAATAGTAAGCGAAATGTCGCCCATAACATCAACGATTCGTGCATTTATGTTGTAGTCAACAAAAATTCAGAAGCGCAGGTGCGTTGTCACTGTAAGGATTAAGATGAAATGCCTCATGCCTGTAATTGCGCTGGATACCTTATTCCTCAAACTAGAACACAACAACGCAAGTTGAGAACAATTCTCAATATTAATTCTCAAATATATCAAAATTGCTATACCAATTTCCAATGTTTTTCTCCATTCCACTGTAATTCACAAATCTGCCAAATCCTGGATCATGGTCAAGGCGGACCCTGGGCCCTTGCGCGCGAGAGCACAACCAGCACAGTAATGCCAAGATTATTATAAGGCTACTGGGGTCTCCATATATGTTTATTTGTATGTCTTCTTTGGTTTGCAATAAAGTGTTATCACCGGGTGCTAAGATGCCATAGACTAGACACACATACGCACATGCTAGTTGTGGGATGAGCTATCTCCCAAAGTCTTTCCTTTGCTATACTTACTATGCGTACGGCTAAGGAGTGGAATGCGTTGCCTGCGAGTGTGTTCCCTGATCAATATAATCTGGATGCCTTCTAGAGCTAGAGTGAATAGGTTGTCCCTAGACAGGCATGCTCCATCATCGGCCGCATCGTCACTTACCACCAGGTGAGGTGGCGGTCAAATGCCTGGCTAGTAAAGTTAAAAAAAAAAACATGGGACATGGGGTTCTTCAAAAAGCATGTCATCAGGTACCTCAAGGGCCGGCAAGATATCCGCTCCCCTTAGGTTGCAGATGTCCTGGACGACGGTGGCCACTTTCCATCAGGTAGACCGGCCGACCGTGTGCTTGCCTAGGCAATAAAAAACCTAATAACACCCCAGTTTTTACGCCGGGGACTAAATATAAGCGTAAGTGAAATGAACAACATTCCAAGATCAAATTGAATAGGTAAGGTTTCAATGCTAACAATTTAATACCCCGAATACCAATATCAACCTTTATTCCAGAAATCCCATTCGCGAGGCACTCACTGTATTAACTCCATTGAAGATTTATAAGAATAAGAAATGTCGCCCAAACATTGCATATCTGTAGTAATATTTTTGCATACGTTGAGGGGAGCCAAATATTTTGTTGCGATTTCCAATTTATCCTGATACCTGTATTTCTTCAAGTTCTCAGAAAGTAGAGGTCATGATATGTCGGTTGTTTAGGGGAGTCTCGAATCCAGTGCGATGCCATATATCATATTATTGGAATATCTTCCGAAGGCCCAGTATGGAAATTCTGGAATATGAAGTCCTCTTATTGAATGTTACTCTGACAAATGATACGGTGTGCAAGGGCGCCAGTATCGGATATATTGGATTTTGTTGGTTTTGATTTATTAGTCATGTCTGTTTTAGACTATTATGTATTGGAATTTATAGTGAGAATGAAGTTTTGTATATTTTCCGCTACAGCGAATCATCATATCATTTGCCTGTGGCGTATATTATTCGTACCTTTTGTATTTTCGTATTAATTTGGCAAAAATAGTTGTTCGCTAGTCCGTTATCGAATTTGTTGCTTCTATAAAGTTTGTTGATTTCTTAGAATGCATGCCTGGAAATTGCAACCTATTGGCCTAGACGCATACAATATCAAATATATTAACATAATTATTAACAGGTTCAATCACTGTCCACAGACCACATAATAATTCTGTCACAAGTATCATTGGCAGTGTGGTGTCCGGCTGAATAGAATAGCACCAACCCCTGACCCCTCGTGGTTGTCGTACAAGGCGACTAATGTTTTCGATGTAAAAGATCCAGAGTCTCCATAAGCTTTCCAATGTTATATTTAAAACACTGCGATCTCCAACCCGCGTGCAAAGCGTGAAGATTATAGCAAAACCTCCCCTTTCGTGGGAGTGGCCCTAAGTCCAGCAGTGGATAATGAAGTATCATGTGGCATTTACTGACTGCTCGGATGATAATGATAACGATTCTCTCGTGCGGCAGGGCCTGTGGTCTGCCTTGACCATCATACAAGATTTCTCAGATCAGCTAATTACACAAGAGGTTCCATCTAGGAACCCGACCAAATTGGATCATGGTAAATCAATACCCTGCATATTAAGCCACTGCACCACAGCGCAAGCTCGTACAGCCAAAGTACACACGTCGGATCCCACTTTACAAATCATTAGTCGATCCAGGGTTGAGGGAGCTCGGCAAATCCGCGGAACGGGAGCGCAAACACGAGGCTCGGGTGGTGGCGACTGGCAACCCTATTGTTTTAAGGGACGATAAAATGGTGCTGGAACTTTTTTCGTGCATTTTAATTTGTAAAATACTATGTGTGATTGGTGGCAAAGGAAAATGCATTGTTTTTATGGATTTTTCTCTGAATGTTTGAGTGAAGGAAGTTCTTACATAGATAATTGATAACCGTTTTCGAACTATTATTATTAAACTGTTAGCCCTTTTCGTCAGATACAGTTGATAAATAGAGGCTCAAAATAACTTGGCATGCTTATGACTGCACAATCTTTTTATGTATTTGTCACTTATGTGATATTCCAGCCTCAAACCACTCAAGTAAAATATATAATTGAATAATGCATTGAGCATATTATATAATTCATCTTAAATCTATTATATTGTTTAAATACTTTCTGGCCGACTGTACAAATCTCACTACATGGAGAGCCTGCTGCTAATGTTGTTTTGTCTACCTATTTAATTAATTTTATTATTATTGTAACTAATTGAAATTTCAAATTTCAATAGCACTTGTTCGTAGTTTATCTAAGCTAGCATAAAATCATTCTAAAAAACAACCTCCCCGTTCAAGAAACGAAGCGCCATCTTAGCCGCCGATATCTGTAAGAAAATCCACCCTTACCGATGTTTTCTTTGTTCCTATCCCTGTACCAATATTAGCCCTAATTATACACTTGATTTCACACCTTACAGACTTACCAAACGTTTGTCTTTCAAGATCCCTGGGGTGGTTCCTGTTATGATTGGTAAGCGAATTTCCGACGCTTTTGTGTTTCCGTTATCGGTTTTCTTACTTTGTTATTTCCGGTAATTTGTTCTGTGTACAGAAAAGAGTTGTATCACGTCTAGTGGCAGCGTGTATCATCATCATCTTCCTGCTTTTCAAGTCCACTTTGCTCGGTCTTCAGCATCCTTAGTGGTGAGTACGTTGGCACGCATGTCCAGCCATTAACGACGTCCAGCCATCGATTCTTGGGCCGGCCTCTCCTTTCCTACCTGGCGCGGGTGGCATGGCCAGATCAATGACATAGTGGCAGCGTGCAAGACCTATAATCAAGGTTAAGCAACGCTCCAGTCCGGGAAATGAATGGGTGACCGTTTATTGAGGTTAGTCGGACTTCAGCATCGTTAGCTCGTCACTGTTCAGGCATCTCCTCCGGTGGCGAAGCGACTGGGATTTGGCAGATCAGGAAATTACAGTAGAGCGACTGCAAAATATTACCTGAGTGACTTTGTTAACAGAGGAACCTGAACGGATTGGTTCACGGTTGCATATTTAGTCACCAGTGCAGGTTTCCTAACGTTGTCTGGAAATTATCTACCATACTGGTTTATTGAGCATCGGTGGCCTAAAGGTTAAGGGGTCCAACTCGTACCCTGAGTACCAGATTCGAACACTACTGTCGCCATGTAGGTACCACTGACTCTTTTCTAAGTTATGAACTTACATAAGTTGAACCCTAACCAATGCTCTCACAGTGATGGAAAACATTGTGATGAAATCTGCAAACTCAGGCGACAGTGCGCAGGTACGTCGTCACTGTGAGGACTAAGATGCGCTAATGCAAGCATTGTTGCTTAGCGGCAGAAATAGATAAGGCCGTGGTACTCACTCAGACGGACTCCTTTGGCTTGACAGAGTCCTTCCACCGGATAGGGTGGGCAGTGTCCCAATATCTATCATTCAGAAGTTGCCCCCAGCTTGTTCGTGAACTACACCACATTCCGCTCGATTAAACTAAACTGAACACAAGCACAACACTAGAACATCGACAATCGATATATGCATAATAGAACAAGCGCTGGGGTGAATCTCGGCGAAAGATTAAACATTTCACACGAGCACTATTAATCAGTTGGCCGATTGCAGTGACTAAACAACGTTTTAGTGATGTACTTAACGTAGAGAAAAATATCGATAAAATTAAAGACGGAAGTGTAAACTTGTCTTACTAATCTTCTTACTATAATATTGTAAATGCGAAAGTTTGTAAGGGTGGATGTATGGATGTCACACCGGACATCACCTGGATGGACATTATTAAATGTGGTTCCACCGGGAATGGGTCCGGAACGTTAAAACAGAGTTTTACGCGGACGAAGTCGCGGGTGGGAACTAGTTTTATCTAAGTTATTGTTACCATTCCGTCGTATATACCCACTATACATATGTATATGCCAATGAAATTAGAGGATTATACCATACCTAATCTCTAGGAAAGCTGGAAGTTGCATATCGCAGTATAGACAATACTGATGCTAATAACCGTGTAATGTAGGCACGCTTAAACTTTAGAATTCACCCAGTTTTATTTTTATTTAAGTACCTCTCTAAAGTACTCCTGAAGCAGACCGTCTTTGTACTTTTATCGCCTTGCTGAATCAGTGTATTTATTTGTATTTTGAGCAGTAAAAAGAAAACATGATATAAATAAATATTTTACATTTGTAATACCTATTTAGAAACTAAAATAACTAATAACGACATCTTAATTCCTAATTCATAAATTCAATAACATCGATACATGACACTACCGCGTCCCACCACTACGCCAAACCCAAAGGGATCGAGAGAGGCGCCCGGTTAGTGCGAACTAAATGAATCATTAATAATGCAAAGTTAACGCTCGCGGTCCCGGGGTCGCGCCGCATCGATGTCGATGCTTAATCGCTGCGCCCAACACTAAAGTCACTCTACACTCGTTGTTATGGTTATATAAATAATGATGCCTCGTTTTTAGCATTTAAATATGTTAAAAAAATACCTACATAAAATTTTGATGAGTGAGATCTGGTAGAGGCCGTGTGGTGTCCGGCAGAGTAGAATAGCACCAACCCTTTAAATTCGTGGGTGTCGTATAAGGCGACTAATGATTTTGAAGCAAAAATCTAAGAGTCTTCGTAGGCTGGAAAATGGACAGCAGCGTTTTCCATTGTTATATTTTTAACACTGCGATCTCCAACCCACCTGCCAAGCGTGGGGATTATGGCAACAATCTCCCCTTTCGTAGGAGAGGCCCTAAGTTCTACAATGGACTGTTATGGGCTATAATGATGATGTTGATGATGAGTTGGTACAGTAAACCAACACACTATAGCTCAACATATTTGACTTCCGGTAGAACTCTGTCAAGCCTGTAAAGTCTGTCTGGGTGAGTACCACCGCCTTATGTATATCTGTTTTTATTGTTTACATTGTTGTGTAATTACAAACAGGTATCAGGCCTTTCATCTCAGTCCTCACAGTGACAACGCACCTGCGTTTCTGCATTTTTGTTGCTGATGAGGCATGAATGGAAGATGTTATGGGCTATAGCTAGCGCTTATCACCAGGTGAGCTGTCTGCTCGTTTGTCAAAGTGTAATCTACTCGTAACTCCATAAACAATGGAAAGCATCTTTTATGTTGAACATTGTCAAGTGGAGGAGGCTGAAGCCCAGCAGTGGACTGTTCAATAGATGTTAATGCTTTAAATACCGTGTTGGTGTTTCAGACAGTTTTATTAAATCTTGCAAAATATATTTCAATTTAAGATCTACAAAAACACGTAAAAAATAAAAATAAAACATATTATCCGGATCGTTTCTGCAGTCCGACGAACTCTACGATGTGATGTACGCCTAGATACCCTGTTGTTCTTGTCATCCTAACTATTCCAGGCAACGTAGCAATCCTTTCAGTTTTACAAACGGCACCGGAAGAGTTTGTGGTTGTCAGAGATGCTGAAGCCTGTATGATACCACTTCCTCACATGTCTGCAGGATGTTTGCAGCTATTTGCAGCTTCTTCTTTCAGATGAGAACGCATGGTAATAAAATAATCATCTTGGCGTTGATGTCTTGGTTGTTCTCTCGAGCACAAGGGCCCGGGGTACGCGTTGACCATGATCTAGGGTTAGGCGATCAGGTAATAACAGTGACCAGATTGGTTCATGGTTACAAATTAAGTCGCCAGAATTTGCAGGTTTCATCACGATGTTTTCCCTCACCATAAAAGCATCGTTTACAATTCAACTAATGTACATAACTCAGAAAAGAGTTTTTGGAACATGGCCGCAGCGGGATTCGAAATCGGTACCTCTCGCTTACAAGTCAGCTACTGACGCCCTCAGATGAGAACGCATAGTAAAGCTACTTTACATAGTCAAGTACGGTTTTTGAATGCGAATGTAAGTGTATAAACCCTCTAATATTCCCACTAAATAATGAACGGCTTATATGGGCCATAGTTCGATTTGTAACAGGGTGTATTGGTGTGAGAATACATTAATATTTTGCTTTGAGTTTGTCCCGACTGCTATCACGTCGTAACGGCTAATGGGTTTATTGGCGCGAGTGTTTGGGAGCGATGTAGACGTTGATATTGACAGATGTTGGTTATGCTACGTCGTGTAGTACAAGAATTGTATTTTATAGCGATAGATTGACGTTTAGGAGACTAACAAAATGTTGGTCTGCCCATGCACATACTGGCGCAAAAAAATATTGTTTTAGTTACCTTTACCTCGACTTTTGTAGCGATAGTAGTTACATATTACCATTACATTGTGTGGATTTTAATAAATAAAAAAAGCCTGACGCAGATCCTCATTATAGGCGCCAAAAAGAAAAGTGACTTTTATCATCATCACAGCCCGTAACAGTCTGAGGCCTCTCTCACGAAAGGGGAGGTTATTCCCATAATCTCCACGCTTGGCAGACGTGTCGGAGATCGCAGTGTTTAAATATAACAATGGAAAATGGGTCTGCCCATTTTCCAGACTACGGAGACTCTTGATCTTTTGCCTCGAAAACATTAGTCGCCTAGTACGACACCCATGAGTGTAAGGGGTTGGTGCTATTCTGCTCTGCCGGACACCACAAGGCCAGTGTGACTTTAATGTGGCTGGAAAGCGAAACTGCCAAGAGAATGTGAGGCCGATCGGCTTTTTTACTTATAGAACCCACACATAGGTAAGTAAGTGCTATCGTACGAAAAGTCGAAGTTTGGGTCGTGGAACGTTTTCATTCGTGGGTCTCTTAGACGTCTACTATCACTACAAAGTGGATTTTTTGTGGACCCTCACTGTCTATTAGGACTGACCTAATTATTACTTTTTTAAACCGCTCTTGTTACATTTGTATTTCATCAAACTGTCATCGATGGTAACGAAAATGAAGACCCACGGGCACTTGACAATGATTGGTAGTATATAAAACATTTGTTCATTTTTTTTTAAATAAATAAATTATCGGCCTTAATACTTATTTTATTTTATTCTCTACTTTAGGTACATACAAATCGAATGCCCTATTTACATTGGCTATAAATAAATCGTCATTTACCACAGACAGAATCTGGCGTACCCATTTATGTCAGAGGCGGTCTATTCCTCGTCCTCTAACAATATTCCATGTAAACATTCGAATAAATATCATTCGGAAGCCCGAAGACGCACAATGAGAATGACCCACCCTCTTGACAGGCGGCCATTTTGAAAGGGCTCGGACATGCCAATTGCAGGGTTGCCACCGACGAATATTTTATTTGTGTTTCGGAATTTTTCGGTAGGGGGTCGGTAATTGATGGAGTTTTAACGGGACATGTTGGGGCTTGAAAACTACCGTCTGCTGACGTTCTATCAATTATAAACTATAATTGATAGAATTTCGATGTTGGTGACGTTTTTCTTGTGTTTTAAAAATAGTATTTAATCATCTTTGGTTAGGGAATTTATTCGCCTGGGGCGTTTTTGAAATGGTCGCCTCGAGGTGAATGGCATTTTTAAATTGAATTTTTCATGAGGAAAATCAAAATTGAAAACCGTGCGACTCGAAGCGAGCGGTCTACTGGGTATAAAATTCCATCATCATCATCATCATCCTAGCGCTTATCCCGGCCTCTGCCAGGGTCCGCTTTCCTACTTAATTTTCTCCACTTCTCCGCCTGGTCTTCAGCATCCTCGCGTCGTAAGCCGTTGGCTCTCGCATCCGACTCAGCGATGTCAATCCATCGCTTCTTGGGTCGCCCTCGGGGCCTCTTTCCTGATCCAGCAGGTTCAGGCACCTATTCCTACGTATCCCTAAGGCTTACGCAACACGTGAAACCAGCGCAGGCGAGCCTACTCTGGGTATAAAGTTCAATATTTTCTTCAAAGAACACTTCAAGTTCATTCCGGTACTGGATTTGAGACTCATATACTTCCGTGAAGGGCTACATAATTTTTACCCCGCAGAAAAATATCGCATTAATAAATTAATAATAACACGATTTAAATCCCTATTACCGTAAGAAATATAACTTTTCATCTTCAAATCTGCCTACCCATACTCTTAGTTATGTACCTTTTTGTCTTTATAAGTCATTTGTATAGAACAACTAACGTTAACATCAGCTGTGAAGACAAACAAATATGTCTATTCTAATGAATTTCATCGTAATTTTCACTCGACATTTTCTCTGATTTTCATAAAATTTTACTATAATAGCATTGATAGCTTGGAGTTTGAGGAAATAAAGATAGCTAAAGTCTACAAAAAATCAAGTCAATATTTCTTATCGATATATTAGTTCACACCAAACGAACAAACTCAAACCCGCCAGCCCTAGCGCGTCATCAGCAGATGACAATCGTTCAAAAACCGGACGCTTGGCCCAGGGTGCGTCGCCCAATATCCCTTTCGTAGACGCCATTAGGAGCGAGCGTTATCGCTTCAGTGACGTGACAATTGTTGGCAATTGTTGGTGATTGACAGAAAAAGGTTGCGGAACTAGGTCGCCCGATTGGGAAATGTTGGTTTGTTGGCCATTCGAGATTTTGTAGTGCAACTTTTCCATTTCGAGCTATATTGTTTTAGTCAACTCTATTACTTACTTGTGCCTCAAGTTCGTCTTCCCATCCCAATGGAGGGTCGCATCCGATGAAGTCTGAAAAGCTTCATAGGCGGAGTTTCGCTGGTAGTCGCCTAGACTAGCGCATCGAGTGTAGCAAAAAAGTTCTCCGCCTTCCTCCCCAGTTAGCCCGGAGGGTGCCCTTTACCAGTTGCGGTGGCTCAAAAATAAAAATAACAACGAAACTCGTCTGTAGAGAGATCAATAAATAGATATTTGACTCACAAACTGCCTCAGGGCACAGACTTGGACACAAAGTCATAAATACCCGACTGGTACTCATATTAAGGCAAAATAACAACAATTCATATACCTCTATTAATACTCGTAAAATAAAATAGGTAAGTCGAAATATCCTACCTAGTAACTGCATGTAAGGAGTATTAAAGTTAAATAAAATAAATAGGGCAACCCCACCACTTTTCACGCACGAGGCTACCCATAGTACCCAAATCACGTCAAAAGTTATCGCAAAAGACTATTTAACAAAGGGCCCGCTATCAAAGTATCAACCGCTGAACAAGAGCCATCATAAGCTTGAAAATTGAAGGACAAATTTCAAAATTCGACGAAAACCTCCCGGCATTTTACATCACAGACCAAGGGTCTCTATGAGAGATGGCTCCAATAAGTCAGCCCGTATTAACGCCCTATACTGTAATGGGTCACACATGAATAATGCTTTGAGGAAATATTCGAGATTCCCGCTGAGGGATTGTGATTTTCTATGCGTGCCGCGTTTGTATGACGTGGATGTGGAGAGGTTATTGATTTTTGCATCGCTGCGAAGAACAGTTTGAGTCTCTTTTTAAAGTATTGGTGGTTTTTAAAGTAAGAGACGACTGTTGTTGATTATGATTCTACACTACTTGTTTTCGTCAGTTTAATCTCGTTACTATCGTGAAACACGGGTGATCTAACGAGTAGTTATCTTCCGGTGGTAGGACTTGACCGTGGCTGGTCACCGACCTCTAGACCAAGCCATATCGCCATACTGCTTCCGCAACTTGTGTAGGCTAGGCTGTTACGCTGAATAGCACATCAGTCAGGTATGATCAAAAATTAATACCAGGTGTAATGGCAAAAGGTGTGTCGTTGTGTATGTATGCATGTGGTAGCAGTCAAATTATAACTTGCTTGTATTGATCACCATATCAATTTAAGCGAGTTATCTGGATCCAAATATCACTCATTGTGGAGGATCCAACTAATGATCACGCTAGTGATCACGCTAGTGATCATTAGTTGGATCCTCCACACGGGATTTGCTTATAACAAAAACTAGATGGATTAGGCTAACTGTTGATAACATATTACCACAACAAATAACCACACAAAAGGAACAAATCCAATAAAACCTATCACAATCAAACAGAACCACGATCCCAATCCAAAACACTCTCAATCACCGAAAGAACTCAATCTAGCTAATAACCACAGAACGCACACACCATTACCCCTCTCAGAAAAAAAATACACACAAAAAAAAAACAGCAACGAAAATCCACCATTTACATACGCGGCCCAGACATATCCATCCAATAACCCTTAAGGGTTAGTTTGTGAAAAGGATACACGGTATCCGAAAAGCTTTGTCAATGACAAATAGTCTTCCTTCTTCACCCCATAGCAGTTGGCATTTTGACAATAAATATGGTGATATGGAGGAAACTGTGGATGAGGTCTGCGATACACGGGATTTGCTTATAACAAATGACACGAGATGGACAAGGGAAGGGTTGGGCCATTAAGTAGAAGGGGATTATGCGCAGCGGAGGTTGATTGATAATTCCGAGTCTTTGGCGCGTGGTCGACTTGATAAGTGGCGTTTTTAAACGAAATATTGGACGGTTTGGTTGGTTACATTGTAATGGTTAAATAATAAGAGACGTAGAATAAGTTTCTATGTACGAGTATGTGTATTGACGTAAATATACGTTGAACAAAGAATTTTGAACATTTGAAGTTTGAACTTGAAGATGTGAACTAATAATCTTTTCAATATTAAAATTTGTTTTGTACACAGACATTTGTTGTATTACAGACTTTGAATAAATTGCCACAGGTTTCCAATAAATAACGGCCAGGCAGTGTTTTAATTGTTATCAATAAATAAAATTTTAGTAAAAGTCTATCATCATTATCGTACGTTCGTGATTTTTAGTCAGCTCTATCAGGAGAAAGAACAGAACAGTCGAGTGCAGATTATTACACTTAGGAAATTATTAGAAAAGTATCAGTCCTGAAATACTGGCCATTGTAAACAAATCGAATTGTAACAATCTGAGACACAAGCTATGCGACAATTTTAAATATTTACTCCATTTTGACATCTGCCGATAGAAACATGGATACTTCATATTTTTCCACGTCTTTATAAATAATTGCGTAGTATTCCTATTTATATAGTTTCTCTCATTGAAAAAAAGTACGTCAGCACATCAGTATTCCTCCTTCAGATCTCAGATCTCTTCCTATCTGGAGATCTTGCCAAACACAGATCCTAACCACCACACACCGGCTCTATACAATTTAGCAGACAAATACATCAATCACTGCCCGCCGAAACGAAACACACCTACCCTCTTTTCCAAATAACATTACCGCCGAGATATCATAACTACCCGCAGTCCTTCCCCCGCGAGCGACATTTGACAATATCAAAATACAACATAAATAACATGCTTTGAGTGGTAAAAGACATCAGTCGTTTTCGTACCCGCGATTTGCATACAGGGGGTTAGTATAACGATAATTTATAGACGTCAGCCTATAGATGGGATTGCTGTGTCCCTAATTTTATTTAATATAGCGAGCGATTTGTTATAAGTTCGCGGGTTTTGGGTGGAAGTTTTGGGGGTAGGATTGTGGAGAGGATTTCGTTGCTCATTTAGGTTCTAGAATGCAAAAGAAAAGGTTGTTTCCAATAGTTCTATTTAAAAGTTCGAAGTTCAAATCATGTTTGTTCAATATAATTATTCTCAGAATAGACTTATTGGAAGTCACAGATAAAAACAATATCATAAATTATCAATGTTACTTAATTGAAATTAAAATACACATCACAAAATTACAAATTCCATGTATGGTATGGCTACCATGTGTATAGTCATTAGTATGTGACTACTTAATGTAAATTATACTAGGTAACTACTCATAGGTTTTGATCGAATCGGAGCACAGACATAGTTTTAGAACCTAAAGCCGTTTACCTGATGGACAGTGGCCATGTAAAACTTAAGTGGAACGAAAGCGGTACCAGCCCTTCAGATAAATACCTGTGGTCTCCTGTGTTGTTTAATATCAATACGTGTGGACATGACTTTTGATTAAAAATGAAGCCGTAGGCGTTTTGTATAACGGAATATTACACCACCCTCGTTCACTGTCGCTTTTTTTTATGAAAGCGGTTTTTTATGGAGCGGCGTTTGTGCCTCTATTGAATCTGTCGGACTCTCCGACATGGGATGCAACTATATGCACTTCAACCGGTATGATACCAATATTAAATTATTAAATATTTAATTTGACTAATTTTTTATTCAATGTGGTATATTCAATATTTGTAACAATTTAACATATTATTATTATCCAATTAGTATTTTAAATAATTTAAATAAGTAATTATGTTATGCCAATTAGATATTTATATAATATTTGTATGTCTAACGACGGATCACAGCGGTATCTCTTAATTGTAATATCTAACTGTACCTGTGTTTCACAAATAAATTATTTGATTGATTGATTGATTGATAGATATTAATGAAACAATATCTGTGAAGATTAGAAAATATTACATTATTATTAATGAATTATTATATTTGGGTATTAATAGAATAAAGGTTCAGAAGAGTTCACGATAGAGAAAGGCAATGTCTCTTTACGCGATAGAAGATAGATTCTGAATTGGACAAATTCGAAATTCAACAGGTTCGTTGAAGTGAAACAACACGGTAAAGCAATTTTTGTGAACTCTGGTTGGATGATGCATGCTGTATATATACATATATAACATAGCCTTTTTGATGACGTAAAACTCATAATATAGAAGAAATATTTTGCGAAAATATCTTAAAAAACAACCTTATCTCTTTATTTCTTTCTTAAGGCGGATTTGCCTCAGATTTCTAACCTCCAATATATGAATACTTGAAATAAAAGCTGCAAATCATAATGGCTACCTTATCCTATTTTGGATACTGTAAATCTCTTCTATACCTATCTACAAGTTTATGGTTCTATTTCTACAGGTTCCGAATTGAGCAACACATGTGACACACGCTTCAATACTTCACAATATCAATTCAGGAAAACAAAGTTAACTACATCAGCGAATATGATATTTAACATGTTAAGCATAAGACTGATTTTGGCCTGTATTACAGATATTGTTAAAGTGGCAGTGACAGTATTGCAACTATTGCATGTCCATTGGACATGTGGATTTGGCTATTCTAAAGGAGCGTTCTCATGGCACTGTCGATTTGGATAGGTACAAAATAATCTGTCCAGAATTATAAAGAATGTCCAGAAACATTTTAAAACAGTTTACTAATAATATAATAATTTTTTTTATACTAAGGTGTCAAACAAGCTTACCTATCAAAAGTGTTACAAATGTCGGAGGATGTGTCATCATCTTCTTTCTAATATATAAAATTCTCGTGTCACAGTTTTCGTTGCCATACTCCTCCGAAACGGCTTGACCGATTTTGATGAAATTTTTTGTGCTTATCCGGTATCTATGAGAATCAGCCAACATTCATTTTTCATCCCCCTAAATGTTAGGGGTAGTCCACCCCTAAATTTATTATTTTATTTTTTAGACAAAATTTTTAATGTCTATTTTTTTATGATACAACATACAAAAATACATACAATCCTCAATTTTCACCCTTCTACGATCAACCCTTATTTTTTAATAGCCATTTTATTTATATGGCAAAACAACGTTTGCCGGGTCAGCTAGTATTATGTAAGAAAACTTCAAAACCATATTTCTCATGTAGCTAAGAAATTTCATATTTGTCATGCCTAATAAGATCTTACTAATTTATACTTCAATCGGGAACAACAACACAATCAATTATCCTTTTCGGCAGAAATATACAAGGTGTGAGTACCTATCCAGGGAGACTCTTCCGGTTTCTGGCCATAGGCTATGTTGTTGCAATAAAGTACTTACTTGTGCCGTGTTGTGTCGGGCAGAGTATAATAGCACCAATCCAACTGTGGGTGTCGTACGTAACGCCAAATGTTTTATAAACAACAGATCTAAAGTCTCCGTAGGAAAATGGACAGCAGAGTCTTCCATTGTTGTACTTATAACACTGCGATCTCCAACCCGCCTGCCAAGGAGATTATGCCAATAACCTCCTATCTCGTGGGAGAGCCCTGAGTCCTGCAGTGTACTGTTGTGGGCTGTGATGATGATGATGATCACTTACTTACTTACTTCTCTTGCTACTACCATCTGAAAGTACCTGATATGGAAGCTACACACGTTGCGTATGCCTACGCAATAAGACACTGGACGATTTGACTCATATTTGGTACAAAGTTTAATGCATCACAATGTGAACTCGCCTTAACACCTGGTCCGGTCGAACGGTTATCCGGGTTGGTGGGCCGGAATGATCCGGACATATGGCATCCGGTTTTACACTTTCAATTAACTATCGTATCGTATAATATTGGCGGGAATTGAATTTGTTTATTCGAATATGAATTTTTCAAATGGATCACTGTATCGCATATTCTTTGGACGAAACGTGCCATCGGTGAAGGGTGATTCGGTATATTTCCGATTTTTGAGTTCGAATTTCAAGGTTGTTATGGTATATTACATTAATAACAAAATATAGCAAACCCGAAGCCCGAGCGGGCGGGTAGTCTATATCTATACTAATATAATAAATAGGAAAGAATTTATTCTTTGTTTGTATTGGACTCAAATTATGTAGGGAGGTACTTAATCGATTTAAAAAATCTCTCACATATAGAAAACTACATTATCAGCGAATAACGAGCTTCTTCGCATTACCAGCGAAAACTTAAATATCGAAAAATACTATTAGGCCGAAACTCAAATTACTTTCCGACGTAATAACCAAATTATACGCGAACGAAGTCGCGGGTAGAATCAAAGTTGCGTAGCCGCGTCTGCCTGTCCAGGTCAGCGATTGGATCATAGTTACACATTCAGTCACCATGGTTTCATCGCGAAGTTTTCCCTCACCGTAGGAGCATCGGTTAGTCATCAACTTATGTACATAACTCAGAAAAGAGTCATTGGTGTATAGCGGCGATACATCTCGCTGACTACTACGCCACCGAAGCATTGAGTAGAGGATTGATTGGATGAAACCCACGGACGGTTAATAATATAACCGTGCCGACCAAAACTATCTTACCCAAACAAAGCAGCCAATTGCAATTCATTTTTCTTTTACCAAATCCCACGTAGTGACACCACCCGGGCAAGGGTTCGTAATCGTCCGGTGATAAATGACCGGCCGGATCAACCGGACGGCGGAGACGGCGGATATAACCGGGTCACGATACAGGTTGCGAGATAGCTGCCGACCGGGCAGCTGGTAGAGGTCGCTTTGGTGTGTTCAGGCGTTACGGCCTGGCCTGGTTTTGGCCGACCGGACCGATACGCCTGGTCACTGCATACTTGTGGGAGTCACCATTTTAGAGTTACATCAGTTCGAAGTAGTTTGTAGTTCAGTTAGATTCAGATAATTAGTCACTAAAGGTATCTTAAAAATAAATGACAGTATGCTGTATGCAGTATTAATATGCACAATACTAGAGCTAGAGAGAGCTCTCCATGTAAAAAATGGTAGTATGGATGACGTTACGAAAATGCAATAACTATTACTTCAGATCGCAACATCGGCCCGTGAATGTTTATGTTATCGGCGGTAAGACATACTTTGGATATCGTCGTGATACTGCCCATCAATAAGACGTGTGTTTTTGTATCCGCAGTTGATTGAGGCTAAGCTGCAGAGCCTCGAGCATCGGCGTAGGGTTGCGCGTTTGTCGGTTTTCTACAGATTGCACTTCGGTGAGTGTGCGAAGCAGTTGCACGACCTCATTCCGCCGGCCCCTTTCCGCCATCGGGAGACTGGGCGAGCGCTTCATCCATATGTCGTGGATCTTCCAACTATCCGCACGAGCCGCTTTGGCTCGACTTTAATAATGCGTACGGCTAAGGAATGGAATGCGTTGCCTGCGAGAGTGTTCCCTGATCTATATAATCTGGATGCCTTCAAGGCTAGAGTGAATAGGCTGTCACTTAGGCGTCACTTACCACCAGGTGAGGTGACGGTCAAATGCCTGTCTAGCAAAGTAATAAAAAAAAAAGTTTAAAGCATCTCAACATCTTTCGACTTCTCTATTGCGACATCTACCATCTAACCCGTCCTTGCCCAGAGACTACGATTGATGGATTCCGCCGGGCTGTCTGTTGACAACCCTTAAAGTGTCCGAGAGTTTGCGTATCATTCATCATTGGGCTTACTTGTTGTAACTATTACGAAACGCGTGTGTGGATTCGTAATTATGATCGTACGGCTGTAGATTACGAGATTATATGTGACAGCAGTTGGTGTGTCAGGGGTCTAGTGGTTGAGGGATCCGATTTGTAAGCGGGGGTACGGGTTGGAATCCCAGTGACGCCGTGTGCCAATGACTTTTTCTGAGTTTCGGTGAGGGAAATATCGTGATGAAATCTACATATTCAGGTGACTACATGGGTAACAATGATCTAATGTGGTCACGTTTCCATGGTAGCAGGGTCACCGAGGTCAGATTGGTTCAAAATGCTGTATGCGCCGGCCATTAAGAATATTATAATTGTCAGATTGAGTATAATCTACACTCAATTCCTAAAATTTTTTACAGGATTACATGTACTCCCAATAGTTAGGTTAGGCCCACTGTAAGGTAAAAAAATACATTTATTTTATTATATCTTAGGCTTATATGAACCTAACAACTTATCGTACAATTTTTAATAGAACATAAAATTTTAAATTGTGTGCTCTATCTGAAAAGTACAGATAACATTTTTTTCTGGCCTCCACTTTATGCTTTTTGGCTCTTGGCTTTGGCTTTGGAAATGTGCTATAGTACAGTGAATGGGTGAGAAGACGTCATTCATTGTCCTATAGGTAGCATATTTCGCGTTGAACTATCAAACGATGTAATGCTCTGACTATTAACAGTAACCCAATAGCTACCCTTTTGTCTGTTTGTTGAGATCATTGTATGCAACCGCAGCCGTCTGTGACCGATACGGCGGGCGGCTTGGTCTTATTGTATTGGAGGTATTGCTCGGATGATGTACAGGGCGATAGAAAAACTGTACTGATATATGTGTTTTGGAAGACCTTTAGTCTAGGCTGGGCTTTAGATTACGTAAGCCTTAAGAACTGGCTCAGTTGGTCAGATGGCAGTCGCTCCACTGTAATTACCTGACCTGCCAAATCCTGGATCATGGTCAAGGCGGACCCCGGGCCCACGTGCGCGAGAGCACAATCGGGACACTAACGCCAAGATGATTGGGGATCGAACTCGGCGCGTCTCGAATACAAGTCGTACCCGCCATAGGCAACCGACGCTCCCGAAGCTCATTACGTTTAAGTTAAAGTGTGCTAAACCCTTCAGTATCAAATAATAATTAAAAATCCCTCGCCACATAAAGAGCAGAACTATCCAGAGCGTCTTGTACAGGTCATAATGCCAATTGTCTATGTCACATGACCCGGGCTTATTGTGGTACGCGAGTATTGTTCACCTCTTTGTGCGACTCACGCTTGGCCGCCCATACATCCTAGACTTTGACACGGTGACAGGACTACCTTAATTGATATGGCTACCTATTTCACTGCTCATTGTTTTGTGCTTAGTAATTGTATCGGGTTTTGTTACGAGGTTTTTAGGGTTGGTTGGTTGGGGTCGATGACCGTAATGATATGAAGAATATTTTGATTAGATTGGTTAGGGATCCGTAGCCAAAGGGTAATCTGGAACCCAGTTAATAAGCCACCGCTGGGGTCTGTCTGTCTGTCTGACACTACAAAAATATCAAGTTTTTTTCGCCATTTTTACGTAAAATGTAGCTACGTAGCTATTTCGCTTTTCTTTGGCCTTGTTGTATCTGGCAGAATAGAATAGCAACAACCCCTTACATTCGTCGGTGTCGTACAAGGCGACTAATGTTTTTGAGGCAAAAGATCTAGTCTCCGTAGGCTGGAAAATGGGCAGCAGCGCTTTCCATTGTTATATTTATAACACTACGAACTCCAACCCGCCTGCCAAACGTGGAGATTATGGCAATAACCTCCCCTATCGTAGGAAAGGCCCTATGTCCTGCAGTGGACTGTTCAAGGGCTGTAATTATGATTTCGCTTTTTGTCCATCACAAAAACGATAACCAAATAGAAGATAATTACAGATCAAATTAGCGTGTAAGCGCCCTGATAGATATCGTCATCATCATCATCATCATCCGAACAGTCAATAACGGCTCCAGGGTCCGCTCTCATCCTATAGTCACAATACACTCACAACAGATACAGCATTCCTATCAATAAACCATAAAACAATAAATAGGTACTTAAACAATGTTCACGTACATGCCTTCATTAGTGGGGAATGTCGTCAATAAATATCGTAATAGTGCAGTAATGGGTGGTGTGGCAATAACAGGAAACGGCGTGTGAGTTGTAGCCTCTGCATCGCTCCATTAGCGATTATTGTCCAACTTTTGTGCTAACTAACTGGACTCGCGCGGGTGTAGGGACACTGGAAGGAGCATATTATTATTTTATTTTTGCACCTTTAAAAATGATGCTTCTAATTTATTCTATTTTAGCTTCTTCGAAAGTGATAACTGTGAAAGTGGTAAAATGATGTTTAGGAAAATCTGGGAGGTTGTGTTTCAAATAATATTATGTAAATCTGAATAAGTGTTCAAATTAAAAATATATTTTCATAACAAACTTTTATCGCGTGGTACAGTACCTACCCATAAATAACATTCCAAAGATGATTAAAATAAAATAAATAAATAATCGTGGACAAATTCACACAGCGCCACCTAGCCCTAAAGTAAGCAAAGCTTGTGTTGTGAGTGCTAGATAACTGATAAACTACTTATATACTTTTTTCTATAATATATACTTACTATACATAGAACACCCAGACCAGTAACAGAAATTAAAATTCATCATTTCATATTCTGCCCGGCCGGGAATCGAACCCGAGACCTCTTGCGAGGCAGATGTTGACCACTGAATCATTCAGGTCGTCAAGTTACCTTATTCCGTTCATTAGCTCCTATGACCACCATCCGACTCCATCATCAGACCAGCTCATGCATTGTAATCCAAGTTACATAGGCATACCAAATTTCAGCTCAATCGAATACCAATAAATGGTAAAAAAATGGTTTGCAAATTTTGACGGACCACTTACAAACGTAATACGTACAGTGAAAGATAACAAAAGCTTGTAAAAAAAATTTGCATGATGTCCAATGTCATGCGTTATGGATGCTATAAAGTTGAATATCGTGTGTATTTTTTAACGACTTGCGACGCATTGACATCGCTAAGTCGGATGTGAGAGCCAACTCCTATGACGTGAGGATGCTGAAGATCGGGCGAAGTGGAGGAAAAACTGGCAGAAACTGGGTTTGACCGCTTGACCGCACGACGAGTAGAATAACTACGGTTTAGGAGGAAAACGTGAAAATCTCCCAAAAACGTATCAAAATAAAAAATGGCGAAGAAACCATAAATCGTCAAGGTCGATCGCGATTTTTAAAATCATACTGTCCCTTCCTCCTTTGTGGTATAAAAACTGGAAGTCTTTGACGCAACTGGTTTCGAACGCCAATGAATCACACATCACATCACAGCCCGTAACGATCCACTGCAGGACTTAGGGCCTCTCCCGCAAAAGGGGAGGTTATTGCCATAATCTCCACGCTTGACAGGCGGGTTGGACATCGCAGTGTTTAAATATAACAATGGAAAATGCTGCTGCCCAGATTCCAGACAACGGAGACTCTTGATATTTTGCCTGGAAAACACTAGTCGCCTTGTACGACACCCATGAGTGTAAGGGGTTGGTGCTATTCTACTCTGCTGGACACCACACAATCTCACATACCTGCTGAAATTTGTAAGACCGAGTGCCGTATCCAGCAACCCTTCACCCAGAGCGCCGGACACAGAGCCTGCCAAATTCTTTGTACTTATTTACGCCGCTTATTATTTATCGCCCTTGTATCGACTCCTACTATCTGTAGTTGCCAAAAGCGCACTATTACTTTGGCAAGAAATTGTTCTTTGCCGTTAACTTTTGTGTCTTTGTCAAGATGGGCCATTTGTTTGGTGAAGTTCGTCTTGAAGAAGCATGTAGTTTGCCAATTTTAGGATTTTCATTGATTGTTCGGATGTTTATTGCAATTAAAGTTTGATCAAAATAATATTTTTTTTTACAGCTGAATAATAACAGTTATACCTATAAGTAACTACTGACCTAACTTAATACTAATTACAAAATTGCGCATGGTCCCCACAGCTTAAAGGATTCCACGCCAAATGGCTCAAATATGTGGTCTTTACCAAGACTCGCGTACTCGCATTGTCTGGTTTAAAACTTAGATTAAGGAATAAAATCAGCAACTGTCGACCATAGATTGTTTAGGTGTTTCACCATGTAAATTTCTTAATAACTTTTGTGTGTATTAAAGTATTTTTCTATTTAAAGCTGAGGCTGAGAATACAACTTAATTTTTACTGTTACCAAAATTTATTTCAATAGTTCCACAAGGTAATAATGAATGTGGCTTAAAAAGGTACAATGTGAAACTAGTGAAGAAGTTAATGCCCACACAATCTATAGTTTTTTTATCGTTTTTTCTATTGAAATCATCTACATAAACGTATCTACAGGATGGACAGAATATAGACGTCAAACAAAAATTCCCTCGTGTCGTGGGGCATCCGAATTGAAGTTCGCAAGAAAAATCTCGAAAACTTCTACTATTTTTTAGAAATTTTTAAGTTGGCCAGGTAACAATTTTCAAAAATTAATTCATAACTCGAATAATTATGAAAAATCGCGTAAATACACGGGGATGACTCAGATACCCCACAACCTATGGGACTTAATGTTTTTTGACATCAATATTCCGACCACTCTATGTAGGTACCACCTAATCTAATTTACATTTTCATTACTTGAAACTTACGAGTCCTAGATATTACGGACTACAGTTTCCACTTTCCAGGTGGTTTCGCTCTTTTAACACTGTGTACAAAAAAAAACCCGATCGACTCAACTACTCGCACCTACCCGCTTACGTAAGTCGAATCCCTCAGCCAACAGCTCAATTTCCAAAACAATTTGCCGCAAACTCGGCGTCATTTTTCAGACGCCCGGCCAGGCGGCGGGTCATTTTTACCCACCGAGTCACGTCTCGGACAATTGCGGGGTTAGATCGACGACGATTGACGGGCCGTGTTAACCCCTTAGAGGATTGGCGATTTTTCTCATTTTTATTTGTTCCCTCCACTGTATTGATGCTGTTAAGGGAGGGACAAGATGATTTGTGTGGATAGGGTGTTCGGCCGTTTGAATTGTTAGGAAATGTCGTGTCGATTTTTTGGGTGGAGATGCCCCGAGTTGGTATAAGAAAAACAGAAATTGACTCCTATATTGATTGTGTGTACTAATACTAAGTGAGCAACATTTCACGGATTTTTACGAACTAAATGTTATAAGATGACATTGGCTGATTGACACAGATGAATTTTCTATGCAATTTACGGCTGTGTGTTATAAAAAATATTTGACTGAGCCTTTGCTAAAATATGAATTATCTAAACTTTTATTTGAAATCTGAATCATATTCATAAGATAAATATAATGGAAAGAGAACAATAATATTGCAGAAAAAATAGGTTATGAGTTGGTATTATTTTTATGTGTAAGACAAAGTTCTAAATGTTTTTAAACGTTTGTTTGTTTTAGATTTCATTATTAAATGAATTTATTTAAATCTATTGTTTTGTTTAGTTTTGTTTTGTTATAAAAAAACACTTCGTTCTTTATTTAGGTAATGGAGGTGTGTCTGGTACCTAGCCTAAAGAACCCGATTTCTTGCATAGCAGTTGTGTATAGTGTTTAATCATATCATTCCATAGAAAGTATCTCTATAATAAATAAATACACACTGAATAATTAAGTATTTTCACAGCACCATAAAATCAAATAAATTAAACAAAAACACTCTCCATCGCCTACCGCGAACCACTACGGACACCAATCCCGGACCAGAAGGCGGCAAAAAATTCCCACGTAAAAAATCACTTCCTCAGACCTCCGATCAATTACTCAGCCCTCTCCGGGGGCCATCAAAGCCTCCAGCTTATAAGTTTTTCTTGGCTAATATTGTTAGGCCGACCACGGAAACCTCAGGGGTAAAATTCACCCATAAATTGGGTATGTTAACTGATTCTCCCCTTTCAATCTTTCAATGCCTTGGGTATTTTTTACCCCGGACGGACATGGGCGGTTTTTCCGTTAATAATTTAGGCGGCGGTTATGTGATTGGGTTAAGATTTTTATGGTAGGGATTAGGTGTAGAGTTTTCTGGATAGTAGACATTTTATTGTGTTTGATTTTTATTATTTTGTTTAATAATTATACATCTATTATACATCCACAACTTCTAAATGATCTAAAAATGTTTGTCACACTATGAAGAAGGATCATTGACGAACAATATGTATAAATAAATAAATAATCGTGGACAAATTCACACAGCGCCATCTAGCCCCAAAGTACGCAAAGCTTGTGTTATGGGTACTAGATAACTGATAAACTATACTTATATACTTTTAAATACATACTTATTATACATATAACACCCAGACCCGTAACAGAAATTAAAATTCATCATTTCAATTTCTGTTCGGCCGGGAATCGAACCGGGGACCTCTTGCGTGGCGGCAGACCGGTTGTTGACCAGTGAACCACTCAGGTCGCCATATGTGTATATTAGTTATTTATTAGTATTATAGTTATTAACATTATTTAGTACTTAACTGTGCTAAATAATGTAAATAAGTATTCGACAAGGAAATTATTTGGTTGTGAGAATCAGCATAAGTAGGCTAATCACATAACTCTGTTGGCTACAATTATCTGATTTCAATGATTTAAATTGTTGCTTTTGCGATTACGTATGATCGATTTAGTAGTTTCAGTTAATTGCAATGGAGCTTTGTTAGCCACTGAACCTATGAAATCGATGATACATAATCGCAAAATTAACAATTTCAATCATTGAAATCGGAGACTTGTTAACAACAGAGTTATGTTATTAACCTACAGCTGATACTATTGATGTCGTTTAGCCTTGCTATGCGCCTGGTCACCACTTTTCTTTTAAAGAAGGTACCGTTAATATGATTACAATATATTTTGCGAGATTAAAAAGCTATCAAAAATTTTGAACTACAACAAAATTCACCAAACCCTCTACGCGTAGATATTGCTTTAAATTCAGATAAGTTAGGTTTGGGTTTGTGTTGTGAAAAGAGTTGGAGATGTGTGAGGTTAGGGAGATGTGTCAGGACAGAGCAAATTGGCGGTCCATAGTCTCTGCCTACCGCACCAGTGGGACAGAGGTGCGTATGTATGTATGTTGGTTTGTGCTGTGTGTGACAGTGCGTCGAGAAGCCCTGCAGCTAAGTACAGCGACGAATTATTTTTAATTTTTTAATTAGTTTATGAACTGACTACGTAATAGTGCAACCGACTACGTTAGGCTCTGTCCTAATTGTCAACTGTCGTGCGACATGGTTGTATGACGGACGTCGCCCGACCAACAGGAGATCTCAAAACCGCCCGTCGCACGACCATGGTTACACGTCCGTTGCTAATTGGGACAGCGCCTAAGAGTATCAACTAAAAGTTTTCATAATTGATAATGACGTATGAGGTGTCTATGAAAACTTTTGGTTAAAATGATTGATTACCACCTATTACACCAAACAGAACCATCCCCCGACACTAATCCGAACCTAACACCACTAAACACCCCGAAAAAAAACTACGCAAAAAAGAAACAAACCGATACAACAAATCAAAGTAAGCGGCCATAACGCAAAATGACCTGTCAAACATAAACTTGTTCGGGCGAAACAATATGCCTGTATCACAGCGGATCTCCTTATCAAGTTCGCTACGGGGCCACTATGCCGAATAAATATAGGAGATAAAAATGAAGTTATTTTTCCAAAACGTCGAATAAACTTCGACTGTGGGTCACACCGTTGGCTATCGGTTATTCGGGTACGATGTAAAGACTGACCAGGAACATTTAGGTGCGGGCATATTGCGGATTTTTTTTTATTAGACATGACAGACACTTGACAATCTCACCTGTTGGTAAGTAACGATGGGGCCGAAGATGGAGCAGACCTGTCTTGGAATAGCCTGATCACTTCAGCCTTGCTTGAAGGCGTCGAGATTATATTGATCAGGGCACACTCGCAGGTAACGTGTTCCATTCCTTTGCCGTACGTATTATAAAGTCGAATCAAAGCGGCTCGTGCTTGGAGCTGGAAGATCCACAGCATAAGAATGAAGCTTTCGCCCTGATCACGTCTCTCGATGGCGAAAAGGTGTTGACGGAATGAGATCGTGCACTCGCACTCTCTCCGAAATGTAATCTGTAAAAGATCGACAGACGCGCAACCCTACGTCGATGCTGGAGACTCTGTAGCTTAGCCTCAATCAACTGCGTATCACAATATTATTCATAAAGCGTAAAATTTACGCTTGCCAACCGCCGAATACCTTCCCGTTTTCCAATCGATCCTTACGCTTTGGTGTGCCACGCGGCCAGCAAAGTGCGGATGGCCGGGGGCAAGTGGGCTAAAATGGAACGGCACACATAAACCACCCCTTCTGTCCATAAATATCCGTATTCGGAAGTTGGTCTGTTAGCGGTGGGATGTTTTTTCTCTCGCAGTCCACTTTTGTTTATCGAAAGGAACTCGATGGGGTGTTCCCGTGGCTTTGATATAGTGGCGAGGCAAGTTCGAGCCTTTTCCTTGTTCAGGTATAAGTGGTGTTGTGTTTGTGTGGTAGTTTTTGTTTGTGGTTGTGTAGTTGTCGAAAGTTCGTCGTGATTGAGGAGTTGGGAGGTTATGCAATAATATGGAATGCACATATTTATATGAATGAACAAATCTCGTTCAACAAATATTTACATAAATTAATTTTAATTAGCATAGGGATCAATGGCGGCACTTCAGGCCGTAGTCAGCGAAATAAGTATATTATCGAGTTTGTTACCACGGTTAGTATTGTTTGTACCTCGATATTTCACCTCCAATTTGTCAAAATACCTTCCTCATAACATAATGTTTTAAACTATTGCGGTTAGTAACACAGATTTTAAATGTTCTGGGTTTCCTACAGGACAACTGTCAGTCGTCCCATGACCATGATGCATGCTATTGCATCGAAATATTGGGCTACTCGTCAACATAGGTTCGCGATAGCCGGAACATACCTTTAAAGCCTTTCTCATAATACTCCCAATTCCAAAAACCCGTAAAATCAAATATCGATTCCAAGATTCCGATATATAAGTTCGACAATGAAAATATACACAAAAAGAAAGGTATACTTAACAAAAATCCCTAAACCGCACACAAAACCCACACCACCAATTTATAACTCGCAACACTGCATTTTTATTACAACAATAAGATCATAGTAAAGATATCGGAACACTTTAACCCTTCGGCCCCTGGGCATTGAAAAGGGAATAAAAATGGCAGTTTAACCCGCTCCCACCCCTGCATTTCCGGAAAAGATGTGGCCAACCCCTCTCTTCGAGCTTGAGTGAGAGGGCATAATTTAAAAAGTTTCGTGAAAATATTGAGGAGATACTTAATTTATGACTATTATCGACTATTTGAAGCCCTTTACAGTTGATATAGTTTCCACTTGAATTTAGTGGATAGTTTATCTGTTGCGAAATCTAAACGTCTTTATTGATAGTGATTTACCTAAAATATTAAAGAGCTGTTCATGAGTAAGTAAAACATAAAGAACTATTATTTTTAACAATAACAGCACTTTTCGACTACACAGAAAACCCGCCGTCACAGTATTTTCAAGTGTCAAATAGGGTTGTGACATTATATCGTCTTACGTCAAATCAGCCATAGCTTTTAGTAATAGAAGCTCCAGTCTCAACTGTCTACCACCCTCGCTTTAATTTTAAAATCGAACTGATGTCTGTTTATTTTATTTTGCAATCCCTCCTAATGGAAAGTGGTGATGTTAAATGAGTACTATACCCTTTTAGCGTCTAAACAACAACTCAACGGTATACCTACATCAGCAAAATCAAAATAGCATCAAAACCCACACACAGTAAATCAAGCATACCGGAATCCCTTTTGCAACAACAAAAATCGTCCATTAAAGCACTGTTATATTTCTCGATAGCGACATACAAAAAGCTGCTGAAATAAAAACATCGTTAGACGCGGTCCTTCCGGCTAAATTATGAAATAATGCGAAACGCACAGGTGTGGCCCAGACCTGACTTGTTCTTTTATTTTTGACGATATTTTAGGGGCCCTCGGTTTCGAGAATTCGTATGTTTAAAAGAATTCGTATTATATTTTATATATAGAATAATAAAAGAAAATAGAGTAAAGTAAAGAATTTTATTTCTCACAATTGTACATACAAACAGGAAAGAGTACAAAACCAGGGAACCTGGAGCCTGCTCTCGGTTTATCCTGTATTGCAGGTTTCCAGGAATCCTCCGCGTAGCTTATATAAAAGTAAGTATATAAGAGTAAAATAAAGAAACTGGATGAGTGACCGTTTCGTACTTTGAGGCTAGTCGAATGTTCAACATTGCAACGAGATCGCCACTCGTTAGGTGTGCCTCCTAATACCATTGGCGAAGCAAGCTTGACTAAGGTCTTCCGCTGGGCACTGGAAGACTTGTATTCAGTTAAACAGACTTGATAAACCCTGTGACAGTATTTTATTTTATAAAACAAAGCCGATGTTGTACTCCTATCTGATAGATGATTCATTGAAGTTATAAAATAACTTTATGATATAAGTGATATATACTGATAGCTTTCCATACAAATACTGTGAATCTGTTCTCTATATTTATATAATAGGTAACTTATCTTGTCCTTGCGCGGATTAATTTAAAAATATTTAATATTTAGGTACTTACGTCAAAAAACATCTCTCCCGACTCCCAATCTGTAAGCAACACACCTGAGCTTAGAGGAGAACGGGGACAAATGGCACAGAAACACTAATTAAATATAGCGAGAAATATTTTAATAAGTTTATGGAGGGCCGCGCTCTGCTAAAGCAAATATTATGTCTGCCTGCACTGTAAGCGTTGAATTTTAATTTTAATATCATTACTTTGCCGGCGTTTTTAATTTTATAAAAGCACAGGATTCCTTTGTTTTGGGATTCCAGAATAATGTTTGGAACGCGTAACACCTGTGAGTAAATACCAAATAATTTTCGGTCGCCGTCCAAAGTTTTTTGCGATATTTAGATAATTTGTGAACTTTTTAAAGACTGATATCAATGAAATCGTTTTTTAAATGGAAGCAGGTACAAGCCTTAGAATTAGAGTTCTAAGAATAGAATTTTAGAGTTCCAAGAGTAGAATTCGTCATCAAGGTTCATCATCGTCATTGAAATTAACAGCCTATAACTGTCTATCGATGCCACATTATTAAAGGGATTTACCGTAATCTCTTTTTACCATAATGCCACCAGCCAGGTTGAATATCGAAGTATTAAAAAAAAAAAAAAAAATACTACGGCCCATTTTTTTTAACGGAGATACTAAGTGGTTTGCTTCTCAATCGTTAGTCACCATGTACCTATGACACCCATAATATGATGATCTAGTACATTCGAACACAATGTATTTTGCTATCCGAATAAATGAATTGAATTGAATTGTCCAACGTAGCCAGACACCATACGCCCCTATAAAGAGTTAATAATAATTATAATTTCAATGATAAATAGTAGCGACATAGGTACGTCCAAAACCCGCAGGGAAGCTAAATAATATCATAGAAGTGCGTATTACATGTATAACTAGGTATTTTTAATTTTTCGTAATGTCGACTATACCTACCGATGCTCGTTTTAGGTGCACCCATCTGCTTAAAATGTGACGTCGAAATTGCCTAATTTATTCCCTCAATCGGTTCGAAGGGCAACCGTTCACCCTTCCCCGGTTTCCCCTTAATTTGTCGCCGATCAGTAATTAAGTCTGCCTCGAGAGTGACGTTTAAAGTCACGAAGACGACGGCCATTAATTTACTTATCTCCTATATTGGAGCCGGTTACATTTGCAATTTTTCCCAATAAGACCGAAGAAAATTACTGCTACCGAATACCCATTTCTCACTCCATCAACTTCAGCACTCTTTACGGCATCCGCTGCGTCTGTGGCGCTTCAAGCTATTCATTCAGAGACGCGTCTAACCATATTAAGAGGGGCGCTGGATATTGCAGCGCTGAGTTGCGACCGGGCCGTTAGGAGTTGGAATCAAAAATTTAAATTGCGAACATTCTTCCCGTTTGGCGCAACTTTATTAGAGCTCGAACGTTCTGGAAATTGCGGCGCGGGCTTTCTAGAAGATTGATTGAGTTTCCAACGGCACGCATCGACTTTTATGGCAGTTATTGCAGTTAAAGTTGAAATTCCGATGTTTTATTGTGATGAGAATGACGCGATGGCTCGGTTGGTGGACTATTAAATTTGTGGTTCGATCGTGGGTTCGGTCGCAAAACAGATATTTGTTCTTTTTTATTTTTTTATTAGGGGGAGGCAAACGAGCCAGCCAGGTCACCTGATGGTAAGTGATCACCAGCCTCCCTGGACACCAGCTACACCAGGGGAGTCGTAAAAGCGTTGCAGGCCTTAGAACAAGGTGTAGGCTCGGCGACAAACGAGCAGACAGCGATGGTAAACGATAACTGTCGCCCATAATACTACGGTAACGTATCTAAAATAATACCAGTAAAATTATGTCTATATCTATGTCTAATGTTACCTTTTATTGACGTAAGAGAATTAATGATAAATCCTAATTTTCGACATAACTGGTCACTGTAGGTTCATAATAGTATTGTGTTTCTGCCGGTGAGTAAGGTCTCCAGTGCTCCGTACGGTGGGGATTTGTGGAGCCGTAGCTTTAGTACTGGAGGGGCATTTGCCTTTTGACAAAGTTACAAGTAATAGAGGTGGGCAACGCATTATCGACACCCCTGGAGCCCGACCGCCTAGTTTAAACTGAACATAGACGCACGAAAGCGTTTACGCTCAATTTGAGTTAGGCCCTTAGTGTTGTCAATGTCTATAGGCAGAGGGGACCACTTTCCATCAGGTGGCCCGCTCGCCTATTTGCCTACCGTAATTGTGACAAAAAAATAAATTAACAAGCTCCAATTACAGTGATACAACCTTATCTGACCCGGTGGCCAAATATGGAACTGTGAGAAATGGCAGCTATTCATTCTTAAATGTATTTAAAATTACATGTCAATGCCAACAACAGCGACTCGGTAAATCCTGACGAATTATTTACTAAATCGTCACCGGACCAGCCAAGTAGTATGGCACTGCCTTACCTAAATACTTTACGCGTCATACCTCCCTAGCGAAAAAAAAAAGAAAATATGCACGTCTTTTTTCCAAAGACAAAGTTGCCAGTATTAAAAACGCATCAAAGATTACCGCGACGGCGGCAGATTGGGCGAAAACATAAATAAATGGGCTTAAAATTTAAAATTATAATGGGTTTGTATCCGGTGACACAAATGTGTGGAGTTTGTTACTAACGACTTCAGCGTTGAGACGCTTTAGACAAAGGACAGAGGTGGGATGGAGTAGGTTGTTGCGAGTTTTGTGTCATTTTCTTTACCCGTAGAGAGCTAGTAATCATTATCATCATCACAGGCCAATACTGACCACTGCAGGACTTAAGTCCTTTTCCATGAGAAGGGAGGTTATTGCCATAATCTCCACGCTTCGCAGGCGGGGTGGAGATCGCAGTGTTACAAATATTATAATGGAAAACGTTGCTAGCCATTTTCCAGCCTACGGAGACCTCAGATATTTTACCTCGGAAACATTAGTTCCTTGTATGGCACCTACGAGTATAAGGCGTTGGTGCTACTCTGCCGGACGATTTTTTATTAAATGGTGTTCTGCTGGGGACCCCGAGACGTTGAACAGGTTTAAACGAGTGGCATCCCGTAGACTAGACGGTATATTGTTAACTCCGCATTTTTATTGGTAAAAATTCTCTATTATACGCACAACCATCGTCGTTTATGGTATCACTGGTGGCACCTCCGTCGTGGCTTACAGCGTCCAGTCAATAGTTGTACAATTATACTCAGAACATTATATACATATACAATGTTCTGAGTATAATACATTTAAGAGTTACGTAAACATTAAAATCGTTTATAAGCGATCGAGTTGGAGAATGAGCTGAAAGGCGCGAAGAAGATGCCATGGATATGTTATCTGTTTCAAAAATAGCAAAAAATACCTTTCATGGGTTCAATCCTCAGATAACATTTATCTGTCTAATAAAATAATATACTGCCAAATTTAAACACACAGTTATCCTTCACTTATACATGAAGATAGGTACGTTTTTATTTTAGTCGCATAATAACTTATCAGACTGATATATTTTATCTGAGGATTAAACAATCGGCCCTTAGTCGATTATACGTAATCGCAAAAGTAACAATTTCAATAATTTAAATTAGATAATTGTTGGCAACAGAGTTATGTAATTTCCTACAGGTTCTTCTGATGTGAAGGGAGTTACAAGATATTCGAGGTTTTCAAGCAATCTGCCAACCTGCCTAGGCTGGCGTGATTTTGCGCCCAATTTTGCAAGGCTTGTATCTACACAATGGGACCGTTATAGCCTGTTGACATTATTGTCATAACTACGAAGTTGTGTAATCTATACATAATATAAAACATAGGCTTCCCTCCGCCTGTCCCTATGTATGTATGTATCTATGTACGCTTAGATCTTTTAAACTACTTAACGGATTTTAATGCGATTTTCTACTATAAATAGACTGATTCAAGAGGAAGTGAACGAAGTCGTGCCGGGCCCACTACTAAATAAAATTATTATAGTGCGAAGGAGTCTCCATGCATCCCGTAACAGTGTAGTTTTACCTGCCATCTCGCGGCAACTAATTGTGAGTGCGGATAAAGTATGGTGTCTAAGGTGGCCTTAGTGGCGCGATTGCATCGCCTCGTGTGAAACCACCTTTATGCAGAGCCGGTACATACTGTGGTACCAGGATGGGTATGGGTCTGATTTTAAAAATGTAACTGTAAAGCTGTGGAATGAGCAGCCAGGCACAGTGTTTCCTTTGGACTATGACGTGGAATCCTTCAAGCGGTATATTAGAGGTCTCCTTAGAGGCTAGCAACGCATTGGTAGCACTCCTGGTGTTGCTGATGTCCATAGGCGGCGGTGATCACTTTCCATTAGGTGGCCGGCATGCCTGTTTATCTGTCGTATTACATTTAAAATTTTTTTTAATTTGTTCAGGGTCCAGGTACGGTGCTACTTGTAAATTTAATTCTTTACGTAGTATAAAACATTTGAGAACCCCAAAATCAAAATGGTTCTTAACTTAACTTTGTTTCAATAAAATCTCTCCCAAGACTGCACCCACCTCCACCCAGGGTCCTACCGACCTCTCGGTCATATGGACAGCGTCAGACCTAATCACGGGTGACGCGCATGCTTACTTGCCGATGGCTCTTTGGGCGTGCGCACTTCTTGTAACTCACAAATGCAGTTGTTCCATATGCACTCTCCCTTAACGAGCTGTCATACTCTCCTGCTCCGTCGCCCAGCTGCCACTCTCTTTTTCTGCTCCTATTCCTTATCCATTCTCCTCACATGGTGCCATACGTACGCCTACACTCTCACGAAGTTCACCCTAAGGACACAAGGTCCATGAAGTAGACCGGTCTTAGTAGGATTCCCAGCGGACTGTCCAATCAGTTTGAGGGTTCCCAGCGGAAGACCTTGGTTAACCTCGCTTCATCAGCAGTATTAGGAGGCACACATGAGGCACGCTCGTTTGTCGCTCAAACAACAACACGGTCACCCATCCCGGATAAGCGAGCGTTGCTTAAGTTGCCTTGGTTATCAGTCTCGCAAGCACGCTACCACAAGCCTAGAGCCTCTTCTTTTAAATAAAAAAACTCAATAAATAAACTAGATTTCTCGATTTTGCCCTCTCTCTTCCGTGGGCGGCTGGAAGATATTTTTTTAGAAATAAGCCGTACTGTTGTGATATTATCTGTTTGTATATGTACTATTTATTGTGTAACTGTAAAATATGAATAAATAAATAAACGTAAAACGTCGCCAACACTGTACGCGACCGCATTGATGTGAGCTCGAGTGCAGTTACATACATATAAATCCGGGCATGACTTAAAACGCAGCGGCGCTAAGCAAGAGACATGTGATCGCTGTTGTTTGTTCGTCGGTTAAATATTGCATGGAAGAGACTCTCCTGTATAGTAGGTACCTACCTGCGCTGGCGGCTGTATCTTTTTCAGGAAGGAAAAATACTGGACGACGGTGGCCGCTTTGCATGAGCTAGACAGTCTCAGCTTGTGCCTCACTAGGTAAATAATAATAAATAAATAAATAACTAAACATAAAAAATGTCCTTATCCCTTCTTTGTGTCTTTTTTATATTATACGGCAGACAAACAGGTAAGCGGGCCATCTGACGGAAAGTGGTCACCGCCGCCTATGTTTGTAAATACCGGTGTTAAACAAATACAAATAAGTTTATTGAATATAAATATTGAAATCGAATTAAGTACATACAGCCCGCTTGCCTGTTTGTCTACAGTAGGACATAAAAAAATGTTATGTTCTTACACGTTCAGTACATAAAACAGTCTTACAGATTGACAAAAGGTCATTATGGCCTCTACACTAGGGCAAGCTTGTATCAAGGGGCCAGATTCCACCCCAAGATTAATATATGCTTCGAAAAACCGTAAGCCGTCCACTTAAATTACTTCAACCAACCGATTTTTCTTTAACATTTACCTGTTACCCATCAACTCCATATTGATTTCTATCTTACTTAAGATTGCTTTGACATTACGAATTCAAAGGAAGCGTCCGTCAACCATCGGGGGCACAACAATACCATCCTACATCAAAAATTCATTTGCACCGAAGGGGATTAAAAAAGAAAAAAATTAACATCAAAGACAAACAGTCATTCGGTAGACGAATCAGAAAAGGGCCATCAATAATTTATTAGCCATCTCGTCTTGAAATTAGCCACCATTTTGGGGGTTAAACAGGGGCTTGAGCAAAGAAAAAAATGTATTTTTTCCCGCTGGCAACCCTGAGGGAAATTCTTATGTAGGAACTCAGTGTATTGACTGGGGTTCAAGATTATAGGAGTGATGGAAGTGTTATCAAATAAGGACAAAAAAAAATTTTGAATTTGTCAATTAATAATGCCTATTAGGAATGTCGGTGAGGGGAAAACACCGTGAAGAAACCTGCACATTCGGCAACTGAATGTGTAACCATGATCCAATCTGGTCAGGTTCCCCTGGTCACGAAGTTCAGATGGCAGTCGCTCCACTGTAATTACCTGATCTGCCAAATCGTGGACGATTGTCAAGGCGGACCCCGGGCCCTCGTGCGAGCACAACCGAGAGCGCCAAGATGTTTTTTTATCTATGTGGTTTTTGACGCTCTGTTCGCCATTCACTAAATGGTAACCCCGACTCCAACCTTTCTGCCAAGCGTGAACTGCATGGTAAAAAATCATGGTTTTCAATTAATAAAAACTGTATCGAAATCGGTCTCTCCGGGACCTACGATACTACAGACACACAGATCCACACGTATTTTATCATCACCACAGCCCATAACAGACCATTGCAGGACTTAGGGCCTTTCCCACGAAAAGGGAGGTTATTGCCATAATCTCCACGCTTGGCAGGCGGGTTGGAAATAGCAGTGTTATAAATATAACAATGGAAAACGCTGCTGCCCATTTCCCAGCCTACGGAGACTAGATCTTTTGCTTTGAAAACATTAGTCTACTTGTACGACACCCACAATTCTAAGGGGTTGGTGCAATTCTACTCTGCCGGACACCACATGGCCACTACCGATTCTACCGCACTTTTATTAGAATCGGGAGTTAAAAACAAGTGTCCCTTCAATAAATCTTATCTCCACAACCCGCAGATGAATTAATGAAAAATGAAATCGACTTGGCAAATTTAATTTTTCCTCCATCGGATGAAATGGCTCGTTTGGCGTGGGACGAGCATGATGAGCTCGATTTGTGGAGCTGTAATATTGATTGCTTGTTTGCTGTTTAGAGACAGAGTAAAAATACTACTTAATGAAAGATTTAAGTTACGGTGATCACACACTTTTTTACACTAAACTTAGGCGACTCCTAAGTTCGAACCTTAATATATTCAGATTCCGCTCATTTCAGCAGCGTGTTCTTTGCCATTCTATCCAGAATAAAAACTGACAAAGCCTCTCGCAAGTAGCAAGTTCCCTACAGAAAAAAACACTTACGTTATGACGTAGGTATTTAAGTAGGTCACTAAGGAATACATCTGAAAAAATGAATGAACATGACGGTCAGTCATGTAGTTATCATTTACCTGCCCTTGTCCCATTCATTTGGGGTGGGCACAGTATGTTTTTACGGTCAGTCATGTAGTGTTGATATTTAAAAGAAACGTTGTTCCATCTGTCAACACGGGACTTTTTTTTTTCCAAGCTGTACATTCAAGTAGTTACAAATACAGAAATTGCAAATGGCGGAAGGGAACAAATCGGTCCACTCCTTCGACAAGCCCTCGGGTGTTGAGAAATGTTTAAAAAATCCGAATCAATCTCTTGATTAGCAACTTTTTATTTCGACTGGGGACGACATTAAACACAGATTAGTTCAACCCCCTATCCCATAGGAAAATTGGGGGTGGGGAGGAAAATCTGCCAAATTAATGGTAGTTGGAAAAATTAAGAGCCCCCAGGCGACGACTGTGCAGTTTGAGGGTCTGTAAAACGTGTGGATGTTATGGTTGTATATTGCTGTTTATAATACTATTGTACCGAATCGGTATACCATGGTACTTTAGACATGTTTTGAAGTTTTGTGAAATGAATGGAAAGGTATATAAATAGCGTTGATTTTGATAATTTTTAGAATGTGATGTACAATTGATTCTAACAGCGCCGATGTCTGTATTTTACAAGTTTTATTTTTTATTTACTTTCGCATATCACTGTGTTTGTTCATAACAACATTTCTCGGTGTCCGATGTAAATTCGATGACAATGCAATGTTATAATACTATCGAGCTGATCTGATGATAGAGATGATGAAAGATGGCCATAGGAACTCCTAAACTACGCTAAATCCATCGAGTTTGAGCTCGTTTTTAAATGATCATAGAAAAAGTACGATAAAAGTTTGCTATGAATCAAAAATTTTCATTTGAGAACTTTTTGTATTAAGCCGTATTTAACAGCATTTGGTTTACATTTCACTGTATTTACAAAAATTAATTTCCAACTTTTAAGAACTGATAACGGGACACCTCGGCATAGAAATATCTTTCAAACAATTTAATTACCATCGATGAAATAAAAACTAGGAAGTTAGGTTTTATAAATAACAGCTCAAACTACTTTTGTATTTTCAGACACCACATTACCTATAGGCAAGCAACCGCCTTAAGCCAAACGTTGCTACAACATCACGCCTAATCCATCGAGATTTAAAACACAACATCTGCTTTCATTCGAGAAGCAGGCACTGCATTTTCACGCTGTCATTTTAATACAAAGCGTATCTGATTCCAAGAGACTTTTCTATTTTCAGAACACAGATTATTTGCCTTCACCCGTGGAAACCCACCCTAGCACCATTATCAGTTATCGAAAAACAGCCATCATCAAAATTAGGGGTTCACCTCACCGGAAAACCACTTCCGCATTTTGACACAAACGGTTTTATTCCCAAGAGCGTAAACGACTTTTTTTTTTCACTCTCTTTATTTTATATTTTAATGCAAGTTTTTTTTTCGAACGCTAATTCGGCAGATGGATTTTCGAGAGGCGGGCTGGGGTGGCATAATCTCCATCGTTGTCATCTTTTTCGATGTCCCGCAAAAATGTAAATACGTCTCCTTTGGATTATCGTCTTTTTATGATAAATCGGCGCTTAATTTTTTCGGCGATCGTTGCCAGTAATGGCTTTCACTGTAATTTGTTTCTGCCAAATGTGAAGGAAACCTCGATTTCCGTCAAAATGGGTGTTGTTTTTCTTTTATACGGAAGGCAAACAGGCAAGCGGGCGATCTGATGGAAAGTGGTCACCGTCTCCTAATGGCATGCAACTGCTTTAATCTTCTCAACAATAATGTCGGATTTTTTGAAAATGCTGGCCAAAAAGAGTTTGTGTTATCTTGCTATGCCGTACACCACTCGGCCATCTACATATCTTTTTCTTGCGAACCGCCCTTGGCTTCGCACGGATAGTAACCTTAATAAATTATACGCTTAAACCTTTCTCATCAATCACTCTGCATATTGGTGAAAACCCTTTAAAATCCGTTTAGTAGTTTTTGAGTTTAACACGAACAGGCAAACAGCCGCGGCGTGGGACTTTGTTTTATAATATGTAGTGATAGTGGTACTGACATCAAACTCTTCGGCTAAGCTTTCATTCTGATTTCATTCCCGACCTTTCTTTTAATCGACAGCCACATCAGAAACGTTAGTCAAGTCTCACAGTGCGCGCAAACGCACAGGATTCCAACTGACTATACTGAGTGGCGATCGCACTATGCGTCCGTCAAAATGAACGAAACTGACCAATCATAGAGCCGTATTGAGCGCAGTGCGTTCACTGTGAGAACGCATAGTAACGCTACTTCATTTTTGTCAATACGGATGTGAATCACAGAAACGGATGATACAGAAAAGGGGCGTCAGAGTATAGGACACAGTCCCATTACTTCACCCAAACATTGTGTGACGATTTTTACATTAGCCAGAGCAGATAATGGCATTGCATCATTTGTCACCATTCGAATAAATGCGAGCGATTTCCTTCGAGGCCTCCAAGCCATTGATTTCTGTCGCCTGCAGTGAGCTTAATATACTGTATTGATGTAGCTTTTGTATATAGGTTGGTTCATTTGTTAGGAAGAATGGATCTATAGTGCGTACTATATTGCCGGCGAGTGTGTTTCTTGATTATTATAATCTTGACGTTTTCAAAGCTAGAGTGAATAGGCTGTTCCTGGACAGGCATGCTCCGTTTTCGGCATCGTCACTTACCACCAGGTGAGACGGCGGTCAAATGCCTGGATAGTCAAATAAAAAAAATTCCTGTTTGTCCTGAACGATGGTGGCCGCTTTTCTTCAGGTGGACCCTCCTTCGTAGGTGATAAAAAAGACCTACAATAAAATAATTATCATCTTAGCGTAATATACCAGTTATTAAGTTTATACCGGGCATCCGTGGTGCGCCTTGACCATGATCTAAGAATTGGCAGATAAGGTAATTACAGTATAGCAACTGACATCTGACATCCGTGACTTTGTCAACAGAGGAACCTGACCAGATAGTATCGTAATAATTATACACATATATTTATTTATTTATTTATTTATTTATTTATTTATACTTCATGCATAAACAGTATACATACTTAAACCTGCTCCACCATAATTACCAGATCTGCCAAGTCCTGGATCATGGTCAAGGCGGATCCTGGGCTCTTGCGCGCGAGATCACAACCGGGACATTAACGCCAAGATTTATATTATTTTATTTTTAAATAATGTAGTCAAGTGTCAGAAGTAGCTAAGTAACCAGACTGTTCATAATGATATTATTTTTCTGTGTATAGAGGATCACTGACAATGTATACACTGATATGTAACATAGCATTACATTGATTATGAATAACAAACTTAGGTAGGTAAGTGTTAAATTACTTAAAAGTGACCACAGCATGCATTTACGAAATCATATTCATGCATATGACAAAACGTAGTATCTTAAACATGATACAGTTCTGTTTGAAATGACAATTGCCGTGAACATACCAAAATTTTTGATACATACGCCCGTATCCACAGCCGAATAGCGGCCGTCTCCCGTCTCAAGGCATTGATTCCTCGCTCCTTAATCCAGCCAGGACAGATTTTATTGAGCAAAAAGCGATAAACATTAAAAATAAAGCACCGAATCCACCCCATATCCCCCTTAACTATGCCGCCTTAATTAGGGGGTGGGGAATAAAACTGGAGATTGATTTAATTAAATCGATCGAATTTGTCCCTCGATTGAAGATTCGCGTGGCGTTTACGTCTACGCAATTACGGGAGTGGGGGGAGTTAATTGCTAAGCATTGTCAGGTATAAATGGAGGAACTTAGCTTATGCTATGAAGATGGAAAAAGCTCAGTGAAATGGTAGATACTATGGTTTGCCTTCCAATAAAATAAAAAATAATAGTCTTGGCGTTAATGTCCTGTGCTCTCGCGCACGAGGGCCCGTGGTTCGCCTTGATCATGATCCAGGATTTGACAGATCAGTAGCCGTATTCACAATGATTCGAAACCGTTTCGAACGATTCGACACGAAATTCGTGAGCGGCGAAACCGTGTCGATCGATTCGAAAACTGATATTCAGAATCCCGATAGATTCAACGGAAACTCTACTCTCTATAACATATGAAAATTTTATAAAATTAACTGAACCCACATTTTCCTAAGAACATTTGCGGGGTCCTTTGTCGATTCCGTATCCGAATCCGATTTCCGAGCCATTGTGAATACGGCTACAGATAAATAAATAAATACAGTATATAGATATTAAAATCCACTTCGCTCGGTTTTCAGCATTCCCGGCATCAAAAGACGATTACCATTACCACGTTTCTATTCTTGGTCACCACAATGAAATAACTAAAGCGTTGTCAAACCGAAGATGCTCCCTTGTAGTGGTCATCGATGTATGGTGCGTGTTTTGCGAAGATAGCGCAGTAATAAACAGTAGACCCAATATTGTTGACATGGAGGTTGAGTTTGACGAGCTAGATAGGGTACAAGTGTAGTCAGTACTGAAAACTTACTTGTTAAAAATAATGATCATCTTGGCGTCAATATGGCGTCGGTTGTGCTCTCGTGCTTTCACCATGATCCAAGCTTTTTTGAAGCCAGTTGGCTTTGCCTTCCAGGTGACTCCGGAATCGCACGCTATCCGATATGTCGACACCGAGGATCCCAATACTTTTTGAGATGGAAAGGGGTGTTCCTTGAAACTGCGGCACTATGTCAAAGGGTTCTATGACTATGTGTTATGAATTAGGTAGCAAGGGTGTCTGGGTACTTGACACATTGTCCATTCGTCAAAATGTACTCATGACACATCTCAAAGTTACACATTCTATCACCTGAATGTGCAGGTCACGATGTGATGTGATGTGTGTGCCACGATGTTTTCTCTCACAGTATCAGAGCATCGGTTAGTGTTCAACAAGTATATAACTAACTCAGAAAAAGTTATGGTACATTGTGCCACTGGGGATTGAACTCTGTACCTCTCGCTTACGAGTCGAACTAGCTAGCCAATAGGCCTACGCTCTTACAAAATAAATACACTATGGAAGCGAAATTCGCTTCCATTCGTCCTAGATCTACAATCATCCCAATATCAAGTCTCATAACAAGATGTGCCCCGCAATATTCTACAATGGAATATCGTCTCTTTGTCTTCGCAAAGACCTTGCATAGAGGCCACAATCGCTCGCAACGGCAGTCGGTAATTTCTAATAAGACAACAAGACCTTTTTCCAATAGCAGAGGTAATGATGGTGGAAATTAGGATTAATGTTTAGGGACCTTAAGCTTAGGGTGCCGATGTCGTCACGTGTGATCTTGTGGTGTGGTGTTTTGATGTTTTAGGGATATTATTGATTTTGTTGGGAGCTTTCACGTGCAATATTTATTTCGTTACACATACACACATACATTAACAAACACACTCACACATACAGAGAATCTTAAATTATTAATTATATTAAGGTTTTTTCTTTTTGTATTTTGTGTGGTGTATTAACTATATTAATTACAAAATTATGAATTGCAGTTTTGGAACTGATATTACAACTTCATAATGTAACCTTTTTAAACATCAATTATATGCTGTAAAGCTGTTAAATAAATTAACAAATATCGTTGCTAAGTGGTTAAGCTGATTAGCTTTGGGCTAGACAGTTAGTCAAAAGGTATTGTAGGCCAATTTTATTCATGCAACATTAAGACCCGTATTCACAAACATTAAATTGTCTAAATAAAGTAGCGTTAATAAATAATAATAAATAAAAACACCGGCACACAAAAAAAAAAAAATTGTCTGTACACCGGGCGCCACCTATCTACGGGCATGTTTTTCGACCCGCTGAATACGAATTTTAAGTCAGTTTAGGCCGTCCAGCCTTCAATTTTGAGTAAATTGCAAAAAACCACAAAAAATAGCGAAAATACGATGTTTTGGCAAGAGAAAAAATTTTGACATCTAAGGCAAGCATAATTTTTATGTATTTTGATCTGTTAAATACTAATTTCAATCGTACTTTAATCATAAACTTATTTAATTCGAAAAAAATTATAAAATATCCTTAAAAATTGCAAAAATCGTAAAAAATTTGGATTATCTTGGTACAAAAAATTTTGTGAACCCGGATTAACAAAGATTTTCATGTAATTTAATCTGCTTGATCTGATTCTGCAATAAATTTGGCCCATAGTCCCTCCAAACATTCATAAAATTGCAAAAAATTCATAAAATAGCAGAAAATTGCTGCTGAAAAAATTGAAAAAAATCTTTTAATCACAATTAAACAAATTTTTTGTATTTTTTATTTACAAGATACAAGTAATTAACATCCTAGAATGTACACAAATTGGATTTTCAACTGTTTTTCGAGGATCATCGAACATCAAATTTTCGCTATTTTTTGGGGTTTTTTGCAATTTACTCAAAATTGAAGGCTGGACGGCCTAAACTGACTTAAAATTCGTATTCAGCGGGTCGAAAAACATGCCCGTAGATAGGTGGCGCCCGGTGTACAGACAATTTTTTTTTTTTTGTGTGCCGGTGAAATGCTTAGACAATTCAGACAGCACCATCTAGCCCCAAAGTAAGCAAAGCTTGTTTTGTGGGTGCCAGAAAACTGATAAACTACTTACATACGTTTCAATTTGTGCCATGCCAGGAATCGGCTTAGGACCTCTTTTAGCAGACCAACGGCATGTTAACCAACTGCATCAGTTAGGCACACATTTCTTGATTCCGTTATTACTGTGGTCAGAAACAACGAAGAATGTAATCTTGCCATAATATTATTCTTCATCCGACACCCGTGCGGTCTAACATCAACGCACACACATTCAGGGGTGTCCCCGACACCCCAGGCCTCCAATATCTTCCAATAACACGAGTAATCGGCAAAGACATCATTACTGTCTTCGGCTAACATAAATTAATATGAGTTTCCCCTCTTGTCCAATGTAGGGCTTTGACGGTTGCTTGGTAGCTGCGAAAAATAAGCGTTTTGCGGTTTGTTCTTACGCGAAATTGTATTTGTTCAAGATTTTGATAGTATTAGCCTCCAATGTAATAGGTTTTGAAACAATAATAATATGTATATTTCTGTTTTGTTTGGTGTATTGTAGCCACAGAGCATAAACCCACTAGAGAAGCATTGTATGGCATTTTGTTAGGAATAAATTCTTACCAAAAGCTGAGAGGTACAGGAGGGGAAAACATCAGCAACCTAAGTCGTCGCTGTGATCTCGGTAAAAGAACATATATTGTTGTGTAAGATTCATCATCATCCGAGCGGTCAATCCCGGCTACTGCCAGGGTTCGCTTCCCTGCTTTGCTTTCTCCACTTTGTCCGATCTCCGGCATCCTCACGTCGTCGTTGTTGTGTAACATTACTGAAGAAAAATTAACTAATCAAGATAACAATATTTCACCTCAATGTGTGTATGTATGTGTGCATTTCGTGTATTACAATTGTCATTTATGACATTGCAAAATCACTGATGTAAGAAAATTATCGGCAAGATTGCACCGAGTCGACGGCAAAAGACATTATATTTTGGACGCCCAAAATTTGGCCTCGCGCACTGCATTTTTAGTGGCTTCATAGAGGTCTTTCATTATGCAGGTATCAGGGCACATAGGACAGCATAAAAGGTGGGTTTATGTAGCACTGCACACCTCATATAGATTGCACCTCTACTGGGTTTCTACTCGGTGATTGTACCCGAATTATACTTTGCCGGACTCCACACGGCGGATACTATACGCATAATATATGAGTTCGCTTTATCCCATTTAATGTGCCGTATTTACTATTTAGGAACGAAGCAACGAGAATTATCTAAAAGCCATAAGCTTCGGACGAAAAATACACTCCGTATTTCCAACTATGGACAGAGCGTTATAAAGGGTAGCGCACATCGACTTTGACTACGAATAATATGACTCTGTTTGACAAATCTTACCTTAGCGGAAAAAATAGATAAGGCGGAGACCTTTCCTCTGCCACTTCGCTTGGTCTTCCGTCTCTTCAGTATCCTTGGTGGATTTCTTCTGGATAGAGTATTACCTAGTTATAATAATAGCCGTCAACAGTCCACTGATGGAATTGGAACCTCCTCCACATACGGAGTGGAGGGCTCTGCCATAAATACTAATAATAGCTTTGACGGATAGTTAGCCTTCCTGTAGTCTAAAGGGGTATAAATATACCCGATCGAAAAACGTAGGTGAATCCTTGACCAAGTTAAGATCATCACAGATTCACAGTCCACTGCAGGACTTAGAGGCTCTCCCACGAAAGGGGAGGTTATTGTAATAATCTCCATGCTTGGCAGGCGGGTTGGAGATTGCAGTGTTATAAATATAACAATGGAAAACCTGCTGGCCATTTTTCAGCCTACGGAGACAATTATGAAACAATTATGAAACAAAACTAAAAACTGTCTCGATTAAACTGGCTTTCAAATAAAGAAAACCGAATTAAAATCATCATCACATCAGTACACTGCTGGGCATAGGCCTCCACCAGAGATCGCCACAATGGCCGGCCTTGTGCCTTCCGCATCCAGCTGGTACCTGCGATCTTTACCAGGTAGTCGGTCACCCACCCCTCACTTATAACACCCAGTGACAAGCCAGTATAAGACCCAAATGACAATCAGTCAGTTTAGTCAGTTTTAGTCACAGTCTATCTGCACCTCCCTTAGCCACAATACGAGCACTAATCCCTCCATACACATTAGCGACGGGATTTTCTCAAAGCACGACGCGGCGCCGCAAAATCGCGAATGCTCCAAGCGAATGGAATACGTTATTTTTAATGTGTTATACTTATTCTAGTTTAGCTGTTTGTATTTTAGTATTTCCAATATAAAATAATTCCGGGAGGCAGTGATGTGGATGACTTTTTAATTTTTGATGGTTAAGTAAATATTTTGTTGTACCAATAAATAAATGAAGTTTTAAGAACAAAATAATAATAATGATATGTAATAACTTTATTACCAAAAACGATATTATAATTATGAAAAATGGTTGAAGTAACAATTAATTTCATGTTTTGTATCCCTGATTTTCAAACTAGGAAAAGTCCTCTATCTTGGGAATCAGTGAATACGAGTATATTTACATGATTCTTTGTGCAGTTTGTTATACATTTTTGAAAAGGTTGAGTACATTAAACAGTGTTACGTACTTGACAAAGTGATCCAATCTGGTCAGGTTCCCAAGTGGAATTATTGGATCTGCCAAATCCTGGATCATGGTCAAGGCCGACCCCGGGCCCTCATGCGCAAGAACACAACCGGAACATTAACGCCAAGATTATTTTATTTATTACTTGACAAAGTATTTGATCATTACGTGTTTGTAAAGATGCGTCCAGATCTCACGATCACGCCACAAATACGCTATTGCGGTTGCACTTTGTTACCAACCGATAATGAAAGTTAAGCAACGCACGAGTCTGGCAATTGGATGGGTGACCATTTCGTCATTTCACATATGATGCTGAAGTTTGAGGTTCAAACTTCAGCATCATATGGTGCTCGCCACGTTTCGTGTGCCTCCTTACACCAAGCGAGGTTGACCAAGCTTCCGCTGACCACAGCGGAAAAAAAACCAGTCTCAGAAACCAATCTGTTTTTTATTTATATATTTTGACAAGGCAGGCATTTGACCGCCATCTCACCTGTTGGTAAGTGACGATGCGGCCGAAGATGAAACATGCCCATCTTGGCACAGAACTTGGTTGAACAGTCATGGGAGCCATTGGGCACCCGTGATACTACACTTACTTATAGGTACATAAAACTCTAGTCTGCCAGACACAGGTCTATAAGATATCCCGCAAAACCCTTAAGAAACCAAGAGACTCCGCAAAACCAAACATATTATCTTATTTATCACGGGGGGACCGGGGCTAAATGGGATTCGATGAGCAAAGGAGCACTTAACGCTTTTGATGTCCACCCTCGCATCCCCTTCATTTGGAGAGCTGAGATGTGGCAATGGTTTTTGTTCATAGGTTATTGTACGTGCTTATAGATTGCCTATAAGACGTTAAAATCTATAGCCCCGGCCTATTCCTGCAGTAGGATCGATCTTATTCTTAAATTAAAATACAATACAATACAAAACTCTTTATTGCAAACCGGTGAACACAAGTACATACACAAAAAATATGGTAGGTAGTAAAAAGGGCTGTCTTATCACTAATGTGATCTCTTCCAGATAACCTTGGTAAAATAATACTTGTCTAATGCCCGTTTCTCTGAACATAGGAATCGCCTAAATCCGATGCCCAAATACTTAGGAATTGTTTAAATATGTTTCACCAGCCGCAAGGAAACAATTATCGCCGTTAGGTAACGTTTCAAATTATGAAGATCCTAGAATTACGCATTAGATAATAGTGTATTTTATTTAAAAGCTATGTTCCAGGTATAATAACCGTGATAGTTTAGTATATTATAGATAATAGTCAGGGAGCCTGAATTTAGAAAGTCGGCTCAAGTGGGCAAGGCAAGGAATACTGACAATAATTACCTAAAGGCTCGTTCATGTTTCACCGACTTCGATGCTGCTTTCACTATTGGCTAGGTTTGATAGATCGATTGTCCGTCTGAAAATCTATACCTTATTAAAAAAAAAAAAAAAAAAGGAACTAGATCTAACCTTTTTTTTTAATACGTATCTTGCGTGCGGCTAAGAAATGGAGCACGTCTCTTGCTAGTGTGTTCTCTGATCACTATAATATGGACTCCTTCAAGGCTTGAGTGAATAAGTTGTTCCTAGACAGGCATACCGCCGGCGATAAGTTTTATTATAAATTTTTAAGTTAAAAGAAAACTTAAAAATTTTAAATTCTACTACCCTTATTTGAATTTAAATATTAAAGTGCCGAAGTGTAAACAACTGCAATAATGATTGTAAAAATGCGAACTAACATAGAAAACAATGAAGAAAGAAAATCCAATACAAGATTAATTTCCAGGCCATTAAATTTTTAAAACACATCCAAACCGTCACTCACTATGTCACCAGCCTTATCACGCATGGACTTACAATAAGTCCCTGCCACCACGTGCGTTGATACAGAATTTTCTTTCTTTGATTATAAGTCGCCATTAGACTCATTTTTCCGTTGATATATGATTTAGGGTGGTCTTACGCTGTTACAGATAACTCGCCCCACTGTGTTTATTAGATATACCGGGGATATTATGAGATATTGTAATGGCTGTGCTGTTGCACGCGGCTTGTGTTTGTGTGTGTGTTGTATTGGTGTTCTATGTTTGATTTTTATAGTAAAAAACATGTTTCATTTTAGTCAATTGTCATCTCCTCCCCCCTCCCAAATTGCCGTGCCCTACCGGGTCCATATTGTATTTACATTATTATTGTTATAACTTTGTGGAAGCAAATAAATGTAACGAAATAATAAATAAATAAATCTGGTCATCTTTGGCGAGGGCCCGGGGTCCACCAGGATTCGGCAGATCAGGTAATTACAGTGGAGAGACTGCCCGCTGTTACTAGATAACCTGAACAGATTGGATAATGGTTCTGGATGAATGGAAATGGTCATTCAGTCGCCTGAATGTGCAGATTTCATCACGATTTTTTCCCTTAAAGTAAGAACAATTACTTAAAATAATAATAGGTAATATAAACCTTCTATCCTAGAGTATATTCTGTTTTCTAGGTGTATAAGGTTGCCTGGAAGAAATCGCTTTAAGCGATAACGCTGCCGGTTGCTTTTCGTTTTTCCTCTGTTTTTGTATTATTTTGTGTATAAGCAACAAAGAATTTTTCATTTCATTTCATAAACCAAACACGCCGATATAGGTACATTATTTATGGTCGAGACCTACTATTGAAATACTAAATACCCTCCGAAAATCAAGGCGTGTCGAATGCATAGCCCCGTCGTCGAAGCGACGCCGGATTGACGGCCGCTCCTCGATCGGCGAATTACACGGAAAGGGTAACTATAGAGCTGATAACACGCTGCTGCTGATAAAAAAAATGTCTACGGCGAACTTATCGAGCATGTTGTTATGGACCGCGTTAGGGCCAAGGGTGAAACGGGCTCCACTCTTACTTGCTAGTGGCTTTTCGATATTTAAATCAAATCAAATCTATTTATTCTACACAAACAAAGGTCTTAAGCTAAATTATGAAAGCGTCGGATAACATTCAAATAATGTACATAACTCACAAAAGAGTAATTCGTACATGGCGGCAATGGACTTCGAACCCACTACCCCTTAACCACTCGGCCAAAGACGCTCCTAAGAAATACTAAATACCCTCCAAAAATCACGGCGTGTCGAATGCATAGCCCCGTCGTCGAAACGACGCCGGATTGACGGCCGCTCCTTGATCGGCGAATTACACGGAAAGGGTAACTATAGAGCTGATAATACGCTGCTGGTAGCTGTAATGGGAAAAGACATAATATTTAAAAGTAAAAACATACCTAACACGAAGTTCTCGGGCATGTGGCACTACGCGGGTGGATAACGCGCTTACTTGCTGGTGGCTGTTTTAAAACTCAATAGTAAAAGTGGTTAAAATTAAAAATTAACATTTTTGGTCATATACACTGAATTTTCCAGTACAAAATGAAGTTATTTCAATTAACTATAAGTTTATTTCCACAGCGATTCGAAAGTTATCGCCATCGTAAAAGTTATAGAAAATTAAAAACCATGTCCAATGACATATCGCTCAATGTTATTGATCATATAAGCTGAGTTGTCCGGACGTCCTTTATGCTAGAACTCTCGACCAGTCCCTTCTGACGCCACAACATATGCGAAATAAAGACGTATTAGACGTATAAAGGATTATAAGAAAGAACATATAATTAAGTAACAGAGTAAGGGAACACTTCTTATCTACACAGCTATGATAGGTATATACAGGGTGTTTCATAATACATGTATAAAGCCGAAAGGGTGTTAAAGTAGAGCTTTCAAAGAGTGCACTGGCGACTTCATTTTATCCGGACATTGAATTTTAATTTTAATAAAAAATATTAATTTTTAAAGATAAATAACCATATCGACTACGTTGAAGCGCAGCTTTATTTCAAGTTGATGATCATATAAAAAACAGGTTAATAACCTCGTGCGACCCCTATCGAAACAAAGCAACCTCCTCAAGCCTACTACCAGGAGCCTAATGCTGCGTACACACCGGGCGATGTGTGACGCGCACCCGTTTCGGCTAACGATTGTCCGTTGGCGTGTGCCAGCCGGCAATCCGCAGTGCAGCGTGGCGGTAACATCAAACGGATAGAAGTAATCATCCAATCGCAGTTTGGGCGGATACCGAAGGCCAACAAACAAACGTGCAAATACGAGCCCGAATCGGTTCCCAAAACTCCCAAAGATCGTTTGCTTGACCACGAAATGCAAGTATTAGACCTTAGAAGTCCAAATAATTCGGCCGACAGCCCTTCGTTGGCGTACGTTGAGTGTGTACACACCATAAGGACGAGTAATAACCTCGTGCCATTCATATCAAAACAAACCAACCTCCTTCATCTTACTACCAGGCGTCGTACTAAATGTTACCTACTTATGAATAGGCTCTACCAAATTAACTAGGAACTTGCCTACACTAATTATTTTCGATAGGTAGGTATGCTTAAATGGTCGGAGCGTCGGTGGCCTAAGGTTGCGGTATCCGACTCGTACGCGTGAGGTACCGGGTTCGAATCCCACTGCCGCCATGTACCACTAACTCTTTTCTAAGTTATGCACAGTAGCTGAATACTAACCGATGCTTTTACGGTGAGGGAAATCATCGTGATGAAACTTACACATTCAGTTCAGACGACTGAATGTGTAAGTAACCATGATCCAATCTAGTCAGGTTCCCTTGGTAGCAGGGTTAGGAGCCAGGAATGTCAGATGGCAGTCGCTCCACTGCAATTAATTACCTAATCTGCCAAATCCTAGATCATGGACCATAGTCTAATAATTTTGTGGAGAGAAAAGAATTTGTTACAGTGGAGCGACTACCATCTGACCTCCATGACCCTGCTACCAGGGAACCTGACTCGATTGGATCATGGTTACAATTTCAGTTGCCAGAATTTGCAGATTTCATCATGATGTTTCCCTCACCATAGGAGCATCGGTTAATTTCAACTAATGTACATAACTCAGACAGTGGCGTGCCTAGGGGTTCAGAGTAAGGCAAGCCGAGAGATGAAGTTTGTGTAGCTTTTACGGTTATTAAAAATAAATCCATCCCCTTGCCACATTACGGAAATAATTTGTTATTTTCTGAGAAATGATTATAAACTTTACCTTTTCCATGCAAATCAAAACTTGTGCACATTTTAAACCATCACAAGGGACTCTACTTCGTCTATTGTTAATCAATCTAATTAAATCACTTTTACTACAAAACACAACACAAACACAACAAAAAACTAATTACTTATCCGCCCAAACGGCTCAAACAAAACAATAGTGAAGTTGGTACGTATTACAGCATTCAACAAACGTACCTACTGCGCATGCGCGAAGTTGCCAATTTCAAAGATCCGTGTACAACTTCATACGCATGCAGGGCTTAAAGTCTCGTACAATTTACCATATAAACAAACGTATAGTTATATCTCATTATAGGACAGTTTTCATATGTAAGAAAGAGACATACCGGCCGGAATCAAAGCCCGCTTACAAGCCAGCGCGTGCGAGCGAGATGACTGACCGAGTCTCAATTTCCTCAACTTGCGTGTGCGTTCGGATCGTGTTTCGTAACCTGGGCGCACGATGGCGCTGCTTTGCGGCGCGGCAGTTTGAAATGCATTAGGAGCGCGAACTTTAAATAGTTCGCGCTCGCATTATCTTTGATTTTTTATCGATAATTATTTTTATAAGGCAAGCCCGGCTTTTGGGCTTGTATGATAGTAACGCCACTGAACTCAGAAAAGAGTCATTGGTACATTGCCACAGCGGGATTCGAACCCGGCACCTCTCTCGCTTACGTCGGATACTCAACCGCCCAGCCACCAACGTTCTTGAAAAACATACTAAAGATAGCTACATAACTAAAACAGAATTCGTTTAATTGATAAATCGTTCTACACAAATAAGTAGGTACTATGTCCTACTAAAATGGTTCACTCATCTAGGGACCTACGTAGCGTAGGGAACCACTTATGAGACTAGTTTTGTTGAAACAGATTACAGACAGGTTTTACTAAATACCTACATGTTTTCATGAACAGATAAAAGCGTTGTCTTTTCTGCCTATTTCCCGTCGGAAAAGAACCTCCTAACGTCACGATTAGTTACTAGCTAGGTAGCATATCTTAAAGTCTAGCTAGAACCTAGACCTTTAAAGCATGTAGGTACGTACCTTTTTAAAGTTATTTTATGAAAACAAACAGCGTCAGGTGCCATACTTTCTTGCTTTCTTGTGGCTCGGATGACTGATAGGTATTAACTATCAGGTAAGCTTGCACTCGTATCGTAGCGTAGCTAGGTAGGTACACTCCATACACACAGATACACACCACTACGCAGGCTCTGGTTGCTATGCAATACGTAAATAGGTAGGTACCATGGTGTTTGGCCTACTGCTAGCTTGCATTCATACACAGAATAATGATTATCACAATACTTAAACGTTGAACGCTGAACACAGACAAGACTACGTTAATACTGGTACCTGGAGCTATAAATCATTCGTTCACATCGTTAACACTCTTATCACAGTTATCTTCACAATAGGTACTTAGGTATCCTACAACTACAACGCAACAATCATTTTGGTCACGCGAAAAGCTAAAAACTGAATGAACGAATACGACGCGAAAGTAGGCAAATTTCGTCAATGGAAGTCGCGCCGTGGGTCAAACCACAAAATAAAGAACGGCCCGCCAAAGTATTCTATTTTTAGATTTTGTAGCTTTCAGTTTCTATTTTGATGTCAAAAGCGCCGCCACAGCTCCGGCGCCGGCCTTGACCTTGACGGCACGTGCAAAAGGATTCGTACTTAGGGATCCGTGTTTTAGGGGTCTAACTTATTTCGCCTTTTATGTTCTCTCGTTTTATGTTCTCCTGGTAGTTGCACCATAATGTTGATTTTTTTTTTATTTGTTAAAGTGAGTCAAGCGAATCCAACTGTGGGCTTAATAATAATCCTTATGGCGATGGCCTACATTTGCTTATCACGATTTTATCGGGTAGTTTGGTACAATGACAGTAACCTAGACAGTAATTTCTAAAATTGTGTTTGGGTCCGTGCTCCACCTAGGTGACCTAGGTTCTCCAATTGGGTGAAGCATGGGATATTTACAGGTATAGCTCCATCAACTAAGAATAATTTAGTTAATTTTAGTTGATGAGAAATGTTCGTGAAAACGATAGGTACGATTACCTACGCGACACTGAAACATGACTGACAGACATGACATGAGAAAGCAAACTCGTAAAAAGACAAAGATGTTACATTAATTAGAGTTTGCTACATTAATATGCTACAGTAATTTGAATAAGACTACTTTGCTATTAGTTAGGTGGTGGTGCACTTTCGTAAAAACTATGAATGAACCTTTTGAATTAAAATCATAATTGATTACAATATTTTTTTGTACAGAACCCTCGAAACCAAAAAATACAAAACGGATTATTTAGACCTCCTTAATATTGCGCCTAGTACGTGAGGTGTCCATAAAATAAGCCAGTGCAAATACAGGCATGACGCATTTCATCTTAGTCCTCACAGTGACAACGCATCTGCTGTTCTGCATGTTTGTTGCCTGCAACCTAAATGCTTAAATCCTAGTACGTAAATAGTGTTGCTAGGTATTTTTTCAGCTATTCAAATTTAATATTCACCTTCTTGAATTCAAACATGAGTAGAATTTAATAATTACTATTAGATAGGTACTAAAATGACATCTTTCCTTATTTCGGAGCTGGCGGAAAAGTTCAACGAGAAATGCATAAACTTGTGCCAAGACTCACCACATGCATTCAACAGGATGTAAACTGAGTGAAAAAATAGACAAAAAAGTATAACAACAATATCGTGTAGTTTTGCTGCACTTTCCAAAAATATTAAAATCTAGTGAATGTACTTTATGGACACCCTGTGATATCAGTATCCCGTACATAGTCCACCTGCTTCAGTCATGACAGCCTAGTACAATAGAAGATATGGCGCAGACGCGAAATCAAGCTGTAACTTTTTTGCCTATTAATGTTTATTGTGTTTTCGCAATTAGTTTGAAGACTATGTACCTAGGTGCAACATTGTGTTGAAGGCAACAAAAAACAAATAAATTAAAGTAGAAACAAACATCGAAATGTCTTGTTTTTGTGCCGGACTGCTCACGAGCTGCTTGTAATAATAACTTTATTAACCAGCCACTTGAGGTATTGATCGTAGTGATCTTTAGATTGAATTTTAAAACTCATATGAAACGGTAGGTAGAAAAGACTTAAAGGCACAAAACCTATATCCTATCTGTAACTGGTAAAATTGTATTATTCAGTTGATTGACCTGATTATGAACTTGAGTGATCTATTACAACTGATTTCTAGAGATGCGGTCTTTCGTTTTCAAAATGTGATTATCGACATTGAAAAAGAAAAAGTTCGATAGTCATTTTCTCGGTAACTATTCCACGCACGAAAAAAATAATTGTACCTATCGTTTTCATACGTTTAGCACTCCATCCAGTTCACGGCTTTATACATGTATTATGAAACACCCTGTATATTTACGTATTTATGTTATATGTATGTATTTATGTATTTATGTTATATATAGTATTATTATTATTTATGTACATGTCTGTTAATATTATAGGATTTAATTTAGATTAATAGCTTTTTTTTAACATTATCTAAAAGTACATGCTAAAGTACCCGTGATATCGCTTCCACACCTTTCAGGTTAACTGGAAGAGATCTCTTGCAGAGACAAGCTCGCTTTTGTAAACTATGTTTAAGCCTTAACGATGTAACATTGCTTTATGTACAATAAAGAATATACATAATAGATTTATCTACATTATCTAGCCAGTCATTTTGTTTTTCGTATCACAATTAAGCTAGACGTTCACCGAGGGTGGGTATTATCAGCTCCACGCCACCAGCGAACCGAAATTCGGTTGCAAGACGTCCTTCTTCCATCCTTCGCGGATAATTTGATTTGGATTTAATTAAACGGCATCGATATCTGAAGCCGACTGACGGACGCTGTAATTCCAGCTTGCCCCCGCTGCGGTGGCCATGGCTGCGGGGAAATTGGGACATTATCATCACAGCCCACAACAGTACACTGCAGGACTTAGGGCCTCTCCCACGAAAGGGGAGTTTATTGCCTTAATCTCCACGCTTGGTAGGCGGGATGGAGATTGCAGTATTATAAATGTAACAATGGAAAACGCTGCTACTCATTTTATAGTTTACGTAAGCTCTAGATCTCTTGTCTCGAAAAGTTAGTCGTTAGTCGTCTTGTAATTGCCGTGTAACAATGGAAAACGCTGCTGCCCATTTTCGAGCCTACGGAGACTATAAGTTTTGCCTCGGAAACATTGATCGCCTTGTACGATACCCACGAGTGTAAGGGGTTGGTGCTATGCTACTCTGCCCGACATCTTACAGCCAAATTGGGACATAATATTTGATATCGCCACCGACGGAAGTTCATCCTCACACCTTGGAGCCAAATTGGTCGCGAACTGTGCGGTTCCAAAACCCTGGAGAGTACAACATGGAGTTTTTCAACTATACTGTCTACAACGTATAAGCACACAATTACTAACACAGTTTTATTTAATCGCTTCAACTACTTCATCAGCTTCTATCAGTCGAATAAACCATATTCATGATGAGATTATTATAAAAAAAAACTTTAAAAATGTCCAATTTAGGCGAACCTTATGGTCACCCTACGTTCGTAAGGAATGTCGGTTATTTGCGATTGGGTGCCTCCTACTTGTTAGTTTTGTTTGTTGATTTGCTCATTTCGTCTTCTCGGAGCTTTGGCAAGAATTGTAAGGTTTCTCAGCAAATCTGTACCGTGTATAAAGTTTAATTTTATGCTACTGCTATTAATATAATGCATAAAAATAAGCGTATGTTGTTTCTTTAAAAAATTGTGTTGTTCGAAACAATTGACAATGTGGCAAAGCATTGTGGAAGTCGCAAAAGTATGTTAGTGAGTTAGTGTTCAACTAATATACATAACGCAGAAAAGAGTCATTGGTACATGGCAATGCGATACCCGGTACCTCTCGCTTACGAGTGGGATCCCTTAACTACTGAGCCAATGACGCTCCCTAGGTATCGTCATTACAGCCCAAAACAGTCCACTGCAAGACTTAGAGCACCCACTCCCACGAAAGCCGTGGTTATTGCCATAGTCTCAGTGTCAAAATAATGAAAACAATGGAAAACGCTGCTGCCCATTTTCCAGCCTATGGAGACTAGACGTTTTGCCTCGGAAACATTGATCGCCTTGTACGACACCCACGAGTGTAAGGGGTTGGTGCTATTCTACTTTGCCGGACACCACACGGCCACCACCAAGGTAGGATAATGGCAATACTTACAACAATACGGGTGAATGCCGCTAATATAAATGGGAAAGTAATTTTGTATGTCTGTTGTTACGCTTCACGGCTAAGGTACTGCCCAGATTTTGATGAAATTCGGTATGGAGATGGTTTATACATTTTAAAGGTTTTTTTTTTTTTAATTACTCTACTAGCCAGGCATTTGACCGCCACCTCACCTGGTGGTAAGTGACGATGCGATCTATGATGGAGCATGCCTGTCTAGGAACAGCCTATTCACTCTAGCCTTGAAGGCATCCAGATTATATTGATCAGGGAACACACTCGTAGGCAACGCATTCCACTCCTTAGCCGTACGCATTATAAAAGTCGAGCCAAAGCGGCTCGTGCGGATAGTTGGAAGATCCACGACATAAGGATTCGCGCTCGCCCGGATCGCGTCTCCCGATGGCGGCGCGGGGCCGGCGGAATGAGGTCGTGCAACTGCTTCGCACACTCTCCGAAGTGCAACCTGTAGAAAACCGACAACCGTGTTTCCTACCGCGTACCTATGTCGTGTCATGACGACGATGCATGTAACTGCGTGGAAATATCGGGCTACTCGTCAACATATATCAATAACGGAGATTTTTGTTCCTGCTCAATTAGCTCATGCGGATGATGGTCATAAACTTTATTCCTCTCCTAAGTGTGAAGAAACGTAACTAGCAAGTTAAATATAGGTACAGTAGTCATAAATAGAAGTATATATAGTAGTTCGCACTGCAGGCGGCTAGACTATGGAAAGATTGATCGATGTACAACACAAACGCAATTCTACCTATTCGCGATTCTACACAATATGGATTCCGCACAACTGACATTCAACACATTATTTATTTCACACAGTCTTTAATTATACACAAACGCGTTTCTTCCTGTTCGCGATTCTACACAATATTAACGTCCTATCGGCGTCTCATGATCACATCACGCTTCCGAAGGCCTGCTGGAAGAGATTTCTTTTAGAAATAAGTAGCGCCTGTTGTGCCATTTATTACTTTGCCTGTTATTCGCTATGTATTTCCTGTGCACAGTAAACTGTTAAATAAATGAATAAAATAAATTAATTCAACACAACTGCTGCTATTCAACCTACCATATCAATCCCTACCTATGGGATCAATGGCTAAAATACTTCTCTTGTTCTTTCCATACCAAGATTGTCTGGAAGAGATCACTCTACTTATAAGACTGCCCTTTGTACTGCTTATTATTATGTATTTTATCCCATGTATGTATTTAGTGTGCAAATAAAGAGTTTTTGTATTGTATTGTATTGTATTGTAGTATATGCGGTCGGAGCCGCGGGCTGGTCGTTATTAATAATAATGACTTCGTTAGCATTGCTAACATTTCCAATCTCCATCCCTACACAAAAATAAAGAAAGCTACAGCCCGAAAATATTAAGCTGCAAAATGTCTGAACGGAGCTTCCTTTGAAAGTTCGCTCCGCGGCTCAATTAAGCCCGCCCAAAGCTAGCCCAGAGCTTCAGCAATACAGTGCATGTAAAGCTTTTGGTTCGTCAAAAGGGGAGCTGGGTTTTAAGCGTGCGAACTTTTTAGATGATAAGAATATGATAGTAGCGTCGTCTTATATGAACTACCTGGAGAGGTTTTCCCTGGTAAGTACAACATGGAGTTCTTCAAGAAAGGGGTTAAAAGGTTTTTACGGGGCCGGCAATGCGTGGGTGATGCCCCTGGTATTGCAAACGTCCATAGGCTGCGGTGACTGCTTACCATCAGGCAGGCCGCAAGCTTGTTTGCCACCTTAGTGGTATAAAAAAAAAAGAAATAACAAAATATAGTTTTTATCCGCGACTTCGTACATATAAAATTCTGTTTTGAATTTCAGAATAAATAAGCTTAATTTTTTCAGAATCCGGTCTGTATGTAAACATCCATCCATTTTGTAGAAGTTTTTTGGTATGTTAGCTTTGGTGGCCATTAATTATAGTGTGTGCATATATCTTGTGTACGACTCGTACCCTGAGGTACCGGGTTCGAACTACAGTGCTGCCATGTACCAATAACTCTTTTCTGAGTTATGTACATTAGTAGAACACGTACCGATGCTCTTACGGTGAGGGAAAACATCGTGATGAAACCTGCACATTGGATCATGGTCAAGGCGTACCCCGGGCCCTCGGCGAGAGCACAACTGCTGGAACATTAACGCCAAAATGTCGCTGTCAGAGGTAATATAGCCGCAGTACTTTTGTAAAATTCAATGACAGCTTAAGCACTATAGATATCCAAGTTCTATGGACTCTAAACTTTATAAATAGTAATGTTGGTACTCCTACAAATAAATAAATAAATAAATAAAGTCTGTCAAATTAAGTTGTCGCGTGGCAAGAGAATGAAGTATTTTATTACCGTACAAGTGGATCCGGCGTGAAGGTGTGAATCTACCCTTTTTTCTTGTTTATAAACCTTCCTCTTGAATCACTCTATCTGTTGTCGAAAATCTTATTAAAATACGTTGCGTAGTTTGAAAGATCTAAGCGTACCTACATAGATACATAGGGACAGACGGCGGGAAGCGGCGACTAACTGTCGTATGTAGGAGATGTTGCCCTTGGAATGATATATTGTATGCTTACGGACTCAGATGCAGTGACCTTTGACAAAAATCTTTGGAAAAAACTAACTATTTCTGCTTTTCGTTTGTCACTCCTAACCACATGACGACCATTGCTAGCCTAGACCTACTAGGCTCGATCGAATAAGTGCACACAAGTGCAATGGATGCAAATCCATCGTCTCCCTATGCTACATTACCTGGCGTCTACTACACCCCTATCCTACCCCTACACCTACCTTACACCTACTCTACCCCTACCCTTTTTCTTGCTAACCTTCCTGATATAATCGATTGTTGAAAATCGCATTAAAATCCGTTGCATAAAGATAAAGATGCGTACATAGACACAGATAGATGGCAAGGAGCGACTTAGTTTTGCACTTTGTATAGATAATTTGATTTAAGAAAGAAAGAAAGAAAGAAGACATTTATTACACGTAGACACCACGACACGACAATAAGGTACAAAAAAAAACAAGGTAATTAAAGTATATAAAATAAATAAAAAATTAGGTTAGAAACAAAAATAATTAAAAAAAACAGAATAACAATAATAAATAAACCTAAAGTTAACTATATCCAGTGGCATTGTTAAAACTCCGTGACGCGGCTTCCAGTGCAACTGGACCCCCTCAGCATAATGTTGTGGCCGCTTGACGCGTACCACAACGTTGGTTTTCAGTGGGCCCATAAGGGCATTTAAGTAAGTTGAATAAAGTCAAATAGTGTACCTAAATTACCTACAACAAACAGATGAACTATGTCATTACTCACCATCAGGATGAGATAATAGTTGATTGCTTGCCTAAAACGTAAAAAAGCCCTTAGCCCCTCTACGTGCATGCTCATCTCTAATACTGTCGCTATGGTTGCATTAAAAAGTAAATAGATCAAGACCATATCTACCTATTTTCCATTAAGTAGATATATAGGTTTAAACCCGGTTCAAAGTGCGCCCGGATAGATGTAGCCGCATTAAGGAGTTAGCCTCAGGCGCAGCTTCTTTTTAAATGAAGAGGAAAATTTTAATTTCCTATCGCGTTTCCCTTAGGGATGCGCCCGCGCGTTCAGATGTCGATACCTTATCGATAGTTGATTTTTCGGGGGTTAATAAACCTTGTAAACATAGCATACCAGATGATAGATTTGTTTCATAAATTCTATTAAATTTTTTTTTATTCTAATAATCTGGTAAATAAGCTTACTGCCCGTCTCATGGTGGGCAATTACCACCGCCTATAGACGTTTCCAATACCAGGGGGTGATGAGCCTTGCACATTCAGGCGAGTGAATATGTAAACATGATCCAATCCGGTCAGGTTCCCAGGTCAACAGGGTTACCTGCTCTGCCAAATTCTTAATCATGGTCAAGGCGGACCCCGGGTCCTTGCGTGCGAGAGTACAAGCGGGACATTAACGCAAAGATTATTATTGTTTTAAGACTTTCGTGGTTATTCACTACACTTTCACTACACATATTATCGGGTTTGTTACCACGGTTAGTATTGTTTTTACCTCGATATTTCGACGCAGTTGCATGCGTCATGGTCACGAGTTGACTGGTGCCGCTGTGTGAAGTCGCTCCTAAGGACAGACATATCGGTCCACCCTCTTTCGGATTCACGATTACCCTCACTTTGAACTCTCGAACCACTACCATATACAATACTAACCGTGGTAACAAACCCGATAATATGTGTAGTGAAAGTGTTGAAGATTATTATTATACATATTTAGCATTGCACTAAATGTACCATATCCCAACGCAAAAACATATATTATTCGATCGCCCAATTACTCCAATCAACACTTCCTTTCAGCCCAATCACATTACGATTAGATTCATTCGATTCAAATGGATCGATGACACTACTATCGAGCAATGCGCAGACGCAATTGATGAACTCACTACAATTCAATCAATTGCTCCCGAGTTCGACGTGACATGATGTCATCGCTTTGATTGCGATGTCAGCGGTCCGATAACTGTCCCATTTACATTTCAGGATGAATGGTGGCTATTAATTGTCACCCTTTTAAATAAGAGTTATTGTGTTTGGGCGCTTTAAGGGTTGATTATGCGTGTAATGGTTGAGTAGCGTCGGTAGTCTAGGGTTAAGGTATCTGACTAGTAAGTGAGAGGTACCGGATTCTGACTCTTTTCTGATTTATGTACATTACTTTAATGCTAACTGATGCTCTTACGGTGAGGGGAAACATCGCGATGAAACCTGCACATTCAGGCTATTGAATGTGTAACTATAACCCAATCTGGTCAGGTTCCCCTGGTAGCAGAGTCACGCAGGTCAGATGATAATCGCTCCACTGTAATAAATCTAATCTGCCAAATCCTGGAACATGGTCAAAGCAAATAATATGAATAATTCCTTAACTTCGACACCTAACCCAATTACTGCTTTACGAGTGAAGGAGTGTAGATGTGACCAGCGACAGTGACCGCTTCCATTCAGTGTACTTTCTTTTCCTAAACAATCACACTCATAAAAAAATATCGTGGCTTTAATATCCCAGTTGTGCTCTCACGCACGAGGTCCGCTTTGACCAATGTCCAGAATTTGGCAGATCAGGTAATTACAGGAAAAGACGGACATCTGACCTTAGTGAGCCTGCTAACAGGCGAAACGGACTAGATTTCCCTCACCGTAAGAGGATCGGTTAATGTTAAACTTATGTCATTGCTACAAGTTGGCACTGGGGATCGACCTCGGTATATCTCGCTTACGAGTCGCCCCGCTACCAACGCTACCAACGCTCACTTAGGACTACCGAATGACTATCGATACTTCAGCCAATCCCACCGAATCCCATCACTATATCTCTAACCTTCGTCGTTAAAAATATTGCTGTTTGAACGCGGAGTTCGCCGGCGTTTTAATAAATTTGGAAAATTAAAGATTCATATCTGATGGCCGTCACTAGCTAATACCCTCGGCGTTGCGCGACCAGGGACGCAGACTCGGTGATTATTTCGGATGTTCATACCGGCGATTGAGTATTCTATCTAATTATTTTTGGTAATAACGTTACTTGGTTAAGTAAGATTTCGGATCAATAAAAGACATTTATTGATCGTGCCAATACAATACTATAATTATACCGCAAAGGAACATTCAATGGGAAATCTGCCATAATAAATGTATGTAGGTAGGTATATGAAATATACACTATTTGACACCCTTTTCTGATTAGGTATTATAATCTAAGTATCTACCTAATACTATCTAGAAAAAAGTACCTCTAAAAAGTAATAATGATAATAATACATTGGTAAAGTTAGGTACCTTCCTAAGTTTAACTAGGCTTTTGAGATGATTGAGATTAGATTGATGGTACGAGATCTCTGCCTGGCGTTGTCGGACGCGGTATGGGTCTATCTGCCATTGTCGAATACGAGCGCTGCCTGATTTAGTTTCACCTGGACACAATTTCAATTAGACACTTTTGCTATCCTGGCCTCGGTATATGCCAACTCTCCCCATGTATTATCTATATTTACTATATAGTCTATAGGTATTTGCTCAACAAAGTATTATAAATGTTTAATCGAACGTACGAGCCGAATGAACAGAACAAACCGAACGAAATGAATTTTAGAATTCTCCATTCATTCTATAGTTATAATACTGTTATTATTAACACTCCTAAACAACATCATCGCAGCAAATAAGCCTCAGAATTGCAGCAAATATTTTTCGTGTCTAATCCAAGAACATTATTCCACTGCAGTGTACTAATAAAATTAACCAATTTATAATTAACGCAAACCAGACCCTGGGGCGATCCATTCATTAATTTATCGGAAAAAATTCGAATCTACCCGCAAAAATCCGCAAATAAATCAACACTGCGATAAGCTTTGAAATAATTAGCCTTACTGTAAGGAAACCGGCGCCGCCGCCATTTTTTTGTTAATTAAAAAATATCAAAATGAGGGTAGGAATCAACTCGATGGGGATCCAATTCTGGCAGTCTTTAGGGGACGATGTAATACTATATTTGAAGGTCGTGCTAGTGCCTTTAACTTACTTAAGTACTGACTTACGTAAAGCCCCAGGTAATGACGTGTCCTGTCAATCGTATTCTAGAACAGCTTCTCAAAAATATACGTATATGGCGTGCTCTAAGGGCTCAAACATTTTTATAATATTTTTACTATATGGGGCTATTTTGTAGTGATTGTAGATATGAAAAATTATATGTGTGACTCATCATTCATTGCCAGAACAAATTAAACCGCGTTAAAATGCTAATTATTAATTATTATTGTATTCGGTGACAGAATTCAAATGTCGTCATTCGCTGTCAAAATAACCGGAGTTTTTTGTGGACGATTAAATTAATATAATTTCCTTCCACTCTCTCCACCAACATTTCAATCGATGGTTCCATTCTCCGCGAATAAAAAGCGTAATTCCAGCGTTCGAATTTCAAAAAGCGACCGTTGCCGGGTGTTACCAACCGTGGGCCGCGACCGCAACTATTGGCGGGCGCGTGCAATTGACAGGGCTGCTCAATTTATGGGCCGCACTGTCTACCATACGTTTACTGGGAGCGTGGGCCGCTGGATATGTCGCGCTGTGACGATGATGAAAAATATGTTTAATTTTGTCTAACATTAAATTTTACCGCTTTCAGATGATTGTCGGATAGAAATTGATGAGGTACTTTTTTATTGTACCTACATAAGCAATACTTATTTTTACTCAATTATTTGACCAACCAACTATACAATTCTTTTAGGTAGGTATATGTAGGTATAGATAACCGTTTGACGTCAGGCAGGGCTAGTTATAAGATGTATCCCTTATTATTTTAAATTGCATAGAATTTGAACTTTACAAATCTAGTAAAGTTATTAATAATACTAACATTGAAGCCAGACCATAAAGCTTTTCATTATCACATAAGTTATTTGACTACTTTTGTGTAACGTACATACCAGACGCTTCCATTTCTTCCATGTTGCTCTCCATGCCCGTGTTAGCGGCGCGGGTATTTAATTAATTCTCGCATTGGAATAGTGTGAATTTTGACTGGGAGTGAACGGTTATTTGTTTTGTCGTTTTAATTAACGGCCCACGGTGAGCGGCCCGTGGGTTGGTCAGCAATGGCGACATGTTTATTTTGTAGTTATTTTTTAAATGTAGAAAGGTTTTATTCGTAGACCAAGAAATTACATTTGTCTTCTGAAACCGTGACGGTTATCAACTTTCCAATTTTTTTGGTTTTTTAAGCCTCGCGAGGTACATAATAAATTATCGTATTATACAATTATAAAATAAAGACCCACACCGCGTCTGTCTGTCTCATCGCAATAAACTAAAAAACTACCGAACGAATTTTGTTTTATTTATTCATTTAATTCAGGTAACAACAGACATAGAATATAATAATAATTTAAATTTTAATTACAACTATAATTTACATGTGATTTTCACCAATAGACAGCTTGATTCATGAGGAAGGTTTAGGTATATAATTTGAAAAGTTACCCATTTTAAACCGGGGCGGGTCTCTAGTTTATGATTTATTTAAAAGGTGAATTTCAAATGGAGCACATCCTTGTAAATAAAAAAACAGCTCCAAAATAATTTCATTTGATATATTTTCTCCAAACATAATACCTATCACAAATATTGGATTAACATGAATGACAATAATCTTATCGCGACCCCAACTTTTATTTATAGCCACACCCCTGGCGTACCTGTGTCGCAATAACGGATAGTTGTGCGTATTTTCGCTGCCACGTACAACGCCTCGGTAGCGCAGTAGGCAGCGCGTAAGTCTCATAATCTTAAGGTCGTGAGTTCGATCCTCACCCGGGGCATATGTTTTTGCTTTTTTTCCACTTTTTTTATTAACTTACCAACCCTTTACCCCAAACCGTGTGAAAATATTATTTATCTCAGTGCTGGCCTCATTCGTACACTCATTTTTAGCGTTATCATCATGAACATCCGAGCGGTTAATCCCGGCTTCTGCCAGGATCCACTTTCCATAAATATCCATTTTTCCCGGTCTTGGGAATCCTCACTTCGTAAGTCTCTCGATTTTGTATTCGATTGACACTCGCATTCGACTCAGCAATATCAATCCATCGCTTCTTAGGTATACCTCTGACACCAGGTTAAGGCACCTAATTATAGCCTACGTACCCCTGTGGTGTACTCTTTCTTAGTGTTATACGTATGTGGTTTGACATTAACTTCAGCCTACTCACATTGACAGTCCTACTAATATCATAAATGGGAAAGTTTGTAGGATGTTCGGATGTTTGTATGTATGGATCTTTGATACTCCTTTACATAAAAACTACTGAACGGATTTACACGATGACATGGGATCGTTCAAAAGGTATATTAGAGGTCTCTTCTGAGGCGGGTAACGCATTGGTAACTCCTCTGGTATTGCTGATATTCATTGGCGGCGCGGCGGTGACCACTTTCCATCAGGTGCCCAGCATGCCTATATAAAAAAATAGGTTATAGCAGCCCAGAATAGCAGATAGGCTGTATTTTATTCCGAAATTCAATGTGGTTTCCGCGACAGTGGGTCTGGAACGTTATAATAAAACCGAATTTTATTAAGGACTTTTGCGAGTAAGATATATTTTCGTATCGGCATTATTATGGCTAGATGGCGCTGTGTGAATTTGTCCACGAATATTTATTTATTATTATTTATTTATTTATTATTACACGTGGTGACCTAAAATGTAATAATAGCGAGGTGGTAATAATATCATGGTCACTATAAGTGGAATTTATCGGCACTTACTTAGCGACACATGAAGTACATTCTAACAATGTCAGATACTAAATTGGCATGACTTCATAGCAATCAGCTTCGCGTCCCAGATTGATCTAGATTAGTTTACTATAACCTCGATGATGCATCGATTTATTGGCTCGAACAGTCTGTTTACTTAACTTCAGTCACTTGCCACCATAGATTGGAAGCGTCGGTGGCCGAGCGGTTGAGTATCCGACTCGTAAGCGAGAGGTACCGGGTTCGAATCCCGTTGCGGCCATGTATCAATTACTCTTCTTAAAATTATGTACATTAGTTGAATTCTAACCGATGAAACCTGCAAATTCAGGCAACTGAATTTGTAACCATAATTCAATCTGGTCAGGTTCCTCTGGCAGCAGGGTCACGGAGGTCAGATAGTTGTCACTCCACTGTAATTACCTGATCGCCAAATCCTGGATAAGTAACTAAGTAACTCCTTACCACGATTTTCGCTTGAACTTTCAGTTTTTCTTTAAAGTCTTATGCCTGTCTGTATCCAAGTCCGTACCTATCTTTATCTAGCCCTACCTGACAGAAAGCAGTATGTACAAACTTATCTCCCCCGGTGACCAAAACTGGAACCAAGTATTTGAAATGCCACGTCAATGTCATCAACAGCGACGCTGTCGCCGGGTCAATTAGTTTGTGGCACTGTAATTACTATCACCCCTAACCCCTTTACAATAAAACCTAGCAAGGCAAGCCTGAACCTGCCGGTATCAGGAAAGAGGCCCAAGAAGCGATGGTTTGACATCGCTGAGTCGGGTTCGAGAGCCAGCGGCCTACGACGCAAGGATGCCGAAGACCAGGCGAAGTGGAGAAGAATAAGTGGGAAAGCGGACCCTGGCACAACGCTAGGATGATGGTGAAGACAGTGCAAGGCAGTAAATAGGCTGTATAAGGTACGTATGACAGATACTACGCCCTATGAAGCCGACATGCAATTATTCCACCAACATCTGTAGGAGGGTCCCCAATCTTTTTACCCCTCCCCCCACCCCCTTTTACTACCCTCATTTTAACCCATTTACATGCTGTACTGTAGATACCACAGCCCATAACAGTCCACTGCAGGACTAAGGGCCTCTCCCAAGAAAGGGGAGGTTATTGCCATAATCGCCATGCTTGGCCTGTGGGTTGGCGATTGCAGTGTTATAAATATAACAATGGAAAACGCTGCTGCCCATTTTCTAGCCTCTGGGGACTAGATCTTATACTTCGAAGACATTAGTCGCCTTGTTCGACACCCACGAGTGTAGGGGTCGGTGTTATTCTACTCTGCCGGACACCATACGGCCAATAATAATTACTTAATGTTATTGCCGGTAATGTTTATTTTTTGTTATATCCGATATCCAATCCTTGGGTGCCACTCCATTAACTTCAATGAAAATAACATATATAATTAAAATGGAGTATTAAAAACGTTCCTGATACACTCGTATTCTATAACGTTCCTTAGAGGTCTTACGTACATGGTTCCAACGATAAGACTCGGTTGGCGATTTTTTTTATAGTAAGGCTAGCTATACCGTCACTTACCTGGTATGTGATGTTACGTGTTAAGTGTTAAGTGATGATACAGCCGATGAATGAGCATGCCTGTCTAGGAACAGCCTATTCACTCTAGCCTTGAAAGCTAGATTATAATAATCAGGCAACACACTCGCAGGCAACGCGTTCCATACCTTAGCCGTACGCATTATTACGCGTACGTGAAAATTAAGAAAACCTACAAAACTTTGCTGTTTTGAACGCAGTGCATTCTCTTAGCAGACGAGCCTATAAGAACGCATACATTACTTAGTCAAATCGTTTGTTAATGTAAACAATAGATCAGGGGGTCTAAAAAGGCCACATTAGCTTTTCATAATATGATTCATATTAATTTTTCACAAACTAATCAGCAGGGTCGCTTTTGTTGACATTGACATGACAATTCAAAATGGCGTCACGTAGTTCCAGTAATGGCCACCAGCGGGGCTATTGGCTAACTCAGTTGACAACTGTATTTGACACTAGATAATTCTACACCACGTCATCTACGTTGAAAACTGGCAATAGCGTCTACCAAATTAGAGTAGTGTCAGTTTTTTTTTATGTCAAATTCAGTTGTCCACTGAGATAGCCGATAGGCCCTCTGATCAGATTAGTTTGTGGCGCTCTAATATTAATCATAATATGAAACGCTAATGTGGCCTTTTTAGACCCCCCGTTCATGCATCGACACAATCATCGCTAAAAATAGACAGGGTTCAATCAATGTATGGCACCCAATCAGTGCCCGGTCTAATAATAGAAAATGCATGCGGTCACCAATTGATTGTAATGCATGCAAACAGACCATCACTATTGATTTAGATGGGATCAATAGTGTGTCAATGTGTGTGGCAAACAGTGGCAATGGACAGGGAGCGTTGGTGGCCTAATGGCAAACAATCCATACCATGTACCAATGGATCATTCTGAGAATAATGTACCTACATTAGTTGAAAACTAACGGATGCTCTTCATCATAATATCAGCCCATACCTGTCCACTACAGAACTTTGGGCCTCTCCTTTAAGAGGGAGGTTATTGTCATAATCTCCACGCTTTATGATTCATAAGATCGTGGTGTTGTAAATAAATAAATGGAAAACGCTGCTGCCTATACCGCATTTATTAGCTAAAACCTCGAAGACTATCCGGGTGATGGGACCACCTGTGTACAATAGGCTACCACAATCAGTGGTAGAAGCTTCAAGCTTCGAAATCTTTAAGCGGAAACTTCACCAGTGGCTCATTGCGCAGGCGTTCTACTCCCTTCATGAATTTCTAGATAAAAAATTAACATTTCATAAATAGAGATTGGAATATTCATTATTATTTTACAGTAATTATTATCAGACATTAATGATCGACTAATGTTATAATTTATATGATTGAATAATTACGTGCCTATTTTTTATTTTGACATTTACAAATTGATTATTTATGGACCTGTTTATATAATTAAATTTATTATTAAATTTTTGACTTATTTTGTTTGATTAATTGTAATATGTCAAGCGATGGTAGGTAACTCATTGATGATAATGAATGGTCAAGAACGGAAAAGGAGGTATATTTGCGCCAGCGAAGAAACATGTTATTTAGACGTTTAAGTAAGTTTTTATTCATAAAGCCTTAATGAAAATTCTATAGGTATCTTCAATAAGACAAATATTTAACCTTAAATACAGTGTAATCTGTCATTCTTTGCTATCGTTCTAGGATTTTTATAAACGATTACGCTCTTACCCCTTTCTTATCTGTCAAAAAGTCCGACCAAGTTTACTTAAACTCAAATATTTTCTAAACTACAAAACCGATTTAAATGAAACAAAGCTATGAACCATCTCGATTAAACTGGCTTTCAAATAGAGAAAACCGCATCCATATCGGTAAATCCTTTCGGATGCCACAGGCAGATACACAAAGCCACAAATACACATATACACATGTCAAACTTATAACCCCCCTCTTTTTCGTTGGGGGTTAAAAAATAAAACCATAGCACATTCATTACAAAGGTCACAAAGGTCTGAATTCCAAATGGACACGACATGCCGAGGCGATTGTTGACACAAAAATTAGGAGCTGTCGAACGCAATAAAAATATTGGCCGTAAACCCGACGCGGTTCTCACAATAATTAGCCGAATATGATCTCGTTGCGGTGTATGGAGGGACCGTAGGGAAAGATGTTTACACGCACGGACAACCCAAACAGTGGGTCGACTAACACCCGTATTCAGAAACTTTAGTATATGGTCTCACAGTGCGCGCGTGCGCACGCCGCCAAGTGACAATACTTTAGTGGCGATCGGCACTATGCGTCCGTCGAAATGAACGAAATTGATTAGCCATAAAGCCGTGCAGAACGCAGTGTGTTCACTTAGAAGGTGAGCATTGTGTACGCACTGTACGCATAGTAATGATATTTATGGGTACCTAACACGTAAGTTTAGGTTTAGGTTGGGGGCTCCCATTTTCCGTACTTGGACTCAAATTCGGTCCTCTATACGTGACTAAGAGCCGGCTATTGTAGCCAGCCCAGCTCCTTCCAGAAGTCTATTAGTCTCTTGGGACGTTCACAGACTTCTAACACGTAAGTAACGGTACCTAATATAGTCAATTATATTTTTTTGTAATTCTTGTGTAAATGTACAACAATCAAAGTGAAACAATTTTGAACGAATGAATCGCGATTTTATATTTATCATTGTGTCCGATGTTTAGATTACTTACTTTACAGCCATCTTGTTCACGAAGAGAGAGGCTAACTTTGTATTAAGAATATAGGTAAAAAACTTAAGTAGTTAAAACCTGTTTCGTATGTGTGAGTGAAGTGTCATACTATAAACTTATTCAAAACTTTAAACTCGAACTGGCATGTCTATCAGAACACGTCACTTACACACGTTAAGTTTGCTTAAGTTTTTGCCAATATTCCATAATAAGGTTCCGTTGCACGCAGAACACCCTGGTGGTATCTTAAGATCTAGATAACGGCTAGCCGTTTGATGAGTACCCTATACAGATCGGCTTCACAACAACCTTTCATAGTGAAATTGTAATTTATTTTTATTCCAATTTCAGACTTAGAGTTCGCTCAATGTACTCGTACTTACTGACATAGGGGCGATAGTTTCATATTTCTGCAAGGTATTTCTGTTTGGTTATTACAAAATTGATTAGCTATTATCATTAAACAGTGTAAAATAAGAAACCACTTCAGATTTCCTTTTGCAGCTACAGCAACATAACTCATTAGCCAAATTAAATTCAAAAAGAAGTCTCCAAAAGATTCCCTTAGCCCCCTTGCATTTCTTTTTGTAATAAATAAAAATTTATTTCATGAAAAACAATTGTACAAGCACACAGGAATATGATTCTCAAACTTCAGACAGAAATTGACTTACTGTCATCATTGTACCTACACTTATACCGAGCTGCAGCAATGACCATGTCTACGATAGTGAGTCATAGCAATTGATCTAGAACTGAATAATTCGATTGCCGCCAATTCCGAACAGGCGCCATGATATCAATTTAATGGGAATGTTTCTATGGGTCAAGGCGTTTTGAAGTATTTAGTTCACTGCTTTGTCGATTCATTTTGTTAGATATGGCTTATTTTTAATTACTTTGTAATTGGTTGTGATAAACATGAGCTTTAACCTGAAATTTTTTGCGAGATTGATAACCTGTAGTATATTTAGTGTTCGTTCCCTGATCATTATAATCTAGACGCCTTCAACGCTAGAGTGAATAGGCTATTCCTAGACAGGCATGCTTCATCTTTGGCCGCATCGTCTCTTAACACCAGGTGAGATGGTAAAAAAAAGGTTTTTACGGGGTCGGCAACGCGTGGGGTGGGTTATTACCCCCTGGTATTGCAAACGTCCATCAGGCAGGCCGTAAGCTTGTGGTACAAAACAATTTTTTTTTATATCGCAAATAACACCGATTTTAATGAAACCATGCCAAGAACAATCTCGATTACCTAGATTTTAAATAAAACATCGAATTTAAAGCAAACGGTCAGGGGCTACGACCTAGAAACAGACTGACAGACATCTTAGATACTTACATTACAACACCTGATTCCCTGATCAACGTAACCTGGATGCCTTCAAGGCTAGAGTGCATAGGCTGGTCCAAGACGGGCATGCTCCATCTTCGGCCGCATTGTCAAATGTCTGTCTTGTATAATACAAAAGAAAACTGGTTTTTGAAAATAACAAAGATTTTCCTACTTTGCACTCTTTTTAAATCATTTCAATATCTATAGGCAAAGGTATCTACCGAAACATCTTTCGCCAAGGCAATTATTTATTTCACCCCCAACCACCAATGACCACAACAGCGGAATCTCGCAATTAAAAGTTGCCGAAAGGTCGTAAATCCATAACTTTTAAGATTATTTTAATTTAAAATTTTCATATCGGCGCAATTTAGGAGGCGACAATGAGCGCTGGGGTAATATATTGGCTGCAGATAGTAGCGAACGAAGATAAATTAGGGATTGCTTAGAAGAATATTAGTATTTCTTATTATTTCTTCTAAAACAGCTTCAGTACCCAAAAGTATCTCCACCTTACAGAATATCGCATTTAAATAATACTCTTTTAAATGGTATTGTGTTTCTGCCGGTGAGTAAGGTTTCCAGTGCTCCATGGGGTGGGGATTTGGGGAACCGTGGCTTTGGCAGTGGAGTGGCATTTGCTTTTTGCTGCCAGAGCAACGTGTTATAGAGGTGGGCAACGCATTAGCGATACTCTTGGTGTTGCTAATGTCTATAGGCAGTGGTGACCACTTTCCATCAGGTGGCCCGCTTGCCTGTTTGCCTACCGTATGACATAAAAAAAAAAAAAAAAAAGCTTCAACCTAGTGACAGCTTGCACGCGAGGCCGGCAACGGCCACAGATGCCAGCAACTGGATGTGTGAAAATTTCGTATTGAGGCTAGTCGAAGTTAATCATCGCAACGAGCTGGCCACTCATTGGTTGTACCTTGAAGCAACTATGGTCTTGCGCTGGGGACTCTGAGAGTGGTTGAACAGCATTGATTGAAATACCTAATAGCTAGTATTTGAACAGTATCAGGAGCCAATTTTCACGTAATTACGGTGTAGGTATTATTAATAAGTTTTTTTATGTCATACGGTAGGCAAACAGGCAAGCGGGCCACCTGATGGAAAGTGGTCACCACTGCCTATAGACATTAGAAACACCAAGAGAATCGCTAATGCGTTGCCTACCTCTATAACACGTTGCTCTGGCAGCAAAAGGCAAATGCCACTCCACTGCCAAAGCCACGGTTCCCCAAATCCCCACCCCATGGAGCACTGGAAACCTTACTCACCGGCAGAAACACAATACTATTTAACAGAGTATTATTTAGCTGCGGTATTCTGTAAGGTGGAGGTAGTTCCCCAGTCGGGCGGCTCCAATTCGAACGAGATACCCCGCTATGCCCTACCTCTCTTAAGTATTATTTATTTGGGCTCGATCTCTGCTAGAACAGTGTACGGTCTAATAACCTAATGTTTTTATACTCACCATCATCATCTTAGCGTTAATGTCCTGGTTGTGCTCTCGCACACGAGGGCCCGGGGTCCGCCTTGACCACGATCCATGATTTGGCAGCTCAGGTAATTACAGTGGAGCGACTGCTATCTGACCTCCGTAACCCTGCTACCAGGGGAACCTGACCATATTGGATCATGGTTACACATTCAGTCGCCTAAATGTGCTCGTTTCATCACGATGAGAATTTGAAAGAGGGTAATGTTTTTTATACTACACAATGAAAAACGAGCAGTCAGCCTACCTGATGGTAAGTGGTAACTGTCGCCCTTAACATCTACGATGCATTTAGGTTGCAGGCAGTCAACCTGCAGACACGCATACTGTGAGGAATAAGATGAAATGCCTCAGCGCCGGCTACCAGCGTTTCCAGGCCGTACCTTTTGGTACGATTTACGTACTATTTGGCCGACTGTCGTACCTTTTGCGTACTTTGCTCCACATCGTACTATTTAGTACGTTTTTACAAAATGCTAAATTTAGCTGAGGGACCCGTGGTCATTTCGCCTTTCCTGTCCGCGAAATACCGTAACATAATGGAAGGAAGGGTTGATTTTGGCCACCGGCACTATTTTATTGACTAAAAATCGTCTCCCCCCCCCCCCAAGGCCGGTAAAATATAGGTAAAATACAGAAGATAAGGTGAATCGTAACTTTTTAGTCATTTTCGTACTATTTTAAGAGCCCGGACGTACTTTTTTGGAATATACTGCTGGTAACACTGCCGGCTACCTTATCCTCCAAACCTTAACACAACAAAGCAAGCATTGTCGCTTGACGGCAGACCTAGATAATGCGGTGGTACTCACCCAGGTGGACTCCTCAGGCTTGACAAAGTTCTACCACCTGATAATATACGCTGGTGTTAATTTATCAATTTTATTATTATTATATTCGAAGAGATTTTTTAAACCTGTATTTTTTATCTAGCACTTGGGCGCCAGAAACCAAAAACCCGAAAATGGGCAGCAGTATTTATGGTTGAGTATTTTCAGGCGCATGAATCTCCAACTCGCCCGCGTAGAGATTATGGCAATTCCCTCCACCTGTGTGAATGAGGCTCCAGTTGACTTTTATCGGCTGTTGATAGTGTGCGATGGAAGTGTTGTCCGTGTGGTACCAACATCTGCCAGAGTAACACAAACCCTTTAAGGTTACGAAGACGTTGTATAGGCAGTGTAGATAAAATGCCTGTCACCGATTTTTTTTAATCAGTATATAAATAAACGAGCAGACATATTTTAACCGCCATCTCACCTGCTGGTATGTGACAATTCGTCCGAAGACTGAACAGCCTATTCAGCCTATTTAGTTGCAGAGCCTAGAGCATCGGCGGGCGTAGGGTTGCGCGTTTGTCGGCTTTCTAAAGGTTCCACTTCGGAGAGTGTGCGAAGCAGTTGCACGACCTCATTCCGCCGGCCCCTTTCCGCCATCGGGAGACGCGATCTGGGCGAGCGCCTCATCCTTATGTCGTGGCTCTTCCAACTATCCGCACGAGCCGCTTTGGCTCGACTTTTATAATGCGTACGGCTAAGGAGTGGATTGCGTCGCCTGCGAGTGTGTTTCCTGATCAATATAATCTGGATGCCTTCAAGGCTAGAGTGAATAGGCTGTTCCTAGACAGGCATGCTCCATCTTCGGCCGCATCGTCACTTACCACCAGGTGTGGTGGCGGTCAAATGCCTGGCTAGTAAAGTAATAAAAAAAAAATTCTAGCTCAGAAGGCGTCCAGATTAAAATGATCAGGGAACACCTTACACTCTCGGGCAATGTGTTTAATTCTTTAGACGTACACATTATAAAGGTTACGCAAAATGGAAGACTCTTAAATGCAACAGTGGACTTGTTACGTGGTGTGATGTTGACGTTGAAAGAAACCTTTATACCTAATTGACATAGACAGTACTTTATTCGGATCCACATTACATCCTTAACCTAAGGTTTTTAAGGTTTTAATTGCATCTTAGGCTAGATATCGCACGAGTGTGGTAATATTAGAATAAAAAACACACGGGACTAGTCCATGCAAAAGTTGCCGTTTCATGATTTTAGTTTAGTTTCGACCTAGGTTGCAAAGGTAGGTAATTTTCGGATGCAGCGCCATCTAATCAAAATTCTATGAAGTTTCTACATCGCAGTTAAAGAGCGGCACCGATTGGTTTTATTGATTTCCTTACAGGAAGTAAAGCATGCCGCTAGATGTCTCTGTTAAGTATTGTTTCCAGCGACATCTAGTTACAAATAATTGTAACTCAATTTTAAAGTCAGACTGTGTGGTCTATTGATTACTAGCACAGTAAATAAGTCAGTGACCATTTGTTACTTGTAACTTAGTATAGATGGCGGTAAGGAGATCATGCTTCTTGAAGTCTTCAATCGATCACAGGAAAGTATCCTGCGTTTTATATTTGTACAAAAAAGAAAACTAGTAACAGACTTTCCGTTTTGGCTAGAGCCGACCAACTGTCAGTTGCAGTTTATACTAACAAAGTATAAAATAAATCGCTTTTGGGTGCGGAGGACGTGGTCGGATGACCGACCAAGATCCGCCCGCGCGTCCGAATTAATCCAAAAGCGACTTTATTCTGTAGAATGTAAGGATTAGTATCGACTGCAACTGACGATTGGTAGGCTCCAGCCAAATCGGAGCGTCATATACTCATATACTAGTGTAAACCCTGTCGGTCTGTCAAGAGTATCTATAGAGAGATGCTGTTGCTGTTCTGTTGCCAATAGAAAAAATAGTTTTTAAAAAAATCCGCAAAGTAGCGGCACCTAAGGATCACGCTTTGGAAATGTAGATATTGTCCTAAATAATTTTAATGAAACACAACTGACCAATCCGAGTTTTGTCTGAAGCAGTGAGTGGTCCAAGAAAACTTTATCATTTAGACAAAGAAAACAAAGAAATTTACTCAAAAACCATTTATTTATTATAGATATAGAAGTCTTTGTCAAAAAGCCATAAGTAGGCCTTTATCAATTACTTGATCTATTATCACATTATTTATCTTGATATCGTAAAAAGATAAATGTGTTTTGCGTTTTGTGCCCTTCATAAGATTAATACAATGCCTTCGCTGCTCTTTTGATTGCGGGAAAGAACCCATACTTAAAAGCTGCTTTATTAGCTGCTTAGAAAGATAAGGTAGCCAGCGCAAATCGGCGCCTGCATTTCTTCATTTTTGTTGCCTGCAACCTACATACATGAATCGTAGACGTTATGGGCGACTTACCGCTTACCATCGGGTAGGCTGTCTGCTCCCTTGTCACAATTTTTTTTTTATGTTATCCGGCAGACAAACAGGCATGCGGGCCACCTGATGGAAAGTGGTCACCGCCGCCTATGGACATCAGCAACACCAGGGGAGTCACCAATGCGTTGCCCGCCTCTGAAGAGATCTCTAATATACCTCTTGAACTATCCCATGTCATAGTCCAAAGGAATTATTATTAGCACCAATAGTGCTAATAGTAGAATTTTGTCTACTTTATAGTCTAGTCAGTTCGTACCTCCAGGAAACGAAGATCAGTATTTTCTGTAGTGAATATGATCTCCAAGCGTAGAGATTATGGCAAAACTGTCCACAAGTAGAGGCGTAAGACAGAGGCCGAAATTGCCCGGGTTCAATGATGATGACTTGTAGCGTCGGTGGCCGAATGGTTAAGGTATCCAACTTGTAAGCGATAGGCTGTTCCTAGACAGGCATGCTCCATCATCGGCCGCATCATCACTTACCTACCACCAGGTGAGGTGACGGCCAAATGCCTGGCTAGTCAATTCTAATATAAATAAATAAATAAGTAAGTACTGGGATCGGATTCCACTGCGGCCTTTTTACCAATGACTCTTTTCTGAGTTATGTACATTAGTTTAATACTGCGGTGAGGGTAAAAAGCTTGGTGAAACCTGCATATTCAGGCGGCAGAATGAGTAATCATGATTCAATCTGGTCAGGATCCCCTGGTAGCACGGTAACGGAGGACAGATTGCAGTCGCTCCACTGTAATTACCTCTGCCAAGTCCTGGATCATGGTCTAGGCGGACCCCGGGCCGGGACATTAACGCCAAAATGATGATGATGATGAGTTGTAGTTACCTACTTAGGTATGTCATCGTTACAATTTACATGCTGTAAGGAGAAGCAACACAAAACAAAAACAAACGTACTTAGGTATAATTTAATTAGTTAAAATTTTGCTACTATATACATTGTAGGTTATATATTTTCTATTACCCAATATTCTACAATACAGTAGGTTGTGGGGCCGTATCACCATCCTCTAGCTGAGCCAAATTCAAACTGTACCTACAATCTGTCTAGACTGACTTGTCTTACCTATATTTAAATGGATTTTGGGTATTGTGAATGGTCGTGATTTTAGGTATTATTTGTTCACTAAATACCACTGGAAACCCTATAATTGTCTCCTTGTTTTATATACCTTTTTTTTGTATTAAATGTAAATTATCATGTCGTGGCGTTCTTGTATTAAATATTTTCTTTCTTTCTTTCAAATAAGACAAGTCAGTCTGGACAGATCATACTTATATTATAATTTATTAACTAACTTATACTGATTCATATTACAAACGATTTGACGCCATTAAACCTGTATATTTTTCAATCTGGAGAAAATTAGGAGCTAGGAGCATACAGGAAAAATCTAGCATAAATTAAATCTAAACATAATATGATTTATAATAATCCTTCGGATGACTAGCTTACGTCAGCACTATGGAGTATTCTTACATACAATATAGCTCACGCCTGTGTCCCACCGGTGGGGTAGGCAGAGACTATGGACCGCCACTTTGCTCTGTCCTGACACAACTCCCTAGCCTCGCATATATCCACAACTCTTTTCATATATCTCCTTTTATAGAGTATTTTTATTTAAATTCTAATCAAAATACAATACTAAAAATGCTTTATCTTAATTCTATGAACAAAGTTTATATAATTTGTTTAAAAGAGACCTCTGAATATCTGGAAATTTATCGTATGTTGTGAATTGGTGATGATGTATAATGAACTATAGCTATTACTCGTAATTTTACTTGTAGAGTATATTATCGTCCACCCTTAAAACGTTTAGGTACATTTATCTATACAATTTTCTGTAGTTTTTGTATAAATCATCGTGGTTAATAATTCACGTCATAAATGACGATATTGCTTTCTGTTTTTATTTCATTTTTTATAGTTTCATTGAATACAAATAAATATTCGTAGATATGCTTCTTTATCAGCACATCCCATATCAGTCCACTGCAGGACTTAGGGGACGAAAGGGGAGGTTATTGCCATGATCTCCACTCTTGGCAGGTGGGTTGGAGATCGCAAAGTTATAAATATAACAATGGAAACTGCTGCCCATTTTACAGTCCATGGAGACTCAGATCTTTTGCCGCGAAAACATTAGTCGCCTTGTACGACACCCACGAGTGTAAGGGTCGGCGCTATTCTACTCTGCCGGACACCACACGGCAATTCTATGCTGACGGTGGATTATAAGTACCATTTGTAGTCTTCAATAATTTCCAGAAGTAACTCCTACGTCTTTCATAAATTCTTGAATAATTTTGACAGATTTACATTTTCATATTATTTAAAAGATCACTTCCACAAACGGTCCAAAAATCTTGACAACCATAGTTTCACATTATTTTTTTCAGGTTTACGGAATTTCTCAAAAAAAGGTCTCTTTTTGGTTGTTGGTTTCCATGTCACGATTGTTTATAGTTGCTTTGACTGTTCTGTCGTCCAAATGAGCTGGTCGACTTCGAGAACGATGAGGAGTATCCAGCTGCCGCTCCCGTGGGAGAGCTGGGCTGGGATGGGGGTGTGAGGTTTGTGGCATGATGGTATATCCTGGCTGAATTGGTCGCCTCGTCTGGAAAGGGAAAGAAATAATATGAAAAAGACAAGGAATAAAGAAGGAATATCGGCCCACCTATACTAAGGTTTCGATTCCAGTTTGTCAGAAATGTATTGTTATATTTTTGGGGGTTCCAACCTTGCAGCCATTAGAAGGGTTGCCGAGCTTAAGTGGTAGTGAGCAGGGCACATAGCTCGCGGAACAGATGGCCGATGAGGCAGTAAAGTTCTCGAGTGGCGACCACGTCGCGGAAGACGCAGCGTGGGTAGGCCTCCCACAAGGTGAACCGACGACCTGGTAAAGATCACAGGTACCAGCTGGATGCGAAAGGCACAGGACCGGCCTTTGTGGAGATCTCTGGAGTAGGCTTATGTCCAGCAGTGGGCGTCTTTCGGCTGATAATAATATGATGATGATAATGATGATGAGGATGTACAAATATTTTTCATTTGTGTAGGTAAAAATAATCAAAATCCATGCTTACAAACCCAATTTAAGGATCAATTTATGTGCAATAAGAACAACTTTCAATGAGGAAAACTATATCCCATTCTACCAGACGGCTATCCAAAAAGCCACTGACTCAAATTCTTTTTGCTGTATATATTTTTGTTATATATTTGCAAAATTCCCAAACCCAAAGGAGTGTAAACGTTTTTCAAATTTGTACTTCGAGCTATGTGCCCTGCCCACTGCCACTTCAGTCTGGTAATATTTAGAGCTATGTCGGTGACCTTGGTTCCTTGCGGATCTCCTCATTTCCGATTCAATCTAATTTCATGATACACATACGTTAGTAATTAGTATGTACCACAAGTAGTATATTACTTACTATTTGAAACGGACCGGGTGAAGTCAAATCTAGACACTTGTCCTTTTGCTGGCGGCATTTTGACCTGAAACAACAAAGAGTTTGCACAAGCGTTATAAAATAAATTACAGAATTAATGCAGCTCTACAGGTACGAGCTGGATGCGGAAGGCACAGGACCGGGCTTTGTGGAGATCCCAGCAGTGGGCGCCTTCTGGCTGATATGATGAATACAGCTCTATGAGCTGTATTGAATGCAGAAAATAAAGTCCATTTTGTATAACGGATGTTGAAAAGCAGCGACGCGTACCATAATAATTTTTACTTTTGAATTTAGACAACTGAATTTTGCTGAATATAATAAGCACATTATTATTTATTCGACATTTACATTGTTGTCTTACAGTAAATAGGTACACTGAGTAATAAAATGCCGAAACGGTTCCTGCTCAGCATATTGCCACAACCGAGGCTGCGACTCTGATTTTCAGCTGAAGCTGAAAATCAGCTGAGATGGCGTTCATTTTGACTGATAACGGTACTGTAACTGGTAACGTTTCTCACGTGTTAAGGTGAGTGGGAGTAGAGGCTTCCAAGAGTGAACATTACTGGTAATTGACGATGTGAATGGTTCAGTTGGTTAAGAGCCGGTCTGTTATGCAGAGGTCCTGGGTTCGATTCCCGGCCGGTTAGGAATTGAAATGATGAATTTCAATTTAGAATCGCTCAGATATTGTTTTTGTCTATGAAAAAATTATATTTTAAAAGCGAATGGTCCAAAGATAGGTTAATTAGCGCCATGCATCAAAATATTCAAGTTTTCATGCGGAAAATCAATATTGAAAATTGTTAAGTATGTATCTAAAAGTATATAAGTAGTTTCAGCTTCCTGGCATCCATAACACAAGCTTTGCTTACTTTGGGGCTAGATGGCGCTGTATGAATTGTTCAAGCATATTTATTGTATATTTTATTTATTTAACAAAGCCAGTTAATTGATTTACTTAGTTGATAAAGCAAGTCCTACTTTGATAAATGTGGATGCTGATGATAATTTAGTAAAATGATTTGGATGACTTTCGCGTGTGGTTAATGTATGTATGTATTTGGATGATGTCATCAGAGAGCGTAATTACCTATAAATAAAAGTCAAAGTAAAATATCGTGTCAGTATTATTTGATTTTGTTATCAAACGTACTTATCAAACGGAGCACTCTTAATCGTTCCTGACAACAACTTACCAGATAATCACAATATTATCTATAGATTTGCTATAGTAGGTTATGTTGTGACTATTTGCTGTTACGTTGATTATTTTATTTCAGTTTTTATTGTACCTATAGAAGTTTCGGTGGCCGAGTGGTAAAAGTATCCGACTCGTAAGCGGGAGGAATTCCACTGCGACCGTATGTATACAAATAACTCTTTTCTCAATTATTTAGATATATTACTTGAATGCTAACCGATGCTCTTACGGTAAGTGCAAGCATCGTGAAGAAAACTGCACATTCAGGCTAGTGAATTAGACGACCTGAGTGGTTCAATGGTCAACATGCCGGTCTGCCACGCAAGAGGTCCTGGGTTCGATTGCCGGCCGCGCAGAAATTGAAATGATGAATTTTAATTTCTGTTACGGGTCTGGGTGTTCTATGTATAATAAGTAAGTATTAAAAAAAAAAGTATTTAAGTAGTATATCAGTTATCTAGCACCCATAGTACAAGCTTTGCTTAGTTTGGGGCTAGATGGCGCTGTGTGAATTTGTAATAAAAAAAAAATGTTTAACCAAGATCCAATCTGGTCAGTTACCCCTGGTAGCAAAGTCACGGAAGTCAGATGACAGGCGCCCCACTATAATAATCAGATCTGCCAAACCTGGATCATGGTCAATGGTGATCATGGTCATGGGCCCTGGTGCACGAGAGCGTAATCGGGACATTAACACTTTTAATTTTAATAGAAACGTTTCAAATATTCGCCATCAACATCTCAAAAAAGAATGTTTTCCCAAACTCTTGTATTGTCAGTAGTTAGTAACAAATGAGGGATAGCAACCTTAAGTAACTGCCCTATTATTATCTGTTGCCTGAAGATAAAAGTTTCGATGTATCATTAATAATAAATAATGTCTTTATCTCCTTTCTTATACGTCTTGGGGCAATCAATGGATTAAGGGTGCGTATAGATAGATATACAAACGATTAATAAGTCTTTTTTATTGGCTTGCATTTGACCTCAACTCACCTGATGGAAAGCGACGATGAGGTCAAGGATGTTGCATGCGTTCCTAGAAGATAACTATTCACTCATGACTTGAAGACCCCAAGATTACACTTATCGGGGAACAATGACTCAGGCAGAGAGTTCCAGTCCTTTGCAGTGCGCATAAGAAAAGTGGATGCAAAACGCTTAGTACGAGATGGTGGGACATCTACCATAAATGGATGACAATCTTATACGTATATTTTCTTCAGTTTTCTAAAGGATGTAAAATAAGTGACAACCTAACCGACAGAAAAATTCGTCTAACCCCCGACCAAGTTTATTAAAACTTAAATATTTTCTGTACTACAAAACCGATTTTAATGAAACAAAGCTCAAAACTATCGCGATTAAACTGGCTTTCAAATAGGGAAAACTGCATCCAAATCGGTCCATCCATTCGGGAGCCACGATGCCGCATACAGATACATAAAACCACAGACACAAATAATAATAATAATAAATAATAATCGTGGACAAATTCACACAGCGCCATCTAGCCCCAAAGTAAGCAAAGCTTGTGTTATGGGTGCTAGACAACTGATATACTACTTATATACTTTTTTTTTAAATACATACTTATTATACATAGAACACTTAGACCCGTAACAGAACTTAAAATTAATCATTTCAATTTCTGCCCGGCTGCGAATTGAACCCGGGACCTCTTGCGTGGCAGACCACTGAACTACTTAGGTCGTCAACATAAAACCACATACACAAAGATGCACAGATACACACGTCAACCTTATAACACTCCTCTGTTTTCGCCGGAGGTTAAAATCGTTTTACGAGCACTAGATAATGCTTTCTGGATGGTTTTAAATTTATTGGTTTTAAATGGATTGGTAGCCTACTAGAATGTGTGTAAGACGCTGTCCTAATTGGCAACGGTTGTACGACCATAGTCGTGCGATGGTCGGTTTGAAGTCTCCTATTGGTCGGGCGACGTCCGTCATACGACCATTGTCACACTACCGTTGCCAATTAGAACAGCGCCTTATAGTATACTAAAGGAATTATACGTTTTATTTTTAGCGCCCTCAAAGTTCGCCAAAGTAAATTCCAGACCAACCCATGCACGGGCAAAGTCGAAGGTCCCATCTAAGATTCTAAAATCTAACACTAACAAGCTAATCATCAGAATCAAGTCAAAAACCCATTCAGGCACCCCTCAAGCCACGTGTGTACCAAGCTTAAGCTACTACATTTATTAAGCAATTTATCCCTTGAACGATTCTGTCTTAATATGCCGTTATGACGATAATACAGCGATACAGTATTGATGACGTCATCCCAAACCCGACATGACGTAACTCCCATCCCCGACCAATCAAAAATATATCCTATGGTCCTGCTCGAGAGACCAATATCGCTCGAGTCCGACGCTAATAAAGTTAAGTTCGATACTTTCGCACAGTGTTATGATGCTTCGAGCGTTTGGGAGAAATTTTCGTAACTCCATTCTGTTCTCAATCTAATATCAACTGAATTAACAGGAGTTAGAGTACAATTTCAATTGTGCGGTTATTGTCTATGTACTCTACAGGTTGGGTGGAAAGTTATCTTTGGCGATGGCTGAACAGATTTATTTCGGGAAAAGAAAAAGGCGTGTATACAGGGGGAGGGATATTTGTAAAATTGATTACGTTTGACGTGCCTTTGACGGCGCGCCTTTTGCTGCGAGTTTCGGTGTATTCCTGATTCGACATTCGAAATTAATTTTTGAATTAAATGCTATGAAGAGACATAGTACATCGTATTTCGTACGTTTTAATTTGTAGTCCCTGTTTTAGCAAATTTCACGGTAGAAATACAAAAAAAATCATCTTGGCGTTAATGTCCCGGTTATGCTCTCGCGCAAGAGGACTCAAGGTCTGTCTTGACTATGATCCAGGATTTGGCATATCAGGTAATTACAGTGGAGCGACTGCCATCTGACCTCCGTGACCCTGCTAACAGGGGAACCTGATGGTTACACATTTAGTCGCCTGAATATGCAGGTTTCATAACGATATTTTCAATGTATAATTTAATCTAAATAACAATGTAACCGGTCATGTACCTAATGTTTAAATGTTTTTGTATTGTATTGTATAGTCTCAACAGGAAGTAACCGATCCGTTAGCAGTACCAGACTGAAAAACGTTCAAACGATTGATTTTAATTGAATCCTTTAAGAAAGGCACTCAGATAAGGGCCCTTTGATAACGTTCGCAAAAGACTTTTAAGGATTAGTCGTATCCCAATAAACAAAGAGTTCGATCTCTTTTTCCCAATCTTTTTTCTTCAATAAAAGGAGATGTATGAAAAGAGTATGCATGCAGAGCAAAGTGGCGGTCCATATTTAGTCTCTGTTTACCCCAGCTGTGGTACGGAAGCATGAGCTTTATGTATGTGTATGTATCTTTTGGGCGTGTGGTGTCCGGCAGAGTAGAATAGCACCAACCCCTTACACTCGTGGGTGTCGTACAAGGCGACTAATGTTTTCGAGACAAAATATCTAGAGTCTCCGTAGGGTGGAAAATGGGCAGCAGCATTTTCCATTGTTATATTTAAACACTGCGATCTCCAACCCGCTTGCCACGCGTGGAGATTATGGCAGGAACCTCTCTTTCGTGGGAGAGGCCCGAAGTCCTGCAGTGGACTGTTACGGGCTGTGATGAGGATGTATGTTTTTTCTATTGATGTAAAGGTAGGTAAATTTCAAATCCCTTGATTTGAAAAAATTACGCCCTGACTGGAAGGATTTATAAAATAAAAAGGTATTTATTTAGCATTTAGCTCAGACATATAAAAAAAAATTACATAAAATTAAAATAAATTAAACAAGGAAAAAAAATAATGAGAAAAAAAATTTAAAAATTATATAAACACTAAACGCTAAAGAGGCCAAAGCTCAGTTCCGCAGATACGCGAAGGTTATGATTGCTTGATCTTTATTAAAATTGGATCCAAAAATAGTAGGGAGATCAAATACAATGTTGGATTTACGCTACAATTATTATAATGGAGGGTCTTGCGGAAGACCATTAGGCTATCGGGTGGTAGGACTTTGTCAAGCCTGAGGAGTCTGATTGGGTAAGTACCACCGCCTCATCATTCTCTTTTAAATAGTATTGTGTTTCTGCCGGTGAGTAAGGTTTCCAGTGTTCCATGGGGTGGGGATTTGGGGAACCGTGGCTTTGGCAGTGGAGTGGCATTTGCCTTTTGCTGCCAGAGCAACGTGTTATAGAGGTGGGCAACGCATTAGCGATACTCTTGGTGTTGCTAATGTCTATAGGCAGTGGTGACCACTTTCCATCAGGTGGCCCGCTTGCCTGTTTGCCTAACGTATGACATAAAAAAAAAAAAAAAACTCTTTCTGTAGCCAAGCAACAACGCTTGCAATGTTGTATTTCGGTTTGAAGGATAAGGTAGCCAGCACAGGTACGGGCATTTGGCATTTTAATCGATGCAGTGATAACGCATCTGCGGTTCTGCATTTTTGTTGTCTGCAACCTAAATGCATGAATTGTAGATGTTATGGGCTTCAGTTACCGGGCTGTCTGCTCGTTATGACTTCGTAGAATAAAAAAAGATACTTCTGATAGCAGTTCCGAACCGATTAAGATTAAGTGGTAGATAGTAGCCAACACATATCATCAATTCAATGGGCGATTTACAGAAAGTTACTTTAAAAAGTGTAGTTCAGCGTGCCTCACTAGATGGCGCTGTTTAGACAGGATTATTATTATTTTTATTTTTTATTATTTTATTAACCGAAGTTACTCGAAAAGGTGTTTCGTGAAACGACACTTAGTTTTCGTACCTTATCTGAGAAGAAAACTACATTTTTATACATTTAACGGTCTCGTTTTGATTTATTTTGAGAATCGTGCCCAATCAGCGCCATCTATTACGCTTATTTGAACTATTTCTTTTCAAGCGGCGCTCGGAAAGTGTCCCATTCCCACAATTGACTGTGAATCTAAACTTTACGTCGAACAATAACTGTGGACTGCTGGTAAGTAGGTGCTGCGACTGTATCGGTACTGCATTCACACAGTGTGCAAACTCAGCTACAGTTTGAGCACGATGTTCGCACGTAATATTCGTGTGGATATGACGAAGTTTTTTTTAATAATATGTAGGTATTTTTATTGAAAGTCTGTTTGTTTATAGCGTTTAGTGTTAATTCAATACTGCGCGTTCGTTTACAATTGATAAAGTTAGCATAGAAACCATAATTGCATAAACTTTTGAGACAAAACGTATATATCTGTGTGGGCTCTTACGATTCGAATTCGTAAAATTACTGATATTAAGATATCACGAGCTTGGTTGTGTGCAACATGAAAATGGATATGGTGGGGTAGTTTAACGCAATGACATTTTTTACTTCAATAAAAATGTCACCTCAGTGTTCAGAAACTCGAAACAAAAACGACTTCATCAGAAACGTTATTTTGAGATCCCACAGTGCGCGCGACCCCAAAGGGTTGCAACTGACAATACTTCAGTTTCAATCAGCAGTACGGTACTGAAACATTTTAAGAGAGGTAGGGCATAGCGGGGTATCTCGTTCGAATTGAAGCCGCCCGACTGGGGAAGTACCTCCACCTTACAGAATATCGCAGCTAAATAATACTCTTTTAAATAGTATTGTGTTTCTGCCGGTGAGTAAGGTTTCCAGTGCTCCATGGGGTGGGGATTTGGGGAACCGTGGCTTTGGCGGTGGAGTGGCATTTGCTTTTTGCTGCCAGAGCAACGTGTTATAGAGGTGGGCAACGCATTAGCGATACTCTTGGTGTTGCTAATGTCTATAGGCAGTGGTGACCACTTTCCATCAGGTGGCCCGCTTGCCTGTTTGCCTACCGTATGACATTAAAAAAAACAGGGCTTTCACTTAGCAGACGAGCACTGAGAGAACCCATAAGTAAAGCTACTTAAAGACACGTTGTTTGTGAATATGGGTGTAAAGTAGGTACTGCATTGTGGTAAACACGTACGCACATATTGATACAAGCAGTGCGACGCACGAACGCGCGTATCAGTCCAAAATGCACGTAGGTATCTATTAGGCGACAAAGCATTACGCATGGCTTGCAAAAACTAAATGAACACTTATACCTTTCATATAAGCAACTTTATCTGAGGCTTTATCTGCGTGAATCAGTTTTTGCAGTTTACCTACACACATTTTCCATGTATTTTTGTAGAGGCAGACCTTAGCAAATGGATGGACTGTGAGAAAGACGACGTGTGGGCGAAAGAAATAAATGCCGAGATGACGAGTTATAGGGTTTAGTAAATGATACTGATTTGTGGATGAACTATTATTGTGCTGTTAGTAGGATAAGGGCAGGTGGATGATGGAAAAAACCAGCAGCAGGAGGAAGCCTGGAGAGGTTTTCCCTAGAGAGTACAAGAGTTCTTCAAGAAAGGGATTAAAAGGTTTTTACGGGGTCGGCAACGCGTGGGTGATGCCCCTGGTATTGCAAACGTCCATAGCCTGCGGTGACTGCTTACCATCAGGCAGGCCGTAAGCTTGTTTGACGCCTTGGTGGTATAAAAAAAAAAAAGCTTCACAAGTACGTATAAATTATCATCGGTACTCGTATCATAGGTATCTTAGATTCCCGTCTCCTTTTATCAGTTTCTCTGTGCCGTGATAAAAATTATTGCCAGTCGGGAATAGTGTAGCTAGTAAGTTCTATTACGTAGTAGGACTCTGTGAATCCTGGGGAGTCCCCATGGGTGAGTACCAAGCCTTATCTATTTCGGCAGCGAAGCAACAATGCAAGCATTGTTGTGTTTCGCTTTGAAAGATAAGAAGCATGTCACCCTAAACGACACAGTGCCAACGCATCTGCGGTTCTGCATCTTTGTTGCCTGCAACCTAAATGCATGAATCGTAGGTATTATGGGTGACAGTTACCGCTAGTCATCAGGTCAGCTGACAGCTCGTTTGTTACTGCGTAGAAAAAAAGCAAGGATTCCGACAACGCAACGCCAGAAAAATAAATGAATCACATTCCATATTTGGAATTATATTTGTAATTAATGCTTTATCTTGCAAAATATAGACATACCTAGGTAAGGTATTAGATTTTGCAGTTAGTCATTTATTACTAATATAAGTAGTATAATTAAATTTGCAAAAAACCGGTGAAACAGGAAGCATAACGATAATGAAGTTTTGATAACAGCCGATTTGTCTAATCATGGAAAAAAACTGGTTCTTATTCTTATTACACCAGAGTAACTTCAATGAAGTGGTGTAATAGTTTTGGAATGTTTTTGAATCATATTTCAATGATAAGTATGCTCTAATCGATAATTGTAAGTACCGAAACAAAGAGAGCCAAGCGGTCTGCAGCCTACTGATAGTGAAAATAGTAACGATGGAATTTCACTGTACGTAGGTACAGTTATGAATATAAATTCATCGGATATCGCCACTCCATTCAAATATGCTCTAATCGATAATTGTAAGTACCGAAACAAAAATTGAGAGCCAAGCGGTCTGCAGACTACTGATAGTGACAATGACAACGATGGAATTTCAGTTATGAATATAAATTCATCGGATATCGCCGCTGTATTCACATCAATTGTATTGCATTTTAATCACGTCATCTAGCCCCGCGAGTATCAGATGAGAATGAAGATTTATGTCCATAGACATAGATAGTAATTTATTCGGATCCTCATTACACGAAGGCAAACTGATGACATGGACCACATATATCTACATCTTCCACCAGGTTCGATAAACCACAATACAACCCATATAAATACGAATTGTACAAAAACAGCCTTTGGCTTCGTTATGATTTTACTAGTATGCCTCTTGCTAATCATACTAGAATTAAATTATGGGCGCAAATCTTTGAAAGGGATCTTTGGTGCTCTAGGTCAGGAGTACCCCCAAATGTACTAGTGGACCCGACGCGCCTTCGTTCGCGGCGTTCTACCCCCACCATACCCTAATCTGCTCTGCACCTATCCTGCACCTAGGTCCACTACCCTCACTTCTGGGTATATGTATAAAATACCCAGAAACATACATCGCCTGAAATATTTCCAATAATTTTATGGGCATGAAACTGCGGACGGAAATTCAAACCGTATAGCAGGAGTATATACTGCCTATAATTGTGATAACTCATAGCAATAACATTAAATACTTACAACGTGGCTACCGGACGAGCTGTTTTGATAAGGACTTTGAAGATAGCGACTGTATTGATAGTGAGGTTTGACGTATGAAGGTGATTATGATTTGTAGCAAATTTAACAACGAATAAAGCGTGTAACCTTGTTTTGTTTGTACAACATTATCGTACTTTGATTTGCAAGTCTATGCAATTTAATTTAGCCGCGCCGATATATACGTCGCAGTTCACAAATCGTGTGCTCGTCGCGTCCGACTAGTCATCGCGCCTAAATCACGAAACCATATTGGAGCGGAGTGGTGCGGACTAAAGAGATTAGAGAATTAGCTACCTTCTAGACTGGTAAACATTTTTCTGCTTTGTAGCGCGGAAGGTGATGCGGTGACTACGCAGACGCTGTGTTGAATTGCAGAAAAATGTGAGACAATCGCGGTTCGTCTATATGGGCTCTTATACTAGTGGCCTCCCCCCCCACCTTCCTTCGTGCGGATGTTCTGGGGGATTTTACTAATAAAACGCATTTTCATGCGGTTTTCACCACCAACCAGACTAATTCATGAGGAAGGTTTAGGTGTATATATGTGTCAATAAAAAAATCATAAGTAGATTATACTAAATGTATAATATTGTTTCATATTATAAGTATTATCCACAAAACTCTAAATAAATTGACTAATATGTCGTTCCCAACTTTTTATTTTTATATTGAAACGTTACCATTAATTTTTTGTTCCATTAGAGTATCTAAGAGTATTTTAGTTGTATGTAGTTATTTTAGTTAGTGTTTCCAGATTGAATAATTCCTTGGTACATCATAATAATAATATGTCAACGCAGTTATAGTCAAAATAGTCTATGACTCATCCCAACTCTTTTTGTTTCGCATACTCATATTGTTATCTATGGTAATGATAACGAGTTGAGGGTTGATCGTATTCATTGGGGGTATTCTAAAGAGATATTCAGTTCATTCCAGATTACGTTTGAGAATCCCTTTCCGTCAAAAGTTCCACTATTGAATGATAGGCGTGGTTTGTCACATTTTAACGAAAATTTGACAAACCACAGACATATAATATTGGCTCCTGGATCACGTCTACAAAATTTCGATGACTTTGATAAAGTCATTTTTTTTGTGTCATACGGCAGACAAACAGGCGAGCGACCCACCTGTTGGAAAGTGGTCACCGCCGCCTATGGACATTAGCAACACCAGGGGAGTCTCTGAAGAGACCTCTAAACTAAAAACTAACTATTAAAATATGATCAAACTTCGAATAATTGAATTTCACGTTGCCTGCGATTGTGTTCCCTGATCATTATTATCGCCTTCATGCGTAGAGGAATAGGCTGCTCCTTGACAGACATATTCCATTTTTGACCACACCCTCACCATCAGGTGAATTAAAATTACGTGACTAGTTCCCAAAAGATTCTATAGTAAATATTCTGTGCTGTAATTTTTTATCTAACTACTTACTGTACGACAATTAGTTTTTTTATATTTGTGTACTTTTACTTTTGTTTAGCATATATCAGCTATTTACGCAATAATCAGTTTGTCATAACAGCCGAAAGACGCCCACTGCTGGGCATAGGCCTCCCCAGAGATCTCCACAAAGGCCAATCCTGTGCCTTCCACATCCAGCTGGTACCTGCGATCTTTACCAGGTCATTGGCACACCTTGTGGGCACCCACGCAGCGTCTCACTGATCGCCACTCGAGAACTTTACTGTTTCATCGGCCATCTGTTCTTCGAGCTATGTGCCTTTGTGAATATATCAGACACCGCGAGCCATATCCACATTAGAGCCAACGTGTACACTCAGCCAAGTTGTACCTTGTATGTATTTATTTCACTTGTACACCAACCATCGGGAGTAGCACTCCTCTTATCATACACTAACTAACAGATGGGAACGTATGTCTGTTTGTCCACCCGCTTGAATACAGAGACATTTGATTGTTGAGCTGAATCGCTGGAGTTTGTATGAGTTTGCTGTTGTGCAAAATATTAGAGGTACAGTCGTGTGAAATAGGTTAAAGAGAAGGTACAAATAATAATAGGTTTTATCTTTGTCTGTATTTTGTATCAGTTTATTTTGTATTTATGTTGTTTGTGTATTTATAAATATGGGCCTAGTTGCCTGAAATAAATGAATAAATAAATAAATAAAATAAATAAATACAATGTAATAAATATCGCAGATTTATCGATAAATCATTGTCTATGTTATAAACTAGCTTTTGCCCGCGACTTAATCCGCGTGGAAATCGTTTTCAGGGCAGCTTATCTTTTTCCTATTGATCATTTTAAATGACCTCCCTAATGTATGAAAGCTAATTCTACGGAGAGGTCAAGCTGTATCTTTGGCTCTACTCAACCGAATTAGACGAAGCATAGCCTAGATTTTAAGTTGGACTCTCAAAACCGAATCGAAATCCGTTCCGTAGATTTTCCGTATTTCTTACAGGTAGTTTAGATGGTCTATTAGGGTGCTACATTAGGTGTTCCACTTTCTAAAATCATTATACCCTATGTGTTGCCCAGGCTAGCTACACAACTAAATAAGTTTCATTCAAATCCGTCCAGCAGTACAAAAAGACAAACAGATGATAATAATTTAAAAAATTCTAATTTTATTACTATTTCGTCATCGCACCAAATTATTTGTTTGAGTGTACAGACACACTTTTATACTATTCTAGTATAATGTATACATAGGTTAAGTGTTGGAGATATATTTTGCTATGTCAGACACTGCAGTATCCAAATTTTTCGTACAAACAATACCGCCGATCATCTTCTTCACTGTCTAAAATTAAAGCGTCGATCGAATCCTTTTAATCCTCCTATATAATCCATAGGTACAGTCGTCATCCCAGCGTCTTACCCGGTAATCTTAGCGATTTTTTCGCAGCCAACTAATTCCGTCCATTAGTTCAGTGAAAAAGAGAGGCAACCTTCCCGAATAAGATTAGTTTAGTCAGAGCGAGAGCGGAGTACCGCCAATAAGGTCCGCGAAAAGACAATCACTAATTACCTACCCTCGTTTCAACCCCCCCTCCTTAAGCCATACAAATCGGCAAGAATGTTTTCTAATTTACAAAAAAAGGCGGCAAATTTTTTTTTTCGCGTCCTCCAAATGAACTTATTTAGCGCAAGGGATTTAATAAAGATTTTTCACGGGTCGCCCTGAATCGTCGAAGATTTTTTATGGTTCCGCAGGTTGGTTGGCTCAATATCGCTCCGCTCTTTTTTAATATTCAGCTTTGGCTCTCGGTATTGCTTATTCTCTTGTGGCTATAGAAGCCAGTGTTACATTTCATAAAAATCTTTTTAGTGGCTGGTTTTTGCGTGAAAGATAAAATTTCCTTTCAAACTTTGGTTACCATGTCATTCCTCATTATAGGCCGATTAACGAAATAAGGCATCTCCATACTAATGAGGTTTGTTCATAATTTCCATAATAACCAATCAAATCCAATGAAATTTTGCAAACGCGATTTAAAAACCAATATCTATATCTACTAATGTTTTCCAGGCAAAAGATCCGTCTCCGTAGGCTGGAAAATGGACAGCAAATTTTCCATAGTTATCTATAATTATAACACTGCTATCTCCAAGCACCTGCCAAGCGTGGAGATTATGACAATAACCTCCCCTTTCGTGGGAGAGGTCCGAAGTCCTTCAGTGGACTGTTGTGGGCTGTAATTATGATGATCTATGAATGTGGATTGTCAGATTTTAGTAAAATATATCTTGTGTAACTGAAACGATATAGAAATTATGATCAAACTTCATTTGTATCATTATCATTTATTTCTTCATCAGATTCATATTATGGCTAAAAAGTAGACATAATTGAATGATACGTCAAAGTAAAAATATTAAAAATAATTCAATAAGTGCATTTAAAATTTATGGCTTAAAAATTCATATAATTTGTAGAAAGTATTGTCCGTTAATATAGTTTTGAGTCGTATGGAGCCCGCCATCTTTTGTTAATAGACTTATACATCAAACTTAAGTAATTCATAATAATCGCGCATAATACAGGAAAAATACACATATAATGGTGATAATCAAATACTTAACACGCGCAATAACAAGGAAAATTAATAACCAGCAACGTAATGTATAACATATTAATGCCTTCAAATGAACTGGATTTCAAACAATGCCAGATAGTATAAAAAATATCCATACATAGTATAAAACAGTCGGTTCCAGCCATCTGTCTCATTATATCTATGTATGTATATGTCGCATTTGGCTGCGACATATATATGTACGCTTAGATCTTTAAAACTACGCAACGGATTTTAACATGGTTTTGACCAATAGATAGTCGAATGATTCAAGAGAAAGGTTTATAAGCAAGAAAAAAGGATAGGTAGGGGAAAAGTAGGTGCACGCGAACGAAGTCGCGCCGGATCCACTAGTCCGATATAAATGAAACTAGTCAGGTTATGTCTGTAGATTTGAATCCATTCACAGGTGTCGTATGAACAAAGCGACTATGTCTTAATAGACATAGTCGCTAGAGGCTGACCAGTTGGGACTCATTTGGACATACAATAGAGACTCATAAGTCCAGCTATGGTAAAAGTCCAGCAGTGTTCTGTAATTTAAATAAACAACAAAATTTTGCTTGTACTATAAACATTTTTATGTGGCCGACAACCTATCCCTTCATATATTAAACCTCTCATAAGCAAATTAAGTCTTCCCGAAATTATCTATTCAGAACCTTGAACTGTTCTGCTCAACTCACACTTGCTACCGGATATTTCTTAGCAACTGTGACATTTTTTTCTTCAAGACATCGGGCTAATCCCAAAGATATATTTTCGAGTCTCAGATTGAATTAGTGGACGACAAATACACCTCGTTAAGGATATAATCACATTCCTTATATTTACAAAAAATTTAACAAGTTACAGGCATAATAATAATCATCTTGGCGTTGATGTCCCGGTTGTGCTCTCGCGCACGAAGGCCCGGTTTCCGCCTTGACCATGATCCAGGATTTGGCAGGTCAGGTAATTACAGTGGAGCGACTGCCATCTGTCCTTCTGCTAGCAGGGGAACCTGACCAGATTAGATCATGGTTGTGTATCCACTCGCCTGAATGTGCAGGTTTCATGACGACGTTTTCCCTCACCGTAAGAGCATCGGTTAGTAAATATTCGTAAATAAATAAATAAATATTCGTGGACAAATTCACACAGCGCCATCTAGCCCCAAACTAAGCAAAGCTTGTGCTATGGGTGCTAGATAACTGATATACTACTTAAATACTTTTTAAATACATACTTATTATACATAGAACACCCAGACCCGTAACAGAAATTAAAATTCATCATTTCAATTTCTGCCCGGCCGGGAATCGAACCCGGGACCTCTTGCGTGGCAGACCGGCATGACAATTGCATGTTGACCATTGAACCACTCAGGTCGTCAGTTAGTGTTCAACTACTGTACATAACTCAGAAATAAACAGGCATAGTATGTATATACACTACTACTTCAGTGACAATATTATCTATACTGTATAAGTTGATACAAAATAAAATTTTAGTAGGTCATCATCATCATTATTGACATTGTTATTGTCACTATCTCCCTACTTGGCAGGCGGGTTGGAGATCGCAGTGTTATAAATATAACAAGGAAAAAGCTGTTTCTCATTTTCCAGCCTACGGAGACTCTTAGATCTCCTATATCGAAAACATTAGTCACCTTGTACGACACCTACGAGTGTATGACTATTCTACTCTGCCGGACACCACGCGATCAGTAAGTATAACACATTATTCGCTAAATAATTGATTTGAGAAAGTGCTTAAATACAATTATGAAGTAGTGCCTGTCGTGTCAGTTATATCTATGTTATATCTCTGTATTTCTTTATTGTGTGCAATAAATAGTAAAATAAATAAATAAATAAGGTTATTTTCTTTTTTTTAGCTAATTATTATATCAGTTTGAAATGTTATGTTTTGTTTATTTAAATGTTCATAATTTTAAAATTTACGATAATTTAGGCTATAACAGCAGAATGTAGAGCAAACTTTTACTTTATACCAACCAACCTGTGTTTCGCAAATCTTGCATAAATAGAATTTGGTCCTGACCACACGATTCTATAGCGAAATATAGTTTCCTACGTGACTCACCTCTTACTATTGCCGCAAAAAATAGCGTCACCTTGAATACAAGTCAACGACCCATCTCATAGTTACTATCTGTTGTGTAATCGATAGCACCGTACCAATTTTTCCGAACACATTTTTTTATAACATAATGTTTAAAACTATCACGGTCATTATCACACATTTTAAGGGTATGTTCCAGGTTTCCTACCGCGTACCTTTGTTAACGAGTAGCCCGATATTTGCATGCATGCATCATGGGATAACTGTAGGAAACCCGGAACATACCCTTAAACATTTTTTTATGTTATACGGCACACAAACGGGTAGTCGGGCCTAATGGAAAGTGGTCACCGCCGTCTATGGACATAAGCAACACCAGGGGAGTAACCAATGCCCGCCTCTGAAGAGTCCTCTAATATACCTCTTGAACGATCCCATGTCATAGTACAAAGGAATCACTGAGGCTGGGACATTTGCCTACGAAACTGTAATCAACTTTGCAGGCGATCATGATAAAGTTACTGACCTATGTGAAGGAGCAGTTGTCATACTTAATTGCAATTAGTTTCATCATATTAAGTCCGAATATATGAGGAGGCACCTCATATACCTATTCTTGGTCAGGATTCATAAACGTCGGACAGAAAAAAGGGGGACACTCCCCGGACTTATTGGCGTAAACAAAAAGAAACTTCAATTCACAAAAGTAATCTACATTGCCATTTGGAAAACTCTAATTTAGAAAGACAGTTGAAAGGGCCCCTTTCCCTGTCGCACCTAAGGCACGTACCGCCACCAATGATCCTAAATTAACGTCACTAAAGGAGCCTAATCGACCATTTTTTCTCGGCTGATTACGAAGGAGGGGCCATATCGGCCCCCCAACCACCCAGCTCAAACAAATGTTAACCCTTTATTCGCGCTCGGGCCCCCCTTTCGAAAAAAAGCCCATAAAATATATCTAATTAAAAAATATCCCCAAGACTGACGCTCATAAAGAATGTCAATTAAGCCTGGGACGTTTTTTCTTCTGGTATATTTTTTTTCGTAATATTTTGTGTCGTTCCAAGCCCGCAAAGGGTTAAGATAGCGAAATTAGTATCGGTATGAAATATTGAGTAATTTAATATTTGGCGTTAGGGCTCTTTTGTTCGCCCTCTCCGTTTGAAGTTTCCTTTTTTCACTAATCCGGATTAATGTGGGCAACGGGAATGAGTTGAAAGAATGCCCTATCTTAATGTTTCATCTTTTACATGTCGTAAATTGTCTGACTGTCTGATTCGTTTCCTGTCTGGTCGAGGCGATCCTTGGTCGAGTAGGTATGTATGGCGGGAGGATATTAAACTAATTATTAGTAGTGAGTACACAAAACAGGAACCAGTGTACTTTTACGCAGTTGCCTGCCATTTTCTACAATTTCGTTTGTAGATACATATTTTGGTAAATGTAGGAATAAGGTTCGTGTTGCATCACTGTTTTTGTCATTATGGATTATATTGATTAAGCATTTATAAGTTATTTTTTTCGTCGTCCAGGATATCTGCAATCTAAGGAGAGCGGATGTGGTGTCGGCCTTTGAGGTATCTGTAGACGTGCCTTTTGAAGAACTCCATGCTATTTGCGCATAGTTGCGCAACAATACGTTCTCAAAGCTGTACCCACCAATCATTTCTGGGACAGTTATTTGTACGTGAGAAAGACTTTCATAGTTCAAATCGATCGGTACATAACACAGCTCACTTTTCTCAAAGTGGCAAATGTCGCCTGTAACATTTGAAACCAAATTTGCATATCGTAACATAACCATTAGATTCTAAAAACCCCGAGAAAGTCTAAATATACTCAAATATGTCTATAAATACATAACTTAAGGCTAGATAAACGAAGATTGGTCATATTATCAATAAAACGCTATCAAAGCCAATGATATTTTGTATACGTTATAAATAAACCAATATCTATGCTTGTGGTTTGTCAGATTTTCGTTAAAATATATTGTTTCAAAGTTACACAGGATTTAAAATTTGTATGGAAATCTTAGACCCGATTTTAACAATTTGGACGCCAGCCTTTAAGGCGTCCAAATAATAATGAGCAGGCAACGTGTTCCATTTTTTAGCCGTACGCATTATAAATTACTACATAAAACTAATAATGACTCTTTCGTGCGTTGAGGCTTAAAAATTGTAGAATTGTTTAAAGATATTCCTGTGTACAAAGGCTACCTTAACCTTCAGACCTGAATATTACATGCCCTACTTTACGTTCTTGCGTGCAGCGTATGTATTTCATTCAATAGCTACTAAATCAGCAATGTGTAATTGTGGTAAATAGTATGATTAAACAAATCCTTCATTTTTTGCTCTACTTACTGCTGCAATGACTGGAGGTTTATTGGAAGAAATCGCAATAAATATATGTACTAATAGGCGTGATGCCTGAGGTTTTGCATACTTGCATACTTGCATTTGAGGTATGCATGTGCTTGAGCTGAAAGCGCGAAGAAGATCAGCTGTTTCATATACAATTGTGAACGATTTCTGCCAAATTGTATAAATAGCTGATTTTTTGCGATTTTAGAGTAAGTGCCATGGTAAAAGTAGTTTGCTAACACGACCACATACATACGGCATCCTTGTATCATCAATTTGAAATCACCCTGTATTATTTAAACTAGCGGTCTATTCTGAACTGAACTAATATTAGTCTTCGATATTACCGTATGACATAAGGGAAGAATTTAGCTTTTTATTAATGAAAATACTACTCATTTAAGTACTTTTAGTCAAATATTTCGTTTAGGTGTGTGTAAAACATACAAACTTTGACTGTATATTAATATAGAAATTACAAAAGACAAACACTACGAGGATGATGACTGAATGATAAAACCTGATGATGATTACTGCTACTGAATGTTTCAAAATATTAAAAAAGCCTTATAACAAAATCTAGAGTATATCTGTGTCTTTCTTGCAATAATCCGTATGACGTTAGGGTAGATGTAGCATCCTATTAAAGAAAATATTTTTCCTTTAAGTACTTACTGTATCAGACAAAATATTTCGATTATAGTTGTGTTTAGGTGTTTCCAGCTGTGTTTTGCTGCGTAGTATCGCTCCACTGCCCTGCATAACTAGTAGGTCACCCTTCAGGGCACCGACGTCATTTCTTAGAAATCACAATTCATTGTGGTAAAGAATCTAATTACTATTAAGGTATTTCACGTGTGCATCGAGAGACGTATTTACCGCAATATTGATAATAACCACATCGGCATTGGTCGTTGACCTTCGATTTTTATTCAGATGACACAGAAACAGAAAAATCCGAAGTATGTAGGTGTTCTCGGGTTATTTTATACTTTTTATAGACATCTGCTTCTGTCATCTTGACACGTTATTGGTCATGTATTCCTTACGAGCTTTTGCCGACGACTTTGTCCTATGACGTTTTCCCGCGGGAACTGAATGCCAGCAAATGACATGAAAAAATTACTACAAGCGATTTCGATATTATATTTATTTTTAAATGTTTTCTTCTTTATTCCCTTTCCTACAACCTTTTAACAGCTGCACAAGAAAATGAATTTTTAAGGTGCTAATGCACTTATGACCGCGATCGTACATATGAAGAAGTTGACGAATTTCGGAAGAAGCGATAGCGATTTCTCAAAACCGCAACTAGTAGAAGAATGTGGTCTCTGCCTACCCCAACGGGGAAAAAATGCATGACTGTATCATACACCATCGTTTATTTGGAAAAAAGAATCACAGACTAACGATAACAATTTTAAAATGTCTAACGAGGAGATACTACTTTGAAATGTCTAACGAGGAGATGCTGTGTACTCGGAATATAATGAATTTAATTTAGATTATGTCTATAATGACTAGATCAGTTGTGTTAGTCGTAAAGGTCAGATACAAGGCTATCAAAGTTTGCAAGAAGACTGAATGCAGCTGAACCCTAAACGTAATCTAATCTGACAAGTGTTTCTAATGGGGCAGTGTAAGTGGTTTAAAATAATTTTACTCATTAACTACATTTTTATCTGCGATTTTGTCCGCACATTACAATAAGTCATTTTCTTCGTCAGGGTTCAAACTGCTTTCTTACAAAAGAATATCAGCATTCTTCTAGCTTGTAAAATTTAATTATGTGGTCAGATATTTTACTAGGTGATAATTCCGTAGTTATTTAATTAGGTCTTACAGACCTTAAACGATTACTAAGACGATTAAACAAACTAGTTTGGAATATTGTCTGTTGTCCTTGCATTAAAATTTGTTCCGCGGTTTAGAAAAGTAACTTTTTTTTTATACCACTAAGTTGGCAAACAAGCTTGCGGCCTGCCTAATGGTAAGCAGTCACCGCAACCTATGGACGTTTGCAATACCAGGGGCATCACCCACGCGGTGCCGACCGCGCAAAAACCTTTTAACCCCTTTCTTGAAGAACTCCATGTTGTACTCTCCAGGGAAAACCTCTCCAGGTAGTTCATTCCATAACCTTAGTGTGCCTGGGAAAAAGTTCCCTTGGAACCGCACAGTTCACGACCAATTTGGCTCCAAGGTGTGTGGGTGAACTGTCGGTGGCGTGCGGTGCGATGGTGGTATGTGATGGTATGTGTTGTCTACTATCTACCACTTAATCTTAATCGGTTCGGAACTGCTACTGATTACTTATACATTGTTTGATTTATCTGATCTTGGTCACTTGGTCAACTATACAACTAACTCCCAAGAAATAATCAAAACGGAAATCCATTCGCGAATCACGAGTTATTGGGTCTATGTTTGGCATTGAGTTGAAGTTCACTTTCACTCGCAAGCATGTCATCGATAACAGTATAACAGTACTGTTGATCAAGCACTTGGCTTTCATTTATCATAGTCATCCTCATTTCAAATGAGAACTAACTTTGCCTGAGGGTTCGTTTACGTAGCCTAGTTTTTGTATATTCCTTTACAGTTTTTGCTTTCTGCTTGATTCTGTGTGTACGTCAATCATCTTCTGCATTAAGATGCATAAGCTGCGATGTTTATAGTATCAATACGTGAAACACATAAAAATCCAGGTTTTATGGACATAGTTAGGTATGCAAAAATATTCTAAATTAGGTTTTACCAACACACCAGCTAAGGTGTTTCCCAAAAAGTTGGTGGACCGGTATGTTATTTATATTTTGTGTCATTATACGACCTGACCACTTTCCTGTGCCGACATAATATCGGACATAACTTGGCAAGAAAATTAAAAATTATTAGATATATTAAAATTATTACACGTTATTACGATTAATTAATTTGGTAACTCGTTAAATATCCGAAAACAACCGGTCAATCGAAAGCTACATAAGTGAATTTATGTTATACTTACTACTGTTAACGACTTTAACAATTTTTTTTTTTAAATAAAGATACCTAATAAGTCTTATGACCGATTGCACAAACACAGGTTAAAGCCATAAAATATTCCTAAGCATTTAGGAATCACAAAATCGATGTCTTATAGTTAAGAGGAACTTGGTGAGTTTGGGTTGGTGTTGGTGCGATGCTTTTGTTGTTTATATGGAATATTTTAAATCTTTTTTTACACACATTTTAAATCTAGAATCTAGAAAAGAGTCGCCAAAGTTTAGTGCTATGGAGTAAGTGAAACTATTTTCAGAATAGTGTCCATACTCTTTACTTCTGTAATGATTAAGAATAAACAAAATATTTTCCTGCGTAACGAATGATTTTCTGAAAGTTATTAGAAAGTTATAGAAACACGTCATATTTTTAGATTATTCATGTAGCTATAGTATCTTTTACCGAACGAAGACAAAGAACAGATAAATTGACCACTGACTCATCATCCAGGTAGATAGAAAGTGGTCCGGTCCTCGATTAAAATTCTGCGTGACTCAGGGAAGCATTGGCTACCGGTACCATGGGTGTGGCCTTGTGTAACGTTCCAGTTCATGGTAGATTGATAATGTTTAAGGAAGATAATAATACATATGTTACGGAAAGCAAGACGCAAAAATTAGATCTTCTTTGTTTCAGTTTAGCAGATAAGAAAAATTCCTTGGCATATTTTAAAGGTATGTTCCGGGTTTCCTATCGCGTACCTTTGTCTATGAGTAGCTCAATATTTCGACGCAGTTGCATGCATCAAGGTCACGGGACGAATGGGGGCTTGGGGGATTTTGTCGAAATATCGGGATACTTGTAAACAAAGTTACACGGTAGGAAACCCGAAATGTACCTTTAACTATGTGACAATAACAGTGATAGTTTAAAACAAAAATTACTTAATACTTAATTTGGTAAAGTGTGACTTTATGCTGGTGTACATGACCGAGTTTCCAAAACTTATGAATGCAAGTTTTGCTTTTGTTCTGATTAAACGTTGCATACAACACGGCCAATAAATTTTCGAAATAACGCAATAAAAATTACCCAATGGTAGACACCGGGTTTTCCTTTGCCTCTGTTTACAAAACATTCCGAATCAAATGCTAAAGTCATGACTAATATCTGAGCTAAAATCGAAATCTTCTACAGTGACAGGTCGTACCTCTCAGGCTCTCAGTTATTTAAATAATACCAATATCGTTTCTGTAGTATTCGTTATCAAGATTTATTAATACAATTGTACATTGATTCATCACTCATTCTCACTTGTTAGTTAGAATCTAGAGCAGCGATAAGCTGTCCGAGAGTACAAGACAATACTGTTTTGGACCCCATACATACATACCATGGGCAGGCATAGACCAGATTGTTCCACTTAGACCTTTTACTCGTTTGTTGTATCTTGTAACTTTTGATTTTCAATAAAAACAGTGTTATGGAGGACATTACAATTTGTCAAAACTCCTTAAATATAGATTTCATAAGTTATTTTTACATTGAGTCGAACTCTGTTTTAGATGACGTGTCCATTAACATAGGACAATGACCCGAAACATCTGTGCCTTTTTATTGTGGGCTGACAAGTACAGTTACTATGTCAATGTGTCGAGTGTGGGCAAGACACTTTAAGATACTTTTTTCACACCCACAAAGTTGAAAGGTCTCAGTAAAAATAGATCCCGTAGTCAATAAATCAATCGTCATACAAATAAGTTTTTATTTTAACATAGTTAAAAAGTAAGACATGTTTTTTCTCTTTTCTTATAAGTGCGCACTAAAAAAATCTAAATCTTTAAGATACTTGTCTCACTCATCTTAGAGTAACATGGATCGAGGACATTACAATCTATCATTACTCCTTAAATATAGATTTCATAAATTATTTTTACATTAAGTCGAACTCTGTTTTATCTGTTTTAGATGACGTGTCCATTACCATAAGACAACGACCTGATACATCCTTGCACATTTTTATTGAGCCTACAAGTACAGTTACTATGTCACTGTGTCAAGTGTGGGCAAGACACTTTAAGGTACTTGTCTCACTCATCTTGTAGTAACAGTATCATGGGCTTGTGACTCGTGACTCTATTGGATATTTTGGTAATTCACTTCTAGTATTACTCATCAATCGTTGCGATATGTTATGATCATTCGTGATGTCCTTTCTTTATTCAGTTTAAGAAAGTTTTATTCTGCTAAGAATAGTTAAAGACTATCATCCGTTTCAGAAACGTTGCTATGAAGTATCACAGAGGGCGCAAACGCACAGTGTTCCAACTGACAGTACTTGAGTGGCGATAAGCACTATGCGTGCGTCAAAATGATTGAAATTTACCAATCATAGCAGATGAGTACTTTCAGAACGCATGGTAATGCTACTTTATCACATTACAAGTATTGTTCGTGCAGAATAACTTGAGTACATTTAAAAAGGAGTTTTATGGCAAAAAATGATTAATAATTAAACAATAAACCACACCCGTCACCTACTATAAAAAGCAAATGTCGATTCAATATGTCGAAATTAAGTCTTAGTAATCTAATAATAGGTAAAACGATGTCTCCCACAGCGTTTGTTTGTCTGAACGCAATAGTGTTCACATTCCAAGGAAGTTAACCATTGTCGGTTTTCATCATTGGATAGACTAAGATGATAATATGCTTATTTATATAACAAAGTAAAAGTCAATTTTATATAACAACGCCAGCAGTACATGCGTAGAAATTTGTTTCCACACGAATTCCAAGAAAATTATCACGTTCCACACAGAATTTGTTCGGAAGAACGTGTTGTACTTACATTACAGTGTAACTGACTACCTAAATGATCAAAATTAATGTTTGTAAATGTGTATAATATTATAATAGATATAATAATAAGTAATGCCTACCTATATGTATAAATTTTTTAGACTATATTTAAACCTTCTTATAATTATTAGTACCTAGTTATACTGATCTCAAAGAATATATAATTTTAATAATATGTATGTCTTGGATGTTACTATAATAAAAATATCTTTAATTCCTAAAATAATGAGTACAATGTAAAATACTTAAGTACCAATTACGTTTATATAGCCTCTCTCTACATCGCTGTTACGGTTTATCTTGTACTGCTACCATCCATTTCTTTTTGCAATTATGCAATAAAACAGAATTGCAAGATTTATTGCAAAGGAGATAATTCTTTATAGTGTCGCTGTATAAGATGATTTTATTGTATTCAGTCCAGTCTCCGACATGATTCTTGTCAAACTTGTTTATTTACACCTTTGTAAATTCGGAAATGGAAATGGCAAACACTGGTGTCCACTTTTTACTTATGAAGTTTCTAACCGTAATGGAGAATAACGGACCTCTGGAGCACTCTAAAGAAGAAAAAGCAGGCCAGGCAGGCTATCTTGACTTTTAATTCTAAATAATCAAACGAAAACGAAACGTGCGACTAAAAATAAAAGATTTATTCGAAAATTTTGCAAACCGTAAAGTTGATGAGTTTTATTAGGCGTTACCTATAGCTAATTGCTTCTTTGTTTTCGACTATTTGTTCAGTATTTATGCTTTAATGGGTGCAGCAATTTGTTCATTATTTCCTTCCAATAATGACTAAGGACCATTATAGTAATGTCGGTCAAGGTAAACGGTGAATACGCCCTTTGGTTCCTGGTTTATTGGATTAGCTGATTTTCGGTACATAAATAATATCTATAAATGATCAAACATGACAAGAATATGAATAGGGGAAAAACACGATAGATAGATTTACTCACATTAACAAAATTTGCATTTTATTGCTTTGTAATTGCAGAAAGTGTTTCGAAAAGAAGAAGCATCAGTGGCCGAGTGGTTAGGATATCCGACTCATAAGTAAGAGGTACCGATGTACCAATGACTCTTTTTTGAGTTACGTACATTACTTGAAAACTAACCAATGCTCTTACTGTGAGGGAAAACATCGTGATGAAACCTACTAATCTAATCTATTAAAAACGAACAGACTGACGAAGCGTTTGCCCGCCGACTGAAAAACTTCTTATTGGATAATGTATTTTATTCCGTTAATGAATTTATAACTCATGTTGAGAACTAATAATTTTTAAAGACATTTTTATTCTGACTTGATATTTATATTGAATTATTACTTAGTTGTTTGACATTACAAATTTTCAATTCAATTTTATTCTATTCAATATGAGTTTTATTTTCATTTATTGACATTTTTGTATTTTGTATCCATAAACGGACATTTAATTATTATTTGACTATTTGCATAAATTACCTGCCTTACTGGTATTGACATGCTTTGTATCAATTTACCTTAGTGTAATTTTATGTATTAATTTTTTATTTTGACATTGTTTACCATATTATTTCGATTTATTTATTATTTGATATTGCCTTCTTATATGAAAGCAATAATTCTAATATTATAATTTGACGATCTCTTTTATTGACCAAATGTAATCTATAATAAGAATATTATAATTATGTAAGAACTTAAGAGAGAAATAAATAAATCTAAAAAAATCTAAATCTACACATTCTGCGACTGAATGTGTAACCATGATCCAATCTGGTCAGGTTCTCCTGGTAGCAGAGTCACGGAGGTCAGATGGTAGTCGCTCCACTATAATTAACTGATCTGCCAAATCCTGGATCATGGTCAAAGTAGACCCGTCGCGCCCGAGAGTACAACCGGGATATTAACGCCAAGATGATTATATTTCACACTTGCAGAAAGTGTATTGTGTAGGAGATGCCCCGCTAGAATACCAACTCTTAACATTGATGATTAAAAGAAAACAATATACGTATTATTGTTAAGTTACGGTGTTCCTCGACTAGTAAATCAAACCATTCCATACCTTTATCAATTAGAACAAGCGTAGATATCAGAAACCTATCTGAGAGCTTTTAAGTCTCCGACATCTATTTCATACATGTGACCTAAGAATTTTGGGCCAATGTTTTGCAAGATAAATGCTGTGATCTGAGTTTAACATAATTTCCAAATGGATATTTAAGTCAAGTTAAAACTATTAATTAACTAAGTTATTGGTTTCTTCAGCGAGTAATATCATTGAGGCAGAGCTAACCATCTGCAAGTTCTAGCAGAAACAGAACACTAAGGTTGTGGAATAAACTACCTGCAGAAGTTTTCCCTGGAGAGTACAACATGGAGTTCTTCTAGAAGGGGTTAAATGGTTTTTACGGGGTCGGCAACGCTTGGTATTGCAAATGTCCATAGGCTACTGTGACTGCTTACCATCAGGCGAGCCGTAAGCTTGCGTGGTGGTGGTATAAAAAATCTAAACTGTCCGAAACTGGGTACTTATCTCGGAAACGCAATTCCCTTTCAACAATGACTAAGGACCATTGTAGTAATGTCGGTCAAGGTAAAGAGTGGATAGGTACGCATTTGGTTCCTGGTTTATCGGATTATCTGATGTTTTAGATTCATAAACTATATCTACAAGTAATAAAATATAACAAAAGTATGTCTAGGGGAAGTACCTTTAATTTGGGCGTGGCAAAAACTTGATAGATAAAAATAATCATAACATTCATAAAGAACGTGATAAACTCTTAAACATGGAAAATTGTTTGACTACTCCATTTTATTGCTTTGTGTTTTCGTGTTTTGTATGTATGAGATGCACTTTTAGGTAAAAGCGGTGGGTTAAGTTTAAATACAACCGGGATTAAGGCGCTGTCTTAATTGGCAACAATCATGCGACGAGCGGTTTTAAGGTCTCTATTTGGGAAGACGAAGAGGTAAGAGGGGGGGTGCGTTTGGCCAAAGAATGGAACGCGTTGCCTGCGAGTGTGTTCCCTGATCAACATAATCTGGATGCCTTCAAGGCTAGAGTGAATAGGCTGTTCCAAGACGGGCATGCTCCATCTTCGGCCGCATCCTCACTTACCAACAGGTGAGATGGCGGTCAAATGCCTGTCCTGTGTAACATAATAAAAAGAAAAAAAACAGAGGTTGGCAGACAGGAGGGAGGAGTGGCGATTGCTCCACCGACAAGAGTTATACTCTTAAATATATTATATTATGATGATTGGTGATCGACGTCACACGACCGTTGCCAATTTGGACAGCGCCTCACGCCAACATGATGATTATGAAGACAAAACACCTTTCAAGCGTGGAGATGACTACAATATCATCAGACACAGAGTCTCAAGTAAAGCCGTCGACTTGCTTATCATTGGTGATATAGTGATAGCTCACCTTTCTTGTGTAGGTAAGTGAATATTCCGAGAACTCACCACAAATTGGTTAATGTAAATTATTGATAGCTTGATATCTTTGTTATTGTATTGATAATAGTTATAAGAATAACGTAATGCACTTATTGCTACGAGTACAATACTATAGGTACTGTACCTGTAGGTCCTATAAATATAAATATACTAGGACAATTCACACACCGCCATCTAGCCTCAAAGCAAGCAAACTTTGTGTTATGGGTGCTAGATAACTGATAAATTACTAATAGACTTTTTAAATAATAAATAAATAATCGTGGACAAATTAACACAGCGCCATCTTGGCCCAAACTAAGCAAGCTTGTACTATGGATGCTAGATAACTGATATATTACTTAAATGCTTTTTAAATACATACTTATTATACATAGAACACCCAACGGAAAATAAAATTCATCATTTAAATTTCTGCCCGGCCGGGAATCGAACCCGGGACCTCTTGCGTGGCAGACCAGCACTCAGATCGTCATAACTAAAATACATATCTCTTTTACATATAACAGCCAGACCCGTTACAGAAAATAAAGTGTTTTCTATGTATATGTCTAAAATTGACCATGTCAATTTATGCTCAGCCGTAATCGAATCCGGGACATCTGCGTGGCAAACTAGCATTAACTAACTGAACCACTCAGGTCGAAGTATATGCTTATTATAACTTATTAAAACTATGATTATTATTATGTGGACGTTTATTTTGCTTGTAGCTTCATCGCAGCCGTATCATGGGTATGTAAGACAATGTGAATGAATCAGACAGACAGAGATTCACACACATTGTGTTTGTAAGTAAATAGGCGCTATGTCTTCAACTAATGTAACCACTGTTGTTTAGCTAACCACGAAATTGATTAAATAAATAAATAAATGACGTTTATAACACATAAACCCATAACAGGATAGGTACATTCAAATAGTAAAAAAATAAACAGTAACATTATAACCATAATGTATCGCTACCCGTGCCATGGGAAGACGTGCAAAGGGGTCACACTCAGCGTATGCCATGGCTGGAGCTATGGCGCTGGTTCTCAGTGCGCTCTTTTGATGACAATAATGTGATAGTGAAATTGATTCACTGATTATATCAGGTGGTAGGACTCTGTCAAGTCTGGGGAGTCCGCCTGCGTGAGTACCACCGCCTTATCCGGTTATTGTGTACCGGTGTGTAAGATAAGGTAGCCAGCGATAGACATTTCTACTTAGTCCTCGCAGTCACAACGCACCTGCGGTTCTGCATTTTTGTTAGCTGCAACCTAAATGCATGAATCGTAGATGTTATGGGTGACAGTCACCGTGGTAAGCGGGCTGTCTGCTCGTTTGCCACTGAGTAGCAAAAAAAAAACTGTCATTACATGTAGATCATACCTAATCTTAAATAAGCACCTACACAGTCAAAAGAATTAAATCTCGATGCGGTTTTCTTTGTTCGAAAGAGAGTTTCGTCGAGGTGCCTAGCTTAATTAAGTTTGAATAAATGCGAAATGTTAAAGTATATGTGTACGAGTACTAAAATATTGCTAAATAATATAATATAATATATATATTACAGATGTTCTGAAAGATTCCTTTACGCGAGTCAAGCTTGGTATTTGTTAAGCGCCCGCTTGAGACCCTCAGTGAAATGGTAGCTTAGAATCCTCCTGATTACCACATTCCTGTATCACCAAGAACCTTACTAACTGTGGTGACTGTATGAATGGCTGTATAATACAATAATATATTATCTATATTATATCGCTCCAGCTAGCAATCCCAATATTAGAAACCTTCGTTTGATCCAAATAGGTTTCCTTCACATCAACGGCTCACAAATTTTTATTTACTATTTGTTTATTAAGGGCCTACAGATTGCAGGTAACTTTAAAATTGAATAAAAAGTGCGTCAATTGGGTATGTGCACGTATGTGCACGTTAAATTGTTTTCCCAATGTATCATGATTTAATCTCAGTCTGTAGACATTCACTACAGTACCTTCAGAATAACTGTCAGTAGCCTTCAATAAAGGATCTGGATTTTATCAATGCATTGCTCATAGGCGTAGGAAATGGGGGGGCCGGGTGGGCCGTGCCCACCCTAGATTGGTCTGGTGCCCACCCCAGGATGTACAACATAATTTAAATTAAATACAACCCAGGAATCCTCAGGGGCCAGGCCCCATTGAAAATAGCCCTAGATACGCTAATAGCATTGCTTATATAAAAAAAAACATATTTTTGAAAATTTCACTCAGTTGATAAGTAATTATTTAATTAGAGTGGCAAGTTGTACTTGTAACATTTTATTTATTTATTGTAGAAATTCTAAAAGTTTCTTAAAATGTAAACCAGAAAATCGACAGATAGCAAATGATCCACAATTAAGTACCTATGTACTTGTTATACTAAGTTTACATTTTAACATTAACTGTTTTATTGGCACAATTAATTCAATTAAAGAACAATAGTTTCAATACACAAATGAACTACATATTAGATACCGATAGATATCAGTTTCATTGCTGACTACAATTCAAGCGATAGCGACCTACATTTGAGCAATAAATGGCGAATATGGTTATCTGTTCTAATTTCATAACATAAACTATTACTAGAAATAATAATCACAATAGAAAAAAACGATAAAAGCAACTACATAAGTACTTACGTGAAAACAATAAAATAATCCTGGCACGCAAAAACTCAAAGATACCAAGCACAAATTAAAAAGTAAGCGATTAAAAAATAAACAACCACTTCTTTCAATTCGGAAAGCGAACAACTTTGAAATTCGAATGTGGAACGGTACAGTTGCTTTGGCGAATGGTTAACGACTGAACTCAATGGCCTACCTAATGTCAGTGTACTTGTTACAGCGGCTTGAAAACGCTGAACGGTGCAGTTTTGTCCTTGAACAGCGTAATTTACAATTATCGACGCATCAACTAATAGATTCAGATTAATTTATTGCCCAAAGTCAATACAAGTACATTTATATAGCAGTAAATATAGACAAAAAATGTGCATTCATTTAGGGTTCGACAATAAGCCGGGCACGGTCCGGTCGTGACTGGCGTGGGGTAAGTTTGCTGCTGCCATGGGGCGGCCAGCGTGTCACTGTGTGCTTTCCTTCCTACTTTCCTACCTCCTTCCTTTTTGACGATTGAAAGAGATATTTAATGTCCTAATAAATAAATAAATTTTGAATTTTAATAATAAGCGATACAATATATTAATTGAAACATAATAAAAATAGATAATAGACCAGTAAAAGAAAAAGAAAAATATAATATTTGGAGGGAGATGTCTATATACCTGTAAATAAACATCTCACTCAAAATATTGGTATTATCTGAAGATAAGATCTAGACTTTTTAAAACAACAATGATAAATGGTGATTGTTAATAGGTACTTAGGTGCAAATGGCATTAGGTACGTAGAAATTATATTTATTTATGATTTATATGTGGATACAATCGACAAAGAAAGTTCAACCTGTCTTTATATTCAACTAAGAAAGTTTAAAAATCCATAAATGCATTGGTTTTTATTGCAATGCATAGCCATCCCAACTGATGGTAGGAAATCGTCTACTAATTATGCGTAGGCGCAGTCTTAAAACTCGCTTTTGAAATGAAATAAGAAAAAAATATATTGGAGGGGAATGAAACGAAAACACTCGTTTTGTACAAAATTATTTATATTCGACCATTTCACAATTGCCTTCCAGCTATTACAGCGCTTATTTATTACTATTGACAGGACATTTGCTGTCCATACTTGGCAAAACTTACACTACTTACATCTAATTTGAGCGTTAACACGTACACGTAGAGTTTACAATGGCAATGAACACAACTTGAGATATGACCACTCGGAACCAAGCTACCCCATATTGAGGTCAGCGACATCTTTTAATGCGGAATTCACGGAAATGAGAAGGCTAATTACAACTGCTCATTGGTGCGAAAGAGAAGACAATGTTGCGATAATAACACGTGTGTTTATTGTCTGTGGTCAGACTCATTCGCTTTGTATGCATTTTAGGTAATGTGTAATCAAGGTCAGCCGTCGAGTTTTGTTTAGACGTTCGATACAATTAATTACTATACTAACTTTTGACAGTTTATATTTTTTTTGTATCCTACTACAATTAATAAACGTTTCTCTACGTGTACGTCACGTCACGTCACGATACGTTACGTCCTCTCCATGCCCACTGCTGGATTTGATCCTCCTTCACAGATACGAAGCATCATTTATTTTCATATCTAACTTATTAATAAAATTACATCTAGTTAAATAGGCCAAACTGTCGACAAATACAAATGCGGTATTTTAAACTCTTATACAAACTTAAGACACACACTCACATTTATCTTCCTTTTTTTTAAATTTTAACCTCTTACTGGCATCTAACTTTACTATATTTAGAAATTTAGAAACTTTCAAACTCTTATAAAAACTTAACATAATACTTATTTCTTTTTTTTTATTTAATGACATACTGGCGTCTAGCTATACTCTATATAAATAATGTATTAATATCGATCTGTTATGTTCAAAAATAGATATTTGAGCTAATGCATACTTACTTGCGAGAAAAAGCCGGCAATTTCATAGACAAAAACTTATACATTATTTTATAATAATATCAATAGAAAAATACAAAGCGAATTTTATCATATTTTAATTAAGTAGGACATGAAATATCTCTTTGACGATTGAAAGTGATATTCAATGTCCTACTCAATAAATCAATTTAGTCCCTTTAATTAACCCTCATAATATTCGCGTAAAGAGATCCAAGCGTAACACAGTATCAAAATTTTAACAATATAACGTTTCAGAGTGAGCAGGTTGTTCAGCTGCTGGTAGCATTGGTTCAGCCGGAAAAGACGGCTGCAGCTTGGCTTGTGCAACATATGAACGTCCTGTTGGTGGAGGATCTTGTGCTACAATAGGCTGAGGCGCTGGCGGCATATCTACTTCCATTTCATCTGGAGGCAACAGGTTCGTTGCTGGCTCATATACCGTGGCCTTAGCTTCCAGAGCTGCGAAAAAATAATCTACGTTATTATTCTACATTCAATTGTGTACTGGAGGTTGGACTCTGTCAAGCCTGGATGGATACATTGTACAAGAGGCAATTTTTGCGTTGTTGTGTTCGGGTTCGAAGGATAAAGTGTTCTGTGTAATTATTCATTATTTATATATTTAAAACTTCATCCACTGTTACGTACAATGGAAACTTAAAGCTTCATAGCTTTCTCTACCAGTCAACCGGAGAGTTGATAGTATGAAAAATTACATGGCGGTGCAAGACCTAATTAGGGCGTATACATGTAGAAAGCTGGCTACCAGTGCCGATCTACCAGTGCTTATTGGTACTGGTCCACTCAGATAACCTTTTCATAAAAGAAGCGGGTAGAAGCCGGGGCTGTCTGGCTGACTAAGTAGATTGCAAATTGTCGAGCTCATCAGACGAAGATATGTTTCTGCCAGAAAATGTGTTTCTCAAAATGCGTAAACAAATTAAAATATCAATATACATTTTTAACGCCAATACTGTTTTGTGTTCCAAAGAGCGTCGGTAGCCGAGCGGTTAGAGTATCCGAACCGTAAGCCAGAGGTCCCGGGTTCGAATCCCGCTCCGGCCATGTACCAATGACTGTTTTCTGAGTTATGTACATTAGTTGAATACTAACCGATGCTCTTACAGTGAGGGAAAACATTGTGATAAACCTGCACATTCAGGCGACTGAATGTGTAACCATGATCCAATCTGGTCAGGTTCCCCTGGTAGCAGGGTCATGGAGGTTAGATGGCAGTCGCTCCACTGTAATTACTTGACCTGCCGTATCCTGGATCATGGTCAAGGCGGACCCCGGGCCCACGTGCGCAAGCGCACGTTTTGTGTTTCCTTGCAAAGGCTGCAAACGGCGGCCTACCAGAGCTAATCGGAGTAGGTCGGAACTCGTCGGCGACGTTCGGCGCTTATCGGTGCTGGTATGGCACAAAGTATAGAAACTGCCTGCGCGGGCCGCTCTGATAAGCGCTCCTAGATCAAATCAAATCAAATCAAATCAAATCAAAATTTCTTTATTGATTAGGACATTAAATATCTCTTTCAATCGTCAAAAAGGAGGGGGGTAGGAAAGTAGGAAGGAAACACACAGTGACACGCTGACCGCCCTATGTCTGTAGATAAACGTATCCCTCGCCAACCACAACCGAACCGGGCTCGACAATGCCAGACAGAGCCGGAACGCTATATTATATTATATATATCGACACTGGTAGACTGCTTTTTACTTGTATACGCCGTAAGACTACCATCTTAGTCCCCACAATGACAACATACCTAAGGATCCGGGTGCCGAATGGGAAAGTCCTACACCATACAGAATACCGCAGCCAAACAATTATTATTTTCAATAGTACAGTGTTCCTGCCAGGGAGTAAGGTGGGGAACCAGTTTTAGCAGTGACAGGGCAGTGTTCTGATGCCTACTCAACCTATGATTACATGGTGTTATGTTCTAAGTCAGCGATGACCATTTTCTCTCATTGGCTGATTTTGTTACTATTAGGTGTAGGCACATTAATGGCGATTGCTCTACCACCGACAGGAACATGGTTCATCAGTTTATAATGATGATGATACCTATCATCATCCTACCTACCTATCTATGATCTGTCCAGACTGACTTGTCTTATTTGGTGAACAAACAGTACTAAAATCACGACTTGCCGTATCAATCAATTGAATGCTTGTTATCTTACCTCATTTTGCTTGTTGTGTTCTTTATATTTTTCCAATAAAAATATCATTCAGCTCAATGAAATTTTGCAGTTCTTATAAAAACAACTTACGTTGAATAACTTTCCTCTCCACCATTGCCCTGTTCGCCATTTTCTTAAAACTTTTCCTGTATGTGTTGTAGATATTAACTATAGGACTGTACTTGTAAATATTGTAGTTCCACTCTTGAATGTATGTGTACATAAGCCAAGATCAGTTTTGCTTCCGTTAGCCACCAGTTCAAAACTCCAACACAAATACTTTTGCACTTATTTCAGGTTGATTTCGATTATAGATTTCCGTCAAATATTAATTCACAACACAACGTCTGCTTCAGTTCAATTCTAGTTCACGACTGAATTCCTTCCTCAATTCGCGAATTCACATTTAAAAATACATGTAAAGTATCACACAGTTATCTGCTCCGTTGACGGAGTCACGGTTGTTGACAACAAAATGATATTTCAAAATGGCGGCACTTAGTTCCTGTTTTGACCACAGTGTCAGATAAGTTTGTGGCACTATACACAAAGCGATGATTCAAGGTCTTTCGGTAATTCCCGCAAGCAACACCTGATATATTTGTAATATATCGAATATATGGTATGATATTTATTTATTTTTTTGGCGAACGGGTTTTTTTTTCAACTTCGAATTTACATACATATTTTACATACATGGATCACTCCATATAGGGTAGGCAGAAGAGATCACATTGTTCCACTTGCTCCTGCATGTTCCTGACAAACGTCATTCGGTTCTTTATCGACCTTTACGAGGTAAGTGAGGTAGGGCATACTCTCCGTTGTTGCTAAGGACTGACTCTCTGTCGTACTGGTTTTCAGTAATAAAAATATAAATCTTTATTTGCCTATATATTAACAGATTTTTGTAACAATGTATGTTTATTACAATAGTTTCTTCAGAGAAAATGGTTCGTGCTTGTTTTGAACTAAACTCGCGATCTCAACACATATATTAGACGGACTTACGCGCGACGTACCTTTTCGATGATTCCCGTCTAATATAATAAAATCGTTCATGACTCAGCGTATGGGTGAAGGTGAAACCCACACTCGCTCGTATTCTGCAATGGCCAAGTACGTAGTTACAATAAAGTTATTTATACTCTGTACTTAATTCAACTAGAAATATCCTGTACTTAGCTCAACCGAGGATATCGATAGCGACGTCAAGACCCGAATATCCGCGGCTTGGGCCAAATGGCGGGAGGTAACAGGTGTCATTAAAATTTGTGACCCCAAAATACCGATAAAACTGAAGGGACAGGTCTATAAGACCATCATAAGACCTGCTCTCCTATACGGTAGCGAGACTTGGCCCCTGCTAAAGCGACACAAGTAGGAGCTGCGCGTCACGGTAATGAAGATGCTGCGGTGGATGTGTGGTGTTTCACGGAAGGATCGCGTTCGAAACGCCCACATTCGGGGTAACCTTGGTGTCCGTGACATCGCAGATAAGCTGCAAGAGTGCCGCCTTCGATGGTATGGCCACGTCTGGCGCAGACCGGCAAGCTATGTGGGGAACAAGTGTCTGGCCATGCCGCCCTCGCCGGGCACGGGAAGGAGAGGCCGGCTCAAGAAGCGATGGCTTGACGTAGTCCGAGCGAGCGAGGTGGGCCAAGAGTAGAAGGAAGGCGGACCCTGGGCCCTCGCGTGCCGCGCGGGAGCGCAACCGGGACATAACGCCAAGATTATGATGATGATGATGGTGACGATATGGCCTATGCACGATCTTCTTCCCTTTTAAACCATCGACGAAAAAAGAGGGGTGTTAGTTTGACATTGTGTGTTTATATTATGAGTGTCTGTCTGAGGCTTCATAGCTGTTTTTTTTTAACTTAAAAATCTATTTAATCTTGGTTTGGATGGTTCTTAGCATTGTTTCATTAAAATCAGTTTAGTAGTGTGGGGGTGACTTGAGTTTCCCGACATCTGTCTTTTAGGTTATTCCCCTAAAATAAGGCCTCGTCGGCTGATTGAGTTCGTATAACATTTTACACGCGCAGTGTAGCTACATTACATATTAAAATTGAGATTTTCATCGAATCTTACGATGTTAAAGTCCTATAACAAACCTTAGAACCTCTATTGGTGTTCAAAGCAGAGCACCTAGTAATTCAGGCGGCACAAAGACGTTAAGAGGAAGTTCTGTGCTCACGCGTCCACGCGTCATAATCTCAGCGTCCAAGCGGAACTGGCCGGCAAAACTTCCCCTTAAGTTCAAACAATATATGACCAAGTTTTGTATTGTGGCTGCAGCCAGTATTGGGTGGAACTTGCAAGACAGTTCAGTGGTGACTAGACGAGGTACCGTTGAATGCATTCATGCATTGCATGTGCACAAAGATGTAAAGTAAAGTAAAGTGAAACCCTTTTATTCCACTCAGACACACGGCACACGGTTTTTACTGGAGAGTACAACATGGAGTTCTTCAAGAAAGGGGTAAACTGGTTTTACGGGGTCGACAACGCGTGGGTGATGCCCCTGGTATTGCAAACGTCCATAGGCTGCGGTGACTGCTTACAATCAGGCCGCCCGTAAGCTTGTTTGCCATCTTAGTGGCAGTGGCAAAAAAAACATTAAAAAATATACATACATATAAAGACATAAACGAAAAAAAAAGAGGGATGCAGGGTTTATACCAATAACCTTAAAATACAACCATATAGGTAATTTCTTTCCCGTGTTGGCCTCTACAGCCATCAGAGAAAGTGCCGCACCATTAACAGTGACGCTGTTGAAATTGAAGTATAATAGATGTCTAAGGTAGTAAGAAATAAACATACCTATAGTCTATCAGCCGGAACATACACGATCTGTTACATTTACTTTTCAAGATAAGTAATAACAATTCAAATCATATTAGTCATTGAGGCCTCACGCCAGAATGTACACCTTATCTTTCAAGTTGAAAATACGTTAGATAAGGCTTTCGTACGCATTGGTATCTCTTCGGAAAGAGCGTCGATAGCATCATGTTTAAGGGGCCCGACTCGTATACTGAGGCATCGGGGTCGAATCTCAGCGCCGCCATGAACCAATGACCCTTTTCAGAGTTTTGTACATTAGTTGAACACTAACTGATGCTCTTAAGGTGAAGAAAGACATCGTGATGTAGCCATTATCGAATCTGGCCAGGTTACAATATTAAACGGGTTACGGAGGTCAGATGACAGTCGCTCCACTGTAATTACCTGACCATATCCTGGATCATGGTCAAGGAGGACCTTGGGCCCTTGCGCTTGAAAGTACATCCGGGATATTAACACCAAGATAATTTTTGTTATCTTTCCGGATAGATTATTTTTGCTTCTCAGAGTCTAACCATCTAACAAGGGAAGATCGCGAACTCGAACTCTCAATATTGAATGATATTTTGTTGTTTTGTAGACCAACATGATGAACACGTGATTCAGAATTCCATGTTTTATATCCCTAAAATTAGGTGGTAGGACTCTGACAAGACTGAGGAGTCTGCCTGGGCACATATCACATATAATTAAACTAACAGGCTGGGTGAGTACCAAAGCCTTATCTATTTCTGCCGCCATGCAACAATGATTGCGTTATTGTGTGCCGGTTTGAAGGATAACGTAGACAGCGCAATTACAGGCATGCGGCGTTTTATCTCATTCCTTACAGTGACTGCATTTTTGTTGCTTGCAACCGGCATGAATCGTCGATGTTATAAGCAACTGCTACCGCTTACCAGCAGGTTGGCTGTCTGCTGGATTGCAACTGCGTAGCATAAAAAAACGTCAGCTGATTGTTTCTGTGCCAATCACCTCCTCTCCCATCACGAGCGGATTCTTCTTTGGGAATGCTGTTGGGATCGCAGTATTTATAACACAACGAAAAACGCTGTACCCATTTTCCGGTCGGTGGTGATCCTAGCTGTCTTTTCTCTACGACTTAGTTGAGTCAACTCCGCCTATGGGTGTCATACACACTAATAAACATAATCGAGGAGGTTTTTACGTTTTTAAGCCACCTTCGAGTAAGGTCTTGTCACTGTCAAATTAACGCAGTTTTATTGGCTGAAATGCAACTGTCAACTTTGAGCATTTGATTCTGACTAGAGAATGTAATCTTGCAATAGGAGAGGGACTGAACCATCTTAGTCTCGTGGATCCAGGTATTGGCGGGATCCCGCAGGGTGGAATTAGACCCCAGAAATCAATCGTAATAAATACCTTATAGGCTTCGTTTTCATGGTTTTAAGTTCAACCTAAATTACACAAGGTTTTTGGTACATTTAAAATGGTTGTTTAGTATTTTAGACATACAAATACAAATACTTTATTGGTAACAGAGTTACAAGTCAATAGATAGTGAATGATACAATTGAGTATTATACTTTCATAAAAAATTTCAAAATGTCGTTACTTATTACAATAACAATAACAAATAACATAGTCCGGTTTTAAGCCAGCAAATTATATTAAACTACACCTTTTGGTGTATATGTTTCAAATTGACAAATTCGTCAAAGTCATATTGGTCCAGTAACCACTTTTTTAGTTTACATTTAAAACTATTGATGGTAGTTGCATTCTTAACGTGTTCCGGGAGTTTATTGAAGACAGTAGGCCCCAAAACACACACCGACCGTTCGGATTTAGTAAGCTTATGGAGCACTGGGAGAAGTTGGCCTTCGATTACATACAGATTACGAGATAAATTGACATACTCTTGTCAACATCAACATAAATTTGAAATAATTACGTACACACCACATACAACATCGTAAGCAAATTAAACATTATTTTGGAAAAATCAAACATGACTATCAAACCACTCCATATTTTTCCGTATATGTTCATACATTTCTGGCGTTTTAGATCGGTCTTTGACTTCATAAATACTTAATCAATTTTAATTAGATTTTCGCGTGATGTTAGCCAATAAGACAATGAATCTTATAATTGATAAAATACAGAGGTAATAAATTGTCTTATTGGCTATCAAACCGCGAAAACCGAAAACTGATTTGTAATGACAGTAATGCTGAACTCATAGGGAAAAATATTGGGTGGTTCGATGGTTAAGCTCGCAAGTGTAGCATCTCATTGCTTTGTGTTCATCGCCTCGCTTAGCCAGCGCTCAGCCAGCCAGACCACGGCCCACGAGCCGCCCCACGCACAGTATCACGTATAAACCATGCTTTTCTGTAATCCCGCCAGTTCAGTGTGATCCCGCAAAATTTTCGACCGGGATTCATCATCATCATCACAGCCCGTAACAGTCCACTGCAGGACTTAGGGCCTCTCCCACGAAAGGGGGGGTATTGCCATAATCTCCACGCTTGGTTAGTGACCAACGAGCAGACAGGCCACCTGATGGTAAGCGGTAAGTCGCCCATAACGTCTACGATTCATGCATATAGATTGCAGGTAGGGAATGCAATAGCAGAATACTGGGATCCCGCATATATTTTGCGGGACTAATCCCGGTCGTTGTGAATAATGTTTGTTTTGTTTTTGAATAAAGTTTGTTTGGCCGTGTGGTGTCCGGCAGAGTAGTATAGCACAAACCCCTTACACTCATGGGTGTCGTACAAGGCGACTAATGTTTTCGAGGCAAAAGATCAAGAGTCTCCGTAGGCTGGAAAATGGGCAGCAGCATTTTCCATTGTTATATTTAAACACTGCGATCTCCAACCCGCCTGCCAAGCGTGGAGATTATGGCAATGACCTCCCCTTTCGTGGGAGAGGCCCTAAGTCCTGCAGTGGACTGTTATGGGCTGTGATGATGATGATGACTTGGATAGGATAGTACCTATTAGGTAGATTGTGGGGTCGTATCACCATCATCTAGCTGAGCCAAAGTCAAACTGTACCTAGCTAAAATCTGAATAGACTCGACTTGTCTTACCTATATTTAAATGGATTTTGGGCATATATTACTATACTAGTGGACCCGGCGCGACTTCGTTCACGTACACCTACTATACCCCTATCCATTTTTCTTGCTTATAAACCTTCCTCTTGAATCACTCTATCTATTAAAAAAAACCGCATCAAAATCCGTTGCGTAGTTTCAAAGATTTAAGCATACAAAGGGACATAGGGACAGAGAAAGCGACTTTGTTTTATACTATGTAGTGATTAGCTGATGACTGCACGGTGCTTTGTAATAACATAGCGGACATAAATAATATTTTTTGGTTGCAAAATAACAACCTACAAATCAATCTCAATAAAACTAAAATTATTAATATTAAGCAAAGCAAACAAACATTATTCATAACGGTCACATAATCGAAAATACGAATGTCACAAAATTTTTAGGCCTACACTTGGATCGGAATATGAGTTGGAATACGCACGTCGATTATTATAAGAACCCAATATTAAATATAGTTCCAGGTATTTTTTGTCATTTCTGAATTCGAAGAAATGTAGTAACAATATCCCAGGCACTCAATATCTGGGGCACAGCAGTGGGACCGATGGTCAAACGATAGCTGATATTTTTAGTACATTTTTCCAATCTGCTTTTGAACCCTCCTCGTTCGTTTTACTTCTATCAATGAATGTGATGTTAACAATGACTCCATTATAAATATTGCCGTGTGGTGTCCGGCAGAGTAGAATAGCACCAACCCCTTACGCTCATGGGTATCGTACAAGGCGACTAATGTTTTCGAGACAAAAGATCAAGAGTCTCCGTAGTCTGGAAAATGGGCAGCAGCATTTTTCATTGTTATATTTAAACACTGCGATCTCCAACCCGCCTGCCAAGCGATTATGGAGATTATGGCAATAACCTCCCCTTTCGTGGGAGAGGCATGAAGTCCTGCAGTGGACTGTTACGGGTTGTGATGATGATGATGATGAAATACCGTCTACACAGATCAGGGAATTGTTGAGAAGTATTTAAGCAAACATGATACAACAAAGGGTAGTGGTCCAGATGGTGTGCATCTAGTTTTTCTTAAACGATGCAATAAACAGCTTGCTATCCCTCTTTAATTATTATTTAAATTTTCCTTAACAAAAGGCAGTGTTCGCAGACATTGATTTGTTTCATATGAAATATGGTGGATATAAAGCTTCCGTAAAGGGTAATATTGGTAAATGGTTAACAGATATTTAAGTTTGATAATAGGCGCAAAAAAGATGCTTGAGAGCTATCTGTAACCTGAAACGTACTGATAGTTGTAGACAATTTTTAAATTTGACGACCTGAGTGGTTCAGTGGTCAACATCTGGTCTGCCACGCAAGAGGTCCCGGGTTCGATTCCCGGCCGGGCAGAAATTGAAATGATGAATTTTAATTTCTGTTACGGGTCTGGGTGTTCTATGTATAATAAGTATGTATTTAACTGTATATAAGTAGTTTATCAGCTATCTAGCACCCATAACACAAGCTTTGCTTACTTTGGGGCTAGATGGCGCTGTGTGAATTTGTCCACAATTATTTATTTATTTATTTAAAGGGTTAAAATTATTAACGATGACATACCTCTATGTCTACGAAATTGTGATATTTGTGCGAACAAATCTGGATCTTTTCCCGCATGTTGAGAGCGCACGGCGTCGAGACCTGCTCCATATCCATCCTTGCAAGACCGCTTTATTTTATAAGAGTGCTTTGCGATGGCCCCTAAATTGTACAACGCGATCCCAAAAATTATACGCCAAGTAGAAAATATCAATAAGTTTATGAAACAACTGTACAGTTTTCTTGTTGGGGTGTTTTACACAATTGACGAGTTTCTTTTGGCGTGCAAGGAACATAAATATACAGTAAGAATGTGACTTTGGATATGTTTAATAAAATAGGAACTTATGACATTTTATATTATTATTGAATTTATTTTGACATATTTTATATGTATGTTAATAATAAATTTTATTATTTTGACATTGTCGTCAAATTATTAACGTTGCTTTCCATGTGACTTTCTTGTGGGAGTCTTTGGTGTTGCTGTGCTTGTTCTGTTTTCCGATGGGCTGGTCGGTTCTGACTTCGATGCTGAGACTTCAGGTGCCGCCCCCGTGGTAGTGCTGGGCTCGGATAGGGGTAAGAGGTTTGTGGCCTGCTGGAACATATTGGCTTGGTTGGTCGGCTGTCCTGAAAAGGGAAAGAAATAATATGAAAAAGACAAGGAATAAAGAGGAAATATCGGCTTACCTATACTAAGGTTTCGATTCCATTTTCTCAGAAATGTATTATTGAATTTTTAGGGGTTCCAACCTTGCTAGCCATTAGAAGGATTGCCAGCTTAAGTGGTAGTAAGCAGAACAGATGGCCGATGGGGCAGTAAAGTTCTCGAGTGGCGACCACGTACCGGAAGTCCCACTAGGAATTTCTGTTATAATTGAAATTACGTTGGTCACGACATTTTTGCAATTCTACAACCAAAGCAAACATAGCTAAATATATTTCCATTCCTTTCGGGTACGACACCAGCCAGAAATGCTTCTGCATGGGTATAAGTAAGTCATATCAGCAAGAACCTGGTATGGTGTCGTCCTCATCGGTGGTTCCGTCGTCTGTACTTGTATTTTGAGCAACCAAGCCCAGCGGGTGGCACGGGTCACCACCCAAGGGACTGGTTCGCTCCGGATACATTTGAAAATAAAAATACAAAACTATATGTAGATCCCTACACAAAAGACCTAAGAGGCAAATATATCTAAAAATTGTATTGCAAAAATAGATCTTGTCTAAGTAAATAACCATTACTATGTTCTTTACTATGCGTTCTCATTATTATCGTTAGCGTCTTTTTGATAAGTGAACGCACTGCGAGCAGTATTAGCGCTATGTTTGGTCAATTTTATTCATTTTGTCGGACGCATAGTACCGATTCCCACTCAAGTATTATCAATTGGAACCCTGTGTGTTCACGCGCACTGTGAGACCTCATAGAAATGTATCTGACTAGAGTGCCATAAACTTGTCTGACTCGGTGGCCAAAGCTAAACCTAAGAGTCACCATGTCAGATATGTTTGTTAGTCTACGGGTGTTATAGTCATTCATCATCATCATAGCCAATAACAGTTCACTGTAGGACTTAGGACCTCTCCCATAAGAGGAGAGGTTATTGCCATAATGTCCACGCATGGCAGGCAGGTCGAAAGCCTCAGTGTTGTAAGTGTTAAAACGCTGCTGCCCATTTTCGAGCCTACGGAGACTCTAGAATCAGAATCAGAATCAGAAATCATTTATTGTATAACTGTAGTGTACATTGTAGGTGATATTTGATTTATAACAGAACTATAACAGTTTACCCAAATTTGGGTGTACAATAGTATATTATAATATTACAATTTCCATTACTATTAAACTAATAATGTCATAACAATCTCTAATAGTGTCTCTAGATGTTTTGCTTCGAAAACTTTAGTCGCCTATTATGACACCCTCGCGTGAAAACGGTTGGTTCCATATTATGACGTTGTATAGGAGACATCATAACGGCCTCGTATATGGAAAACTAAAAAGTTATCACATGATTGAAAGATTCGCAAATGCTTTGAGAAACCTTAAATCAAGAGGGAATAGGTATCTTCTAGGCACGCATGCTACATCTGCGACCTCATCGTCGCTTTCCATCAGGTGAGTTGAGGTCAAATGCAAGCCTATTGATAAAAAAAAACTCAAGGGGAGTTGATGCAGCGCCAGCATTTGATTCAAATCTGTAAACATGACTTTTGAAGACCCTCAAGTTGTAGAGCAAATGAAAGGCTTCGTCATTCCAAATCATGCACTTAGAAAGGCTAATGATGGCTTATTTATATATTTCACGATATATTATATATTTATAAATTATTAATATATATTGATTAACAAACTATACAAAAGAGCATGTACATTGCTGACTGTGCGGTGTTTCCGGGTGGTAAGTGGGCGCACTGAAAACCAGCGTTGTGGTACGCGTCAAGCGGCCACATCATACCGAGGGGATCTAGTTGCACTGGAAACCGCGACGCGTCATTTTTTTCTAACATTATTATTATTATTTTATGTACGCTTAGTTCCTTGTGTTTTTTGTTGTACCTATTTATCGTGTCGTGGTATCTACGTGCAAAAGAAGACATTTCTTCTTTCTTTCTATCTTTCTGATGCACATACATCAATTAGTAGGTACTACAAGTAAGTAGTATATAACTTACTTTTTGAACCAACGGACCGGTATTTAGGCAGCTTTCCTTCTGCTTCTTTTGCTGGCGGCATTTTGGAACCTGCAACAACAAATTGTTTGCATAACGTTATAAAATAATTCACAGAAAATACAGCTCTATGAGCTGTATTGAGTGCAAAAAATTAGGTCCCTTTTTGTATCACGACTTTTGAAAAGCAGGTACGCGTAACGTAATACTTTTGACTGTCGACTGAATTCTGTCGAATTTAATAAGCACATTAGAGGGGGTCGGTAACCGGGCGGTTGAGTATCCAACTCGTAATTGAGAGGTACTGGGTTCGAATCCCGCTGCGGCCATGTACCAAGGACTCTTTTCTGAGTTATGTTCTTTAGTTGAATTGTAACCGATGCTCTCACGGTGAGGGAAAACATCGTGATGAAACCTGCAAATTCAGGCAACTGGATTTGTAACCATGATCCAATCTGGTCAAGTTCCCCTGGTAGCAGGGTCACAGAGGTCAGATGGTAGTCGCTCCACTGTACACCTGATCGCCAAATTCTGGATCATGGTCAAAGGGGAGCCCGGGCCTTCGTTCTCGAGAGCACAACCGGGACATTAACAACGGGACAAGACAACGCAAGATAGTCCACGACAAAGTCATCCGAAGAGGCCACGACCCTCAGCATCGAGGATAAACAAGGAGGAGGCATGTATGTATTAGAGTGATTTCATCGGAGAACAAAATTAGCTATAAATAAAAGTCAAAGTAAAATTTCGTGTCAGTATGATTTGATTATTTTATCAAGCGTACTTATCAGACGGGGTACTCTTAATCGTTCCTAACAACAACTTACCATATAATCGCATGTGTTATCTAAAGATTAGCTATGGAAGGTTATGGTGTGACTATTTGCTGTTGCGTATTTTATTACACATTATATATTCATTATTGTTCTATTGTTATATAATATGGCAGACAAACAGGCACGCGAGCCTCCTGATGGTGCGTGGTTACCGCCGCATATGGACATCAGCAACATCTGGGGCGCTACCAATGCGTTGCCCGCCTCTAAGGAGACTTTGAACGATCCCATGTCATCTCGATTATAGGTACAATGTTTTCATCCTTAAAGAACTTCAAATTAAAGACAGGATTCAATTAAAACAGGAGACAATTTCGTCAGCTGTGCAGCTATGAATAGGTACTCAAATTTTTTAGTCACATCTTCAGAAATGATAACTGAACAGAAATGTTTTGTAAACATAGTTAGGTACGCAAAAATATTCTAAATCAAAAGCTCTAAGGTTTTACCAACACACCAGATAAGGTGTGGTCCCAAAAACTTGTTGGACCGGTATATATTAAAAGGTTACTTGTTTTGTGTAATCCTTTTATCTGACCCTTTCCTATGCCGATGTAATATCGGACATAACTTTGCAAGGAAAATTTAAAACGTGGGAATATGGGAAATAGGTGCCTGAATCCGCCGGTATCAGGGCAAGGCCCCGTGGGCGACCCAAGAAGCGATGGATTGACATCGCTGAGTCGTATGTGAGAGCCAACGGCTTACGACGAGAGGATGCCGAAGACCGGACGAAGTGGAGAAGATTGAGTAGGAAAGCGGACCCGGGCAGAAGCCGCGATAACCGCTAGGACGACGACGTAAGTATTTTCCTGCGTAACGAATGATTTTCTGAAAGTTATAAGTAAGTTGAATTGGGGGGGAGTTGTAAGTAAGTCTAAGTTTAAAGTAAGTTGAATTGGAGTAATCGGGGAGAGGCCTTTGCCCAGCAGTAGGATGATTCGGGCTAATATAGATATAAGTAAGTTAAAGAAACACGTCATATTATTAGATCAACGATGTAGCTATAGTATCTTTAACGAACGAAGACAAAGAACAGATAAATTGACCACTGACTCATCTGCCAGGTAGATAGAAAGTTGTCCGGACCTCGATTAAAATTCTGCGTGACTCAGGGAAGCAATTTCTACCGGTACCATGGATGTGGTCTTGTGTACCGTTCAAGTTTATGGTAGACTGACAATGGTAAAGGAAAATAAACATACATATGATATGAAAAGCAAGACGCAGAAAGTGAGAAAATTAGGTATCCTTGTATGTTTCAGTTTCGCAGATAAGAAATTTCCTTGACACATTTTAAAGGTATGTTCCGGGTTTCCTATAGCGTACCTTTGTCTATGAGTAGCTCGATATTTCGACGCAGTTGCATGCATCAAGGTCACTGGACGACTGAGGAGTTAGGGAGTCTTTATCGATATATCGGGCTACTCGTAAACAAAGGTGTATAAGATTTTATAATCATATTCCTGAATGTATTATTAATTTGCCTGAATCATAATTTAAAGAAGATTTTTTCATTATAGGTGAAAACAACTTTAATGAAAAAAGCCTATTATAAAATTGATGAATATATCAATGACAAAAATGTATGGTGTACTACTAGCTCTTCCAAATAGGAAGTTATTTATAAATTTACAATTTTGTAAATTGGGTGAGGATGATTTGATATGGAATAGTCATTGAATAATAAATATTTTTTTAATGTGTACGCATGTGTTGTCAGTGCATGCTCACTTAAAAGTCTGCCTGGTGGTGGCGTGGTGGTCGTTCACTTCCCTCAAATATGGTTGAATTGGATGAAGGCTGGGCCCTGCGTCATGCTCGTGAACGGGTGCTACTTTGGTGGACTGGCCTGCGGTGGGCGGCCTTGTTATCCGTTAGATTTTTGACTTTTGAAAAGAGATTAATTAACGTAATCCTAATTCAATAAACACTTTTTCATTTTCATTTTCATTACGCCGTAGGAAACCCAGAACATACCATTAAAATGTGTGATAGTAGCCACGATAGTTCAAAACATCATACAATTTCTTAATACGTATGTACGAATGTAAAAAGTTGTCACTAAAAACTTATGAATGCAAATTTTGCTTTGGTTCTGATCAAAACTTGCATACAACACGACCAATAAAACTTCGAAATAACGCAATAAAAATTACCCAATAGTAGCCACCGTTTTTCCGTTTGCTGTGAACATATACACTGACAATAACAAAACATTCCGAATTAAATGCTAAAGTCATGACTAATTTCTGAGCTAGAATCGAAATCTTCTACAGTTACAACTAGTGCCGTCACAGACTCAAATATGCTTCAGTTATTCGAAGAATTTCATTATATTTTTTGTAGGAGGTACTAGTTATCAAGATTTATCAGTGGAGTAATGCATTGAACCATTACTCATTCTCACTTTTTAGTTAGAATCTAGAGCAGCGACAAGCAGCTGTCCGAATACAAGATAATACTATTTTGGACCCCATACAAACCATAGGCAGGCGCAGACTACATTGTTCCACTTAAACCCTGCGACAAAGAATAGCCTGTTGGGTCAAATTCCTTACTCTTGCGTTGTATCTTGTAATTTGTGATTTTCCATAAAACCAGTTTCATTGAGGACATTACAATTTGTCAATACTCCTTAAATATAAATTTCGTAAGTTATGTTTACATTGAGTTGAACTCTGTTTTAGATGACATGTCCATTATAGCATAGGACAATTACCCGAAAGATCTTTGCCATTTCTATTGTGAGCTGATAAGTACAGTTACTATGTCACTGTGTCGAGTGTGGGCAAGACACTTTAAGGTACTTATCTCACCTCATCTTGGAGTAACAGGATCATGGGTCTGTGACTCGTGACTCTGTTAGAAATTTGGTCATCCGCTTCTGGTATTACTCATGTAGGTCAATCATCGTTGCGAAATTTTATGATCATTCTAAAGTAACTTGTAGTTTGCAACTTTATTTGTGGAGTCTACTTACTTTTTCAGTTAGGAAAATAATAGCTATGAAAAGTTTAAGACTGTCAACCGTTTCAGAAACTTTACTATGAAGTCTCACAGTGGACGCGAACGCACAGTGTTCCAACTGACCATACTTGAGTGGCGATCGGTATTATGCGTCCGTCAAAATGAATAAAATTGACCAATCAAAGCAGAACACTTATTAAGTTTGCTCAAAGAATTTTGTGGAGGAAAATGTTGTGTAGTTCTAATGGATGTCCGAGATATTTTGGAAGATTTTTTATTGAAGCGGGTTGTTTTTGAGTCATATTTTACTTGTTTTGTATACAAAGGTGGCAAACAAGCTTACGGTCTTATGTAAGCAGTCACCGCAGCCTATGGACGTTTGCAATACCACAGGTATCACCCACTTTATATTTATTTCTTTAAAGATCGCGTTGATATATTCCGGTATAAAGGATAAGACAGGCCGTGCAATCTGCATTGCTACTTTATCACATTACAAGTATTGTTCGTAAAGAATAATTTCATTAGAATCCCAAATGTAAATTCATTTTGACACATATAAAAGGGCATTTTAAGGCAACAATATAATGAATAAATAATCTCTAAACCGTTGCGGGTCTACCTAATATAAAAAGCATGTGTCGAAATCAAGTATTCTAATAATAGTGAAAGCGATGTCCCCCACAGCGTTTGTCTGTCTGAACGCAATAGTATCCACATTCCAAGGAAGTTAACCATTGTCGGTTATCATTGGATGGACTAAGATGATAATATGCTTATTTATATAACAAAGTAAAAGTCAATTTTATATAACAACGCCAGCTGTATTATGCATAGAAATTTGTTTACACATGAATTCCAAGAAAAGTATCACGGTACATAAATAATTCGAACGGAAGAACGTGTTGTACTTACATTACAGTGCAACTGACTACCTAAATAATAAAATAACCTATTGAAATATAATATTATAGACTATACCTATTATAAACCTACTTATTCTTATTAGTGCCTACTTACACTGATCTCAAAGATAATATAATTTTAATAATATATGCCTTGGATGTTATATAATAAAAATATATTTTATTTATACGATACAAAGTGCAATGTAAATACCCAAGATCCAATTATGTTTATATAGCCTTATACTTACTTGATAATGCAATAAAATTGGATTACTGAATTATTTTGTTGCAAAGGATTAATTTCGTTATCGTCTCACTATATTATGACGCAGTCCAGTCTCTGATGTGATTCTTGACCTTTGGTAGGAGATTCGGAAATGGAAATGGCAAATATTCTTGCAATTTTTTGTTTGTTTATGAAGGTTCTAACTGTAATGGGAGAAGACGGCGCTTAGAAGTCTCTCTGGAGCGCTCTGAAGAAGAAAAAGAAGGCGTACATATCTAATCTTGCACTACTATGAGATACTGTGATAACTTACCTCTTCCCAAAGGTTGTCTGGAAGAGAGTTGTTTTTACTTTTACTTACTTACTAATCTACCTTGTCTTTAAATCTCATTTAATCAAACGAACATGATACATGCTTCTAAAAATAAATTAGGACGAGTCGAAAATTTTGCAAACCATAAAGATGTACGAGTTTAATTTTCCAGTCTATCGAGACTCTAGATCTTTTGCCTTGAAAACATAAGTCGTCTTGTACGACATCCATGAGTGCAAGGGGTTGGTGCCACCACACGGCTAACCGGACACCACACGGTTACTTGGTCGGTTATTATGGCTCAATAAATATTTGAGACAGTTATTAATTCTAACGATTAGCTAACTATGTTACTTTTAGCTAATTGCTTCTTGGTTTTCGGCTATTTGTTTAGTGTTTATGCTTTAATGGCTGCAGCAATTTGGTAATTATTTCCGTCCAATACTGACTAAGGATCATTTTAGTAATGTCGGTCAAGGTAAACTGTGGCCATTTGGTTCCTGGTTTATTTGATTAGCTGATTTTTTGGTTCACAAAAATTATATCTACAAATTATCAAATATGACAATAATATGTGTAGAGAACAAACATGATGGATAGATTTGCTCACATTAACAAATTTTACATTTTATTGCTTTTACTTGCTGAAAGTGTTTCGTGTGTAGATGCCCCGGTAGAATACCAACTCTTAACATTGGTGATTAAAAGAAAAGAATATACATATTATTTTCAAGTTACGGTATTCCACGACTAGAAAATCAAACTATTCCATACCTTTATCAATAAGAACAAGCGTAGATATCAGAAATAGAGTTTTGGGTCCCCGACATCTATTTCACACGTGTGACACGTATTTTGGACCCTAGTTTTGTAAGATAAATGCTAAATTATGAGTTTTGTTAATTTGCTTTTTGTTAAGTCAAGTTAAAACTATTACGTAACTCTTTTTAGTTATAGGATATATTTGAGGCAGAGCTGACCATCTGCAAGTTCTAGCAGAAACAGAAAACTAAAGGTTCCAAAGGAACTTTCTCCCACGCACACTAAGGTTGTAGAATGAACTACCTGGAGAGGTTTTCCATGGAGAGTAATAAATAAAGAAATAATCAATTTCTGCCCGGCCGAGAATCGAACCCGGGACCTCTTGGCAGGCATGTTGACCACTGAACCACTCAGGTCGGCTAAATGCTCTTATTACATCAACTGAATTTCCCCACAAGATTAACCCATAGTTTAACACTGATGAACGTGTCCATGGTAAGCTCTCAACGCTGCATCTACTGATACGGCACTTCTTAATCTATATCTATATGTATAACGATCCAATCGCTTAACAATGGAATATATGTGGTCATGGAAGTATTATACCTAAAAACTTTGTGCAATCAGATTCTTGTATTAAAATATCCTTATATTTTTATTTAATTTATTGGGTTTGAATTATAAAATTGAAATTGTATGAAGTTAGTTCTTGTCATATTAATACTAAGATTATTTTTATTCATCCATGTTACAAGATTCAAAATTTCTTTATTGATTAGGACATTAAAGGTAGGAAAGTAGGAAGGAAACACACAGTAACACGCTGACCGCCCTATGGCCGCAGCAATCCCACCCCACGCCAACCACGACCGGACAGCGCTCGACAATGCCAGGCAGAGCCGGACCGCGTTCAAAATATTATTTAGGTATGTCTAGTATAATTAAGAAAAGCCACCTAAAACTACAGCAAGAGTAAGCCAGTCCACCAAGGCAGCACCCGCTCACGAGTATAACGCAGGGCCCAGCCATCGTCCAATTCAACCATATTTGAGGGAAAAGAGCGACCCGGCCCCCACGCCACCGCCAGACAGACTTTTAAGTGACCGTGCATCACACATGCTGCATGTGATAGGTAGTCGCTCCCACCCTACTCTATCCTATCCCTACTCTACCGCTACCTTACCCCTACCCTACCTACCTACAAGATCAGTAAGGGAATTATTTATATTATTTTTATATTCACATGATTTTTCACCTCTTTTTATGACAGTCGCGTCATCGGCAAACAGTAAAGATTTGTGTTCAGGAACTTGTGGAAGGTCTAATATAAGAGAAACAATAATGGTCCTAGATTGCTTCCCTGTAGCACTTGTTAGAAAAATAGATAGAGTGTACCGATCTAATGTGTGAATTTAAGTATTTAGGGGATTTAGTTAGGTTGGCCTAGTAACTAAGGTTAGAAAGTTGAATGAAATGAAAAATAGGGCACAAAAGTTAAATATAAATTTCTATTTATTCAGGAAAGGATATTCACATTCAAACACTGAGATTAGATTAAATGAGATAAGTTATTTATATAGGATAGCAGTCATAGCTAACAAATAAACATGGGAAATATGCTAATGTATTCTAAACATAATAAAACATAGCAAAATGATGTATAGCGGCTAAATCGCCTGAGGATTACACAAATAAATCATTTAGAAATCAGCAATAGGCACCATAGTAATACAATACAAGATTATACTTAACTGTGTGGCTGGTCTGGAGCAAAAGTTCTTTCGTCTGATTCTACTAGGTTTATATACCCAACGTTTAGCCGGAAATCGGAAGCCGGCACATATTTCAACCAATCATAAGACGTTATTACACTGCCAGTTAAATATGAAGTTATTGTGCCAAAATACTTAACCAAAGACATCGAAATAGTTCTTAAAACTATTGTTAATCATTATAGAATTTATTACACAATTACAAATATATCTTTCAGTTAATTAGTACTTAATCTGTTAAAGAGATTCGTTCTGAAATAAAGAACGAACATTTCGTTCGGAAACATTGAAAACTGCACAGAATATTAATTACTATACGTAAATACTTTAAAGGGAAATATTTACAAACTATATTCTATTAAATAAACCATCAAATTAACATAAAATAATTATAATATCTAACACGGCCATACTGACTGGACTTCGCTCTCGAAGTCTATAAACTTTCATATGTTAGGCAAACATATGAAACATACAAACAAAAACAATACATACAAAAATATATCATCAACAAAATATTATCTACAAAAAGATATTTCTTTGCACTTTCCACTGAAAGTACTTAATTTCCCAACTAAGGGTCAAATAAATCATAATAACTAAAAACATTTACATTGTTCATTGACAAAATAACCCAATAATACATTATGATGAGCTATTTTGTATTGTTAATTTCAGTAAATAGTGTCACATGAAAGGACATTTCTTTAAATAATTGTGTAGTCTCACCTTTCTCATTAGGGGACCCATTATGCACATAATCTTCCCACTTAAGGGTCATTCTCCCATTAAGGATAATATTCCCGCTAAGGGTCAATCAATGTTAATTTTTGTAATGTGTAAATAGTGTCAATCCTTTTCTCATTAAGGGACATTTCTTTATATGGTTGTGCAGTCGCACCTCTCTCATTAGGGGACTCCTATGCACATAAATTTCCCATGTAGGGTAATTTTGCCACTAGGGGTCATTTTCCCATTAAGGGACATAAACAAACTGACACATTACTACATCATAATGTGCTATTTTTTTTATTAATCTGTAAATAGTGTCTCAGACACATTTCTTTACAAATTTTGAGTCGATCAAAATAACATATCACTACATTATGATTTGTTATTTTATTTTATTAATTTATTGAATAGTGTCTCCTTAAGGGACATTAAAATTTCTTTACACAGTAATCAACCCATACATTACTAAATATTTACGAACATGCTTAATACTTGTATAAGTATTCATGAAAAATAAAGTAATAACATTTATTAATTTATTTTTAATTTACACTAAGCCGCCACGTATTTAGTATGGCTTACTACCTCGACTAACCGACCCTAAGGTCACCAGTGAGGTTGACAGACATCGGGATAAGAAAGCCGACCATTTAATTATTAGTACCTACTAATATAGTAATAGATATGTGGCCACTGTGCTCCTTAGTTCACATTACAATCAATCATAATTCGAATATTAAGTCAAGAGAGTAATTAAAATTGCACCCTCCGCAAATCGTTCGGCCAGCCTGATATATTGCTTATATTCATTAAATTTACTTAAATTGACCATGAAATATTTAATAATTTATCATCTATAGAATAGCATCAATAATAACTTTTATCATTTACGACTCACATCGCGATTCCTACCTATAATCACCAATCAAATATCAGTTCAAAGAACAATAAGAAGCCGATTTTTATAGTAATTATTTTAATTTCTGTCCTGGCTGGAATCGAACCCGCTGTGCTACTCACGTAATATTTACGATACGATCGATTAACAAGAAAATACAACGCTATAAGGAGGATGGTACAACATTTCCATCCAGTCAATGGTTTTAATATTTTCTAATGCAGATAACTTGAATTTATTTGTTAAGGACAGATTCGATTTTTTATTTATTTACAAAAAGAGGAATTACGATGTGGTCTTTCGGTGCTAATTAATTATGCCAATCTCAAATAAATGTTTTAATTTTCTATTCTTATGATTGATAACAAAAGCGGTGTTTCATATCAGTATGCAGTGCGAAGCGACACCGACGTGGTGAGACTCGACGAGGAAGGGAATAATTTGTGAATTCTATAGTGTCCAGGATTTATGCCATGTTCGATGGAAGAATCATCGACATAGGTTTTAAATGTGGCAAAACTGAAGTGGCAGTGAGCAGGCCACAAAGTTTACAGGTTTGATAGCCAATGGGGCACAAAGATCTTCGCATGGCGATCACAATTGCAACGTCGAATGGTCTCCAGGAGATAGTTGGAGCCGGTGGATATTGGGCACAATGCCTATTAGTGTGGAAGGTTTGGAGGAGGTTCCTATGTCCTGCAGTGGACGTCCTTCGTCTGAAATATTGAATATGCAGAACCTTTCAGGGTGTTACCTGTTTCAGTATTAGAGATTCCGTTCCAGGCGTCGATTTCAACAAGGTTGTTATGAGTCGGATGAACGGGTGGTGAAAACTGCTCAGCGCAAATCCTGGTTTAGGTCTCTCGACCAAGAGGTCGAAGAAGACTTCAAGAGGGGAAGTCCGTCGATCATTCAAGACGATGATCATACTGAGAGAAGCATGTCCTCGTGTGTTATCTGAAACATGAACACCACAGCACAGTACCTCACTTGCTCACTCCTGACCCTACGTTGGTAGGACATCCGCTACTACCAGCTCTCTTCTAGTTATTAAAAACAATGTTATATTATGAATTAAATCACTTTTTGTGCATTAGTCCCACTTTATTACACAAATGTTATATCACAAGAAAAATCAAAAAGAAATTAATACACATTGCTAACATATTTACTCAGTGACGTTTATTCGTCACACTTTTGTAAACTGTAGGTTGCTCCATCGGCAAGAGTCCTCTCTTAAATTTATGACGATGATTGGGTACCTATAAGATGTACTACTGTACTAGTCGTAATTTTATATCGTGTATGTACACTACTGTTAGACTATACTACTGTATACTATACCTCCCTATATCGCTATACCGCTTTACTTTACCAATAGCTCATGGTTTAGCCATGGACCAAACCTGTACCTACTCAGTCAATCGGAGATACTAGTCATGGATAACACAGTCCATCGGCACCACACCAAAACAACTAAACACGAAAAGTAATCATCATCGCTTCCTTTATCATCATAGATTCCTTTTTAACTGTTACGGACCAGTCGAATGAAGTACTAAATTCACATTAACGTGACGTATTGCAAATAACCAACCAACAAAAATTATTGTTGAACACTTAGATCCAGGGCAGGAAAATAATGACACAGATCCTAATTTGGAATTTAACTACCGCCACCAACATAAAATTACGTCACCCAGACTATTTTTAATGTACCTAGTAGGTAGGTGGTTTTTCAATGCTTTTTTCAGTGTTGGCGGTCATTATTAAAATTATTATCAAAGCATACCCTCATCAAACAAATAATTTACAATGTTTACTTTTGTGTTCGTAATCGTTTCTGGGCAGTAATAATTTCGGTTTTAAATTAATTGTAAAATTAAATGAAATTGTAACTCTGTTTTTAAGTTGGCGCATAGAAACTTGGTTCATTCACAGTTTATGGGGAAATAAATGATTTTAAGTTGGTTCTACTATCAACATTGGAAATAAACATTTTACGACTCACCGACCATAAACAGGAGCTTCCAGTAGTTGTGAACCAAACATCGTTGTAGAATCTGCAGGTACTCGCCATTCAGCGTCATAAGAAGCATCCAGCTTCCACAGGCTCGTGCGAGCGCGCGAGCGGTGCGAAGAGATCACAATGTGACATGAAAAATAAAGGACAATTAGAAATATTGTGGTTGGAATCCTTTATCCCACTTCTGATGTTAGAAAAATAGATAGAGTGTACCGATCTAATGTGTGAATTTAAGTATTTAGGGGATTTAGTTAGGTTGGCCTAGTAACTAAGGTTAGAAAGTTGAATGAAATGAAAAATAGGGCACAAAAGTTAAATATAAATTTCTATTTATTCAGGAAAGGATATTCACATTCAAACACTGAGATTAGATTAAATGAGATAAGTTATTTATATAGGATAGCAGTCATAGCTAACAAATAAACATGGGAAATATGCTAATGTATTCTAAACATAATAAAACATAGCAAAATGATGTATAGCGGCTAAATCGCCTGAGGATTACACAAATAAATCATTTAGAAATCAGCAATAGGCACCATAGTAATACAATACAAGATTATACTTAACTGTGTGGCTGGTCTGGAGCAAAAGTTCTTTCGTCTGATTCTACTAGGTTTATATACCCAACGTTTAGCCGGAAATCGGAAGCCGGCACATATTTCAACCAATCATAAGACGTTATTACACTGCCAGTTAAATATGAAGTTATTGTGCCAAAATACTTAACCAAAGACATCGAAATAGTTCTTAAAACTATTGTTAATCATTATAGAATTTATTACACAATTACAAATATATCTTTCAGTTAATTAGTACTTAATCTGTTAAAGAGATTCGTTCTGAAATAAAGAACGAACATTTCGTTCGGAAACATTGAAAACTGCACAGAATATTAATTACTATACGTAAATACTTTAAAGGGAAATATTTACAAACTATATTCTATTAAATAAACCATCAAATTAACATAAAATAATTATAATATCTAACACACTCTTGAAACCTTTATTACAAAATCTGACCGATAGGATTGTTTAAATATATTATTTTCCACATTGACCAATTTACTTATCTCTGTACACTGTTCCCTATCCTTTACATAAGTTTTAATCCATTGTAGCGCAGTACCTCTCACACCATAATTTTTCAGTTTAGAAAGCAATTTGTCATGATTGACAGTCTTAGTCTTAGCCTTACTCATGTCGAGAAATATAGCAATAAATCTTACAATTTAAGGATTCAATGATATACTTGACAAAGTTAAAACCTTTCCTGAACCCATATTGGTCTGGCTGAAGCAGGTTGTATTAGGCAATAAAGTCATTCACCTTACACACATTGCCTTTTCTATTATTTTAGATATAATAGAAACTCTAGTAAATGACCTGTAATTATTTGGGTCTGTACGATTACCTTTTTTGTATATCGAAGTAATAATTTAGTGTTTGAGCTGCTCAGGGAATATTCCCTGTTATATAATTTATGATATGTGATAATGGTTTACATAACCATTTAGCACTTAGTTTTATTATATTTGTAGTGATGTCATCTATACCACTGGTTTTGCTGTTTTTTAAACCCCTTATTGTATTAATTATTTCATTTTCGTCAACTGGTCTTAAAAATAAAGAATGTACATTATTATGTGATGAGTATGTCAAAGTTAAATTATTAAATGTTAGGAATTATTAGGAATGTTAGTGAAAATATTATTAATTATATTACAAATGTCAATAGGATTATGGCACATGTCATTATTTAATTTAATGTCATGTTTATGTATGCTCTCACTCACGGTCTCTGTTATTATGTTCCACGTTGCCTTGCACATATTCTTTTTGGAATAAATGTATTTCTGGTTACAATTTTGTTGTGACATATTGATACACTTTTTTAGTATCTTGTTATACTTATTACTTTGATTACGATTTATTTGGCTGTTGCGTGTATTTTTGTTCTTTAAATGTAATTTTCGCTTGACCTTACATGATTTTTTTATTTCCTTTGTTAACCTATTAATCTTTTACACACATCAGAGAATGAAAGGGACGCGAGAGCATTCTGAAACTTTTGAATATATTTCAAACAGTAATCTCTCTTATAGCCATACCAAGTGGTTATTCGTAGTCTGTTGTTAGTTTTTAAATGTAGTATTTGCTGTCTCATGATCAGAGAGACAAAGCGTATGAATTTCTGATTTTGCACTCTTTACTTGCAATTTGGCCGTGAGTTCCTTTTACAGCGGCTCTACAGCAAGTTAAGATGGCATTCGTCCGGGTCACTTAAAGTAGCTTACATTAGGCTTTGCGGGTGTAAATGGTCGGCGGTTACTCGGTTGTTTGACAAGGCTTGCCAACTTTTTGTTCAGTGGTCAGTTGAACCCGATAGTGTGCCCATATTTGTACGGAGCGTCACTATGCGCACGTGCGTGTGTGGCCAATAGCCGTCGGTAGCGTATTCCGAAGGTTGACAGCCAAGGTAGCGTATGGTCGCACGACCATCGCAATATGGACAGTGCCTGACGCCAAGATGATAATGATGAAGACCGCCGAAACGCCTTTCAAGCGTGGAGATTACCATACTATCATCAACCTCAATCCATTATCTATTATCGTTAATCCATTATCATCGGACACAGAGGAGCCTTATGTAAAACCGTGGATGGTAGACTCGCTTACTTATCATTGATGATATATTGATAACTCACGTTTCTTGTGTAAGTAAGTTAATATTCCAATAAAATACCACAAATTTCTTAATGACATTATTGATAACCTGATATCAAGTTATTGAATTGATAGTAGTTGTAAAAATAGCGTAATGCACTTATTGAAAGTAGGTACCTACAATACTATAGGTACTGTACCTGTAGGTACTATAAATATAAATATGCTTGGACAATTCACACACCGCCGTCTAGCCTCAAAGCAAGCAAACTTTGTGTTATGGGTGATAGATAACTGATAAGTTACTTATAGACTTTATAAATACATTATTTTTTCATCATGTATCAGCCAGACCCGTAACAGAAATTAAAGTGCTGACTATGTCTAAAATTCATCATGCCAATTTATGTTTTTTTTTTGTTCTTTTATGTCATGCGGTAGGCAAACAGGCAAGTGGGCCACCTGATGGAAAGTGGTCACCACTGCCTTTACACATTAGCAACACCAATAGTATCGCTAGTGCGTTGCCCACCTCTATAACACGTTGCTCTGGCAGCAAAAAGGCAAATACCCCACCACTGCCAAAGCCACGGTTCCCCGAATCCCCACCCCATGGAGCACTGGAAACCTTACTAACCGGCAGAAACACAATACTATTTAAAAGAGTTGATGTTGGGCCGTAATGGAATCCGGGACTTCTGCGTGGCAGACCGGCATTAACCAACTGAACCACTCAGATCGAAGAATATGCTTATTATTATATGGACGTTAATTTTGCTTGTAGACAATGTAAATGAATCAGACAGACAGAGATTCACACACATTGTATTTGTAAGTAAATAGGTATTCAATTAATATGACCACTGTTGTTTAGCTAACCAGGAAATTGATTTGATAATGATAATGACATGATAATGAAGTTGATCCACTGATTGTAGGACTCGGAAGTCTGGGGAGTCCGCCTGAGTGAGTACCACCGCCTTATCAATTTCTGCATCCAAGCAACAATGCTCGCATTTACGTGTACCGGTGTGCAAGATAAGGTAGCCAGCGTTAGACATTTCTACTTAGTCCTCTCAAAGACAACGCACCTGCGGTTCTGCATTTTTGTTGCCGGCATGGGCAACAAAAATGGGCGACAGTTACCGCTTGCCTTACAGGTGGGCTCTCCACTTTTCTGTCCTTTACTGTTCTTACAAGTAACTCTACTCTACTTATACTCTTTTAAATAGTATTGTGTTTCTGCCGGTGAGTAAGGTTTCCAGTGCTCCATGGGGTGGGGATTTGGGGAACCGTGGCTTTGACAGTGGAGTGGCATTTGCTTTTTGCTGCCAGAGCAACGTGTTATAGAGGTGGGCAACGCATTAGCGATACTCTTGGTGTTGCTAATGTCTATAGGCAGTGGTGACCACTTTCCATCAGGTGGCCCGCTTGCCTGTTTGCCTACCGTATGACATAAAAAAAAATATACTTTGGTACACTAAACATTAAGGTAGAGAATTTTTTTTAAGTTATACGACAGACAAACAGGCAAGCGGGTCACCTTATGGAAAGTGGTCACCGCCGCCTATGGACATCAGTAACACCGCTACCAATGCGTTGCCCGCCTCTAAAAAGACTTCTAATATACCTCCTGAAGGATCCCATGCCAAAGTCCAAAGGAAACAATGTAGCTGGGAGCTCATTCTACTTCCGAATCGAGCGAGAAATGATTTTTCTAACCTTCGCTTGGATGCTCTTAGATCGTCTACGTAATAAGAGGATAAGTACCAGCCATCTTATGCTTATTTTTAGCCTCCAAGAAAGAAGAGGAGTGTTACAAGTTTGTCGTTTGTATGGGTATCTGTTACTCTGTGTGTGGGTGTGTCCCTCTGTGCCAACGTAGCTCCCGAACGGATGGACAATGCATTGTTGTGTTCCGGTTTGAAGGATAAGGTAGCCAGCGAAATTACAGGCATGAGGCATTACATCTTAGTCGTCACAGTGACAATGCACCTGCGGTTCTGCAATTTTGTTGCCTGCATCCTAAATATATGAATTGTAGATGTTATGGGCGATAGTTGCCGCTTGTCATCGGGTTGGCTGTCTACTCATTTGTCACAGAGTAGCATAAAAAAAAACAGTCATTACATTTAGATTATACCTATTTAGTTAATCTTAAATAAGCAAGACTTACAAGAGTCAACAGCATTGAATTTCGATGCAGTTTCCTTTGTTCGAAAGAGTGTTTAATCTGGATTCCTAGCTTTGTTAGATTAAAATCGATTCAGTGGCTTAGGAAATATTAAAGTATATGTATATGAGTACTCGCTTGGGATTTATCCGACGTTTCGCCGTCGGTAATAATATAATATATTGTCTAATACATTTATTAAAGATATTCTGAAAGTTTCCTTTACTCGAGTCTAGCTCGGTATTTGCTGAGTACCTATCCCGAGACACGCAGGGAAAAGGTAGCTTATACTCCTCCTCATTACCCTATTCCAGTACCCCCTAGATTATTTTTATCGTTCGTTATGTAGTATCTTCAAGAACCTTACTAATTATGGTAATTGTATGAATGGCTGTATAATACAATTATATATTATCTATATTATATCGCTTCAGCTAGCAATCTTAATAGTAGAAACCTTCGTGTGATCCACATAGGTTCCCATCACTTTAAAGATTCACATTTTTTTTACTATTTGTTTTATAAGTAATAATTAATATTAACAATTCAAGTTAAAATTGAATAAAAAGTGCGTCAATTAGGTGCACGCATGTGCACCTTAAATTATTTCCAAAATGTATCAGGATTTATTCTCAGTTTGCAGACATTCACTACAGTACTTACAGAATAAAGCCTTCAATAAAGGATCTGTATTTTATCGATGGATTGCTCTTATAGAAACACACACTTATATTGAAAATTTCTTTCAGTTAATAAGTACTTATTGAATTAGAATAATTAACATTTTACATGGAATTTTATTAAATTCCGTGTAATATAGAAATTCTAAAAGTTTCCCAAAATGTAGACCACAAATTTGGCAGATAGCAAATGATGCACAAACTAGTAGTTCAACGTAATAGGTACCTATGTACTTGTTATACTTAAACAAGTACATAGGCACCTTCACATTTAAACAATAATAGTTACCCTGTAAAGTATTATTTGAACCAATAACATTCAACTCAATTAATGAAAGATAGTTTCAAATACAAATGAACTACATATTAGATACCGATAGATATCAGTTTCTTGTTGACTATTCAAGCGATAGCGACCTACATTTAAACTATAAATGGCGAATATGGTTTTCTGCTCTAATTTCATAACATAAACTATTACTAAAAATGATAATCACAATTAAAAATACAGCAAAAAAGGAAGTACATAAGTACTTACGTGAAAACAATAAAATAAACCTGGCACGCAAAAACTTAAAGAGACGAAGCACAAATTAAAAAGTAAGCTAATAAAAAATTAACAATCACTTCTTTCAATCCGGAAATCGAACAACTTTAAAATTCGAACGTGGAACGGTACAGTTGCTTTGGCGAATGGTTAACGACTGAACTCAATGTACTTGTTAAAGCGGCTTGATAACGCTGAACGGTGCAGTTTTGTCCTTGAACAGCGTAATTTACAATACGGTACATTATCGCCGGATCAACTAATATATTCAGATTAATTTATTGCCCAAAGTGAATATAAGTACATTTACATACCTGGCAGTAAATACAAAGAACAAATGTGCATTCATTTAAGGTTCCACAATAAGAATAAGCGATACAATATAATTGAAACAAAATAAAAATAAATAATAGACCAGTAAAGAAAAAGTAAATATTTTGAGTGAGATATTATATCTGCATTAGCCGTGTGATGTCCGGCAGAGTAGAATAGCACCAACCCCTTACACTTGTGGGTGACGACTAATGTTTTCGAGACAAAAGATCTAGAGTCTTCGTAGGCTGGAAAACGGGCATCAGCGTTTTCCATTGTTATATTCATAACACTGCGATCTCCAACCCGCCTGCCAAGCGTGGAGATTATGGCAATATGTGTATTAATGGCTCCTTTCGTGGGAGAGGCCCTAAGTCCTGCAGTGGACTGTTATGGGCTGTGATGATTATATCTGAATATAAACATCTCACTCAAAATATTGGTATTATCTGAAGATAAGATCTAGACTTTTTAAAACAACAATGATAAATGGTGATTGTTAATAGGCACTTAGATGCAAATGGCATTAGGTACGTAGAAATTATATTAATTTATAATTTATATGTGGATACAATCGACTAAGAAAGTTTAACCTGTCTTCATATTGGTCTAAGAAAGTTTAAAATTCTTTAAATGCCTTGGTTTTTAATGCAACAAATGCACGTAACAACGTCCCAACTGATGGTAGGGAATCGTCTACTAATTTTGCGTAGGCGCAGTCTTAAAACTCGATTTTGGAATGGAATAAGAAAAAAACGTATTGGAGGGGAATAAAGAGAAAACACTCATTTTGTTCAAAATTATTTATATTCGAAAATTTTACAATGGCCTTAAAGCTATTTATTACTATTGAGAAGACATTTGCTGTCTATACTTGGCAAAACTTAAATAACCTTACATCTAATTTGAGCGTTAACACGTACACGTAGAGTTTTCGATAAAAAATTATTTATTATTTTTATTTCAAACAACAATAAATATATAGACGTTTCTCTACGTTACGTCATCTCCATGCCCTCTGCTGAATTCGATCCTCCTTCACAGATACGAAGCCGAAATGCAAGAATCATTTATTTTCATAACTTCTTCATAAAATTACATCTAGTTAAATAGGCAAAATTGACGACAAATACAAAGGCGGTGTTTTAAAACTCTTATAAAATTCAAAATAATACTTTTTTTCTTCTTCTTTTTAATTTTAAGGTCTTACTGGCATCTAAATATACTCTATTTAGAAATTTAAAAACTTTCAAAATCTTATAAATTATAAAAACTTAACATAATATTTTTTCTCTTTTTTTTTAATTTATGACTTAGTTACTGGCGTCTAGCTATACTCTATAAAAATAATGTATTTATTGATCTGTTATGTCCAAAAATAGATATTTGAGCAAATGTTTATCTACTTGCGAAAGAGAGCTGGCAATTTCATAGATAAAAACTTATTATTATAATATAATGTATCTCAATAGGAAAATACAAATAGTAGAAAACGAGAAATATATTTTATTTGAGTAGGACATGAAATATCTCTTTAACGATTGAAAGTCCTACTCAATAAATAAATTTAGACCCTTTAATCTAATAATATTCGCGTAAAGAGATCCAAGCATATCATAGTATAAAAATTTTAACAAAATTTCGTATTGTATGATTGTGTGTGTTGATTTGTTGTGGCGTCCAGTTGACAATAAATTATTTATTTATTTTAGGGTCAGCATATTGTTCAGCTGCTTGCACCATAAGTAGACCCGGTGTGTTCCCTGATCAATATAATCTGGATGCCTTAAAGGCTAGACTGAATAGGCTGTTCCAAGACGGGCATGCTTCGTCTTCGGCCGCATCGTCACTTACCAACAGGTGAGATGACGGTCAAATGCCTGTCTTGTCTAAATATAAAAAAAATACGGCTTTGGCTTATAGCACAGAACAAGGATCGGGCCACACCACCCGCACAGGCTGGGGGCAAGACTCATCGGCTTTTAAGCTCTGTGCCTCCCACTTCTGTGCATATCCTGCTGGTGGAGGTTCCTGTGCTACAATAGGCTGAGGCGGTGGCGGCACAACTACTTCCATTTCATCTGGAGGCAACAGGTTCGTTGCCGGCTCATATACCGTGGCCTTAGCTTCCAGAGCTGAAAAAAAAATCTACGTTATTATTCCACATTCAATTGTGTACTGGTGGTTGTACTCCGTCAAGCCCGAGGAGTCCATGTGGATGGATAACACTGTACAAGAGGCAATTTTTTGCGTTGTTGTGTTCCGGTTTGAAGGATAATTGAAATTATATTAAATAATCATTTATTCCGGACCATAATCCATATTTATGTTAGTAACAATGGTGCTCTTGCAAAACTATATGAATCTGTTCAGTGTAATCGCAGGCATGAGACTACCATCTTAGTCCTCGCAATGACAACATACCTGCGGTTCTGTGCGCCGGGTTGGAGCCACCCGAATTGGAACCTACCTACAGTTCCTTACAGAATCATCAGAGCCCATAACAGTCCACTGCATGACTTAGGGCCTCTCCCACGAATGGGGAAATGATTGCCGTAATCTCCATGATTGGCAGGCAGGTTGGATATTACAGTATTATAAATATAACAACGGAAAACGCAGTTTTCAGTCTACGGAGACTCTAGATATTTTGATTTTGATATCTATCATCTAATATTAGTCGCCATGTACGACACCCACGAGTGTAAAAGAGTTGGAGTTATTTACTCTGCCAGACACTACACGGGTACAGCATACCGCAGCTAAACAAAGATTATTTTCAATAGTACAGTGTTCCTGCCGGGGAGTAAGGGAGACCAGGGCTTAGGCAGTGGCAGGACCTAGCATGTTTTCTTGCCTATCCTATCTGCTGCCAATTCAACCTGTGATCACCTTGTGTTATGTCCAAAGCCAGTGATGACCATTTTCTGACCAGGCACTTTAATGGCGATTGCTCCACCACCGACAAGATTTATAATGATGATGATACCTATCGTCATCCTACCTACCTATCTATGATCTGTCCAGACTGACTTGTCTTATTTTGTGAACAAACAGTACTAAAATCACGACTTGCCGTATCAATCAATTGAATGCTTGTTATCTTACCTCATTTTGCTTGTTGTGTTCTTTATATTTTTCCAATAAAAATATCATTCAGCTCAATGAAATTTGCAGTTCTTATAAAAACAACTTACGTTGAATAACTTTCCTCTCCACCATTGCCCTTTCCGCCATTTTCTTAAAACGTTTTCCGTAGGTGTTGTAGATATTAACTATAGAGTACAAGACTGTACAAGACTGTACTTGTAAATATTGTATTTCCACTCTTGAAAGTTAGCCACCACTTTAAAACTATAACACAAATCCTTTTGCACTTTTTTCAGGTTGATTGTGATTATTTGTGGTTATAGATTATCGTCAAATATTAATTCATAACGTCTGCTTTAGTTCAATTCTAGTTTACGACTGAATTCCTTTCTCAATTCGCGAATTCATATTTAAAAATACATGCAAAGTCTCACACACTTATCTGCCCCGGTGACGGAGTCACGGTTGTTGACAACAAAATGATATTTCGAAATCGCGACACTTAGTTCCTGTTTTGACCACAGTGGCAGATAAGTTTGTGGCACTATACACAAAGCGATGATTCAAGGTGACGTCAGGATACGTCAGGCCCGCAAGCAACAACTAATATATTTGCAATATATCAAATAATATATGATATATTCTTTATTACTTTTGGCAAGACACGGATTGTCTTACGGGTTTGTACGCGGCATCGATTATTCCATGTGGCGTAGACAGAAGTGATCAAAATCTTGATCCTTTGAGCCAAATTGGTTACGAACTGTGCGGTTCCAAAGTAAATTTCTCCCACGCACACTAAGGTTGTGGAATGAACTACCTGGAGAGGTTTTCCCTAGAGAGTACAGGAGTTCTTCAAGAAAGGGGTAAAAAGGATTTTACGGGGTCGGTAACGCGTGGGTAATGCCCCTGGTATTGCAAACGTCCATAGGCTGCGGTGACTGCTTACCATCAGGTTTACCGTAAGCTCGTTTGCCACCTGTGTGGTGTAAAAAAATCACATTGTTCCACTTTCTATGGTCCTGACGAACGTCATTCGGTTCTTCATCAACCTATACCTAAATGTGAGGTAGGGCATACTCTCAATCAATACCAAGAACTGACGCTGGTGGTACTGGTGTTCGGTAATAGCAATAGAAATATTTATTTACCTATAATTTAACAGATTTATGTAACAATGTATGTTTAATACAATAGTTTCTTCTGAAAAAATGGTTCATACTAGTTTCAAACTAAACTCGCGTTCTCAGCACGTATATTAGACGGGAAATACACGCGACGTACCTTTTCGACGATTCCCGTCTAATATAATAAAATCGTTCATGACTCAGCGTATGGGTGAAGGTGGAACCCACACCCGCTGGTATTCTGTCATCTCCAGAAATCACCAAGTACCTACGTAGTTACAATAAAGTTATTTATTTTCTGTACTTAGCTGAACCGGGGATATCGATAGCGACGTCAAGACCCGAATAACCTCGGCTAAGGCCAAATGGTGGGACGTACCGATGCTGTTTTCTTTTATTTAAAAATATGTTTTATCTTGGTTTGTATGGTTCTTAGCATTGTTTCATTAAAATCGGTTTAGTAGTGTAGGGATTACCTAGGTTTATGTTATTACCTAGACCTAGACGGCTGATTGAATTCGTATTACATTTTACACACGCAGTGTACCTACATTACATATTAAAATTGATATTTTCATCGAATCCTACGACAATAAAGTCCTATAACAAACCTTAGAACCTCTATTGGTGTTCAAAGCAGAGCACCTAGTAATTCAGGCGGCACAAAGACGTTAAGAGAAAGTTCTGTGCTCACGCGTCCACGCGTCATAATCTCAGCGTCCAAGTGGAACTGGCCGGCAAAACTTCCCCTTAAGTTCAAACAATATATGACCAAGTTTTGTATTGTGGCTGCAGCCAGTATTGGGTGGAACTTGCACGACAGTTCAGTGGTGACTAGACGAGGTACCGTTGAATGCATTCATGTATTGCATGTGCACAAAGATGTGCATGGTTTACATCAGTAATTTTTGAATATCCAACCGTATCACAATAACACGATTTAGAGTCTCTCCCACAAAAGAGGAAGTTATAGCCATAATCTCTGCGCTTGGCAGGCGGGTTGGAGATCGCAGTGTTATAAATATAACAATGGAAAACGCTGCTGCCCATTTTACAGTCTAGGGAAACTCTAGAAGTTTTGATTCGAATATATTAGTCACTTTGTGCGACACCCGCGAGTGTAAGGGGTTGGTGATTCTACTCTGCCGGACACCATCCATATAGGTAGTGAGAACTAAACATACCTACAGTCTATCAGCCGCAATATACACGATCTGTTACATTGGCTTTTCAAGATAAATAACAAAAATTCAGAGCATATTAGTCATGGCGTCCTCACGCCAGAATTTGCGTATTATCTTTCAAATTGGACATACGAGTACGTTAGATAAGGCAGTGGTATCTCTCCGGATAGAGCGTCCGTGGACTCCGTGGCCTTGATTAAGGGGTCCGACTCGTATCTCGAGAACCGGGTTCAAACCCCAGTACCGCCATGTACCAATGACTCTTTTCTCAGTTATGTAAATTAGTTGAACACTATCCGATGCTGTTACGGTGAAAGAAAATATCGAGATGAAGCCTGCACAATGAGGCGAATGTGTAACCATTATCCAGTCTGGTCAGGTTCCCCTGTTAACAGGATCACGGAGGTCAGATGGCAGTCACTCCATTTTAATTACTGACCTGTGAAATCCTGCATCGTGCGTGGTCAAGGCGGACCCGGATCCTTGCGCTCGAAAGCACATCCGCGATATTAACGCCAAGATTATATTTTAATCTCTCCGGATAGATTCTTCTGACTTCTCAGAATTTAACCATCTAACAAGGAAATATCACAAACACGAATTCTCCAAATGGAATGAAACTTTGTAGGTTTGTAGCGGAGGTGATCTGATCAGAACCCCATGTCTTATATCCCTATTATCAGGTAGGACTCCGCCTAAGCCTGTGAAGCCTAAGGTAAGGAGTCCACCTAGGCTCACCCACCACATGTACTCATACCAGCGCCTTATCTACTTCTACCAAGCAAGTTGTGTTCGGATTTGAAAGATAAGACAGCCAGCGTAATCGCAGGCATGAGGCATTTCATCTTACCTAGTCCTCACTTGCTTACTTGCCAGTGGCGTCATCTAGTGGAATTTTGGTCATGCTATAGCCCCAATTCTACTCTCACGGACATCATCCTGACCACCATTGACGACCTGAGTGGTTCAGTTGGTTAACATGCCAGTCGCCATGCCGAGGTCCAGGGTTCGATTCCCGGCCTCGCAGAAACTGTTACGGGTCTGGGTGTAGGATATATAATAAGTATGTATTTAAAATTATAAAGTATATATGTAGTTTATCAGTTAGTTATCTAACACCCATAACACAAGCTTTGCTTACTTTGGGGCTTAATGGCGCTGTGTGTTATTTATCCTGGCAAAAGGTATAAATATCGACCGACTAAGCATTCCAGTTAATTTCTTTCGTTTACCAAAATAAGTATCCACTCGATCAACCCCCTAACTGCATTAGAAGGTCACGTACAGAACAATTTAACACTCAATTTGTATAACGAAAGACGGAACGGGGTGACGAAAAAAGCACAGAATCGTTCGCTAAAGAGAGGGTAATGCTGGTTTGGTATTCGGGACACGAAACTTGGGCTAGTTCACTTGGAAAAATTGAGACTCGTTTTTTATTCTAGGGTTTGTATTTGACGTAACACTTTGCCAGTTTACCTATAGAAAAACTAATTGGCCAAATATTTTAATACGTCATAAATAATTAGAAAGTCTTATTAGTTTAATTACCTTAAAAAATTTGATAACCATTTTAAATTTGGCAGGTCACCGCAGATTTTACCTGTGCTACCAATAAAAAAATTTAAAATTGAAATGATTGAGTGTTGATTTTTGTACAGGCGAAATTGTCACAAAACAATGCACATGTACCTAATCAGTTAACTTTATTTTTTTTGCCCGAACGCCTGCAATATATTTCTGTGCAATCACACACAATCGATGTTATTGTTATAATGTTTGTAGTAGGCCCCCTTATCCCACCCCCTCCTTGGGTCGTTTATTATCAATGCTGAGGGTCGTGCCCTGTTCAGGTGACTTTCACGTGGACTATGTTGCGCCAGCTTTCTCTATCTTCGTAAGCATGGATGGAATCGTACACCGAGGCGTCCAGGATAGAGCAGACCTGGTCTGACCAGTATGGCCTTCTACCTCTAGGCCTCTTCCCACTCATTTTGCCCGCAAAAAAAATATGATACAGGGTTATAAATGATATTCTAATATGCTAATCCTATATTTGATGCGACAGGTCAATGACGTACTGTCTGCTATAGACGAGTTTTTGCATACGTAATCTCTTTTTTACCTCGATATTTTGACGCAGTTGCATGTGTCATGGTCGCGAGTTGACTGGTGCCGCTGTGTAAAGTCCCAACCACCTCACGACCATGACGCATGCAACTGCGTCAAAATATCGAGGTAAAAAAGAGATTACGTATGCAAAAACTCGTCTATAGCAGACAGTACGTCATTGACGTGTCGCATAGGTATTTCGGAGAACCCCGTATGTTTGACGGTCGTTTTGGTATATTCTGAGATTTTGGGGTTTTTTGTACACAGTAGGAACTTTTGTTGTCTGGTTATTACGATTGACTATTACAAATTTTGTGATATATTTTTGCAGTCTTTACAAATACTAAAGTATAAAAATTATCAACGTAGTTGTGTGGCACAGATTTTCTCACAACATGAATGCACATGCATCCTACAGGAGTAGGTACTTACGTCTACCTACCTGAAAATTATAAAGGACTTTTGCCGACAACCCCAAGGACCCCCAAAACAGTAAGCCGACAAATTCTTGCAAATTAGCCGGTACACGTCAAAAAGTTGCCGATAAAGCAATTTGGTCCACGGCGATTGGGCAGCACCCCACGCCCACGGCCAGCGCTGGGGAATTTGCATACTTTACCGTTCTCATAAAAGAGTTTACACGGCCAACGAAAAAGTTCCTAATGATACTAAACTTCGCGAATTGACTGCGCGAATAATATCGGAGGGAATTTTTGATTATCAATTTTGCTACCTTCTTCCCTGTTGGTCGCTTGTTTTGAAGGAAGTTGGGTGGATTTTTTGCTGGAACTTCATTTACGGTTTTTTTTCTGTATAATAAAATAAATTATCTCTGCGTTAATATCTCTGTGTTGACCATGATCCGGGATTTGGCAGATCAGATAATTACAGTGGAGTCATTTGATCTCCGGGACCCTGCTAGGGTGCTACCAGGGAAACCTGACCAGAATGGATCATGGTTAAACTCCTGAATGTGCAGGTTTCATCACGAATCGTGATTCACGAGGTTTGCCTTCACCGTAAGAGCATCAGTTAGCATTCAACTAATGTAATGAACTCAGAAAAGAGTCATTGGCACATCGCCGCAGCGGGATTCGAACCCGGTACCCCTCGCTTACGAGTCGGATACCGTAACCGATCGGCCACCGACTCTCCATTTTTGCATAATAACAATTATAGTAAAAACAAGAACAGGAAAAGACGCACATGTTAAATTATACAGTGCCGAAGATATTTTCCTAATTTTCGGTTCGAAATAATTTGTCGGCGAAAACAAAGCCCTTCTTAGCCATAATGCCGGTCGCATAAGTCCCCCTTTTCAATTAAACCGTCGAATGAGAGAAGTATTTTTTTCGCGGGTAGAAGTCAAATAACATAATTTGGAGGGTAGTGCATCAAGCCATCTCCTTGGAAGGTGTCGGCCATAAAAATGCCACAAAGAGACAAACTGCGGATTGACAGTGTTGTAAAGATTAAGAGGGATGCACACTTGCCAGTAGCTTGTTTGGGGTTGGTCTATTGATAATAATATCCTTATTAGCTGCCTTGGTGGACTGGCTTACTTCTTAATTATACTAGACATACCTATATAATATAATATAGCGTTCCGGCTCTGCCTGGCATTGTCGAGCACGGTTCGGTCGTGGTTGGCGAGGGATACGTTTCGGTCAGCGTGTCACTGTGTGTTTCCTTCCTACTTTCCTACCCCCCTCCTTTTTGACGATTGAAAGAGATATTTAATGTCCTAATCAATAAAGAAATTTTAAATTTTGAATAAAATATTAATTAATTTCACAGACATAATTTTTTCTCTATGATTTATTTACCAAAATTACAACATTTCAGAGTGTAATGGTACAATTTTAACAGTTTTAAGTTCGGACCAAAGATATTGGAAAGTTGGCTACTATCATGCAATTTTTTTACAGATTTATATATTTAAAGACAGATCTTAAGTTATATAGTTTCATACAATGCAGCTGTGTTCATATTTGTGCTGATTTCCAGACTCCTACACTAGGCTAACCTGTATTGCTGGAAGAGTAATTTATCAATTTAGAATTTGGTTTTTGTTTTCTTTCATGAGCGGCTATTCTAAAATAATCTAATATCGTCTTCCTATGATGAATACGGTACATTTAAGAAAACAATGCCTCGCGCGAGCAGGGGTTCTATTTTTGTATGGCTCTAATTTTTATTTTCGGCATGAAAATTAAACGTTTTTTAAACTGATTTTTCCATTTTTGACCCGTTCGCTTCCGGTGTTGCCAATGTAATTTTAAAAATATTGAATTTTTCATTCCTAAAATCAAAATTGAAAACTGTTTGATTCGATGAGAGCGTTTCAAACATAGAGTCCTACGTGCTGCAACGATGCATTGGCGACGTGTTCGCGAGATCTTATTTTTTAGACAGTAGTTAAACATTGAATAAACTTATTATCCTATCGTTCTTATCCAACTTAATTATTGTAATAAATACGGTTGCAAGGATGTTTGCAAAACTTCTAACGGATTTTGACGAAATTTTGCGGTGATGTAACTTATAGGAATCAATATGAGGCTCAGGAGAACATGGCTTAACCGAATTTTAAAAGCGCGTACGAATCCGCGCTCATTAGCTAGTAAAAATAAATACATACATACAATACCATCCGAGTAGGCAGAGACTATCGAGTGCCACAAGCTACGATCCTGACACACCTCTCTCGCCTCTTCCACATTCATTTATTTATTATTTATTCGTATGGCAAAAATACAATATACGAGAAACACATTCAATTACAAATTTAAATCAAGCGAAGTCAGTCAGTCCACATTCATACATCTTGCCGACGTAACTCCTGATGTAAACCTGAGTGGTTCAGTTGGTTAAAATACATTAACATGCGCCTACCACGCAGCCCTGGCCCGATTCCTGGCCTGACAGAAATTGAAATGATTAATTTTAATTTCTGTTATTGGTCTGGGTGTTATATGTAGGTGTGTTTAAGTAGTTTATCCGTTGACGAGCACCCAAAACACAAGCTTTGCTTACTTTGGGGTTAGATTGCGCTGTGTGAATTGTTCAAGCATCAGTGTCAAAATAAAAAGTCAACTTCGTAATCGTTCTTTTATTTCGATAACATAAGTACATCACACGAAAAAAAATAGTAACCGCAATTCACTTCAATATCCCCGCCAGTGTGCTAGCTCCCTTACAGCTCGTTAAACCGGGCATTGATAGAAGATATAAAATCACTAAGTGAACTCGGCAGTAAGGCCTCACGGAAGTCTCAGTATCCAGTGCTGTCAATAAAAAATGCGGTGACTTCTATTACTCGGAGACATAAATATTCTAGACTTACATACATATATGTATACACGTACAGTCAGCTGCGGAGTTATCGGACCCCCTTATCGAACCCCTACCACCCCTACTACATTTAATGTATGTTAGGAGGGGGGGCTTCACTCCGCAGCTGCCTGTACATATTCACGCCCGTATCCCATAGGGACAGACACTTTAATCAAATACTACCGAGTATCACAAACTACGATCCTGATACACCTCTTTCGCCTCTTCCACATCCATGCATTAACAAACAAACAGACTTATTCTAGGTTTATTATTTCTATAGTCAACTTATGTTTTCACGTGGGATATTACGGATAAGATGGAGGAGGCTCGCCTGTGCTGGTTTGGTCACGTGTTGCGTAGCCCCAGTGCCGAAACCTGCCGGTATCAGGAAACAGGCCCGTGAGCGACCCAAGAAGCAATGGATTAACATCACTGAGTCGGATGCGAGAGCCAACGGCTTACGACGAGAGGATGCCGGAGACCGGGCGAGGTGGAGAAGAATGAGTAGAAAAGCGTACCCTGGCAGAGGCCGGGATATAATAAGCGCTAGGACAATGATGATGTTGTGCTGACTTAATATGTTTTGGAAACGATTCGTTCACTTATCACTTAGCGACAAGAATCACTAACCTTCATTACAAGAAACGCCTACGGCTTACTTAAGAGCAATATTGCTTTTAAGATTATTTGTTTATGATTGTGTTTTCGTTTTATCGTTATTATGAACTAGTGCACTGATTGACTTGAGCCTTCTTCACATTATTAAGAGGATTTAGGTGGGTCTTATATATAGGACATTTGCCGTTTGGTAAGTATTTCTTTATTTAAAACGTAAGTACACAGTCAACTGTCAACAGTTGACTCTAACAGTCAACCAGAGAGTTAATAGAATTATCCGCCCTTACAAGTGTCGTATAAGTAATAGTTCAAAGGAGACTGGGCAAAAGTGGTCTATGAACCAGCAGCATTACGGTGATGACTTATGGGTTTGGGTGCCTTAGCTGCATATTTGTACAAGATGGCATCAAAATCGGTCCTGGCAGTTTCGAGAAAAAAACATTTATTTGTCACATTTGTATGACAAGTGCGGTATTCATTGAACCAGCAGTGACTTGGTTACGGAGTATAGGTTGAGGACCTTACGCTTTGTTCTTATGCAGCACGACATCAAAATCGGTCCCGGCAGTTTCAAGAAAAATGGATATTTAAGCTTTCGCACATTTCTATGACTAGTGACGTATTCTTTGAACCAGCAGCGACATGATTACGGAGTATAGGTAGAGCACCATCAATTATGTTCTTATGCCGCACAACACCAAAATCGGTCATGGCAGTTTAGAGAAAAAAGCATTTATTTGTCTTATGCTTGTATGGCAATTTCTTGGTTACTTGGTTACGGAGTATAGGTTGAGGACCTTACGCTTTGTTCTTATGCCGCACGACATCAAAATCGGTCCCGACAGTTTCGAGAAAAATGGATACCTTTCGCACATTTGTATGACAAGTGACGTATTCTTTGAACCAGCAGTGACATGGTTATGAAGTATAGATTGAGCACCTTCAACTATGTTCTTATGCCACTAGACATCCAAATCCGTCCCGGCAGTTTCGAGAAAAATACGTTATTTTGTCACACTTTTATAACAAGTGCGGTATTATTTGATTCAGCAGCGACATGGTTACGAAGTATACGTTGAGCACATTGAGCTCTGTTTTGATGCCGCACAATATCAAAATCGGTCCCGGCAGTTTAGAGAAAAATACATTCATTTGTTATACTTGTATGACACGTGCCGTATTCTTTGAACCAGTAGCAACATGGTTACGGAGAATAGGTTGAGGACCTTCAGCTATGTTCTTATGCCGCACGACATCAAAATCGGTCCCGGCAGTTTTGAGAAAAATGCATGTCTTTCGCACAGTTGTATGACAAGTGACGTATTTTTTGAACCAGCAGCGACATAGTTACGGAGTATAACTTGAGGACCTTCACCTCTGTTCTCATGCCGCACGATATCAAAATCAGATTCGTCGGTTTCGAGAATACGACACTAGTAATACAAGTGTGACAAAATAATGCTTTTTTCTCAAAACTGAAATGTCCGATTTTGATGTCGTGTGACATAAGAACACAACCTATACTCATAACCATGTCGCTCCTGGTTCCAAGAATACGGAAATTGCCACTCAGACATGTGATAAATAAATTATTTTTCCTCGAAACTGCCGGGACCGATTTTGATATCGTACGGCATGAGAACAGAGGTGAAGGTCCTCAACTTATACTCCGTAACCATGTCGCTGCTGGTTCAAAAAATACGTCACTTGTCATACAACTGTGCGAAAGACATGCATTTTTCTCAAAACTGCCGGCACCGATTTTGATGTCGTGCGGCATAAGAACAAAGTTGAGGATGCACTGTAACCAAGACGGCATTTGTTATACAAATGTGACAAATGAATGCTTTTTTCTCGAAACTGCCGGGTCCGATTTTGATATCATACAGTAAAAGAAAAGAGTTGCAGGTGTTCAACCCATATACTGTAACGATAACTCCATCGGTTCATAGTAAAGGGCACTTCCCATACAAAATGTACCAAGTAATTTTTTTTTTTTAAGATTTGCCGGTCAGATTTTGATGCCCTTCTCTACAATGATGTATTTGAGGGTGCTACATGTAAATACTATACCGATATTGTTATTTGGCTATAGTCCACTTCCCCTACATACTTACCCAGTCTCCTTTTTAATTCAATGAAATAGGTAACTGCTTTTAAATAATAGATTCATGGCAAAGGCAAAAAGGTTAAAAAAATGTTTCAATTAAAATATAGTATAATTATTATTATTGAAGACAGTTGGTTAGTCTGCCACGAGAGGTTCCGGATTCGATTCCCGACCGACCAGAAATTTATATGATGAATATTAATTTCTGTTACGGTCTGGGTGTTATATCTATAAGAAGTATGTATTGTATGCAGTTATTAAGCACCTACAACACAAGCTTTACTTACTTTGGAGATAGATGGCGCTGTGTGAATTGTCCAAGACGACAAATCTCTTGACGCAAATCAGCTACAACAGTTACTTCATCTTGGCGTTAAGGTCCCGGTTGTGCTCTCGCACACGAGGGCTCGGGGTCCGCCTTGACCATGATCCAGGATTTAGCAGATCAGATAATTACAGTGGAGCGACTGCCATCTGACCTCCGTGACCCTGCTACCAGAGGAGCCTGACCAGATTGGATCATGGTAACACATTCAGTCACCTGAAAGTGCAGGTTTTATTACGATGTTTTCCCTGACCATAAGTCGGATACCCTAACTGCTCGGCCACCGAGATTCTCGACGCAAATGCCGTAATACTATTTGCTCTTTTTACCTAATTTTAAAAAGGCTTGTAAGGCCAAATGTTTGGTACATGTACTGAATATGAAAATGATATGACGTATCAAACACCTATATTCAACCAATACCATTAAAGACAGACACAAAGAAAAATAAAACACACAAAAAGATATCACTGTCATCTGTCGTTGCTAACCAATTCAATCTCACTTAAGGGTGAGCCTATTCTTGGAGGGAAATTCCAATTTCCATACACGTGGTATTACAGAAACAGCCCCCGGGCACAGCGACAGCGATCTACTCAAATTGAGACCAGCCGCCACAAATTATGTTTGATTTTATTTCTTTACAATTTCTTTTCGATACACTTCGCCTTGAGAAAGATGTAAGTGTTGGCTTTGATGTTGAGTTACGAACTCTATTCGGTGACAGGAAAGTTTATTTTTGCTTGCAGATATTCGCTTTTTGGTAGGTTTCTTGCGCTGTACGAAAATACACGGGACAATTTTGTTTTGTTCTTAGTTGACCAAAAATACTACATATTAGATATCTCAATAACGTCTTAAATGTGAAGTTTATTGTTCGCAAAAAGAATATTTTATACATATTTTTGTACGGAATACTCGAAAGGAATAAGACAGTGTTTTTATCCCGTAAGATACCTACGCTAAAAAGTTGTAAATGTGCAGGGTTCCTCACGACATTTTTCCTCACCGTAAGAGCATCGGTTACTGTTCAGTTCAATTCAGAAAAGAGTCATCACCACATTGCGGCACTGGGGTACGAATCTGGTACCTCGTGGTACAAGTCGGACCCCTCAACATTATGCCACCGGCACTCTTGTCACATAAACGGCCCGTAACACAGAACAAATAAGTTTAATATCGGTAATTTTATTACATTTCAAATCAGAAATTGAGCTGCTTACAACAATAGCAAATCTTTTTATTTTAGTTTTTGTTTCATTTGTTCTTTGCTATGTGGTATTATGTGTCAAAGTACAAATAATACGTCAAAATAAAAGTCCATCAAGCAGCTACCTATAAGTTTTGTGTAAAGTGTACGCAATACTTACAGAATGACGAAAAAATATGGAAATATATTATCCAAATTAGTCCATCTTTCTTGATTTCCATTTACTTCTACTCATGAAAAAGCTTCTCACATCCACGCAAAACAACCCCGTATAACCCCACCCCTAGCGGGCTAATGTTCGATTCTTGATGTATATCGAATGTGATCTTTTTGCGAGTGCGAGGGATGTAGGGGCTCTTAAACGACGTGCGGTATTGATGTCTTTTTTTCTATCAGATAAACACGTTGCGAGCTTGTAGGAGATGCGTTGATGTGCTTACGGGGCGGTTGAGATTGCAGTATGGTAATACGTGTTCTTAACGTATTGTCAGAGAGTTGTTGGTAGACAAACAGACAAGCGGGACACCTGGGAAGAGATTCTCGGGCTTTTAACATTAAAATTCGACATTTTCTTTAAACACAAATGGTATTGTAAAAGTCACTGAATTGCAAGCAAAAAACTTATACACAACGATTTTCGCCAATCCTTTATTGACGAAGACATTTTAAATAGATTAATATAGAAAAATGTCGAATTCGAGATGTTACAACTCACAGTGCGAGAATTAGGCGAATTAGGAGTATCCGACTCGCAAGCGAGAGGTACCGGGTTTGAATCCTGCTGCGGCCATGTAAAAATGACTCTTTTTTGAGTTATGTACATTAGTTGAATTCTAACCGCTCTTACGGTGTATGAACTGATGTTCATTATATACCGCCGACTTTGACACATAATGTTTTAAACTATCGCGGTTATCCGGGTTTCCTATCGCCTACCTTTGACATAGTTAGACCCAGGTCTCACCAGTATAAAGGTTAATAGGAAAATGAACCATATCTCCAACATACGAAAGCGTTATTGAAACACTCGAAGAATAACAAGCAAAGATAGAACACAAAAGAATTACATCTCAACGTGGGCAATAAAATATCCATGCGGCCAATTTTCCTATTCATTTAAGGGGAAGTCGGCTGTATCAAAATTTAGTATACCCGAGTAAGGAGTCGAATAAAAATTTTAGTACCACCCATATTCTGGCAGTAAACTGTGGTCAATCCGTGGCGGTCCGTTTACGAGCCGTAACGTGGTCACCCTGGCGTCGAAAGGTACGCATATTGCGCACAAATTGTAGGACATTGCTTTTATGGTGCATTCTGTCGATATAAAGATATATTAGGGCGGCTGGATGTGGGAAAGCTTTACGAGTAATACCAGTAAATATATAGTTCTTTTACCTCCGTCTGGTGAGATCGTGTGGTGGGTATATTATTTTAAATCATCACCATCGACGAAATCATTATCAGGACTTACTATCGCGACACGAGCCACCTGAGGGGCCCACTGATAACAAGCGCCATGACATCAGCCATGGTTTTTGCTAAGTGGACACCATTATACGTCTTTTCATGGCACAGGTAATGATAGAACATTGTAATGATTGATTGTTTTTTTTTTGTTTTTTTTTTTTATGTCACACAGTAGGCAAACAGGCAAGCGGGCCACCTGCTGGAAAGTGGTCACCACTGCCTGTAGACAATAGCAACACCAAGAGTATCGCCAATGCGTTGCCCACCTCTATAACACGTTGCTCTGGCAGCAAAATTACAAAATTTATTTATTTATTTATTTACCTAACTTACTACATATTTGCGCCATTGAACGCTGCGACCAGCTGCTCATTCATATATCGGGAACTAACCAAGCAAAAGCACACAAGTCTTGGTCAACAATTTAAGGCGTACATTTTTTTTTTTTTTATGTTGTAACAGGAATGATTTTCAAGTAGAAATTTACAAAAAATGATAGCTTCAAAATTGAAAAAGAAACTTTTCCAGAAAATATTATTCATAAAATCATTTTCAGTGAATCTTTTACAGGATATTTAATTTGAAACGAAAACTTGATGATCATCAAACGCAATTCACATAAATCCGAGTATTTAACTTGCGTGCTATATTGACCTATAAGTGCATAACTTGGGACGTCATTAAAATACTTGATATTTTCTTGACTTTTTTTATTCACATATTTTTCAGCTTTGAGAAAATTAAAAATAAATCGATAACAAAAGTAATCAATTTTAGTATCTCAACTACAACAGTTTCACTGTAAAAAGTCGCACCAACTCCACGTTCATTAGACTCATTTTAATAGCATTGATTATTTACAAAAAGATGTAAAAATAAAAAGACCAAGTGACCGCAAAGTTAAGAAGGTCTCTTACAATGAGATTCAACAGTCATTAAAGTAAAGGACATGGTACATTTATGATGTGCTTAATTAAATTAAGTAAGATTCAAAAACATTTTTTACTTTTTAACAGTGCGCATTAAAAATATTCACGATTTTATTCAGGTAAATTCTTATTGGGCTAATATCATGGATTCACTTCCTGTTTATAATAAAAAATATATTTGACCTACTTCCACCAACTTTTAATAATTTATAGCCCCAATTGTATATAATTTCAAATTTTAACAATATAAACAATAGATAAACTTCAGAAATCGAACGCATGCGGTACCGAACCCGTATAAGATCAGTGATCTGTAAAACGGTGTAAGACAAAAAAAATTTCAGAAATGACTTAACAATTTGATAACTCTTTACTCTCATCATCACTTGATGGACTGTGTTTTTTAAACGAAGCTTTATACTTGGCTCTAGCCTTTTTTTAAATCTCCATCATATCGTGATCATCTCTTTGATAAGCCAGTTGATACGCAGTCTCTCCTGCATAGTTTGTGGCCTCTATATCGGCGTTCAGTGTCCCACACAGCCACTCAGCTACATGATAATTCTTCTCCCAGACGCATAAGTGCAGTGGAGTAAAACCACCGCGTCCTTCTTTCCCGTTGATGTCCGCTCCAAGATGCACTACGAATTCCATCATATCTACAGCGTGATATGCTTTGCACTTCACGATGATATGGGTGCACAGTTGTCCATTGTAGTCTTTTGTATTTAGGATTGTAGGGATTGGCTCGTCTAAAAATGTTGCCATCCGCCGAAGAAGAGCTATGGAGTTTGCTTGACATACCTCATGAAAGAAGTTTTCTCCCAAGTGGTTCCTCACAATTAAGATCTGAAGTAGCCTATCGGAGTTCATCTTCACAATTTTTTTTACCACATACTGAGCACCGATTTGAAGTAAAGATTTGTAAGGACTGCCACACTTAGTAGAACAAATTGATATTTATTAGAGCTAATTATCAGCCAAGAATAATAGGTCATGTCAATTGCGATCAAAGGTCGGGTATTTTTCAGCCTGTTTGTGTCGTTGTTATCGGTAGTGTCTGGAATTAATTAGCTCCTGTAATACAATTACATTGTTTCTTCACTCGGACTTTCAGATAAGAATTTCAAGAAATCTTCTGTCGAATTCCATATTTAATGAGAAAGTTTTTGCCTTGCTGCTATTAACGTCAAAATTTTTATCATTCAACGGTCATTGTATTCGTAAGCCATGTGGAGAGACATTATTCCATCAACAAGGAAAACTAACTTGGTATTCCCGTTAAAAATCCAATATCCTTGTCACGCTTTTAATGAGACGTAAAGTCCAAATACCTATCGAATAATATAAACAGCTGCGCGTATAAAAATATATATCATACAACTATAGCATATGAGCTACATAGATTATCTGGATCAATTTCTATAGCTATTTTAAACTTTTTTCTTCCACTAGTAAAACGTGTTCCAAAATTTTGTAACACAACGCATACTGTTCTGGTAAAATAACACTGGAATGTATTTGACTTCTGATTTTTACCACTGTTTGAGGAAGTGAAATTCTTTTTTTTTCAAATAATTGTGTTACTGCGCTATCTATAGAACAAAACGTTTCCGTCCAACCGGAACCTGGAGAAGAATGGATCACAATGGGTCCAGGCATTAAGAAATCGTTTTCAGGGTACTCGATTAGCATGTACTGTTTCCGGTGGACCGCTCTTCGAAAATCCAAAAACTCTTTCAGGTCTGTGGAAGTGTTGCTGTTAGGCCATTTGAATAAGCAAAAATTGGTTATTTCGCGCGATGCTTCGGTCATTGTATTAGTAATCCGCAGTCGGGTCTTGATCGAATTCACTCCTTCCGTGATTTCAATGGTTCTGATTAGATATTTTCCGTAAGTTACCTCAAACCCATCAGGATTCATCCAAGGCTGGTAGCATCTATTCGTTAATGACACAATAACACAAGACTTTTGGCTCCACACTAGTTTAAAGAAAGCTTCCCACATGTTTTCTGTTGGTGTTTGAGTGCAGATGAACCTGTGATTCTCCTTAATTCCATCCACGTAGTCAGCATATATTGAAGATCGAGTTTCTTTAGATTTTATCACTATTTGCGGCATGTTACAATCGTTCTTCTCAAATCTTAAACCAGCACAAAAGTTTATAATCGCCTTCATTCCAAAATCATCCCAAGAAATAACTCGAGCATGCTCTAGGGAGACAAGATCGTAGAAATCCGGGTGACTTGTTATTCTCAGCAGCTCTGATGCACTACGTCTTTTTAAACACGAATTACCCATTTTTAACAAAGAGAATCTAAGGTTGAGGACTTGTAGCCTGGACTTTTTGATGTGCAATGATGTTACCTATCCGATTCAACTCATACAAAGGCTCATTAATTATATGAGACGGTACTTAAGCCGTATTTAGGCTCTTAATCATTGACGAACCTCTAAAAACGTCTAGGAGCATAAAAGGTAAACTATTTATATCAAATGACGTCAATTAGCACGTAATGATTCGAGAAAACCATTATATGATCCTTATCAGTTATAATTGTTATAGTTCCTTGGACATATGCAATAAATAACATACTCAATTAATTATGCATAGCTTACATTAATGTTTTTTAAGTTTTTCCTTCCGCTAGTAAAACATGTTCCAACACTTTGTAACAAAACGCATACTGTTCTGGTAAATTAACACTTGAATGCCTTTGACTCCTTATTTTGAGTACCGTTTGAGCAAGTGAAACACTTCCTTCTCTTTCAAGCTGTGCTAGTGCATTATCTATAGTACAATAAATTCCCGTCAAATCGGCGCCTGTAGAACAGTGAACTACAATAGGACCTGGCAATTGAGAATAACTTTTAGCTTTCTCAATCAATCTGGACTGTTCTCGGTTAACCTCTTTCTTAAGATCCAGAAGCTCGTTTAAGCCTGTAGGAATGGTGTTGTCGGGCCAATCCGTGAACCAAAAATTGGTTATCTCACTAAAAGTTCCACTCATTGTGTTGGTGATCCGCAATCGAGTTCTGGTAAAACTCTTTTCTTCTTTACTTTCAAGGATTTTGATGAAATATTTTCCAAAAGCCACCTCAGATCCTTCAGGATTTATCCAAAGTTGATAACTTTCTAAGTCATCTTGATTTGTGTCCGTCAGGGTCTATCACACAAGATTGCTGTTCCCAAATTAATTTGAAGAAAGTTTCCCACGTGTTTCCCATCGGCGTTTGAGTACAGATGTACTTGTTAATATTTTTAAATCCGTCCACAAAGTTAGAATGTATGTAGGACGCAGTTTCTTCAGTTAATACCAGCATTTTCCAATCGCCATCATAAACTAGATTTTCACGAGAACTTATAACCACTCGGGAATGATTCCAACACGGAATACCACAGTATCTGTTTTTTTTGAAGTTTTCTTTTCTTGAAAAATAAACGATTGTACCTCTAAGAGGAACAGATATTACTTGAGAGTGTTCTCGACGGACGAGTTTGCAGAATTTCGGGTGACGTGTCATCTCTAATAGTTCGGCAGCACTTATGGGTTTGAAGTACGAGTTTCCCATCTTAAAAGAACTGATAAAAATCAAAGGTTAAGAACTTGTTGCTACGACTCTTTGACTTGAAATAACGTTATGCCTGTCGAACACTTAACTTATACCTAGGCTAATTGAATTCAGGGAAACACTCTGACTTCATTTTAACATTAACTCATGGTTATTCTCAAAAAAACATAAAAGATCCAGGAAAACTACCAGAGATTACGTCATTTTATACGTCATTACTCCATAAAATCATCATATAATGCTTACCGGGCAGGAATATTATTGTTAATATATACACCTTTCAACTTATAGTTGTTAATTGTTTCTACTACAAACTACACTTCTTTATTGGCAAACCCACCTTTATATACTCATAATTTTAACTACTAACATTATACTTTTAGGTAGTACTACCGGTTTTAGAATTGCCGTTCAGAATTTAATGAAACTTGGCCTATTGGTACATTATAATATCATAATTAACCAGTTAAATTTTTGGAAGCCTACAGAGAACTGAAAAAAAGATAAAAATATTTAAAAATTTTTGCCTTTAACATTGATCCTTATGGGAAATCACAGATTTTATTTTATTTCACAAAACTGGCCGTTCAGATTCTTATAAAAATTGAAGCAATAAAATATGAAAACATCTAGAACATTTCAAACAAATATCAATATGGTTTTAGAGAATATGAGAAAAGTTAATGATAAAAGTTATTAATAAAAAACATTCAAAGTTTATCTCTGTCTTGCTTTCTCCAGTGCGATTTATTATAAGGAAATCTACTACGTTAATCGAATAAGGTTAGGTTCGGGGATTTAACTTTTGTGGTAATGGTAGTACTACCTTAATGTACCAACTGCTTTTTCCTACATGCCAGATACAACTGGCATATCACTGAATATTATTGTTTACTAAACATAAATACTACTAAACGTGATTAATTAATTATTCATCAACATCAATAATGGAAGTCTTTACATTGTAACTTTTTTGAACTTTAACATTATTTGATAACGCGTGAGCTGACGTAGAAGTTTTGATATAAGTTTGGAATAATCAATCAGTAGATCTGAGTAATAGTATTCTTATCTAATGCTACTCACAACAATATAATTTGTTCATAATTATAATTCATTATTCTGTAAGCTATAGAATGGCATCTGAACATTCTATCAAAAGCCTCATAGTGCATTCTATGATCACAATTTTTTCAGTATTTAAATTCAACTAAACAATGCGCGTTGAAATATTTCCAAGTTCCTAAATTTCGAGATCGAAATCTTTCCTTGATACGGCAGACAAACAGGCAAGCGGGCCACCTGATGGAAAGTGGTCACCGCAGCCTATGGACATCAGCAACACCAGGGGAGTCACTAATGCGTTGCCCGCCTCTGAAGAGACCTCTAATATACCTCTTGAACGATCCCATGTCATAGTCCAAGGGAAACACTGTGGCTGGGAGCTCATTCCGCATTCGAATTGTACGAGCGAGAAACGTTCTTTCGAACCTTCGCGTCGTGACCAACAGAGGGTCTACGTAGTGAGGATAAGTACCAAGCCCACGGCGGGTGGTGCATGGTTAAGATGGTCAAGGGTAGGTCACATATAGCTCGCAGAACGGACATCCTCCGGTGGGCCTCCTGTATGATAGACCAGGACCTGGTAAGGTCGCAGGAGAGCCAAGCACCGGACTTTGTAGAGGTCTTTGGAGGAGGCCAATATGTTTGTCTGTCGGCTGATTTTTATTCTTCTACGCAGTGACAAAAGAGCAGACAGCCAACCTGACGGTACGATCTGACTGTCGTCCATAACATCTACGATTCATGCATTTAAGTTGCAAGAAACAAATGCAAAATCGCAGGTGCGTTATCACTGTTAGAACTAAGACAAAATGCCTCATCCTGCAATTGCGCTGGCTACCTTATCGTCCAAACAGGAAAAACAACAATGCAAGCATTGTCACTTGGCGGCAGAAATAGCTCTTTCGGCTATTTTTTTGTATATCACTAAGGTGGCAAACAAGCTTACGGCCTGCCTGATGGAAAGCAGTCACCGCAGCCTATGGACGTTTGCAATACCAGGGGCATCATCCACGCGTTGCCGGCCCAGTAAAAACCTTGATATCAAATGCCTGATATAATGACAATGATGAAATTTATGGAATAAAACTCTCGGCCGCACAGTACAATGGAAATTGGTCCGTATAGATCATTACGTTTCGAGTCCGGGTTCGCTCAAAGCCGTAGATTTGCCGTAAATTCCGCCGCGGCACAATAAAGCACACATTCGCATCCTCGCCCCAAATGTTTCCTACGTGATACCGTTTCGTCTTACCGTGTTTGGTTGGTTAAGAATGTCGTAGAGGTGGATGGGAGATAGCTGTGGAATTTGACGTTTTTTTTTGTTTTATATCAAAGTCCGACACAACAATACAAAGAAATCTAGTAAAAAAGGTAAATCGATATATTTAACAAACAACACGTAAAGCAATAACAATTATTATTGTGCTCATATAGACCGTTTCCAATGTCATTGTCAGTGTAAAGTAATGTAAAACACTTTTATCTACATTCATAGCGTAATGTTCCAATTACATATTCGAAAACAGTCGTTTAAGGATAGACTTTTTTCACGCCAGTCTATAAAATTTTAATAAATTACTTTTCGATACAGCATTTCCCATACTAATTTCATTACAGCTGTATCGTAATAGTAGTTTATGCAACTGTCATATAAAAGGGGGTATTAAAACATGAGTGTCTGTTTATCATACGAGGCGTAGCCGAGTATGATAATAGTTTGACACGAGTGTTTTAATACCTAATTATATGCAGTTGCATACACTACTTTATCTACACTCATATTTTTACGTTAAAATATCGTACCAATAATTTTCTCAACTTAGCTGGAAGTAAGCTGCGAGTCAATTTTGTTGTTTCTACGCGTCGAGGATATCAAGCGACGGGAAATTCACTTTACTACTTTCACATTTATCTATTTATTTGCTTAAAATAAGAAAAAACATTCACAAACACAAATTACAACAATTACAAAAAATATTCTGTTTAGCGGGAAAATAATTACACAGAATATAAACATGAAAATTTAAATTTTGAATTTGAATTTGTTAAAGACATCTAAGTATTCAGTCTACATTACGCCGTGTCCCGGCGCCCGACAAAAAATAAAAAAATAAAAGTGTTGCATAATGATTAAAAAATTATTTTACGATACAGCTGTCATGAAAATAGTATGGGAAATGCTGTATCGAAAAGTAATTTTTTAAAATTTTATAGTCTGGCGTGAAAAAAGTGTACCCTTAAACGACTGTTTTCGAATATGTAATTGGAACATTACGCTATGAGTGTAGATAAAATAACTTTTTAATCAATATGCAACACTTTTATTTTTAAATTTTTTGTCGGGCGCCGGGACACGGCGAAATGTAGGCTGAATACCTAGATGTCTTTAACAAATTCAAATTCAAAATTTAAATTTGCCTGTTTATATTCTGTGTAATTATTTTCCCGCTAAACAAAATATTTTTTGTAATTGTTATAATTTGTGTTTGTGAATGTGTTTTCTTATTTTAAGCAAATAAATCGATAAATGTGAAAGTAGTAAAGTGAATTTCCCGCCGCTTGATATCCTCGACGCGTAGATACAATAGAACTGACTCGCAGCTGACTTCCAGCAAAGTTGAGAAAATTATAGGTACGATATTTTAACATAAAAATATGAGTGTAGATAAAGTAGTGTATACAACTGCATATAATTAGGTATTAAAACACTCGTGTCAAACTATTGTCATACTCGGCTACGCCTGGTATGATAAACAGACACTCATGTTTTAATACCCCCTTTTATATGACAGTTGCATAAACTACTATTATTCCACTGATACACATGGCACAAAATCAAAAATATTTATAGAGAATAAAGTAAAACAGATATATAAAGGTAAAGGTACTCTCATCTCATTACCTGTTCCATTTGCTGCTGCTACTAGCCAATGTGCATTATTAATCGCCGATTAGAGTACGTGATTTAGGGGCGTCGGTAGGAGCGTCGGTGGGCGAGTGGTTAAGGTATCGACTTGAAAGCGAAAGATACCAGGTTCGAATCCTACTGCGGTCATGTACCAATGACTCGTTTCTGATTGATGTACATTAGTTGAATGTTAACCGATGCTCTTACGGTGAGTAAAAACGTCGTAATTAAATCTGGAATCTCAGGCGACTGATATGTAACCATCATTCAATCTGGTCAGATTCCCCTGGTAGCAAAGTTATGGAGGTCAGATGGCAGTCACTCCACTGTAATTACCTGATCTGCCAAATCCTGGCTCATGGTCAAGGCGGACCCCGAGTCCTCGTGCGCGAGAGCACAATCGAGACATTAATGCCAAGACGATTATAATTATTTTGACTTCAAAACCTTAAGATGAGATATAAATACTGATTCTCTGTCTACCGCTCCCTAACTCTATGTATCGGCTTTTACGGGTAGCTAGGTAAAAATAAAGGTACAGAAGTGACGGATGTCGGTAGAGTTTGACGAATATAGAGACCGCGCCGTATTATGATAGAGCCCTCGGTCCGGCGTGCTGTGAATATTGTATTGCAGAGCTTTCGTGTAGAGTATCTGGAGAACTGGATTTGTGACCGTACCATACATTGGGGCTAGTCGAACTTCGTGATAACAAACCCGATAATATGTGTAGTGAAAGTGTAGTAAATAACAACGAAAGTTTTAAAACCTATTTGTCGAACTTCAGTTCCGCAATAAGCTCGCCACTCGTTAGGTGTAGAATACCGTTGGCGAAGAAATGTTGACCTAGGTCTTAAGCTGGGGCCTCTGAGACTGGTTGGACAGTCTCGGCAGTCGATTGGCACCTCGTGTCGGTAAATTTTATTCATTCGTAGACCGGTATTCGTTTTCAGTACCTATATTGTCCAATTGTTTTTTTTCCAGTTCTCGGTCGTACCCACTGGCAACGTACATGGACAGAGTACTCTGTAAACTATAAGGCGTGGATTATTATCAAACGTCGCCGGCGCTACTTGCATTACAATTCATAAAATTTTGATATGACAGCATAACGCGACATGCGTCGGCGATGCTTGATGTAATCCGCGCCTTACACTATATGCGCCTTTATAATGCGTACGGCTAAGGATAGGAACGCATAACCTGCGAGTATGTTCCCTGATCATTATAATCTAGACGTCATCATCATCTAGACGTCAATGTCCCAGTCGCCTGGATGTGCAGGTTTCATCACGATGTTTTCTCTCGCCGTAAGAACAATATCGGCCGTGTGGTGTCCGGCAGAGTAGAATAGCACCAACCCCTTACACTCATGGGTGTCGTACAAGGCGACTAATGTTTTCGAGGCAAAAGATCAAGAGTCTCCGTAGTCTGGAAAATGGGCAGCAGCATTTTCCATTGTATTATTTAAACACTGCGATCTCCAACCCGCCTGCCAAGCGTGGAGATTATGGCAATAACCTCCCCTTTCGTGGGAGAGGCCCTAAGTCCTGCAGTGGACTGTTACGGGCTGTGATGAAGAACAACGGTTAGCATTCAGCTAATGTACATTACTCAGAAAAGAGTCATTGGTACATGGCCGTAGTGGAATTTGAACCTCTCGCTTACGAGTCGGATACCGTTACCACTTGGCCACCGACGCTCTATTATAAACCCATCAGTTTCCGCAAATAAGTCCGACCAACGCACGTAAAGAAAAAAAAAACATCAGACGTCGGTGAGCGATGACCGAAATCGGCTACCAAATGCGATATAATAAATTCGGGAAACAAATTCAATATAAATAGTTCGTGAGCCCTCCCGCATAGTGCCGTCCTCGACCACATTTGTCTGTATTAAGGCGGGATGGGTTCATGCAAGATTGAGCTATTGAGACAGTTTGAGGTAAATTCTTATATTCTGAGGCTTTAATTATTATTCTATTTTTTATACATTATTATTTATTATTTCAATTTCAACTTAAAGTAATCAGTGCAAGATGTCTTAGAAATGAATAAGTTGTTCCAGATTATTTTAAACCAACGTCCATTTCACGCGAACGTCCACTTCCCTCGAATGAACACATCCTCGAACACAAACAACCCTTAATGACCACATTTTACATTTAAATTTTATAGATTTTAAAATGTTTGTAATATTATCAAGATAGACAAGAAGAAGTTTAACAAGCTCATCTTCATTTCTAGTATTTATATGATGTTCATAATATTAAAACTAGAAATAAAGATAAGCTTGTTGCTAGTGCTTGTCGTCTAAGCAAAGTCCACAAATCATTTATAGGTCAATGTGTATTATAATGGGGTTCCAAAAGATATTATGTAGAATTTACCATTGGATAAATTTAGAGTCAATATAAAAACAAAATATGTCAAAAAAGTTACTATTTATTTATTTATTTATCCATACAGTTTTACAGCAATAGGCCGTGTGGTGTCCGGCAGAGTAGAATAGCACCAACCCCTTACACTCGTGGGTGTCGTACAAGGCGACTCATGTTTTCGAGACAAAAGATCTAAGCGCCTCCGTAGACTGGAAAATAGGCAGCAGCGTTTTCCATTGTTATATTATAACACTGCGATCTCCAACCCGCCTGCCAAGCGTGGAGATTAAGGCAATAACCTCCCCTTTCGTGGGAGAGGCCCTAAGTCCTGCAGTGGACTGTTATGGGCTGTGATGATTACAGCAATTAAATTTAGTTATAAAAGTACAATTCAAAGTTGCAATGCCAATAAAAAAAACTGCGGTTTAAAATTTCGAGTAGGTAGTAGTAGAACTTGTCTGACTATGTTAATCACAAAAGTCCATGGGACTTGATTTGATTTGATTTGATTTTATATGTTATCCCACTCGTTTTAAAAGCGTGGTTCCCTACAATATACATCACTAAGATAGCAAATCAATGTCAGCCGCACTAGATACGAAGGGTTCCTTCCAGCGACATCATATTTCTCATATCATGTATGCGTATTCGTTCACTCATACCTGTATGGTACAGGATGCTGTTTGTGTGAATGAGATTGGAGATAAGCGTGAGGAACGTAGGCAGTGCAGGGAAAGAAAGAAAAAAAAAACAACCACATTAGTAAAAACGAGGAGGGACATACATTTATGCAATTATAGCCCGGAAATACATACTATATACATATAAAGAAACCACATAACAAACATAAAAACTAAGTAGGAAATAATGGATACAATATACGGCAGATGTGATAATCACAGAGAATAAATACAATCTAAGGTAAAATAATATTCAAATTGGGCAAAGTGAGGAGACAAGAGTAAAGTGAAGTAGGTCGAACAGTGAGGGAGAACAAGAATTATGGTGCATTCAAGTAATGACCAAGAACCGCTTTCTTAAAAGAATATTCGTTAGGTAATAGTATTATGTCAGAAAATAATCATAATCTTTGTCCTAGCACTTATCCCAGCCTTTGCCAGTGTCCGTTTTTCTACTCATTCTTCTCCAATTCTTTCGGTCTTCGGCATCCACGCGTCGTACCAAACAAATAATATATTTTCTGAAAACTATTCTCCTTTTCAGCATCAGCCTGTACATACACCGCTCGGTATGTCGTATATCATTGCTATTCGTCTCACAATACAGCCAAATGCCGGTTTGATGGCCGCTACCTGACGGTTTGGTCTTTGGTCTCTTTCTCGCGGGACATTTAGATATATGAAAGTGGCTTCGGTGGATGGGGATACATTATACGACGTAAGGGAACATTTCGCTGAGATTCGGCTCGTTTTATAAGCTTCTTAACTTGTATTTGTCTTTTTCCTAAGTCACAATTTGGTTTTGTTTCAAATAGTTTTCCGTTTCCTGCATTAGTTGCAATAGTTACTGACTTTTTACAACGAATTCTAATATTTTGCTTATAACCTAAAAATTTAGTGTCATAATAATTTGAGTAAATCTTTATCTTGATTTTAAAAACTACGTTAGATAAGATTTTTGTATTGTTCGTATGAATGTTTGTAAGTTGGCCGTCAAAATTTGCAAACCATTTTTCAGTCATTTGTTGGTATCTGATTGAGCTGATTGTTTTGCCTATGAAACTTGGATGACAATGGTGCCATGGAGCTGGTTATAGAAAGCAATGAACGCAAAAATATAACTCAATCATGTTTGGGTTCTATGGATTGGCAAGACCATTGAGACACATGATGAGTAGATACTATACCGCACGATAACTACATACAATTTAGCTTTAGTCTGTCGTTGAAAACAATATTTTAACAGTGGGTAACGTTAGACAGTTTATAAATATACTTAAATTAAATATAGAAAAGAAACGTAATCACCAAAAGAGAAGATCTACAACAATAAAAAAATAAAAAACAGTGTCGCAAATAGAGAAGCCATGTCGATATTACCATGTCGACCTGTCGCGAAATGTGTCGCAGTTTTGAATATTAGATTTTGCTAATTAACTGGTCCTTTACATCTGCTCCAAATACGTCTATAACACCTAGCTGTACCCTGTCTTTATAAAATGAAAGGATTTGAACAATTTCGTGTTCAATATCAATACATTTGAGCACCCTGAACAAAAGAAAATCAAAAATCAAAAGAAAGCAAAGTCTCCGTCCAAACTTCCTAACCGAGCTTCAATAACCCCCATATTTTCCAAAGAACAACCCAACTGTTAAACTACGGGAATAACTATTGCATAAATCCCGTTCTCCGTTCAAAGTTTCCTCTCGTTGCGAGTTCCGGTACCGGATGTAGCGGGAGTTCGGAATTCAAACGGAATTCAAATTCGAAAAATACGCTCCTTTCCGCTTCCGGCGTTTGATTCCTCCAGTGATGTCGGTACGTACTGGCTGGCTGTTCGGTAAGGTACGGTCGCTGCGTTAGGCTGGATTGTAAAATGTGTGTATGGAAATAACCGTAATAAACTTGCAACAAAAAAAAAACAAAAATATAAGGATAGAGTAGAGAGTAGTACGAATTCTTGCGACTTAAATATTTTCTTGGTAATCCAGCATTTGTAAGTCTTATCGAATTCTGAATGCATGTGTGACGTAAATACCATAGTAATAGTGAGATGTTCGCTTGTTGCCATTAATTGTAATTATAATTTTCCTTCTTGGAAACGACTACGAGTCGCAATACTAGTGATGTACAGAAACATGAATACCTACGACAGTTTTTATGCTAATACAGTGCTCCAAAGACACTATGGCTAGGGCATTGTCTCGGGCATAAAGAAAAAAGCTCTATCTACAGTCCCGAACTTTTAAAGATGACCTACGCATTGGTGATATCCCAAAAAAAAAAAAGTTTATTAAATCTTGTAAAATACATTTGAATTTTAGATGTAAAAAACACGTAAAAGGTAAAAGGTAAATGCTAATGTCATGGCCCGCCCGCATGTTTCTCTACCGATGGATGTATGAATCCCAAAAAATATCCAAACCAACGTCCTTACTCGGAATACCAAAGGAAACCGTCATCGTTTGCACACGCGCCTTCGCCTACGATACATTTCGTTTGAAAATTGCAAAATTATATCGTCCATAAATCTGTGTTTCGAGCACGCCCGATGCAAGGCTGTGGCAGTGTTTTTATCCCAATCCGTGCTAAATTGGGCATCGCAGAGGGAAAACATAATATTTCTGGTTTAGGCGATGTCCTAATTGGCAATGGTCGTGCGACGGGCGGTTTTGAGGTCTCTTATTGGTAAGTGAGCCCGTCGTATGACTATGGTCGCTCGACCGTTGCCAATTAGGACAGTGCCTCAGACGATTTTCATCATCCAAACGGTCAATCTCGACTGCTGCCAGGGTCAACTTTCCTGCTTTGTTTTCTCTACTTTGCCCGATTTTCTGCATCCTCATGTCGTAAGTTGTTTGCTCTCACGTCCGACTCGGCGATGTCAATCCATCGTTTCTTGGGTCTCCCACGGAACCTCTTTTCTGATATATGCCTCATGCCTCAGACGATTTTGAAAGATAAAAGAAAGAAAGAAACATTTATGAGGCACACATGGACGCCACAAGACAGTAAATATTCAATACGCAACTTCCAAAAAATTAAAAAAAAATTTTTTTTATTATTTATTTTTTATTAATTTCTTATCATCATCACTATCTGAGCAGCCAAGCCTGCCAGACTCCTGGCAGGGTCCGCTTCTTGCTCTTTGTTCTCCTCTTGGCCTGGTCTTCAGCATCCTCAGGCCGTAAGCCAATGGTGCACGCTTCCGAGTCGGCTTTGGTAGTAAAACTGCTACTAAAGTTCATTTCAAGTACATTTATAGAAGATGACAAAAGTATAATGTTCACTATAACGATAAGTACAATATGTATCTACAGAAATCTAAATCAATCAAATGATTTAAATAAAAGGTTTATTCAAAGCAAATATTTACATGACAGAGATAAATTAAATAATCATTATTATTTGCCTGCCCTTATCCCATTTAATATATTAAATAATACTAATACTAATTATGCGAAACAATCCAAATTAAATTTAATTAATCTATAAGTTTAATTTTTTAATATAAGCTATATGCAGCCAACAATACAGCGAAAACACAGTAATACTTCCACAAGCAACACCACAACATCGTACGAAGCAATCAATTTCCATCCAAAAAGAAATTCGGCCGTAAAATAAAAATTCTCAAACCATAAGGCAGCGCAACCATTATGCGAGAAAAATTGATACAGCCCCAGAAATTTCCAATAAAATTGCGATATCAATAAGAAAGGAAGGGGCCCGCGATGTATAAATTTTAATGCATGCAACATTTAATAATAACTTGCCTGTTTTAGGGGATGCAGTATGGAGCCTTTAGGGCTTCGTACAGAAGAATACGTTAAAGGAACGTCGGTGGCCGAGCTTTTAAGGCATCCGACTCGTAAGCGAGAGGAACCGGGTTTGAATCTCTCTGTGGCAATGTACAAATGACTCTTTTCTAAGTTTACATTAGTCTTTTAGTATTTACATTAGTTGAATGCTAATCGATGCTCTTATGGTGAGGGAAAACATGGTGATGAAACCTGCAAGTTCAGACGACTGAATGTGTAACCATGACCCAAGCTGGTCAGGTTCCCCTGATAGCAGGGTCACGGCGATCAGATGGCAGTCGTGATGTAATTATCCGATCTGCCACATCCTGGATCATGGTCAACACAAGTACAACCGGGACAACGCCAAGATTATGATTTTTTACCATATTCCGCTATACGTCTTAGAAACATGTTACAACCCAACATTTCCAATATTTGTAGGATTAAGACACGAGCGCGCATCGTTTACGGTTCAAGGACCCCGTCTCGCGAACAATATTCATATAATTCCATATCAAAGCAAATCTATAGAACCTTTCCGCCAGCAATAAAGGCACTTAACATGTTTTTTATTGCAAAATATCCCCTTTTTCTTTTCGCCAGCAATTGGCGGCGAGTGGGATCGAGCCAATTCCGTGAGCCATTGGGACGCTGTTTTTTCATTCGATACATATCTATAAGGGCTTCGATTCAGGGGGTGAGGATAACATGTTTTTGTCTTGTTTGGTACTTTGGACGCTTTTGTATCCGGGTCGTTTAACGAAGTATTTTTGAGTAGATACTTGGAATATTTTAAGTCTGATATCTTTTACGTTTACCAGTAGTAACAACGATCGTATCAATTTCTGATGATAATACAATACTTGATGGGATGGTATGAGTTGGCTTGAGTAATAGGTATAATAAGTATATTCATAATATTTTAATTCCTTTTGCAGCCGTAGCAACGTATCCAGGGTACCGATTCTGGTGTGCAATACAGTTGTGTTGCAATGTAACTGTGATGTAACTGTAACTGTGATGTTACTATAACTACGTCGAGGTACCGAGTCAGTCCCAGCAACATTCCAGTTAAATTGCAGTTAAATCATTGTTCGACCTTTGACACGTTTTCGTTTACAGAATTGAAGGCAGTTTGACAACTAAGAAAGATGCAACTTAGTAATTTATTTATTTATTGGAGTACCAACAGCCATTTTAAACCATAATGCAACAAAAGTACCAGAAAACGAATTGTGGAAAAGTTCGAACTCATGAAAGTTGCAACTCAACATCTGTCATTTGAATAACAATCACACATGGGACGATTTCCGTACCAGAATTGAAGCCCTGGGGTCTTAAGGGTGGTCAAAGCATTGACTGGTGATACCCCTGATGTCGATAATGTCCGCAGCGGTGACCATCCATCAGGCGGCCCGTTTGCCTCTAGATATTTTGCCTCTAAACGTACATTTTCGAATTATGCGTATTTGTAAAAAATAACTTAGATTTATTCAAAGTGAAGTCTGATGTATGCACGTTTTCCACACGTTTTCCCGATAATCTCGTGACTCTCCCTCACTCAACTACATGTTTCGCAAGAAATAGTCCATAGAAATCTACAATTTGCTGCCAGATGTAGTTAAAAATATGCCTGTTCAAAAATTTAAAGCTGTGCTAAATAATTTTTCATGTATTCATGTTTTTTACAATATTTATGAATTTAAAATGTATTTAAAAAATAACCGTCGAAACTTGAATGTAAATTTCCAATAAGTGACATAAGTAATTTAATTCATTTAATATTTTTTACTAATTTCAATGTATTTTGACTTATTGTTTTGACATTCAAATATTTGACTAAATTTTTATTCTATAAGTTTGACATAGGTATTCAATTGATTTTCTTTGACATATAATTGTATTTGAATAACTTATTTTTGTTATTGTTTGTGACGCTCTCTTTTCATTTTGCATGCCTATTGACTTGGCTTTATGTGTGATACTAAACACTCTGTAATATCATGTTGTACCTACATACTTACCACATTTACTGCAATAAATAATTGATTTGATTTGATTTGAACGTTAGTCGCCTTGTACCACCACGAGTGTAAGGGGTTGGTGCTATTCTACTCTACCGGACACCACACGGCTAACGTGGCAATTGTGGTAAAACCACTGTGGTAGAGCAGTGTTATATGTTGAAGATTTTACCAGTAGTAGGACTCTTTCTAGAATGAGAAAACCGTCTCGATAGCTACCACCGCCGCCTCACTTCTTTTATCCACCAAGTAACAGTGTTGTGTTTGGAGAGTTGGTAGTCGAGTTCCAGCTCGTAAACGAGAGGTACCGGAATCGAATCCCGCTGCGGCAATGTACCAATGACTCTTTTCTGAGTTATGTTCATTAGTTGAATAATAACCGATGCTCTTACAGTGAGGGAAAACATCGTGATGAAACCTGGAAATTCAGGCAACTGAATTTGTAACATGAGCCAATCTGGTCAGGTCCCCCTGGTGGCAGGGTCACGGAGGTCAGATGGAAGTTCACCAAAGAAGAATACCAATTCAAATACTAGAGCTTAATATTTGGGGCAAATGCAAAATCTGATTTGCATCAATCCATGTCCAGAATTGTCCAGGCTGCGACGTGACGTCATTAGAGAGCCATCGCCGCTTCGTCCGGTTCATTCCGGTTAAATGCAGTTAGCTGCAGAATGGCCGGACATTCTGCAGCTCTGACAGTGAAGTAGAATAGGTATAGGAACCGGCTCGAATTGTATAGGAAAGTTGAGTTAAGACATTACCACTGGCGCTTCCTGACTACTGAATCTTTCAAACAATTAGCCTTCACCTAGGTATATCAAAGGCGGTTGTTGCGTTGTAGGTGTCCATCGGGACCGCATCCACGCCACTTAGGTTGCAGATATCTCGGACGACGCTTTCCGTCAAGTGGACCAGCCGTCCGTATGAAAAAAAAATTAAACGCTTGCTCATTTACCTACGTCTGTTATAAAAAGATAAACTTGCGTATCAACTTGCATTCTATGGAAGAGCGGGGCTTCCTGCTACAGGTATTTCATACTTAAAAGGAAGATCCCAACCACGGTTGTATCTAATTAAGCATGTTTATGAAATAAATAAAGTTTATAAAGTAAAAAAAAAAAAATCGGATTAGACTATAATAATCCCCCTGTCCTTATCCCACTAACTTGGCAGAAGCCCTGTATAACTCCATAAACTATCTGACCAGTAGCTGTATTCACAATGATTCCGTTTCTGAACGATTCGACACAAAATTCGTGAGCTGTGAATCCGTGTCGATCGATTCGAAAACTGTTATTCAGAAACCCCATAGATTCCACGGAAACTCTACTCTCTATAACATATGAAAATTTCATCAAAATTAACTGAAACCACATTTTCCTAAGAACTTTTGCGGGGTCCTTTGTCGATTCCGTATTCGAATCCGATTTCCGAGCCATTGTGAATACGGCTGCAGGTGACCAAAACTGGAAATAAGTGTCGCCAATTGAAATATAATTTAGCGGCAGTATTAAATTCAACATCAGCGACGCTGTCATTGGACCAGACAAGTCTGTACGCACGCCGTATAACGAGAAACGCTTATCTGACCTGGTGACCAAAACTGGAACTATGTGTCGCCAATTGAAATCCTCCCATTCTTCTGGAGGATGTCCAGTTATGAGCATGTAGCTATGCAGGTGTTCAACGCTTATTGATCAGTTCTTTCTTATTAGTAAAACGGTAGATATATGTACGTATAGTTACAGAAAACCCTCTCCATCGATTCAAATTCCTCGCAGACAACTGATCGGTAATGCGGCGTGATAAATGTCACACTCACTAGAGTGAGGTTGTTTTATTGTCGTCTTAGGATGTGGCTCAAGTCATGGACTTCGCGGCCAGGTTTTCTTATTTTTTGTGTACATTGTTTTGTTACACGATGTTATGAGTTATCGCTTTCGTCTGTCATAAATTGTCATCCAACTTCAGCGTAGCAGAAGAATTAAACACTTAATTTCGTTTTCGGACACCCAAAAGATCCAGACCCAGGATCCATTAATCGTAGAACAAATTTGAAAACTGATAGTTCCACAATTTGGCTTGGTTGATAGCAATAACTATGTGGCAGAGAACTGATAAACTACTTATATTTTTTTTTTAAATACTTACTTATTATACATATAAGTACATTGGCCGTGTGGTGTCCGGCAGAGTAGAATAGCACCAACCCTTTACACTCATGGGTGTCGTACAAGGCGAGTAATGTTATCGAGGCAAATATCAAGAGTCTCCGTAGTCTGGAACATGGGCAGCAGCAATTTCCATTGTATTATTTAAACACTGCGATCTCCAACCCGCCTGCCAAGCGTGGAAATTATGGGAATACTCTTAATACCCTTTCGTGGGAGTGGTCCTAAGTCCTGCAGTGGACTGTTACGGGCTGTGATGATACGTATGAAATATAAACACCCGTAATAGAAATTAAATTTATAATATTGTAGGATAGTTGGATTTTCTAATTTTGGTTAGTTGGAATCTTTGTGATTTGAAGTTTTGACAGACAACCATTTGAGAGTCAACTTAAACACTATCTACACAAATTATGAAAAGAAAAAAAAACCACAAATATTGCTATTCCATATACTATGAACACAGGCGATGGACTTCAGTTATTCGTTGTTAGGAGATGTACTTTCAGTTTCCTTTTAAATGTGAGCGGTGTCTCTGAGCATCTCACATCGCGGGGCAGAGCATTCCACAAGCGCAATGACTGAACAGTGAACGACTGGTCGTAGAAGCCTGTGACATGTTTAGGCATTACCAATGTTAGCAATCGGATATAAAACTTTTAATTAATTCAAAATGGCGTCATTTCATTCCAGTTTTGACCACAGGATCAGATAAGTTTGAGGCATTCTAATAAGAATAATAATATGGAACGCTAATGTGGCCTTTCTATACCTCCTGAGATGTTGACAGCTCCTGTCACTTAGGCCAGCCCCATTTTCAACTCTACCCTCAACGCAGCTTTTTCGGCGCCGCAAAGCTCAAAGCTCCAGCTATTGAGACGTGAACCGATGAAATATTGGCGAAAGCATTATATCGCTGATCCGGTAATAAATTCACTGCGGATGTCTACGAGGATTGCTGCAAGAATGAGCTGGATTCGTAATGCACTCGGTGTTTTGGACGATTCCCGCCATATTTGGAATCCATTTTGGAATGAATGAATGAACTCACTTTATTGCATATTTAAAAGAACACAATGGGTACTTGGTGCCGACACTTGATGGGTGCTGTCCTGAGTGGTTCAGGTGGTTAACATGCCAGTCTGCTGGTCCCGGGCTCGATTTGAAAATGATAATTTTAATTTCTGTTACTGGTCTGAGTGTTATAATTATATAGTTTATCAGTTATCTTGCACCCATAACACAAGCTTTGCTTTGGGGCTAGGAGGCGCTGTATGAATTGTCCAATCATATTTATTTATAATTAGCGAAAATACATGCGGCCTTATCGCGTTTGGAATAGTAGGAATTCCTTGAACGTTTTGATTCAGAACTCCTACAATTATTACTACCAAAGTTACGTTCTTTTGTATTAATCATAATCCTGGCGTTAAACCCCGGCTTCTCGGCTTTCACGCGAGTGTCCGGGGTCCGCCATCCTGCGTCTCGGTCTTCGCGATGTCGGTCTTCGCGGCCTCTTTTATATTGAAACGTCCTTTAGCTACCAGCTTATTTATAATTCAGATTTTGGTCGTTCAATGAGCCCTCCATATTTCCTTCTGTCGGCTGACAATGCGTTAGCCACGCTCCGTCTCCTTAAAAGCCGGCGAAATTTTAATAAGAAAAAAAAATTCGAGCAAAGAAAAAATATTTTCGACCCCTATTAAGATCGCTAAACAAACCGTGACAGAGTCCTATGAAAGTGTTCGCTTCGTGGGGCTGGGTACGTGACTATGGGATCGAGTGTGTTTGGCTTTAAAATAACTACCAGGAAGAGAAAATTAGACTAAGAACCTTAGAAACGAAATTTCGGAACTAGTACCTAAATTTAAATTAAATTAAATAAGTTATTAATTTATTTCAGACCATAATCCACGTCAATCATAATTTATGTTAGTTACAATGGTTCTCTTACAAGACTACATTAGTAAAATTAATTTATTAGAATTTTCCGTGTCAAGTCAATAAAATACAATTGCTTACTTATGTCCAAAATTAATAATGTCTTTCAATATAAATAAATTTAATTCCAAATAATGTCAAAACATATTAAAATTTACCAGCCAGAAAATGCATTTATGTAATGAATAAAATTTTATGTCATTCAATCTAGAATTATGATCGGGTGAAGACTTCGAGATATCATTCCACATTTGTCCAAGAAGCGATGGATTGATGCCGCTGAGTGTGATGCGAGAGCCAACGGCTTACGACACGAGGATGCCGAAGACCGGGCGAAGTGGAGAAGAATGAGTAGAAAAGCTACACCTCTTTTGTCTCTTCCATATTCATACATATTGTCTGAATAAATTTACCTAGTCCGGTTGGGGGTACTTTTGACTTGTCATTTTTGTATAAATACTTAGTGCTACCCTCATTTGTGAAAGAGAAGCGACCTCTCAAACCGCTTTCTATTTCCCCATAGCCGGCTAAGATACTGTGTACAGTCCTCCATCAAAATTCTAAATATTTATTATATATACAGGGGGATAACGCTCGTCTCGGCGTTTTTAATATCGCTCTGTATAATAAATAGGTTAGCATTCGCGTTATGAAGGAAAAACCTATTAACGAACGAAAAATGTATCAGGGGGCGTATTTCGGAGGCAGCAAGGACAGAGTCAAATGCCTAATAGGAAGCAATGTTGTTACCAAAATGTTAAGATTAATTAGTATGAAAATTTCAAAAATCTAGAATTATGGCTAGGAAGAAGAGTTGGTTACGCAGAATGTTATCAATTCGCATATTTAGGGTATTATTATTTTAGTTTACAAATTTTACGAAAGAAAATTCTCTAGAATATAGGTTATAGAAATATTTGTTTACTGTACATACCAAGTTATTACATAAGTAATATGAGTATATTGTAGATATATATAAATCTTCGCCAACCATAAAAAACGATTGTACGAAAGTAACCTAATTATTTATTTATTGATTACAGAAAATACACAGCATTACTGGTGGCTATAGCACCGTACGCAATACCAAATGCAACCAAGAATTTTAACTATCACAAAATCATAATATTTACAAATAGAAGCTGAACAGATTATTCATCAAAAATGCGAGACTGATTATTATAGTTATTTTATAGAAAGGTATTGTATGAGAAGTACGATTTAAACTGCTTAAATTTTAATAGCACATTAAAAAAATACATACAGAAAAATGACACAAATTTATTTCACAAAAAATACCTACATAATAACACCCGAGCCACCCTGATACACCCCTGCGGAACCAGTGTAAACACCCCAAAGCGATGCGGCGAAATAAAATATCTATTACTATTAAGCATAATGATAGGCCGTCTTAAACATGACTTAATATCAGTTGGGAAAAAAATTAGCGTCATCAACCAAGGTGATTTTTTTTCCACAAACACCCGCGGTTTGCGTTTTCCTGTGACACGTTTCATTTCGCGGGCGATAGAGGAATGATGATTGTGATTGCGAATGCTTTGAGAATAGGGGCTTTGGATTAAATGGGGTGTTTATTTTTGCGAGCGAGTAAATAATCATGTTAGCGACAATATCGCGGTTGTGCCGCGAAGGCCCGTGGTCTGCTTTGACCATGATCCTCGAGTTCGCTTATTTATGGCACGATCGAAATGTAATTGGATGGCAATTGCAGCTCAATGGTGTTTTGACACGTTTTTGGTATTCTGCTACTGTTATTTATTATTATTTGCGCGATCGCATTGTAATCGGATCGCCATAGCAACTGAATGGCAGCTGTACGCGTTTTTGGAATTCTGCTACTGATATTGTGATCCAATTACTATTTAATCAAGTTAAGCTAATTAGTGTACGTGAGGACCTGATGGTAAGCAATCACCGACGCCCATGGACGTCCGCAAGTCCCCAATGTAACAAGTTCATTCCAAATTGTCGTAGAGCTCGTCTAGTCTAAGATGACGCGCCCCACTACTTAGTTAGTTGATTTCGATGTGTGAGTGCAAATATTAATAACGACACTTCATCTGTGTGGGAGCCAATGAACGGCGCGTGCTCCGACGTTTGTATCTTACCGGCAACTGAATGACCAATTACAACGGCATTTGTATATGTATTGCGTCCATATTTTAAACTTGCTTGTGTGCGTTAATGCGATAGTGGGGCGCGTCATTTTAAATTAGACGAGCTCTACCTATGCGTTAGGAACTTTACTAATTTTGATATGCTTATTGTAGTTAAATAAATATGTAAGTATTTTAACTGTACGTGTGGTGTCCGTCAGAGTAGAGTAGCATCAACCCCTTACACTCGTTTGTGTCGTACAAGGCTACTAAGTCAGCGTTTTCCATTGTTATATAAATATCGCATGTGTTGTAAACAACACTGTGATCTCTAACCTGCCTGCCAAGCGTGGAGATTATGGCAATAATCCTTTAAACCTTTCGTGGGAGAGGCCCTAAGTCCTGCAGTGAACTGTTATGGGCTGTGATGTGATGTGTGATCTTTAACTCGCCTGCCAAGCGTGGAGAATATGGAATCCCCATTCGTGGGAGAGGCCCTAAGTCGTGCAGTGGACTGTTATGGGCTGTGATGATGATGATGATTAATCCAAATTGGCCCAGCGGTTTCCAAGAAAGTTGATGACAAACAAAAAATATTTTATTGAGTTTATAAACAATATTGTTTCAAAGTAGCAAATAATAAAAATAAACAAGAAAACAATGCACGAGCTGATAATGACAATAGTTTCTGAAGAATCGTTTATCATCAGACGGTTTCTGCCGCAGCGACTGTATTTGTTTAGATGGGTTTCCGAATTCGGTAGCGTCGGCAGAATAGACACTGATGAAAAAATAACTAGGTACATCGAATCTGGGTGGATATTTGTTACCCTATTTCGCAAAAACTTTCTTAATTATACTAGACATACCTATATAATATAATATAGCGTTACGGCTCTGCCTGGCATTGTCGAGCACGGTTCGGTCGTGGTTGGCGAGGGATACGTTTATCTGCGGCCATAGGGCGGTCAGCGTGTCACTGTGTGTTTCCTTCCTACTTTCCTACCCCCCTCCTTTTTGACGATTGAAAGAGATATTTAATGTCCTAATCAATAAAGAAATTTTGAATTTTGAAATTTGAATTTTCTTGCGAATAAATTTTGATGAGATTTTGTAGTGTCGTAAAATAACACATTTTCTGTAACTTATTCCAAAATATAAAGCAGATCCCGCGGGAAATAACAGCATAAGCAATTTTTTTTTGGGAAATTAGGGTTGGGCAAATTCTAGTTATTTAAATATTCAAAATTCAAAAACTTAAAATTTCTTTATTGATTAGGACATTAAATATCTCGTGTAACGTGACACACGTTATAACCCATTTAAAATATTAGGGCACGATATTTAGGTTTCTAAAGTAATCCTACATAATTTTTATATTAGAATGTTTGATATTTATTTAACAGTCTTAAAACTCCCCCGAAGAAACTGAATACAGTAATCACTACATATTATAAAACAAAGTATGACGCCGCGTCTGTTTGTTGCTGATAAACCAGAAGTACTGAACGGATTTTCATGTTATTTTCACCAATAGGCAGAGTGATTCATGAGAAATGTTCAAGGGTGCCCGTGCGAAGCCGGGGCAGGTCACAAGTAAAAAAACACTTTTAGCGCTCCACCGATCAAAGATTTACCAAAATTAAAGACTTACGTTTTCATCTACTATATTTTCATCGCACATGTTATCGGGTTTATTACCACGGTTAGTATTATTTTTTCTTGATATTTCGTTGCAGTTGCATGCGTCGTGGTCACGAATACACTGGTGCCGCTGTGTGAAGTCGCTCCTAAGGACGGACATATCTGTCCATGTAGCTGCGTCGAAATATCGAGGTAAAATCATACTAAACGTAGAGATTCTTCAAGAAAGGGGAGAAAAGGTTTTTACGAGGTCGCCAAAGCGTGGATGATGCTCCTGGTATTGCAAACGTTCATAGGCTGCGGTGACTGCTTACCATCGGGCAGGCAGTAAGCTTGTTTGCCACCTTAGTGGTATTAAAACCCCTATAATTCTATACTATAACCCCTATACTACTATAATGGAAGATTCACCCAAATATTTATATTCCGACCGTACCGATGAGGAAACAACAGAGCTTAGGGAGCGGCTACACGTAAACTTGCATCGTTATCGAGATATAATGTGTCCACGGCTTAATCGGGGCGAAAACTTTTATTCCTGCCACACGGTTTGACCCTTGGAGACCGATACCGTACCTACTGACGAATTATCATGCTAATATGACGATATGACGACCTGACCTGACGGTTCCTGAGTGATTCCGTGGTTAACATGCTGGTCTGCAAAGCACATTAAAATTCATCATTTTAATTTCTGCCCGGCCGGGAATCGAACCTGGGCCCTCTTGCGTGGCGAACCATGCCATGCATGCATGTTGACCACTGAACCACTCAGGTCGTCAAAAGTCAAAAGGGTTTTCTAAACAACACTCTTGTGTGGGTTCAAAGCCAAAACGTTCTAAAAATCCACCGCACTGCGATAGTCAACATGTGTTAAAGTTCTAAAAATGTAATTTAATATTAAACTTTTAACCCTTAACATAATTATGTCATGACACACAAATCCTTCAAGAAAATATAATAAAATTACTCTGCATTAAAATCGAAAAGTCCACAATAAGGCTTTCAGCTTGCATCAAAGGCCGTGTCAATCAGAATTAACACCTCATTTCCCACGTTAACCCTTCCAATATTTTGATTACGGGCCTGACGAACTAAATGGATCAATTTCGCCCTTTCATTAGGGACTGCGTCAATTTTAATAAACGAAAATCGATAGCGGTAACAGGTTTTGCAACTGGTAAAAAAATCAACTTAGACAAAAAATGTGCACTTTTATGACACGTAGGGCCGATTGTTCAATCCTCAGATAAAATAATATTATATCAGTCTGATAAGTTATTATGCGACTAAAATAAAAACGTACCTATCTTCATGTATAAGTGAAGGATAACTGTTTGTTTTAATTTGGCAGTATATTATTTTATTAGACAGATAAATGTTATCGGAGGATTGAAAAATCGGCCCGTAATCATGTAAAGTTTTCGGATGTTTTTGTTCAGTGAACAAGGATTTATATTTATATATAGTATAGAATTATGTGTAGAATAAAACAAAGTCGCTTGCCGCAGTCTTTTCCTATGTATGTATGAATTTTAATTTCTGTTACGGGTCTTGGTGTGGTATGTACGAGTAAAATAAAATAAAAAAAGTGTATACATATATTCGTGGACAAATCACACAGCGCCATCTAGCCCCAAACTAAGCAAAGCTTGTGTTATGGGTGTTAGATAACTGATATGCTTCTTAAATACTTTTAAATACATACTTATTATGATTTATTTATGGTGAAAAGAAATATTTACATGACGGAAATAAATTAAATAAAGCTTATACTAAATTATAAAATAATATTATACTTATTATACATAGAACACCCAGACCCGTAACAGAAATTAAAATTCATCATTTCAATTTCTGCCCGGCCGGGAATCGAACCCGTGACCTCTTGCGTGGCAAACGTTGACCAATAACACAAGCTTTGCTTACTTTGGGACTAGATGACATTGTGTGAATTTGCCCAATCATATTTATTATTTATAATTCCAACGTGAACGAAACTGAACCTACAAACAATTCAATTTTTAAGCGCAACCGTAGCCTAAGTAAACTCGTAAATTACATAATTAAAAGGGAATTAGTACGTAACGTTGACACCGTGCAATATGAGGGGATAAATATTTATTAGAGGGTGGAAAGTGGTCACTATTGGGTCAGTTTACTGATCCGGGAAAACTGGATGCGGTAATTATTATGAATAAGTGATGACCTTTTTATAATATATAGATAATTTGACATAGTTATACTCTTGGCCGTGTGGTGGCCGGCAGAGTAGAATAGCACCAACCCATTACACTCGTGGGTGTCGTACAAGGCGACTAACGTTTTCGAGACAAAAGATCTAGAATTTCCGTAGACTAAAAATGGGCAGCAGCGTTTTCCATTGTTATATGTATAACGCCTGCCAAGCGTGGAGATTATGGTAATAACCTCCGCTTTAGTGGGAGAGGCCCGAAGTCCTGCAGTGGACTGTTATGGGCTGTGATGGTGATACTCTTGTACCGAGAGATTTGACAGGTTTACATCTACAGTAGTGCCATTAAGAGAGAAACATTTTTGTCATAGATTATCTCTACCGAAGAGTAGATTGCCTGTATGGGTCCACATCCACAGCGCTATCAAGCGGGATACTTAGTTTTCTGACATCCTGCCATTTTAATGTTACACAAGGATCTCGGCACTAATGTTTCGGTTTGTGCTCTCGCGCACGAGGGCCCGGGGTCTGCCTTGACCATGATCCAAAATTTGGCAAGTAAGGTAATTACAATTAATCATATACGAGGATATTAACATTTTATACATGTAAAGATAGCTAGAATAACATTGTCTACATTTTCTTTATCCGGGTTGGTGGGTATTCCGACATCAGTTGAATGCATGCATATTTGTACATAAGTTGAATGCTAACCGACACTCTTACGGTGAAGGAAAACATCGTGATGAAACCTTCTCATTCAGACGACTGAATGTATAACCATGATTCCAACTGGTCAGGTTCCCGTGTTAACAGGATTACGGAGGTCAGATGGCAGTCGCTCCACTAAAATTTCATGGCAGTCGCTCAGTTCGATCCGCCAAATCCTAGATCATGGTCAAGGCGGACCGCGGGCCCTCGCGCCGTCGCACAACCGGGACATTACCGCCAAGAAGCTCATTAAACTTAAATAAAAATGCCACATTCAATCTTTCGCACACCCTAACCGTCATAGTTTGGTCAAGCGTGTTTGAAATATGCAGCCCATGGGGCTGGCCCAGTGGTGCTATGCGGCCTATTTCATTATTTACTGACTGCGTGGACTCTGGGGCCAATGGCTCGTAGCCTTGCGACTAGATATCTAGTTTGAACTGGTATCGCTGACACAATCGTTGCTGTGACAGCTTGGAAATGGAGGAGTATGTATTGGCAGGTTTTTTTGGTTAGGGTTGTTTATTTTTACACCCCCCACCTTAGAGGGGTGTTCTTTTTTATATAAAAAAAATTTCAGGTATTTGAGTGTACTGGCCGTGTGGTGTCCGGCAGAGTAGAATAGCACCTACCCCTTACACTCATGGGTGTCGTACAAGGCGACTAATGTTTTCAAGGCAAAAGATCAAGAGTCTCCGTTGTCTGGAAAAAGGGCAGCAGCATTTTCCATTGTTATATTTAAACACTGCGATCTCCCATCCGCCTGCCAAGCGTGGAGATTATGGCAATGACCTCCCCTTTTGTGGGAGAGGCCCTAAGTCCTGCAGTGGGCTGTAACGGGCTGTGATGATGATTTGAGTGTAGAACACCGTCAAAGATGCCACTTTACGGCGGTGATCCACATCCTGTAGATTTCCTTGCACCAACGGGAGATTGTCTGTCAGTTTCTTGGCACGTCTATCAACCGAGTTTAGAGCAACTAGATAGACCTTGGCACATCCGTCCCATAGGTGACAACAGTATTCCATGCAATTACCCAAACAATGGGCCCACAGAATACCAGCGCTGCGAGTCGTTTCTTGCGCCTCACAGCGCATACTGAGTGGGTACCAGTTGCGCTAGCCGCTGCGGCACCGACAGTGTCATGGGAGACTACAATATATTGTCTTAATAAAGATATTTTAAATGTTAATGTGTCCGTTGTCTGTAATTGTAACTGTTATTGTGTCGTGGTGTGCTATGTGTAATAAATGTATTTTCTTTCTTTCTTTCTTTCAATTTAAAACACAGTTTGACGAATGTAGCTGTACTGTATGTGGCAAAGAATCTCCCTAACCGATGGACCGATTTTGATGGTTCATTAAAATCGGTTCAGTAGTTTGAAAGTCCTAATTAGTCACTTTTGACATACCTGAGGGGGTTGGTGGATTTCTTCTTTTTAGGACACCACATAACGACGGTAGAAGGAGTCAGCGTTATAACTTTATACGTTTTTTTTATTGCCTGAGCAGGCACACGGACCTGCGTTCTCCTGATCGAAAGTGGCCACCATCGTCTACAACCCAAAGGGAGCGGATGCGGTGCCGGCCTTTGAGGTACCTGTAGAGATACCCTTTGAAGAACCTCATGTTATAGTGCAAAGGAAACACTTCGAAAAAGAGTTTTCGAATCTGCTCACAATAAGGGGTTAAAAGGTTTTTACGGGGTCGGCAACGCGTGGGTGATGCCCCTGGTATTGCAAACGTCTATAGGCTGCGGTGACTACTTACCATCAGGCAGGCCGTAAGCTTGTTTGCCACATTGGTGGTATAAAAAAAAAAGAAAAACAATAGCGCAAACTATGTATGATGTTCTGTGGTGTTTCGTTAAAAAACGACTGTATCCACAATCATAGTACATACAGAGAAGTTATAAGTGATAGGGTCAACTTTCGGGCAGGAATAGCCCGCCCACGTCACTCCCTTGGGTGGCGTGGTATTTCGAACCTTTCCTCCCTTAAAAAAGGTAAGTAGGTATTCTAATGTCATGATCACCACTAACGTTGCAGTCATCATATCAGCCAGAAGACGTCCACTGCTGGGCATAGGCCTCCCCAGAGATCTACACAAAGGCCGGTCCTCTATGCCTTCCGTACCTGCGATCTTTACCAGGTCGTCGATCCACCTTGTGGGAGACCTACCCACGCTGCGTCTATAAAATTAGAAATAAAGCTAATTCCATTTACACAGCGAAAGCAATCAGCCTCAATACCCGACCGTTGCATGTCATTAGGATTAGGGTTCCTCAAATCAAAGCTAATAAAAACATTGACGCGTGGGTGTGCGGAACCAATTTGGATAATACGGAGGCGCGGCCGATAGCACGCATTATCAGCCTTTAACCCTTGCTATGAAGCAATTATCTATCGCTCGTTACAGTTAATGGGTTAAGATAGCGGTTCTCAAAGTTTTGTTTTGTCATTGAAAAAGTTAGGTATTTGGGCGTTTATAAAATTTTTATATGTTATTCGGCAGAAAACATAAGTAACACATAAAAATACATGTACATTTTTTCATACAATTTCCTATGAAAAGGATTTTTGGGCTGCTCGAGGCCGAAAACTTAAATTCTACACCCCAAAGTATTCCCAAATAAACTTCCATAAATTTATTAAAATAAAATCGGAATTGTGTCCAGATCGAAAGTACCTGCCAACCGGGCTAATAAGTAGAGCTGACTTTTTTCTGTGGGTTAGGTTATTTATTTATTTCTCTATATAAAATTTTACCTTCACTTACCATCACGACATATGACCTCCTTCTTCATTGGGCTCCCATAGGTTCGCCTCATGAGGTTATATAAAAAAATAAAGATACAAAAATTAAAGTTTGAGAACCACTGTGTTAACCTAACGATGGGTAGGAGTAACGCACGCGATTGAATTTAGTTTTGAACACAGTTTCGTTATTGTGATTGGGAGTTTAATGATGGCTGTTGGTAATGGACGACTGTCAGCGTATCGGGAAGGGGGACCTGGGAACTTCCGTGCCTCGTGGTAGACGCCGCGTAAGAAATCCTGTGACGTTGCTGTATTTTTTACACTATAACATAAAATAAGTAAATTAATATTCGTGGACAAATTCACACACACACAGCGCCATCTAGCCCCAAACTAAGCAAAGCTTGTACTATGGGTGCTAGCTAACTGATATACTTATATACATACTTATTATAGATAGAACACCCAGACCCGTAGCAGAAATTAAAATTCATCATTTAAATTTCTGCCCGGCCGGGAATCGAACCCGGGACCTCTTGCGTGGCAGACCGGCATGTTGACCATTGAACCACTCAGGTCAATCCATAATCTAGGATATGGCAGATCAGGTAATTGCAGTGAAGCGGCTGTCATCTGATCTCCGTGGGCCTGTTAACAGAGGAACCTGATCACATTGGATCATGGTTACACGTTCAGTCGCCTGAATGTGTAGTTGTTATCATGATGTTTTCCCTCACCGTAAGAGCATCGGTTAGTGTTCAACTAATGTACATAACTCAGAATAAAATCATTGGCACATGGCGGCACTGGGGTTCGAACCCGGTACCTCGGGTTACGAGTCGGACCCCTTAACCATTAGGCCACAAAAAGACTCAGAGGTAGCCCATTTTCGTGTCAGGTATTTCAAACACTACGATCTCTACTGAGCCTGCCAAGCGTGGAGATTATGGCAAATCGATATAGTAATGTAAAATCCAGTGTTATGGGCTCTTGATGATGAAGTTTATGACATTTACTTTCATGTAGAGAGAAGCTCAAGGCAACCTTTCTAAATGTAAGGGTTTAAAACCTGCGAAAATTTATAAGTTTTACACAATATAAGTATACCGCCTCATGAGGTTATATAAAAAAATAAAGATACAAAAATTAAAGTTTGAGAACCACTGTGTTAACCTAACGATGGGTAGGAGTAACGCACGCGATTGAATTTAGTTTTGAACACAGTTTCGTTATTGTGATTGGGAGTTTAATGATGGCTGTTGGTAATGGACGACTGTCAGCGTATCGGGAAGGGGGACCTGGGAACTTCCGTGCCTCGTGGTAGACGCCGCGTAAGAAATCCTGTGACGTTGCTGTATTTTTTACACTATAACATAAAATAAGTAAATTAATATTCGTGGACAAATTCACACACACACAGCGCCATCTAGCCCCAAACTAAGCAAAGCTTGTACTATGGGTGCTAGCTAACTGATATACTTATATACATACTTATTATAGATAGAACACCCAGACCCGTAGCAGAAATTAAAATTCATCATTTAAATTTCTGCCCGGCCGGGAATCGAACCCGGGACCTCTTGCGTGGCAGACCGGCATGTTGACCATTGAACCACTCAGGTCAATCCATAATCTAGGATATGGCAGATCAGGTAATTGCAGTGAAGCGGCTGTCATCTGATCTCCGTGGGCCTGTTAACAGAGGAACCTGATCACATTGGATCATGGTTACACGTTCAGTCGCCTGAATGTGTAGTTGTTATCATGATGTTTTCCCTCACCGTAAGAGCATCGGTTAGTGTTCAACTAATGTACATAACTCAGAATAAAATCATTGGCACATGGCGGCACTGGGGTTCGAACCCGGTACCTCGGGTTACGAGTCGGACCCCTTAACCATTAGGCCATAAAAAGACTCAGAGGTAGCCCATTTTCGTGTCAGGTATTTCAAACACTACGATCTCTACTGAGCCTGCCAAGCGTGGAGATTATGGCAAATCGATATAGTAATGTAAAATCCAGTGTTATGGGCTCTTGATGATGAAGTTTATGACATTTACTTTCATGTAGAGAGAAGCTCAAGGCAACCTTTCTAAATGTAAGGGTTTAAAACCTGCGAAAATTTATAAGTTTTACACAATATAAGTATACCTAGTATGAGTAAATATTGGGTTAGGGTCTCTACCGTTGCTTTTGGTGTGTCAATATAATAACCGTTGCGGTCGTTTTATGTAAATATTCCGCTATAAGTAACAATTTAATAGTTCATAACATACGGCTATATTGGAGTTGCTGGATATGTCATAGATAATGTTAGGCAATGAGCGCGGAAATATTTATATAGGTATCTGTAATTTTATTGTTAACTGCTCTAATTATCATGTTGGCGTTGTCCCGGTTGTGCTCTCACGCACGAGGGCCCGGGTTCCGCCTTGTCCATTATCCAGGATTGGGCAGATCAGAAAACTACAGTGGGCGAATGCCATTTGACCGCCGTGACCCTGCTACCAGGGGAATCTGACAAGATTGGACAATGGCGACACATTTAGTCGCCTGAATGTGCAGGTTTTAATCACGATGTTTTCCCTAACCTAAAGAGCATATATTAGTGTTCAATTAATGTAAATAACTAAGAGTTATTGGTATATGGCGGCGGTGGGTTCGTGTGGGCTACACACACACACACACACACACACACACTTATATAATATTATTTACAATATTTATTTACACTCGATATCGATGAGTACCAGTTTGTCGACATCTATCGATATGGATTATCGCCACCTTGAATCCCTAGTCGGTCGAAAGACATAACAGTCTACCTACAGCTAAGCGAGCGCGCTGTCCGCGGCGCGCGCGCATAGGTAGTCAGAATCCGATCTCGACGCCGACTCCACGTCGCTTGGTCCCACCGCTGGCTTACTCGCGATACGCGCTTTTGCACAATTCCTTGCTACGCTTAAATTATTGTTATCTAACTATTATTTCTTCTTCTTGTGCCTTGTGTCTTTGTGGACTATTGCTGTTTCTTCACTCCTTCTAACATTGTGTGCTTACGCAATAAATACAGTGTACCTGCAAGTGTTGGACATTTTAATTTTTCCGAACAACTATCTACGGACTGCAGGTACCTACTTATACTTACATTCTTAGCCGATACATCACACCACTTATCTTGGCTAAATTGGTGACCCCTCAGCTGAATACCAAAATGAGTGACAGCAGTGACTCCGTAAAAACCGCGGCATCGCCTGACAAGGAGAATATTACTACGCGCCGACCGAAGAAAGCGCGCATTACGATGGACACTCGTCTTGAGTCGTCCGATTTTAAGCCGTGTACCCTGAAGGTACCGACATTTTCACCTGACGATCCAGAAATGTGGTTCGCACTCTTGGAAAGCCAATTCGAGATCTATGGCATAGTGGAAGATGCAAGAAAGTACAATACCGTCGTGACTAATATCGAGACGATGCACGCCAAGACAGTGAAAGATATCATTCTCAACCCTCCATCCAAAAATCGTTACGAGACCATCAGGAAAGAGCTGATCAAGCGTCTTACCGCCTCACACGAGAAGAAGGTCAGACAACTGTTGACCCATGAAGAGCTCGGTGACCGCAAGCCGTCGCAGTTTCTCCGGCATCTGCAGGACCTGGCTGGACCCAGTGTCCCGAAGGAGTTCATCCTCTCCATCTGGTCAAGCCGTCTTCCCCAAAACATCCAGACGGTGCTAGCGTCTCAACCAACCCATTCGACGCAGCAGCTGGCAGACCTGGCGGACCGCATCCAGGAGATAACCGCACCTGGGCAAGTAGCAGCTGCTTCATATGCTGGCTCAACACCAGAACCCAGCATCAAGAGCGAGATCAGCGAGCTTCGACAAATGGTGGAGCGCCTCGCTGTGACACTCGAGGAGCATACCCGATCCTCATGCGGCTCCGATCGCTCAAGACCTCGTCAACGAAGTCGCATACCTTCGCGCTCAGCATCACGGTCAGCTTCGAGTTACCGGCGGTTCCCGGTATGCTGGTACCACAAGAACTTCGGTGCCAACGCGAAGAGGTGCCAGAAGCCTTGTGACTACAAGGCGGGAAACGCCGCAGGCAGTCGGTGATGGCGACTAACGATTGCCTCACTTCTCCGGGTCGCCTCTTCGTAACCGACCGCACCACGAAGACACAGTTTCTGGTCGACACAGGTAGCGACCTGTGTGTCTTCCCTCGCAGCCAGATTCGAGAGCGACGCGCACCGACGAGCTACCAACTCGCCGCAGCCAACGGTTCTTCCATCTCCACCTACGGCTACGCGCACTTCAACCTGGACCTAGGGTTACGCCGAACCTTTCCCTGGCGTTTTGTAGTAGCGGACGTTACTAAACCCATTATTGGGGTAGATTTTTTGTGCTTTTATAATTTAATTGTAGACTGTAGAGATAAAAAGCTTGTTGATAGCACCACTACTGTTTCTGCTCCAGCTACAATTGCTTATAATTGTAATAATGTGCTTTCTGTTAAGGTTCTGACTGGTGATTCGCGTTATCATCACTTGCTGTCGCGTGAGTTTATAGAAATTACCCGACCAGCTGGTGCTCAACGCATTACACCACACAACACACAACACCACATTCGTACAACTCCAGGTCCCCCAGTCTCTTCCGCACCAAGACGTCTAGCTCCTGACAAACTTCAGATAGCAAAGGCAGAGTTCGATGCCATGCTAGCTAATGGCACAGCTAGGCCTTCTGACAGCCCGTGGTCGTCTGCGTTGCACCTGGCGCCGAAGCAGAACAACGGCTGGCGTCCCTGCGGTGACTACAGGCAGCTCAACGCACGCACCGTACCAGACAGGTACCCCATACGTCATATCCATGACTTTGCCCACAACATCTCTGGCTGTAAGGTTTTCAGCACCATCGACCTTGAGAAGGCCTACAACCAGATTCCCGTCTGCGCGGAGGACATACCGAAGACTGCCATCACCACACCCTTCGGTATGTTCGAATTTCCTTATATGACGTTTGGTCTGCGGAATGCCGGCCAAACTTTTCAGCGTTTTGTCGACGAAGTGACGCGAGGGTTGGACTTCGTGTACTGTTACTTGGACGACTTTCTGATTTTCAGCAAAGACCATCAACAGCACGAAGACCACCTCAGGCAGGTATTCACTAGGCTTCGGGACTATGGCATGGTCGTCAACGTGTCCAAGTGCGTTTTTGGGGCTCCCGAGGTAACCTTCCTAGGTTATCGCATTTCGGAGAGCGGCACCAAACCACTGGACCACAAAGTCCAGGCCATACGCGACTTTCCCCCACCAAAGGACGTTAGGTCGCTTAGACGGTTTTTGGGCATGGCCAATTTTTACAGGCGATTCTTGCCCAATGCCGCCCAAACCCAAGCACCTTTGAATTCCCTTCTCATGGGGGCAGTAAAAGGGTCCACACCAATTTCCCTCACCGGCGATGCTCTGAAGGCTTTCTCAGATACCAAAGAAAGCCTCTCCAATGCAGCTCTCTTGGCACACCCAGATTGCCACGCCAAGCTAGCATTGGTCACAGACGCATCAGACCTGGCTATTGGGGCTGTCCTACAACAGCTAAAGGACAACGTGTGGGAACAATTAGCGTTTTTCTCCCGCAAGCTCAGCCCGTCGCAACAAAAGTACTCGCCGTATGATCGCGAGCTTCTCGCGATCTACGAAGCGATAAAGTACTTTCGACACATGCTGGAGGCGAGGCACTTTACGGTGTACACGGACCACAAGCCGATCAGTTATGCCTTCCATGAGCGGAAGCGTAACTGCTCGCCAAGGCAGTTCCGACACCTGGACTATATATCTCAGTTCACGACCGACATAAGGCACATCTCCGGCAAGAACAACGTTGTTGCCGACACCTTATCTCGCGTCGATGAACTGAGCACTCCAGTGTGCCTCACCAGCCTCGCCCAAGCTCAGGAAACTGACGAAGAACTGGCACAGTACCTCGCTGATGCCTCGTCGCTTCGTCTGCAAAGACGAGACTACCCTGGAAGTCGAACTCCCCTGTACTGTGATGTCAGTACACCGACTCCCAGGCCATTCGTCACTAAGGACTTCCGCAAGCAGGTTTTCCACAGCCTGCACTCCTTAAGCCACCCCGGCGCCGCAGCTACCGCGCGACTTGTGGCCGAAAGGTTTGTGTGGCCCGGTGTCAGGAGGGACTGTCGTCAGTGGACACAGTGTTGTATATCGTGCCAGCGCGCAAAGGTCAGTCGACACGTATCTGCCCCGTTAGGTACTTTCGACCTACCTCGCGCACGTTTCAAACACATCCACATTGACCTTATCGGTCCCTTACCTATTTGTCAAGGGTACAGATACTGCCTCACAGCTATAGACCGATTTACACGGTGGCCAGAGGTAATGCCAGTGCCTGACATAACCGCCGAAACGGTTGCCAAGGCGCTGATATCCGGATGGATATCCCGTTTTGGTTGCCCTACAGATATTGTAACAGACCGCGGGGCCCAATTCGAGTCCGCGCTGTTTCAATATCTGTCAAAGTTCATAGGGTTCCACCATAAACGCACTACTGCGTACCATCCGGCGTGCAACGGTCTCGTGGAGCGCTTTCATAGACAGCTCAAAGCCTCTATCACCTGTCACGCCCAACAGAACTGGGTTGAGGTGCTGCCTTTTGTGCTGCTCGGCATCCGCAGCGCATTTAAAGATGACTTGCAGTCATCTTCAGCAGAGTTGCTGTATGGTGAGCCATTGAGACTTCCCGGCGAATTTTTTAATCACAGCACACCCGGTACAACTGACTTGTCAGATTTTACAGCGCGCTTACGCTCATTCGCCGAAAAGCTTAAGCCGATCCCAGCTTCTTGTCATAGCAACAAAAAAGTGTTTGTTTTTAAGGAACTAGCCACTAGCGAACACGTCTTCCTTCGTGACGACGCTTCGCGTGTGACTTTCCAACCAGCTTATTCTGGCCCTTACAAGGTGTTAGACAGGACTGACAAAGTTTTTAAAATCGTTGTTAAGGGACAACCTGTCACAGTAAGCATCGACCGGTTAAAGCCTGCATTCTTTGTTACAGATGAGGAGGACTTACAACATAACACACCTCCCATCAACACTCACATACACCCTTCCTCACCTTATAACAGCAGAGACACACAAACTGACACACCTGCACCTGCGTCACTACAGCCTCATACAACCACTCGATCCGGGAGGCACGTCCGCTTTCCAGATTATTATCGACCCTAACCAGGTCTCTGGGGGGGAGTAATGTGGGCTACACACACACACACACACACACACACACACACACTTATATAATATTATTTACAATATTTATTTACACTCGATATCGATGAGTACCAGTTAGTCGACATCTATCGATATGGATTATCGCCACCTTGAATCCCTAGTCGGTCGAAAGACATAACAGTCTACCTACAGCTAAGCGAGCGCGCTGTCCGCGGCGCGCGCGCATAGGTAGTCAGAATCCGATCTCGACGCCGACTCCACGTCGCTTGGTCCCACCGCTGGCTTACTCGCGATACGCGCTTTTGCACAATTCCTTGCTACGCTTAAATTATTGTTATCTAACTATTATTTCTTCTTCTTGTGCCTTGTGTCTTTGTGGACTATTGCTGTTTCTTCACTCCTTCTAACATTGTGTGCTTACGCAATAAATACAGTGTACCTGCAAGTGTTGGACATTTTAATTTTTCCGAACAACTATCTACGGACTGCAGGTACCTACTTATACTTACATTCTTAGCCGATACATCACACCACTTATCTTGGCTAAATTCGAACCCAGTACCTCTGTCTTGCGAGTCGGATATTTTGACCACTCAGCCACTTACGTTCCATTCTGCTATTGTTTACTGCTTTATTTGTCAATATATATATTTGAAAGCAACCATGCTCAGCTCAACTCGGTCCAGCTTGCTAGTAGGTACCAAGGAACAAGAAAATAATCTAACAATACGGGAGATACCACTTTCGTAACAAATAAATAAAATATGAGCCAAAACCTGCATTACAGCATTCTGACTACGCCCATAGAATATAGTCCAGAAAAAGTTTGGGGGCTACACAAATGTAGTCGAAGTCAAAGGGATAATTAGCGAGATGTTAGCTGTAAGAAATCCCATTGTGGGATAAGCATGCCTTTACAATGTTTTTTTAATTACTTTTGTTATATTACTACATTATTATTAATGAGTTTACATAAATTTCTACATAAAATTTCTTAGTCAACAAAGTCATCTGGTGGCCGAACTTCAAACTCTACAGAATTACAAAGTAGCAGCAAACTATACAAAAACCATTCACAAGTCCTTTTTCAAAACACTACAGAATCATATAAAGGTCATTTATTTATTGCTTCACATGGTAATATAATAGCATTTTACGATAGTTACACGACTATTTAGCAGAACCTAGCTCCGTGTACAATGGAAACAAATTCCCAAGGTGATAATTGGGTCCCGTGTTCACTATTAAGAATTCGTAATGACACTGTGCTCGATCACGGCTGGATAACACTCACGCTATTGCTGGTAAATATTGACAATGCGAACGACTTTGTCACAAAATAGGCTGTTTGGAGGTAATATCCACAAAGGTGGAACACGGTTAATGAAGGTAGCGCCACATTAGAGTGATGCGATGTGACGTACATGTGAGTGTGTGATGGCCGTGTGGTGTCCGGCAGAGTAGAATAGCACCAACCCCTTATACTCGTGGGTGTCGTACACGGCGACTAATATTTTCGAGGCTAATAGACTAGCTAGGCATTTGACCGCCATCTCATCTGGTGGTAAGTTACGATGCCGCTGAAGATGATGCGTCTGTCTAGAAACAGCCTATTTACTCCAGCCTTAAAGATGTCTAGACTATAATGATCAGAGAACACACTCACAGGCAACGCGTTCCATTCCTTAGCCGTACGTGTTTACTATACAGTTACTGTACGCTCATTTCGGCATCCGAAATCGATAGCACGCGATATAAATCAAACTTACCCCTGCGGGAATCGAACCGCACGCCCCGCGGTATCTTCAGCGAAATTGATGTGTGGGATAAATCAAATCGCTCCTAGGCACTGCACTGTCGACGCCCAAACACTTGAATAATTGCGATTTATGGAGCATCGCGTCGGATTGTTCGTGTACAGGGTTTGATCATTGTTACGATAGGCGATATTGTTGCTGGATTGCTATTTTCATATTTTATTTCTGGTACTATTTATTCCGGAACTTCTGTGTGGATATGAAATGACATGAGAAATCAAGATGATAGAACTTTGTAGCACGACTACTTATGCGGCAGTCCTTGTGATTTTCTAATCAGTTACTTACTTTCCTTTTAAATACTACAGGCTTACTTTACTTTTAAATATTTAAACAATATTGTGACATGGTATCCTATACGTGTGATTTAGTGCCCAGTTGGTTTTATAAGTTGGTTGTGTTCCACATTTTCAGAATGGGTTCATATAACGGCCGTGTGGTGTCCGGCAGAGTAGAATAGCACCAATACCTTACACTCGTGGGTGTCGTACAAGGCGACTAATGTTTTCGAGGCAAAAGATCTGGAGTCCCCGTAGGTTGGAAAATGGGCAGCAGCGTTTGTCATTGTTATATTTACAACACTGCCATCTCCAACCCGCCTGCCAAGCGTGGAGATTATGGCAATAACCTCCCCTTTCGCCCTAAGTCCTGCAGTGGACTGTTATAGGCTGTGATGATGATGATGATATTATCTCACGTTAGTCTAAATCATAATTCCAAAGTACCAACGTCTGTACGAGCATTCGAGCCGCCATTGGAGCATTAGCGTTGGGACACATTTTTCGTATCGCGTTTGCTTTCCGATCCCCGATGTTGCTAATGACAGCTGCGGTTTGATATAGAAATGGTGTAAAGAACAATTCAGATAACAGATTTCATGCCTACACGTACGGGAACAGAGCGTGACGGTATGTATGTCCGATGTAAGGTAAGGTGCATAATGGAAGTTAGGGATTATTATTGTCAAGTTTAGAACTGGACATTATAATATGTCTTCTAAGCGCAAATGGTGTAAGAAATATATTTGGACGAGGAATTTACATCTTAGGCGAGCTGAGTTTGACTATAGTGGTTAGGTTTTTTGAAATATTTAATAAGGGATTCTGATGCGACCATTATTTTCACCATAATTCTTATACTTACATAAAATTGTTTTACTTATTTATTTGTGCATACATAGTGTATTTTTTTATTATTTTTACACAAGTTCCGGTCTTATCATTATTATCATAGATGAGATGGGATTTTTATATAATGTCAATTGGTAGACAAACTGCCAAACGGGCCACAGTGTAATGATATTTCAAAAATTTCTAACAAAAGTGTCACTTACGCCAACCCAACTTCGAACCGACAGTGCATTGTTTTCGCCCGGTTTTGACACATCGCATCATTCTTTCCCTCCAAAAAATGTGCCAATATATATCTCTCAATTAGAACCCGGGAGGCTAAGTGAAATATGGGTTTTTGGCCACTTCCAGCCATATTTCTGGCATTCGGTGTTCGGGTTTTGCCTTTTTGTTTGTGGGCTGTGTCATTTTTCGTTACATCGAGATTTATTGAATGCCAAATGGATTCCAAATGTGAAGGTATGGGGCTGACGATACGCTGATGGTCATTTGTTTTCGCACTCCGTTCAGCGGAGTTTTTACCGTGACAGGTTTTCAATTTTAAGTGGTGACTTACGCCGTTTTGTAAATATATAATACCTATTACAAAATCACAGTTCAAAAGTATAAATCTGTAAATAGCTAATTCATGAATGAATAAAACGCTAAGCACCGTTGGTTTGATAGCGAGCGATTCAGATAAATAATTTCTGATAGATTATAATAGATATCGTACAAAAATATTATACGATATCTATTATAATAATCGTGCTTTTGCGTACGAGGGCCCGGGGTCCGCCTTGGCCAAAATCCCGGATATGACAGATCAGGTAATTACAGTGGAGCGACTGCCATCCGAACTCCTGTTGACAGGGGAACCTGACCAGATTGGATCATGGTTACACATTCAGTCATAAACAGTTTGTCACGATGTTTTCCCTCACCGTCAGAGCGTCGCTGAGTGTTCAACTATTGTACAAAACTCAGATAAGAGTTATAGCTACACGACGACAGTGGGAATCGAACCCGGGACCTCTCGCTTACGAGTCGGAGCCTCTAACCACTAGGCTACAGACGCTTTACTTAAACAAGAATTGTTTGTGAATACAGGTGTAAACAAACTATACATAGACACTAAATACTATACTATAATAAACGTACCATACTATACACATACTTATTTAATATAAGTATTACGAGTATTGTGATGTCAAATTAAATTATGTCTATGTCAACAAAGCTACACAAATGAACTAACCAAAACACAGCTACACGACCCCCACACCTCCAATACATCCAAAATCTACGCACCTCAATCCAGACCCTACCAATCTAGGCCCAAATAAAGGCTACATTTGTCCAACGCGTCTGTGAAATCGTCCGTGACGCCCCATTCGCCAGACAAGTTTACGTACCCACAGTCCGTGTTAGACGATATATCGCATCGTAATCGGGTAGGGTTGTATCGATTCGTTTCGGAGAGGGTTTCCGTATTTGTCTGTAGTAGTTATGCTAATATTAGGTGTTTTTAGAGGCGGAGAATTTCACATTGAAATGAAACAAAGAATAAAGGATTTAGTATGGGTGAAACTAGCTTTATTGTAAAGATAATTGAATGGCATTTATGTTTGAATTTGATTTTTGCAATGTTGCTGCCGTGAATGACGCGTAGATGGCCCAATATCGTATTACTCCATATTCGAATCGCTTTTATTGAATAGGTTTTAAATATATATACTTATGTTAAATTTAGATATACAAATGTAACTTGCTCCATGAGTTTTGTATTATGAGTATTGTGATGTCAAAATAAATAATGTCTATGTCTAATGTCTAATATGGATATCTTGGTTTCATACATTTTTGAATGTGTACGATCGTCTCTGGTTTATATAGAGTTTATATATCCTTTATATAGAAGAAAAGTCTGTATGTGCGTGAGTTTATATGCAGGGGTAACGCTAAAGAACCGATTTTGAAAATTCTACCACTAATATGAAGCTACATTATTCCTGAGTGTCGTAGGGTACTTTTGATCCCGGCTATAGAATAGGATCCCGCGGGAAAGTTGAATGTTTTATTTTTATACCGCTAAGGTGCCAGGCAAAGTTTACGGCCTGCCTGATGGTAAGCAGTCACAGCAGGGGTATCATTCACGTGCTGCCGACCTAGTACACACTTTTTTACCCCTTTCTTGAAGAACTCCTCTCCATTGCAGAACCTTAGTGTGCGTAGGAGAAAGTAACTTTTTTGTGTTGTACGGCACACAACAGGGAAAGCGGCCACCTGATGGAAAGTGGTCACCGTAAATAAATATATATTATATTATATTCTGTTTGTGTAAATAAATATTTCTTATTCTTATTCTTATTCACCGTCATCTATGGATATCAGCAACACCAGGGGCGCTACCAATGCGTTGCCCGCCTCTGAAGAGACCTCTAATATATCTCTTTAAAGGAAACTCTGTAGCTGGTAGCTCATTCCACATCCAAATCCTACGAGCGAGAAACGTTCTTTCGAATTTCGCGTTGTAACCAGTAGAGGGTCTACGTAGTGGGGATGAGTATCCAGCCCAAGACGGATGGAGTGACGGCAGAATTGTGCTGTGGGCACCAGATCAAAAAATTTCTCAAACACTCCCCATTGTACAGCCGAAAGAACACACACAGGGAGCTAAAGTCCACCGGTTAGCCAGTGATTTTGACATGCTTGTTTGTTTACCACCAGGTACCCGCGGTTGATTAAGGCTAGGCTGCAGAGCCTCGAACATTGGCGTAGGGTTGCGCGTCTGTCGGTCTTCTACAGATTACATTTCGGAGAGTGTGCGAAGCAGCTGCACGACCACATTCCGCCGGCCCCTTTCCGCCATCGGGAAACGCGATCCGGGCGAGCGCTTCATCCTTATGTCGTGGATCTTCCAGCCATCCGCACGAACCGCTTTGGCTCGACCTTTATAATGCGTACGGCTAAGGAATGGAACGCTTTGCCTGCGAGTGTGTTCCCTGATCAATATAATCTGGATGCCTTTAAGGCTAGAGTGAATAGGCTGTTCCAAGACGGGCATGCTTCATCTTCGGCCGCATCGTCACTTACCAACAGCTGAGATGGCGGTCAAATGCCTGCCTTGTTTGATATAAAAAAAAAAAAAGGTGAGGTGGCGGTCAAATGCCTGGCTAGTCAAATAATAATAAAAAAAAAATTACTACGGTCTCCGCAATGACCACCTGAGTGGTTCAGTTGGTGAATATGCTGGTCGCCACGCAGAGGTCCCGGATTCAATTCCCGACCGAGCAGAAAATGTTATGATGAATTTTAATTTCTGTTACGGGTTTGGGTGTAGTTGTATTAAAAAAAAAGTATTTAAGTAGTTTATCAGTTATCTAACACACATAACACAAGATTTTGCTTACTTTGGGGCTAGATCGCCCTGTGTGAATTTGTCCAATCACAAGCATATTTATAATGGGAATTCGCAAACCATTGTACAATGGAGGACCTGTTTGAGGCCCTTCAAACTCTGGATCATCATCATCACAGTCCATTTCAGTCCACTGCAGGACTAAGGGCCTCTCGTAAAACGCTGTATGCGTTGCCGAATACTGGGCAAATAAAGTGTCAGTCAAAGTTTAGTTCATCAACTCGATAAGAACATTCTTCTTAGGATGAGTACCCAACCCGCAGCGGCTGTGCTGTGGTTCTGTTCCTTTGGAACCGCACAGTTAACTCCGACATTTTTCCCCAAATATCCCCAAATCGGCTCACGAACCAACATAGAATTAGGACCCCTCTTTGGGTCACGGTACAGTAAATGATACCGATAAATCGGACGGTGAACGATCGATCGGTGATCGCGGCTGATCGCGATATCGCGTGTTCGGGAGCTATATCGCTTGCGATGTGTGCCACTAGGGGTTTGGCGGTCTATTGATTTTGTTCTCGAGAACTGTGGGTACGTCTTGTTGCGATGGCACGGAATATGAGACGCAATACGTGTATTTAACTGAGAGGGAGTAGATCTGGTAGTTAAAAATATGATTATCTTGGCATTTATGTCCCAGTTATGCTCTCGCGCACGAGGGCCCGGACTCTGCCTTGACCATGGTCCAGGATTAGGTAGATGAGATAAGCATTATAACATTTATTGTCATTACCACAGTCTCGTGACATCTACGCTGGGCGGGTTGGACATTTTCGCAGATATAATTATAACTTGTGTGTTCGGGGGTCTGTCTCGTACCCCGTAAATATTAGTAATTGGTCCTCCTAATGACTATCTATACGTAGCGGTGACCACTTCCCATCAGGCGGCCCGCTTGCCTCTTCGTCCACTAAATGACATAACAAATATAGGTTACCCACACATGGTTCGCGGAAAGGCCTTAGAGTTATTACCTCGGAGTTTTGCATCTAAATGAAAAGTGTTTCATTGTCAAAGGGAATACGGGCAAATGTTCCGGATGAGATAATATTTATAGGTACAAGCGGAGCTCAACACATCAACGCGGGAGTATAATTATTCAAATGTTATAGGGCAATATTGCTGGAGGAGCGAGGAGGGTTTGCAAGCAAACATTTTTTTTTCTTCTATATAACGTCAAGTTTTTAAACCGCCGACGACAAAAGAGGGGTGTTATGAGGTTGACGTGTGGCTCCCATCTGCATCAGTGGCCGAGTGGTTAAGGTATCTGACTCGTAAGCGAGAGGTACCAGGTTCGAATCCCACTGCGACCAATGACTCTTTTCTGAGTTATTTACATTAGTTGAAAGCTAAGCGTTGCTCAGGCGACCAATCTGATCAGGTTCCCCTGGTAGCAGGGTCACGGAGTTCAGATGGCAGTCGTTCCCCTGTAATTATCTGATCTGCCAAATCCTGGATCATGGTCAAGTCGGACCCCGACTCCACGCGCGCGAGAGCACAACCGGGACGTGAACGCTAAGATGATTATTTTTATTTTTTACTGAGCTCCCGCTGTGGCATGCACAGATGAACTGATTTGGATGCATTTTTCTCCATCTGAAAGTCAGTTTAAACGAGATGGTTTTTAGAGTTGTTTCAGCGGTTTCAAATCGGTTTAGTAGTTTAGGGTTATAGAGTAGGCGTGTTTCCCTGTTCACATGCGGGCTAGAAAGTGGTCACCGCCCTAAAGACATCAGCAACACCAATGCGTTCTAAGTCGCTATACTCTTGACAGAGTGGCTGTGGTCGTCGTGTGAGGGTTGGCAGCACGCTTTACTATCGCCACTCTTCTCGAACTGCTGCTTTCCGATTATACTCATAGAGAGTACCATTAACGGTCATCTGCCGCGTGGTCTGGTGCCTTCTACCTTTCCCTGTACCACAAGACGCTCCACAGAGACATCTCCTCGTTGCGAACCCACATGGCCATAAAATAGGACTATACCACGTTACGCACCTCTAAAATTCCGGGACACGATTCCCTTTGGCCTTTGGATTGGCCTTACTTACACACAAAAGTAATCAAATAGTATTGTTTGCCTGTAGTACTCTGTAAGGTATTTCCCGAGTTCGGTAGCTCGAATTCGAGTGACCTATCCCGCTTTGCCCTCTACTACCTACCCCAACCTACCCTTGTTTCTTCAGTAATTACTCTACCCAAAATTATTTTAAAAAAACTATCTCGAATGCCGTAAACGCATTAGCAACGCCTTCGACGGCTGAATGGTTCAGTAGCCGTATTCACAATGATTCGAAACCGTTTCCGAACGATTCGACACGAAATTCGTGAGCGGCGAATCCGTGTCGGTCGATTAAAAAACTGTTATTCAGAACCCCGATAGATTCCACGGAAACTCTACTCTCTATAACTTATGAAAATTTCATCAAAATTAACTGAAACCATATTTTCCTAAGAACTTTTGCGGGGTCCTTTGTCGATTCCGTATCCGAATCCGATTTCCGAGCCATTGTGAATACGGCTGCAGAGGTTAACATGCCGTAGTCTCCACGTAAGAGGTCCCGGGTCCCGGCGGCCTCTCTCTATTTAACTTAACCGACAAAAAGAATCAGATAACCTCCGACTAAGTTTACACATGCTCAAATATTTCCTAAACTACGAAACCGATTTATTGAACCATATCGATTCAATAAAAGATACCGACAAACTTTTTTAGGTTAATAAAAAAAACCACATCAAAATCGGTCTGTTCGGGAGCTACGAAGCCACAGACAGAAACCTCCATACATACACAGCCACCAATACACACATCAAACTCATAGCACCCCTATTTTTAAATAGGGGGTTCGAAAACGTCGCATCAAAACCTCTCTGCCGACGGTACCGCCAAAAATATTATCGAGGCCGATCTCTCAGCAAAAATATGATTATCGCCAACCGCATTACTGACAAATGAGGTACACGAGACGCGAGCGTGGACGAATCATCATTTGTACTGCGGGAGTCTACTTAGCCACTGTGTAATTTACCTTAAATGTGTTTGGAGTGTGTTCGGCAGATTCGCTTTAGGTTAGGCTTGAGTTTCTTCGAGAATCCCTCATTGTGTTATGTTTTTTTTATGCTATGCAGTGACGAACGAGCAGAGCTTACCTGATGGTAAGCGTTACCTGTCGCACATTATCTACGATTCATGTATTTACGTTGCAGGTAATCAAAATGCAGAACCGATGCGATGTCACTGTAAGGACTAGATGAAATGCCTCATGCCTGTAATTGCGCTGGCTACCTTATTCTTCAAACCGGAACACAACGATTCCAGCGTCAGTATTGTTGCTTGTTGCAGTATTGTCGCAGAAATAGATAAGGCGGTGGAACTCACCCAGGCAGACTGCTCAAGCTACACAGAGTCCTACCACCTGATAGAAATACATAACGTGTGTAGAAGATGATTTGTGACTGGGACAGAGAAAAGTATATTGGTTTGGGCAAGATATATCGGAAATTGACCAATCATAGAGACGTATTGAACACAGTGCGTTCACTTAGCAGACGAGCACTGTGTGCAAAGTGCATACTAAAACTCGATTGAAAAACAATCAAAAAAATTCAAAATTCAAAAATTCAAACTTAATTTTTTTTTATTGATTATTAAATTAAATGTCTCTTTCAATCGTCAAAAAGGAGGGGGGTAGGAAAGTAGGAAGGAAACACAAAGTGACACGCTGACCGCCCTATGGCCGCAGCAAACCCACCCCACGCCAACCACGACCGGACCGTGCTCGACAATGCCAGGCAGAGCCGGCCCGCGTTCGATATATTATATAGGTATGTCACAGAGATCAGCCAAATTTTATGAGCGGTATGTAAAATCTTCCAAAACTAAACCGAATAACAGTTTAAACTACATTTTAGTGTCTATGTCTAGACATCGTCCGCGTAAAATTTTCACGAACCATTCCCACGGATATCACAGGTAATTGTGGAAAAAATTATGGCCTATGCAAAGACTTCATACTTATATATCCATGTGCCTATGTGCTATTTTAGGCTATATTCAGTATTGCTACCATATTGCATCCGTCCAATAGTTTTTGCGTGAAGAAGTAACAAGCATCCTTACGAACTTTGGTATTTATAAAATTATATTATAGAAGGAAATCGTGTATCGTACCTATTTTTTTTCTAATCCTGTATATTTTACTATTATGTAGTTTGTAGGTACCTGTTGCGGGTAGCTACATAATTCATTATTTCATTGTAACCTATGTAATGCATTAAACGCTGATCACGTACGTGTTTCATTATTTTTCACTAAAGTGGCAAACAAGCTTGCGGCCTGCCTGATGGTAAGCAGTCACCGCAGCCTATGGACGTTTGCAATACCAATCATCATCACAGCCCATAACAGTCCACTGCAGGACTTCGGGCCTCTCCCACGAAAGGGGAGGTCATTGCCATAATCTCCACGCTTGGCAGGCGGGTTGGAGATCGCAGTGCAGTTGATGTAAATCTACCCAGAAAGATGCTGCTGCCCACCTTTCGGATTTGTCCCTTAGTCGCCTCTTACGACACCCACGGGAAGAGATGGGGTGGTGCTATTCTTTGAGGTGGCGGCACAACACACCACAATGCAATACCAATACCAATATCAATTTCATTTACAACAGTACCCACATTATTTAATCTAATACAGATACAGCGGCAGTTAACGCTTTGAAACTAGTCGTCCCCCAGCTTTGCTCGGTTACCTATTGGAGAAAAAGCGCAGCGCGCATTCAATCTTACAAGCAGGTATAATTATCGCTAGGAATCCGTATGAGGGAGGAAACGGATGTAAAGTTTGGCTGGAAGTATTTTTATAATAGGGTGATAGGCAATGTGCAGTACACATAGTCTATAGCCGTTTACAATACCAGGGAATCATAATAGTAGTAGTGTAATAGTGGGTAGTGTCTTTTTTGTGTCAGCCGGTAGAGTTAAGCAGAGTTGGCAGAATTCGGCAATTTGATGGGTAACCGTTTAGTCCTTTAAGACTATTCGAACGTTCAGCACCGTAACGAGCTCGTTACTCATTAGGTTGTGCCTCCTAATCATGTTGGCGAAGCGAGGTTGACCAAGGTATTCTGTTGACGACCCTGAGTCTGGTTGAATAGACTCGGGAGCCGATTGGCGCCCCGTGAGTGTACAGAATTAATTATGTGGCTAGTAGATGCACAATGGTGACTTGCCTATGGATATTTACAAATAAGGGTAACCAATTGGTTGTCTCACTCTAAAAGTCCTTTCTACCAAAGCCACGGTTTCCCGGTTTCAGCGCTGCATACCTAGGCTGGTGGAGGCTTCATCAGTCGGGCGGCTTGGTATGTAGAACTAACACATAAAATATTTAAAACCATTACATTAAAACCTATTAAAATACTCTCACTTCCATCCATCGACTCACAAATATGTCAAACTCTATTGCCGATGTCTGAAAAGCGTTAAGCATGTCCATGCACGAAGAAGGGGAGAGTGCACACGTGCCACGGTCAGCGATACTATACTAATACGATCAGTTAATACTGATTAATCAGTACTCATCTCTCATACTTTATAATCACTTTAAAACCACGTCTCCAAGGCTACCATATCTAGCTAAATTAAACCACGGACCACCCTCCAACCCCGTGTGGGCGGCAAAAGGGGGTTGGTCTCTTGAAAAAGTCTCAATAACTCGTCAGCGTGGAAACCCGAATGACATCGTTAGTCGGAGTGGCGCGAAGAAAAGATCCACTATCTACCCGCAGCCGGTTAGAACCGGTATCGGTTATAGAGGATGTTCTGGAATGGAGCTAGTATTTTTTTTATAGATTTTTAATGGTTTTTGTATGAATGTGGTAGAGGTGAAAGAGGTGTGTTAGGGGTAGCTGTGGCACTGGGAATAAACGGCTCGATGAGTTTCTGCCAACCTGGGTATGTTTTGGTACATACCTATGCAAACAAAACTATTGAACGGATTTTTATGGAATTTGGCATCAATATAGCTTATAGCACAAGGGCTATAATTCATTCCGAAATTCAATGTGTTTCCCGCAAGAACGATACAACCGAACTTTACGCGGACGACGTCGCGAGCAAAAGCTAGTATAGTAGATACTAAAATATAGTATAAACTGTTATAAGGTTTCGATTTGTAAGATTGTACATGAAAATTAAAATGAAAAAGTATTTACTGAATTAGGATTACGTTAATTAATCTCTTTTCAAAAGTCAAAAATCTAATGGAAAACAAAGGGAAAGTTAAGCGAGCTCATCCAGGTAGGGGGCGACACATGCAGACCGATCACCGCGTACGAGCGCCCACCCCGGCGAGACACCGGGCACCGATACACGCCACGCACATAACCGCCTAAGATACACACGTACCTACCACTCATAAAATTTGGCTAATCTCTGTGACAGTCTTTCAAACGAGTTTTAAAAAGAGTGCTCTGAAACCTATTTTAGATTTCCAAGCCGACGAAAACGCGGGCAAAAGCTAGCTTCAATATAAAAAGACAAAAATAGAGTACCTAACAAGTATGATTCATAAAACTTAAATAAGGGAGTAAATTAGTTTATATTCCTGACTTATCGTAGTCATGTTCTAGTTTTCTATTAAACAGTACTTTAGAGGGTATTCAATGAAGCTATTGATGCTTCTATTGATAATTACTTAAAACCCTGTATTTTGTTTTATTGCAAATATGGATCCTTTGGCCAGAGATACTTATTCGGCCATTTGGGGTATAGATTATGGGTTCCTGGGGGCCAAGTGCCCAAAGGTATTTCAGGACATATCTGCTCGCCTGATGGAGATGACCCACGGGCTGACTCAATGCTTAAATCTAGCCATTCAAAGAGGTAACGCCGACAGCGTCCTGGGTCCAACTCCCACAAGGTAGCGATTTAGACAGGCAGTGATTTTATTTGGCATTTACTACAATTATATCAAAACTAGTTGGCGTGTCGGGTGGCCCTGAGAAAACCTAGGCGAGGACGGGCATTTTCAATTTAAATTTTTATTCTCATGTATTGTATTTTTTTCCAATAAATAAAGATTATTCTACATACGCTAATTATATCAAACAAGTTGTAATAATAGGTATCAGCATTATATAACATGTTAAAACTACATTCAAAGATATTATGGCGAATATTGTAGAGTCATGCCAAACTAGAACTCAGCACAGCATAAGCTGTAGGTAGAGAAACAACGGCGCTGAGTGAGACCATTAATATTTTAATAAATCTTTGTATAGTTCAATGTATGGCCGTGGGGTGTCCGGCAGAGTAGAATAGCACCAACCCCTTACACTCATGGGTGTCCTACAAGGCGACTAATGTTTTCGAGGCAAAAGATCAAGAGTCTCCGTAGTCTGGAAAATGGGCAGCAGCATTTTCCATTGTTATATTTAAACACTGCGATCTCCAACCCGCCTGCCAAGCGTGGAGATTATGGCAATAACCTCCCCTTTCGTGGGAGAGGCCCTAAGTCCGGCAGTGGACTTTTACGGGCTGTGATGATGATGATGATGATAGTTCAATAGTTTTTTAACATAGTTTTTATTAAAAATACCTTGAAATAATTTTAATGTAGATAATAATTAGTAAATATTTAGTAAGGAATTCGGAGCGCAACCTATGCTCTTGTACTCGTAGTACAAACAAACACATAATTCAGAAATTCTTCTCTATATTATTGTAAGTAGTTTGTAAAAACGGATGCCGTCAATTATGCGAAGCGGACGATGGTGCAGCATGCATGGTGACATCCACCTTGCCTTGGCTTGTCTCCTTGACCAGCAACCGTGCGGTAATGTCTGTCATTTGAAGGTCAATCTTATTCTTGACCCTGTCAGGCTAGCTCTATTAGATTTATACATACTATAATACAAAGTCGCTTCCCGCCGTCTGTCCCTATGTATCTATGTACGCTTAGATCTTTTAAACTAAGACACGGATTTTAATGCGGTTTCAAAAAATAGATAGAGTGATTCAAGAGAAAGGTTTATAAACTAGTAAAGTAACTCACTAATTCAGTTTTATTGCATAATCAAGTACATTGATGGTAGTAGTACAAGATACCCCGTAAGGGCACAGCAATATAGAGTTGAGCTATATAAACATACTTTGCACTTAAGTAGGTATTTGATATTGCACTTATTATTTAGGTATTTATATTATATTGTATTTAAGGAACATATTATTAAAATTATACACTTTAAGGTTTATATATACTGTAGGTTTAAGCGAACGAAGTCGCGCCCAGTCCATTAGTTGAAAATATTAGCTTATAATATCAGTTCAAAATATTAGAACGCGTTTTGTTTATTAGTAATAGAACATTAGTCTTCTACTAATATTAGAAACGTGAAACTTTGCGATGATATTATTATTTGGATTTATAGAAGGAAGTTTATGTGGGTCATATGCCTACCCCACCTGTGGGACACAGGTGTGAGCTTTATGTATTTATGTATGTAAAAAAATTTAAGGATTTTTCTACGATGTCAATATCAAGGGTACGTAGGGTCTCCCTGTTACAAATGAATTCACGAAACAGTAGCCACAATGTCATCAAATACTGTGCCAAGTTGTGTTTAAAAAACCCATTTCAAAGATGGTATCATTTTACAGGCCATTCGAGAAACTAGCAACAAAAATCATCCTGTACAAAATATATTGGCTATACCACACTAGAAAAAAGAAAAAGTCTCGGATGTGTTCATTTGACATCCACAAACTCGCCACCCAAAAATCAACCTTCTTCACTTCTCTTAGAAGCTGAATTGAAAAGACGCCCGTCTCTAAATCTGAAGATCGTCAAGTCGTGATCGCGCATCAATTGGTAACAAGTACGCGGAAGTACCTGTACTTAGTTTGAATTTCGAATGGTTATTGAGATACCCTCAATTTTGTTATGCGGGATTTTTTTTTTCAATGTTGTAATTTCGAGATAATTTTGCTTGCTTGTTTTGATTTTGATTTGATATTCGGATGTTTGAGTACCTACTTATGAGACTTTGCTTAAATATTTTTTTGTATATTTGTCAAGTTCTGTTGCCTCTTACCTGTTGGTAAGTGACGATGCAGCCGAAGATGGAGCATGCCCGTCTTGGAACAGCCCATTCACTCTAGTCTTTAAGGTGTCCAGATTATATTGATCAGGGAGTTTGCTTTGATAACGGTATTCGTATTGACAAATACCGTTAAATACGGTTCCATTGTTATATTGAAACACTGCGATCTCCAACCCGCCTGCCAAGCGTGGAGATTATGGCAAGAACCTCCCCTTTCGTGGGAGAAGCCCAAAGTCCTGCAGTGGACTGATACGGGCTGTGATGATGACGGTTCCATTTTTGTGTATATTAATATTATATACCAGTAAATTCGAAAGTTTCTAGTTAAATATCCTTCACATTTGGATAGATATTTGTCACTCTTTTAGGCAAAAACTACTGAACTGATTAAGGATGTTATTTTATAGTATTTTAGCTGAAAACAATTAATGCTAACAACTGGGCCTCCTCTTCAATTTCGAGATAAATTTCGTATGATCGCAGATCACTGTCGGCCTAATGTAACTATCCTTTATCAAAATTATTCATTACAAGTCATATTAAAAAAAAGTATATAAGTAGTTCAACAGTTATCTAACACCCATTACACAAGCTTTGCTTACTTTTGGGCTAGATAGTACTGTGTGAATTTGTCGAAGTACATTTATAAAATAAATTATTTTATTAAAAAATAACAGGAATATAAAAAGTGGCAATCATCTCTAGTTTGGTATAGAGCCATATATTCATCTGTTTGTATACACAGAAACATGAAGAAATAACTCCACATCGTGTAAGTCAAACCAACTAACTCTCATTCCATGACATGTCACTGCATGTCCGGTAGAAAACCCGCGTGGTAAAAGACATAACGCTGTTGCCCTTGACACAGTTGGACTACTACAACACGACATGCGATGCATCACTGCCATACTGAAATAGAAATAGACAGAAATGAATTCTAAAGCAAATATAACTTCACCATGTAAAATGTTTACCTAAGGTTGTTGAGACAGTGGCAGAATTGTATAAATAAAAAACAAATATGCTTTGACAATTCACACAGCGCCATCTAGCCCCAAAGTAAGCAAAGCTTGTGGTGGGTGCTATGGGTGCCACAAAACGAATATTCTACTTATATATTTTTTAAATAGCTATACTTTTTATAAAATTCCTCATTTCAATTTCTGCTCGGCCGGGAGTTGAACCCGAGACCTCTGCGTGGCAGACCGGCACGTTAACCAACTGAACCACTCAGGTCGTCAGGTACGGGGAGCAAAACACTTTGAACCTGGAATAGCCACGAGGCCACATTTCTCTCGCAAACATCGACACATTTGCTTATAATTTAGGTTTTTTTTAACTAACCAGGCATATGGCCGCCACTCACTAGTTGACTAATTACGTAATTCTGTTCCCAACAACTCTCTGCTTTCAATGACATAAACTGTTACTTTTGCAATTACGTACGATCGATGTAATAAATTCAGTTTAATGCAATGGTACTCTGTTAGCAACTGAACCCATGATCCATTTTATGATTGAAATCATAAAATGGTTGGCAACGACGTTACGTAATTTAAACTGGTGACGATGAAGCCGTAGATGGAGCATGTCTGTCTAAGAACAGCATAGATACGCCGATATTATGTTGCAATGAGTTTCCTTCTTAGACCCGATGAAAAAAGAGGGAAGTTTTAAGTTTACTACTACTTTTATATAGTTATGTATTATGTATGTGGAGACTGGAGCCTGTACTAGATTACGAGTAACCTGTGTTACAGGTCTCCAGGCCTCCAAAAACCACCGGACTTAAACAATGGGTACCTATTGCAAATTGTAATGTGTGGAAATTTAAATATAATTACCTACTTAAACAATGCAGATGGTAAAGAAATACACTTTTGTTAGTACCATGCATAAAGTGTAAGTGTTTCATGTGTATGTATGGTTTGATGCGAGTGTGTGTGTGTGAAAACACACACACACGCACTCACACACACACGTTTGAAGTGTGTATCTGTGGCTCTGTATCTGTTTTTTTTTAATATCAACAAGAGAGGCATTTGACCGCCATCTCACCTGTTGGTAAGATTAGGAAGCTATCCTAACGGATAAAACAATTTGGTTGCAGTTTTCACTATTTGAAAGCTATTTCAATCGAGATTGTTCTTAGCTTAAGTTCATTAAAACCGGTTCAGCAGTTTGGGAAACATTTGGATTTAAGTAGACTATCGGGAGTTTATTGACATCTTGCTGTTAGCTAATGCTAGTCACGCGAACTGGTAGAATCGAACATTTTTACTATTTGCAATAAACAGCTTCCTACGTTTGAAACGTAACCTAGACTGGTTATAAACCTGATATCGATGCAGAAATCTAATAAAAAGCTTATAAGGTCACGAGACTACAGTTGAAATATAGTTAGCGTTCATACTAAGATTCCTTGTTACAGTTAGTACTTATTTATAACTAGTGTCCCCGGCACGACTTTGTTCGCGTTTCGTTCTACACCTCCATACACCTACTTTATGCGTTTGTTATAACTGTAAGTACATACATACATACATAAAGCTCACGCCTGTGTCCCACAGGTGGGGTAGGCAGAGACTATGGACCGCCACTTTGCTCTGTCCTGACACAACTCCCTAGCCTCGCATATATCCACAACTCTTTTCATACATCTTCTTTTATTCTTACCACTTTGTACCCCAGCTTTTTTGAGAACATTACTGATCTGATCAGTGAATGTTTTTCTGGGTCGTCCTCTAAAGGGCCGGTTTTCCAGATTCGCACTATATACCTCTTTCGTCAATCTTCTTTCATCCATTCGCTCTACATGCCCGAACCATCTACCATCATCTATATAACTGTAAGTCTTATATTAAATATTGGAGTTCTTCAAGAAAGGGGTTAACAGGTTTTTACGGGGTCGGCAACGCGTGGGTGATGCCCCTGGTATTGCAAATGTCCATAGGCTGCGGTGACTGCTTACCATCAGGCAGGCCGCAAGCTTGTTTGCCACCTTAGTGGTATAAAAAAAAAGTCATAAGTGAATTCAATATTATTTACTCCTATGTATTATCCTATGTACCTATCTTTAGTATGTATTTGTTGTTTAACTATTTCTTGTATCTTTGTAAAATTGTATAAATTTAGCATTTATTGATGTAAGTATCCCTTCCTTCACCTTATCGTATTGTTTATCCCGCACCGTCTACTGTTTTCGATATTTTTTTTGTCACGGTCGACTGGTAGATAAGGCTACTTTAGCTTTAAGTCCGCCAATGTACCTATAGTGCATAAAGATTTAATAAATAAATAAATAAATAAATTCACAAAGTCAATACCTAAACAAATAGACCGGTTTAAGGTACTGTAACCTTACAATACAGGTCATCCTAGGGACAGTGCTCACATGGGTTGAGTACACTATTTCATACATTATAGGTTTCTAATCTATTTAGTTTGTACTTAGTCTGTAACACATCAAAATGTAGTGGTGCCTATGTGTATAACTGAATACTCATGAAATTGTATTACTGTGAAGCTGCAATAAACTTATATTATTATAAAAATATTTATAAACCTACCCTTCCTTTCTTGCTTATAATTATTAACCTTCCGCTTGAATCACTCTATTTATTGTTATCTCTATCTATTGTTGAAAACTGCATTAAAATCCGTTGCGTAGTTTACAAGATCTAAGCGTACATAGACACATAGGGACAGACGGCGGGAGTGACTTTGTTTTGTACTATGTATAGAGCTTATTGAAACAAAATATTCGTAAAACAAAGGAACTGTTTATTTACTTTTAAAATTGAAAATTACACGTACGTATACAACCCTATAATAATTTTATGGTTTCTTCACAGCGGATGGCTGGAAGATATTATCACTTTTTGGAATAAGTTCGCTTTTGTACTGTGACTCTATGATTGATTATGTGTTTTGTGCATTTACGTAGAGGTAGAAAATATTACAAATGTTGAAAGTTGGTTTTCGAGTTTATACAATCGAAGTTTGATAATTGTTTCCATATTAATAAAACAAAACCAATGAAATGTTGTAAACGCGATTTGGAAACAACTATCTATGTCAGGTTTGTCAGATTTTCGTTAAAATATATGGTTTCTGATTTGATATGTTTGAAATATTAAATCCCATGCAACTTGACGTTGCCCCCTTTTTGATACCCATGGTGTTGATAATATCCAGCGGAGACCACATTTCATCAGGTACCCCGCTTTCCTGTACCAATTGCGCAAAAAAAATGCGGAGTTTCCACCAAGACATTAGTCGCATAGTATGCAATGCACCAAGCGCATACCCGAAACAAAAGGAACTCTTCCTATCGGAACGGAATCGACACGCGACGAATGCAATCGCATCGACGGAGCAACGCGAACGGTCGCCGTCAGAACTTGATTTAGGACTGGTTGCTTGTTGCGGTAGTGTGGAAAGGGATTGTTGAGGCGCAAATCTCTGTAGACAATCTGTAGGTGTTACTGGTCGAAGGAAAAGCCTTGCGCGGTTCCAAACACAGCCTAATTACGGAGGATTTAGACATAATTGCCAGTCCTCTATGTGAATTTACAAGGGTAGCAATGCATAATATCTGATACGTAATTAATGTTTAAATTTTAAGAGTAATCTAAGCAAGCGGCTACACAGAAAAGACGCAGACGCGTCGCGGACAGGGCACAGACGGGACGCGGACGCGACTTACAATATACAGAAAAGACAGGTACGGACGCGGCGCCGTCGCGGACCAGTCAAGAGCGTAGGCAAGACAAGGACAGCAAGCGCTGCGCCCCCTGCACCCCCTGTCTCGCCCGCGGCGCGCCCGTGCCACATACTTTCTGTATGTTTTAAGGCGTGTTTAAGCCGTGTTTTAAGTCGTCCGCGCCCTGTTCGCGCCTTGTCCGCGCCCTGTCTTTGCTGTATGTTTTGCGTCGCGACGTTTCTATACATTTTATATGAAAGTAAATTGAACAGGCGCCGCGTTTGCGACGTAGACACGTCGCAAACGCGTCTTATGTCTTTTCTGTGTGGCCGCTCGCTTAGTCTGCGATATTATTACCGGTGATGCGTCTGGTATTGTAAATGTCCATGCGGTGACCGCTTACCATTAGGCAGGTCGTAAACTTGTTTGACATCTTAGTGGTATGAAAAAAGACAACATCTTTCTTACTTTTTTCTTTTGTAAGAACCATCTCGATCAAACTGGCTTTCAAATAGAGTAAACCGCATCCAAATCGGTCCAACCGTTCGGGAGGCATGCCACAGATAGATACACAAGGCCACCGATGCACAGATACACACGTCAAACTTGTGACCCCCCTCTTTTTCCGGTCGGAAAAGTCCATCTCCACCCTAACCCAGCTTACTATCCGCGGAATGTTCCGCCGTAGACAGTATTCGCCCTTATCGTTGTCTATTGGGAGGGAAGTGCATATTTTTCCTGATACCGTCTTCAGGCGACCTTACTGGATTTATGGGGCGGCGATAGCCTTGTTCGTTATGTAAAGCGAACAGTCGCGGAGCATGACTCATAGTTGAAGGGCTTTGATAGATTGCGTAGTTAGTAGCAGGTGCTTGTACCTATAAGATTTTTATGCAAGACTTGGTTATTTAGACATCGCGATAAACGATAATCGGTCAGTATTTTTTTAGGTATTCAGAAACGAACGGTTACATTGTAGTTGATTACATTTACCAATATGTTTACGTTTAAACCTATAGCTTCCTAAATATAAAATTAAGTAACAACGAGAACACACCATAACAGTTCACTGCAGGACTTAGGGCCTCTCCCATGAGAAGGCCCGAGAAGAAAGGTTATTGCTATAATCTCTACGCTTGGCAGGCGGATTGGAGATCGCAGTGTTGTAAATATAGCAAAGAAAAACGGTGCTGCCCATTTTCCAGCCTACGGAGACTCAAGAACTTTGGCCTTGAAATATTAGTCGCCTTGTACGACACCCACGAGTGTAAGGGTTTGGTTCTATTCTACTCTGTCGGAAACCACACGGCAAAATCTAACGGTAACTAATTCCTTATGAATTATTTGGTTGGAAACCACATTATCCATTTCTGTTAAAAGACAACAACGGTGGGCTTGCTCATTTCTTGAATAATGCGGAGAGTATCCAACAGGGGAATGCAGCCAGCCTTGGGCACTCTCACCAGTGCTGTACATCATAATTATAATGTAGATATAATAAAAATATTAAAATTAATTATTTTAGCCAAAAGAGCCATACATATGGTACATTTGATTTGATTTGATGAATACACAATAAAATAATTTAAAAAGAAAATATTTAGATTTTAGAGTAGATTAATTAATTTTCGGGTTTCGCTTATTGTTTCTAGTTTATTTATTATTATTAATATATCTCAATAATAATATTAATTCAAGTTAACTGCAAAAAATAAATAAATTTTCGTTGGTTTCTTTCGATTTGAAACAGAACGTGATTTCGATTTGAAGGCAGTGGCAGACAACAAATTACAATAGCTAATTTAACTTGGATGTGTAAATGGTACATGTTTGCTTTTAGTAGATGTATCATATGCTGGATATGCAGTTTTTAATTTTCACCATGGGGAACCTTGTGTGCCTGGTTGTCCCCGACTCTCCAAACGAGTAAACGTAGAGTATAAAATTTTCATTGCACATAATTACATACATACATAATATAAATTCTAATTACCCTATGCAACATGTGGTATCTGCCTACCTCTACGGGGAAAAGGTGTGCGACATGTATGTATAATGAGCACCATGAGGGCCACAACATTTTTTAAATTCCTTTTTTATACCACTCAAGTGGCAAACAAGCTTACGGCCTGCCTGATAGTAAGCAGGCACCGCAGCCTATGGACGTTTGCAATACCAGGGGCATCACGCACACATATTTATTTATTCATTTACTTCTCTGGCATAAGACAGTAAACAGGAAAACGAGGTACCACCACAAATTACAGGAATCAATAACGCGACAGGACAACATTATGAGAGATTTATTAGCTACGCGCTATCTTATTAGTTGCAGAGTCCGACTCTAGCAAGGAATGTAGAGTTACGAAGTTAGAGAAAAGAGAGTTGCACGAAAATATTAGGAAAAATATGAAGTAATAACCAGATCATTGTTGAATATTGAAGCATCTAACAATGAGGAATATGGGAAGTTAAGAAAAGAATGAAGAAAAAGATGTACATCAGAATACGCTGCCGCATAAGGTCTACGGAGATCCTAGCTTTACAGGCAAACAGCCTCTAAGACATTTAGTGCCTTGTCTATACTCGTGAGATTAAGGATACTCCAGTGTCCATACTATCAAAAGAAGATATCAATCAAAAATATCGGAGTAAAGCCATTACGACATTATTTATTTATTTATTAAAGCTTTATGAACAAAAGTACAGTGGCGGACTTAAAGCTAAAATAGCCTACGCGTACATTACGCGTAGACCCAAGCGTAGGCGGCACAGTCGAAAGCGTAGACCGTCTACGCTACGCCTATACGTAGTCACCTTGTGACCACCAACGAGTGCTTTGTCTAGATAGCCTAGTATCCATCGGCTTCATTCGACACTTAAATTAAATTTACGAATCAGCGGTTCTGCTTTTTTTTTGTGGATTAATTTCGATTTGAGGGCTTATTATTATGTGTCTACCTATCTTTTTTTACATAGAAGCTACAGCTCCTAAAACTTTGACATTAGATTCGTAAATTACAGAAAGCCAGTAACAGATTCTTAATCTTTAGAAGATTTTCAGCTGGTTTGTGCCAAAGCTTCTATCAATAAGTTATATTTTTTTTTATTACGGGATATACTAGATATCTAGTACCCAATTGCCACGTCTAGTAGATTCCTCTACCGCCCTCAGCCAATATACAAAAGTCCAGTGGAATGCGACAAAGTATTGGTGTATAAAAACCAAATGGTGACCGCCGCGCGCCGCCTCCGCCGCCGTTTAATATACTCCGGGGTACAGACACGTCGGAGAGTGGTAAGAGTTTACAAAACGAGTAAATTGGAGGACAGTGGTTACATGGATATTGTAGTGTCCATTGTATTTGTATACGTGTTTTTATTTATACCACTGAGGTGGCAAACAAGCTTATGCCCGCCTGATGGTAAGGAGTCACCGCAGCCTTGGTGTTTGAAACCCTACAACACCCTTTTATAAGCATTTATTTTTGTGAAATTGATTTATTTGCCAGAAAGAGATTACAGATATGGTTAGAAATGCTTGAAACAATGTGTTAGCTTACATTTTACGCACACAAATAATTGTTTTTATTCTGGAAACATGGTATATTAATTATTGAAAATACAAAAGAGAAAAGAATATTTATACCAAAGGTACAAATATTTTAAATCTATATTCATTTCAATTATCATGCACATTACGAGAAGATTTTAATGTCAGTGATTTATATTTAGTAGTTTGAGTATTAACGATTTCATGACAATAAACAGGTTGTATTTTTAATTTCAAATAGATATATTTAAATAACATAACAAAATGAATAAAGAGTTATTTATATCCAAAAAGATATATACAATATTCACATAATACAAAAATATAGTAACAAGTATATATACATACACATAACAAATAAATAATATTCACTATTATATAAACACGTCAATTCTGTACAAATTAAAACAATAGCGTGCTATTTTTCCAATACTCTAAAAGCCTATAATACACAAACATTGTATTTTCAGTTTTATTACCAGTACCAAAACACTTTTGCACCCGCCCTTCCAACATATGTCACAGCATCCTGGGCACAATAAATAAATTGCGCAAATTCCGAAGTGACCAGAACTACCCCCTAGGTTACGTTGGGGGTGGATAAATATTGCCAACTACCCTTCTGTCCTCGTTTGTAACCGGCCTTATTGGGGCGAAGACGCCCCTTAGCTTTTATAACTCTTTGCGATCGTGGAATGCCAAGAATGGGTCCTGTTATTGTGTTTTTCAAGGATTGCTATAAAGTGAAGAGGAATGGGATTAGGTGGAAGGATTTGCGTCCTTTTCATATCCTGGTCACGGCAATAAATTGCACCTGCACATAAATTTAGAAAATTATATTATCGTAATTTTTGTTTACCAATTGGAAATAGTATGATAAATTGATTTATTTAATAAATTAAAATAATAATTTAAAGTATAGATTAAAACACTTTCATACAATAGTTCAACTAAAAAATCTTTCAGTTGAAATGTAAACATTGTCCGAAAATAATGTCCGAAATCGGACGCAATTAATAAAAATGTATAAATGTAATATATTTAGTGGAACTAGAGCGTCGGTGGCCGAGCGGTTAGAGAATACGACTCGTAAGCCAGAGGTCCCGGGTTCGAATCCCGCTCCGGCCATGTACCAATGACTGTTGAATACTAACCGATGCTCTTACGGTGTAGGAAACATCGTGATGAAACTTGCCCATTCAGGCGACTGGATGTATACCCATGATCCACTCTGGTCAGGTTCCCCTGGTAGGGTCATGGAGGTTAGATGGCAGTCGCTCCACTGTAATTACCTGACCTGCCAAATCCTGGACGGACGGACGGAAGGCGGAAGGAAGGCGGAAGGCGGACCCCGGGCCCTCGTGCGCGAGAGCACAACCGGGACATTAACGCCAAGATGATTATTATTATTTATTATATTTAGTGGCACTAGTTTATATAAGAGTTTTAATCTATAATATAACTAAATAAATTTACGCCTAAAACGGCCATATCATTGTCTGAACCATGCTAATTATCCAAGCTTCTGCTAGGGCCAGCATTCTGACCGTCCTCCTTCCATTTCATCGTAAAATGAGTAGTTATTTTGACGCACTATCACCAAATGTTATGGACTATTCACTATTAACAATATGCTACACCGGCTAAAATTGCAGTTGAGCTCACCTTTATCTCCCTTGTATACCTTCCCTCCTAAGAGATGTGAAATTGACCGAGATAAATAAGAGGATAGAACTGTCGATTTATTCCATACATAAACAGTGTACAGGGTGCGCCAATAACGAGTGGCCATTAACAACGTCGGATGCATGAATTGATGATGATTTTATTCCACAGCCTGTGTAGTTGGATATTATTTTCGGCGTTTATCCGATAAAGAGGTGTTTCCTTGTATCTTATTGTTAAAATAAAAATAATAATCACCTTGGCGTTAGTGTCCCAGTTGTGCTCTCGAGGACCCAGGGTCCGCCTTGACAGATTATTTGGCAGATCAGATAATTACAGTGGATCTTGTATCGTATTGTTGGACCCTACGGACAAATTGCAAAGAGCAATCATTAGAGCACTGGAAGAAGCAGCCAGGCCTAAACCATTATAAAGCATTAGTCAAGGCCTACAATGGCCTACATGCTAAAGAACGATTTCTACTCAGTAGAAATAAGTTGCGGATCCTGGTAAGGGCGCTGACTGGTCACTGTGGGCTGAACAAGCACATGTTTAACTTGAAGATCAGTAGTACAAAGGACTGCAGATTCTGTAAGGAGGACGAGGAAACGCCTCTTCACCTGATTTGCAAGTGCGAAGCCCTGATGCGCAAACGTAGCATCCATTTTGGTAATAATCTCTACGCTTCGCGATCGAGTTTCTGCAATGTGACTTCATATTTTATTTATTAAATATTGATACCGTATTCTTTGTATGTATATTATGTTTAATTATAAAAGTTTTTTTTTTTTTTGGAGGATTTATTATTATTATATACATAGTTACAATATGTACAAATTTTACACAAAAAAAAGATAACTTTTATAATTAATATGATGTTATGTTTAATTGATACAACATTATAAATTATGAAATGGTAAGGTTCATCTATTAAATATAGTAGCTAACCAATAACCATTTCTTTGATAAATACGTTAATATAAAATGCATATCGGCTATTTCCGGCTTCATATTTACACAACCTAAGCAGAGATTTATATAATGCGTACGGCTAAGGAGTGGAATGCGTTGCCTGCGAGTGTGTTCCCTGATCAATATAATCTGGATGCCTTCAAGGCTAGAGTGAATAGGCTGTTCCTAGACAGGCATGCTCCATCATAGACCGCATCGTCATTTACCACCAGGTGAGGTGGCGGTCAAATGCCTGGCTAGTAAAGTAATAAAAAAAAAAAAAAGAGTCTGATCCGCCTTTCTTTACCACCAACTGTACGCCATCCGAAATGTCTTTAATAGGCCTCGTGGATCGGCAATCGGGAACAACTGCTAATGTGGGCAGTTTCTATTAGTTTTTATTATTCCCTTTGCCCCCGGTTTTCCTTATTGCGTGTACGTCGATAGATTCCGGCTCCCTTATACTTGCTTGTTTAGGGTAAGTTTTCATTAAGCTGATCTTGTGGGGCGATAACTGTACTAGCGATTTAGTCGTGTATCGCTAGGCGGTGATGGTTTTAAGCGTTGCAGGAGCGTCGGTGGCCCAGTGGTTAAGGTATTCGAGTCGTAAGCGAGAGGTAAAGGGTTCGAATCCCACTGTGGCGATGTAGAAATTACACGTTTCTGATTTATGTATTTTAGTTGAATGCTAATCGATGCTCTCACGGTGAGAGGAAACGTAATGAAACTTGTACATTCGGGTGACTGAATGTGTAATCATGATCCAATCTGGTCAGGTTCCCCTGGTAGGAGGGTCACGGAGGTCAGATGGCAGTCGCTCCGCTGTAATTATCTGATCTGCCAAATCTTGAATCATGGTTAAGGCGCACCCCGGGCCTTCGTGCGTGAGATCATAACCGGGATATTAACGCCAAGAGAATGATTTCAAGTGTTTATGTCGCCTTTTCTAGGTAGTGTTATGAAAGATGAAATCTAATACGTAATTCACAGCTCTATACTTGATTTGATAGTTGACGATATGACTCTTATTGCGAAGAAAGTTGTGCTCATGTTAAAATCTATTAATTGCAACCCTCGCGCGGATCCAGGACATTAATACCAAATGACCATTAGACCTGGCACTTTCACCGACTTAGCGTTTTTGAACACGTATCACTACAAATTAAAAAAAAAGTTCACGTCGCGTCTGTCTGTCTGTTCGCGATAAACTCAAAAACAACCTAAACAGATTTTCATACGATTTTTACAAAGAGATAAAATGAGGTGAGGATTCGTGAGGAAGGTTTTTGTGTATAAAACATGCATATTATAACAGAGTAACCCAGAGAAAAGCCGTCCGAAGCCAAGTCCAAATTGAAGGTAGTTGAAAGAAAGTTGCGTATTAAAAAGTAAACGCAGATACCCGCAAGCAAACTACCCACTTAATCAAACGCCGGTATGCATAGTGCATGTCTACTGTTACGGCAGCAGGTATTCATAGTCGAGACCCCGAGTCCAGGTTCGTCGCCACAATAATGAATGCCTAGATTAAGATTTGCGCCGCGGGTCCGCCTTTGTTTGCATTGTGGACCGGTCCACCTTCGTACAGTCGGCGCAGTAATTTAAGTCCTCACAGTCACGACGGATCTGCATTTATGTTACATAACAATCAAGTGCATAAATTGTAGTATGTCATGGGCGACAGTGATTTATCACTTCCCGTCAGGTAGAGCTCGTCTAAGCGTCATTTCAGCTTAGACAAGCTCTAGGCTATTATCCGTCACTGAGTATTAGAGAGATTATATCTTCATTACAACTAGTAATTCCCTTTATGACCTACCTCCTCCTAAAGTACCAAGGCCAACTAATATTAAATCGTTTCTTATTTATACCAATACTTAATTAATTCGACTGACCTGTAAATGTATTTGTTAATGTAATGTAAAACTGTGAAGTCCTGTGTTGTTTCTATTTCACAGTACATTTTGTATATTATCTAAATTATATATTTTGTTTAGCTTCAAGTAATGCCACAGATGGGTAATGTTTGAAATTTGAGAATGGGAAAAAAGTGGTTTTATTTTTTTCTTTCAAATCGATGAAAGTTTTGCAGTGTGTTTTCCTTGCACTACGACACTAACAGTAATGGTTGTCAAACTGTTGAACAACAACTTGCCATATTTGATTAATTCATTTAAATGATAAAAGTTATTTATTAAAATTATAGACATAACTATCATTATCAAAATAGCTACCCACCTAGTTGAAGTTGATTAGTATCGTCTTGACATCAATATCCCGGTTGTGCTCTCGCGCGCACACTACACAGAACCACGGTTCCGCCTTGACCATGATCCAGGATTTGGTAAATCAGGTAATTACAATAGAGTACTGCCGTATGAGCTATTGACCCTGGTAACAGGGGAACCTTAACAGACTGGATCATGTTTACACATTCATTCGCCTGAATCGTCAGGTTTCCACATCCCTACTTTTTCTGCACCGTAAGAGCTGGTTAGTATTCAACTAATGTATGTACAACTCAGAAAAAGTCATTAGTGCACAGCCTTTCGTCAATTCGACCATATTCGAAACCGCGTTTTTGTACCAGTTGTTGAAACCAGTTTCAATCGAAGAATTATTATTCCTTGTACATAACTAGTTTCGATGGGGGGGAGTTATTTTTATTCTTACGAAACCATATGTTCGAACTCGGTACCTCGACTTTCAAGTCTGACTGGTTAGCCTTTAAGCCACCGATCTCTTATGATTAGACCATAATAATCATTAGATGACACATTATAAAATTTGTCGATGTTGTGTTCCTGACTGTACCCGCCCCGGTACAAAACAGCCTCCAGGCTTTATGATATACTGGAACAAACGGCTGCTTGATAATATTCGCTTCTTGGTTGCAACATTGCTTATTATAACACGGAGATGAAATTCAAGATCGAAAGTGTAAACAAATTGTCACTATAAAAATAAACTCAAGGAGTGAATTATAAAAAAAAAGGATCTTTTAAATATAAATACGATTTTATTTCATGTTAAAGGTGATAGTTTATATCAGTATTTCAAAGAATTTAAATAATCCACCCCTTCGGTTTATTTTTTATAGTGGTAACTTGTTTGCACTTTTGATCTTGAATCTTATCTCTGAGTTTAGTCCTACATAGAGTCATTATGTTTGTTATATACTAGTAAAAGCAGGCCAGATAGCTTACAGAACCTAATTAGATTAGATCATGGTTACACATTCAGTAGACTGAAAGTGCATTTTGTAGGTTCCATCACGTTTTCCCTCACCGTAAGAGCATCGGTTAGTATTTAACTTATGTACATAACTCAGAAAAGACTCATCGGTACATGGCGGCAGTGGGCTTCAAACCCGGTATCTCTCTTACGAGTCGGATGCCCGACGCTCAAATTTAAAATTACGAACACGAATTACTCCAAGAACACAGCACCCATCAATCAATACCTCTGTAGCAATTCCACGAAACTCCAGCACTCAAGGAAAGAAAAGGAAGGCAATGGCAAGGCGATTTGCCAGAAAATTAAAAACGCCGCAGGCTGATCGGGTAATTTCGCTCTTTCTCATTATGCTGGGTTACTCAGGTGGGGCCGGGGGCGGGTGTATGAGAAACGGGTATTTGAATCTCCATATTTCTTTCCTACTTTACCTGTGGCTGTAGTCTTGGAGGCTTTTGTCTATTTTTGGGTTGTTGGGGATGAAAGCTTTATTTTTATTTGTGCTTCACCACTATCTCACCTTGGTAAGTGACGAATTGAGGATGCGGTCGAATGAAGCAAGCCTGTCTAGGAATAGCTAAATTATCACAGCCCGTAACAGTCCACTGCAGGACTTAGGGCCTCTCCCACGAAAGAGGAGGTTATTGCCATAATCTCCACGCTTGGCAGGCGGGTTGGAGATCGCAGTGTTTAAATATAACAATGGAAAATGCTGCTGCCCATTTTTCAGACTACGGAGACTTTTGATCTTTTGCCTCGAAAACATTAGTCGCCTTGTACGACACCCATGAGCGTAAGGGGTTGGTGCTATTCTACTCTGCCGGACACCACACGGCCACATAGAATAGTTTATTTGCGAAAAACATGGTTATACTACTATAGGTCTTAGAGTGGCGTGCACTTCATAAAGACAAAAAGACACTGCCTACCCTACCATTGTGTACTGAAAAAAATATTATAAAATTATCTACGAGAATTTTTCTACGGCAACATCATACCTACACTACATCAACCAATCAAGATTTAGATGCAGTATTTTTGCTTAGTTAATAAAGCGTTTTATAATTTTTGCCTACCCTGTCTGAAAACTCTGTGCACGCCACTCTGTTATAATATAATTTAGTAGCTATACACGTTCAGCCGCTGTGTTTTATAATTGCGTGATTTCAATATATTGAATGAATGAATGAATGACCACTTTATTGCATAAATACAGGCTACAGTCGGTATACAGGGTGTTACATAATATATGTATGAAGCCGTGAACCGGATGGAGTGCTAAATGTATGAAAACGATAGGTACAAAAATTCCACGTATGACAGAAATAATTGTACCTATCGTTTTAATATGTTTAGCACTCCATCCAGTTCACGGCTAGTGTATATCGGTAGCAACAACATACACATACATACAAACTGATGCACAGTTCAGTTCGTTTAATTCAAATGAGAAAATATACCCCTTCTTCCAAGAAAAGATACACACCTAAATACTGCCACAAACATGAAACCCAATCATCTACAAGATATAAAAGATTTTACACGAAAACTCGTAGACGAAAAACCCCCCTCTATCGGCAGTTACGTGGCACTATTAAACTTATTATTTATTGCCACCAGAACTGTAATCCCAAATGACATCTTAATAACATCATAATAAGTATGGCATAGCAATATTAATCGCCCCAGAGTTCGCCCATCGAAGGGAGTGCCATAATTATTACGAGCTATACCACTTATAACCATAAAATGCTGGGCATTATTTTTATATGCCCGTAAAAATGTTACAGCGCCATCTCTTGGCGAGAACAGGTAATCGCTATATTGGCGGTGATTGCTAATTTAGGTTATGGTTGTCGCATCGTCTTTCCTGATTGGCTGTGGTATGCGTTGATAAGCAAAAGTTTATGGGTTTGTTTGGGGTGATAGTTTTGGATATATTACCTCGGACAGCTTTTTTTTTCGGAAATAATTTAACTTATGTTTTGAGAATGCTGAAGACTGGGTGAAATGGAGGAGCCAAGAGATGGGATTGACCGCTAAGATTATGAAGTTTACCATAAGTCATAGACCAAAAGAAACACTATGGCTGGGAGCGCATTCCACATTTGAATCTTACGTGCCAGAAACGTTCTTTCGAAACTTCGCGTGAACACCAACAGATGGTTTACGTATTAGGGATGAGTAGGTAGCCTACTCGCGACGGGTGGTGCGATGGCGGAATGGTGATGTGGATTCAGGTTCAGAAAGTTATTCAGAATATTCCCCATTGTACAGCCAGTAGAACACACATGGGAAGCCAAAGTCCTTTCAGTCAGTCAGTGGCTCTGACTTTCTTGTTAGTAGGGATCATAGGCAATTCGTTGGTACAAAGCCGCCGTCTATGTACCAATATGATTGATTTCGAGCATCAGTACTTGTGCACGTCGGCTAGTTTTAGCGCCACATTTACATATACCGTATATAAGGCCGTGTGGTGTCTGGCAGAGTAAAATAGCTCTTAACCCATTACACTCGTGGGTTTCGTACAAGGTGACAAAAGTTTTTGAGGCACTTTTGCCTCATCTTTCTCTAGAGTCTAGTAATTTCCCCTCTCCTGGCCTTAAGTCATACAGTGGACTGTTATGGGCTGTGATGATGATGCTGATGATACACGAACGGCACGTTGCCAACAGCAGACGTCATCTCTTGGCACTTGTGCGACAGACGCCGCCCGACAAAGCCGAACCAGCCGATGCGCATTCTTTCCGACATCTGTCGCTTGTCGGGTGCACGCGACTGATCAATACACGGCCGCAAATTGTTGTCGGGAGCAGTTCGGACGCATTTTCTTTTACGATCGCCCGCCGCTGTTTACGTGCCCCGCGGAGATACCGGCGGTGGCTGGGGTGTAAGAATGCTTGGGGCTTGGATGCGGTATCTGCGATATTATTCATTCATTCATGTTTTGTAAATAATTGACGACCTGAGTGGTACAGTTGGTTAACATGCTGGTCGCCACGAAGAGGTCCCAGGTTCGATTCCAGGTCGAGCCGAAATTTATTTGGTAAATATTAATTTCTGTTACTGGTCTGGGTATTTAAAAAAGGTAAATAAGTAGTTTATCAGTTATCTAACACCCATAACACAAGCTTTGCTTACTTTGGGGCTAGATGGCGCTGTGTGATTTTGTCCACGTATTTTTATTTATTTAATTTTATTGTTAAATTACAAGTCAATTACATATCTATGACAATATCTTCAGTTCCAAGATTTCGCTATTATTATAGAATGCCTGGTTGATAAGCCAGTTGCGCAGGGCCCGTTTATACGCTTATAAACCTCGTACGCGTCGCGTCCGCCTAGTCACCGCGTGGCGCCCGAACAGGGAACGCGCAGCCTACCCTATTGGATAATTCAAAGTAATTTATTTTTCTTCCCATTTAAGAGAGGGTACTCCTCGATTAAACAAGCCAAACGGCCAAAGGATCAAAGCAAAAGAGGAGTCGTTGGACAATCCAGGCGTTGTCAAAGAATTATTATGATATTTGACAATAGAAGTTAAATTAAAAGACAATACTTGAGTGGCGATCAGAACTATGCGTCCATCGGAATGAACGAAATTAACTAATCATAGAGCCGTATTATACGCAGTGCGTTCCCTTAGCAGACGAGTACTGAGACAACGCATATTAAAGCTACTTTCATCATCATCATCCTAGCCTTCCCGGCCTTTGCCAGGGTTCGCTTTTCTACTCAATCTTCTCCACTTCGCCCGGTCTTCGGCATCCTCTCGTCGTAAGCCGTTGGCTCTCGCATTTGACTCAGCGATGTCAATCCATCGCTTCTTGGGTCACCCACGGGGCCTCTTTCCTGATACCGGCAGGTTCAGGCACCTATTTCCCACGTAGCCCTAAGGCTTACGCAACACGTGACCAAACCAGCGCAGACAAGCCTCTTCAATCTTATCTGCGATATCCCTCACGCCAAGGCTGCCACGGATGTACTCGTTACGTACTCGATCGAGTCGCGTAACTCCGCACATCCACCTATTAAAGCTACTTTACGTAGTTTAAAACAAGTATTTTTGTAATGCTCATCTTGGCGTATGTTCCGTCTGTGCTGTGCTGTTTTATGAAAGCTCCCCATCTAATCTTATAGTTTCTCCTGCACTGCCTACCCTTTTCGATCACATTTTTTTCACTGTTGACTGGAAGATAGGTCTGCTTTAGCTTCACGTCCACTAAACCTTAAGAGCATAAAGTTTTAATAAATAAATATACATATAGTAAATGTGTATGTATCTACTAGCATATTTTTATTCAATATTATGCACGTTGTATCTGCATTTCTTTTATAACTTTACGCTTCTGTAAGCCTGCTGAAAGAAAATTATTTTTCGAATTAAGTATTGCCTGTTGTGTCGTTTATAATTGTGATTTTTCCTTTATGCTTATGTGTATAATAAAGAGTTAAATGGGTAAATATAATAATATAATAATCGTGGACAAATTCACACAGCGCCATCTAGCCCCAAAGTAAGCAAAGCTTGTGTTATGGGTGCTAGATAACTGATAAACTACATATATATACTTTTAAATACATACTTATTATACATAGAACACCCAGACCAGTAACAGAAATTAAAATTCATCATTTCAATTTCTGCCCGGCCGGGAATCAAACCCGGAACCTCTTGCGTGGCAGACCTGTAGACCACTGAACCACTCAGGTCGTCAACCCTGTTGGTGTCAAATGCCACCTCCAAAGTTCAAAGCCACACACATGCACGCCCCGAAAGCTAATAGCGATCGCCTAATAGCGGTCCGGTAGTTGGATGCTCGTAAAGAGATCCCCGGTCGGTTTATTGAACCACTGTCGATACAGCGACGGCTTATTGGTTGCTTTTATGGCTACTGGTATTTGCTGGACTGGCTAATAGGAAAGGTTCGGAGAGACTGGCAAGACGGAGATCACTTACGAGAGTTCAAAAAAAAAAAGAAACATACAATCTATATTCAATCGTTTATTCCCCACATTTTGATGACAATGTTATGTTGCATATAGATAGATGGGATGGGCGTATTCCTGACAGAAATCAGTTTATTAGTTTGTGAATGGTCATTTTGCGTTCTGAAGTCCAAAAATAAAGAATCAGAGATAAGCATATTACTGACAGAAATCTGTCAATTAGTTTATGAAATTGTCATCTTGGCGTTCATGTCGCGGTTGTGACCTCGCGCGCAAGGGCGCGGGGTAGGCCTTGACCATGATCCAGGATTTGGCAGATCAGGTAATTACAGTGGACCTGCCATCTGACCTTCGTGACGCTGCTACCAGACCTAACCAGATTGGATCATGGTAACACATTCTGTCACCTGAATGTGCAGGTTTCATTGCGATGTTTTCCCTCGCCGTAAGACCAAGCAAGCTCGGTCGGTAAGCAAGCTTGGATCATGGCTGAAGGTATGAAGATTGTATCATAGGCTACACATTCAGTCGCTTGAATGTGAATGAAGTAGTTTGTGAAATATTTGATATCATGTATAATTTTGCGGGGGGTTAGGTTATCTATGCATACAGTTGTTGGAAAATCTAGCTAAAAGTTTCTTTTCAGTAGTTGACACTATGTGTCGTGCATTCATGATGAAACTCCAAAGAGTGATGGGGGGTATAAAATTGTTTTATTCTATAATAGTTTCTTTTTATTTTCTTACTTTTATCTTAGAAACTAGTAAATGGATTTCGACATGGTTTTCACTCATAAATTTACCTTTCCGAGAGGAAGATGTGTGTCTGATCGGTATGTGATTTTCCAACGCACAAAGCCGGCCATGATGGCTAGTATTCCATAAAGAAGAAGTGTTGCCAAATTAGCAAACATCAGGCGGGTGTTTCGTGTACCGAATATTTTTCCATCCTGGTCCAACAGACCGCTGCTGATAAGGAAAGTTGGCCGATGGAGCGCTAAAATGACGCCTAGACTTACAATGTATAATTTTCTGAATAATGGATGTGGTGCAAAAAGTACCTACCTAATATGTCGCCAATGTCGAAAAACCAACTGACTGACTGAATCGTAAATGTTATGAGAGACAGTTACCGCTTATGAAGTCGACGAAGGCGCAGGCTAAAACTAGATCATAGGTACATACATTCCACAGCGTTACCCCTTTTTTCCTATTTTTATACTACTGAGGTGGTAAACAAGCTTACGGCCTGTCTGATGGTAAGCAGTCACTGCAGTCTATGGACGTTTGCAATACCAGGGGCATCACCCACGCGCTACCGTCCTTAAAAACCTTTTCACAACTTTCTTGAAGAAGTTTCCTCCTTCCTTTCTTCTTTTACTGTCCAGGGAAAACCTCTCCAGGGAGCTAGATTCATTACTAAATCTCAGGGAATAATTTTTCCTTTTTATTATTCTACGCAGGAACAAACAAGCAGATAGCCCACCTGATGGTAAGCTGCAACTATCGCCCATAACATTTACGCATTCATGCATTTACAAACAAACATGCAGAACCGCAGGCGTCTCTGAGAGGACTAAGATGAAAGCCTCATGCCTGTTATTGCGATGGCTACCTTATCTTTCAAACCGGAACACAACAATGCAAGCATTGTTGCTTGGCGACAGAAATAGGTAAAACGGTGGTACTCACCCAGACGGACTCATTAGCTTGACAGAGTCCTACCACCTGATAAAATCCTAATTTGTTTCCTTTTTTTTACAATAGGACAAGATATACTAGGGAGGAATTTGGCCACCGTCTAATCTGGTGTGGTGGTCAGCAATGAAAATCTTCACAGATCACTTTCCTCATCCGTCAAAATCAAGAGCGTCATTTTATAACCGCTAACGGCTGCAACGGCGACCCTTTGACATCGCCTAACGTATTTAAATTCATAGTCTTATGAAGTTAGCCAGGAGGGGGGGTAGCTATGTGGGCGGGGGGGCGGGGGGCGAGGCGTGACTGTACACTTTTTGGCTTCGGCTTAGCCGGATCGCCACTGAAACGACGGGTGGCGAAGCGTTGTAAGTCATATTTCATCGGTTTTGTGTTGGTTAAAATATAGACGATAAAACAAGGTCTGCCGCGGGGGATTCTGAGACTGGTTGAACAGGCTTGGAAGCCGATTACATCCCGTGATAGATTAATTTAAGTAACAGCTTGACCCAGGTTCGGTTAGGTATTGATACTATTCATGGCTGTGTGGTGTCCGGCAATGTAGAATAGCATCAACCCCTTACTCTCGTGGGTGTCGTACAAGGCGACTAATGTTATCGAGGCAAAAGATCCAGAGTCTCCGTAGGCTGGAAAATGTGCAGCAGCGTTTTCCATTGTGCCTGCAATGTGCCTGCCAAGCAAAGATATTATAGCAATAACGTCCCGTTTTGTGTGAGAGTCCTTAAGTCCTGCAGTATACTGTTATAGATGATGATGATGAAATGTGTATCTAAATCTGATGTTGAGCTAAGTTTAGAAACTAATACAAGCGAACAGCCTCTCTTTTCAGTAAATTTGGTTTTGTGGTGTTATTAAAGTAAGCGGTTGATTATACACTACACAGAAAAATATGGAAGGTATGTGACTTCTCAGAAGTTAGTTCTAAAAATTACTACAAAATAAATGAAGAATATTATTGAAGGTGTCTGTCAAAGCTTATCTGCTTATATCTTTATAAAAAGAAAACAAACGGCATATCATCTAAAAACAGAGCCTATACTAAAACTTAGGCACAACAACACTGCCTCCGCCAAAGCATCAAAACGCGACTTACGCGCTTCTGCCACCGCGCCGCTTTCTCAGAAGGAGTTAAAATGCCATAGTTCGTGCTCCGGCATAAATTAACGACAGTAACTCTCGCAAGAAACCGCCGTGCATATTATCGCAAATTTTGGCTTGAGATTAACGAAATATTCCCCACATTAATATTCATACTGCGCAGGCAAAAATTACCCGCAGACTTTCGATTAGTCATTAATTTTGTAGAATCTCCGAGATAAGACGCTTTGACTTCGGGGCGGGTTTTAGCTTGTCGATAAGGAGTGAGTGCGTATAATGATGTTGTAGTACAAAATTATGCTATATTGACAACACTGTCTTATAATATTATATTGGCATTAATGTCCCAGTTTTGCTCACGCACGAGGGCCCGAGGTCCGCCTTGACCATGATCCAGGATTTGGCAGATCAGATAATTACAGCGGAGCGACTACTATCTGACCTACTGATCTTGCTACCAGGGGAGCCTGACCAGATTGGATCATATACTTACTTAGTAATAATTGGGTGGTGATGATTTTCAGATGTATACAAAATTATACCTACAGGGTATCCTAGTTCAGGGAAATTATTTACTATTATTAACCTGTTACTTGGTTTAGATGAACGGTATTTTACTAAGATTTAAAAATAAAATTATATTCGTTTATTTATATTAATCAACATATTAAAAAGAAAATAATACAATATCCACAATACAATGTCAAAACTTAATACTAATTTGACAAATATCTTTGTCAGCCAAATAACCCACCCCTGACCGCTCCCGGTGCAAAGGTGCCCATCACGCTCGCTGCATTACTGCGTTTAATCGCAATGGCCAACCTTTGCACCAAGAACGACCTGGAGCGGGAGTCACCCATGATATCTCCGAGCCTACGACCTATTTCCCCCATAAAGCTCTTCTGCGCTCTAACTTTATTTTTTTATGTATATTACTGTTGATGGCTGACATCAAATTGTTCGTCGTCCGGATGCTAAGGCATCATCTTATGATCATCACCTTGGCGTCAAAATCGCGGTTGGTCTCTCTCGTGAGAGCCAAGGATCCGCTTTGACCATGATTCAGGTTTTGGTATTTCAGGTGACTGTACAGGTTTGGACTGTGAGTACACCGTAGGAAGGTACATTATCGAGTGCAAGAAAACTTTCACTATGTAGCGATAGTAGAGGTATACGAGACCCACTAAACGTGGGCTGCCCGTTTACAACTTGGCACAATTTATTTTGTGCCAATCTTGTTTTTTATTTAAAAAAAAAATTAATTTGGAATAATGGACACAACCCAGCAACAATTTGACATAAAAATCTTTTTCGTAGGAATTTTTTATGTTTCTTATTATTAATAGGCTTGCATTTGACCTCAACTCACCTGATGGAAAGCGACGATGAGGTCGAGGACGTAAGACGCGTGCCTAGAAAATAGTTATTCACTCTTGAAAAAGTGACTCAGGTAAACAGTTCCAGTCCTTTGCGCCTTGGGAAAATGGATGCAAAACGCCTAGTCGACAACGTTGTCAGTCGTCTGCCATATATGGATATTTTCCTCGATCGATACTTTTTACGTTACACTAATAAATGTTAGATATCCCTAGGGCCAGGACAGTGTTGACTTGTGTATTATCTGTGCCATTTCGGGCCATCGCTATCTTTCTTGGGTTTTTTGAAAGACCCACCCTCTACAGCTTGCGACGCTATGTCATAAAATGGAAACAGCAGAGATTTGAGGTTAACAAAATACATTAATATTCATAATGCGCAGGCAAAAATTACCCGCAGACTTTCGATTAGTCATTAATTTAGTAGAATCTCTGAGATAACACTCTTTGACTTTGCGCCGGGATTGAGGAGCGGCCACACTTTGGTTTGGGTTGAATTTTAAATTTGGATTATTAGAAGCGTGTGCCATTATATTTTGCTATATATTTCATTTGTTTAGGGATAATTTTTCCTCGTAAAGGTCATAGGGAGTCGATTGTATCAAAAGGCGCAGAACCGATATCGGTGTGGAAGACGTGGGGCGGAGGCCTATGCTCAGCAGGGGAATACTGCAACGGTTACAACGGCTATGCACTTATTACACCTGACTAAATTTAGTCGATGAAATTCAGCAGCAAAAAGCGTGAGAGCAAGTCGAAGTGGAATGTATTGCTTCTTGCATAAAGTCAATTTTTGTATCACTTATATTATGTTACGCGTCGCCCCGCTTTTTAAGGCCAGGTGCCTCTCGCTTACCTCCCGGATACCTTAACCACTCAACCACCGACGCTCCATAAATAAATATACAGAACTATTCGCAATTTAGGTAAAATAATGTACGAAATGAAACATGAAAAACCAAAGCATCTCAAACCAATTCGGAACATACCTTTAAAATGTATGATAATAACCGCGATAGTTTAAAAACATTATGCATTGAGGTCAAGTATTCCAAAACCCATTAACATCAACCATCAACATTATCTTCGACGCAATCCAAACTTGACCCCGCACTTAACATTATCAAAATGGCCGGTTCGATTCAAAATGGCGGACTGGACCGAGTCCATTGTTAGGTTCGACACCCGGCCTTTTCCCTGAATCAATTGTCCGTGCAATCGGACTAACCAACCGGAAAATATATCCGACCGGAACCCGAGTGCCTTTTTCGCTAATATGCGGGTAGTCGCGGGAAGGATCGACAGCTACTACCAAGGCTGGGGACTTGGGCCTGTATTTTAACCCCCCAAGGGAAAAAACTTACTAACCCCTTACGAAATGTATCGATGGATGTGTGTCTGCTGTGACATCGTAACTTCTGAACGGGTGGACCGATTTCTATGCGGCTTTCTTTATTTGAAAGCCAGTTTAATAGAGACAGTTCTTAGATTTATTTTATTAAAATAAGTTCAAAAGTTGATTAAATGTTTGAGTATATTGTGGAGTACTTGGTCGTGCTGGTTCCGCTGTTTTTCTGTAGGATTGGTTACAATAATATCTACAATCTAAGACACCACTTGCCGACATAGCAGTTGATGAAGGCTCGCAGTATCATACAATGCGTCATAACTGCACCCTATGAGCTAACTATAGGTACTCAGAAAGCTTAGTTAAGCTTATGTAAAAAGCTCAAATTTCTAATCTCTGTCTTTAATAGATAATGAATGCGTAAGTTCTAACAAAAATGAGTCCTTGTTACCTGCTTAAATCAATGATATTGAAATAGTATATAACTACCTATGAGTTTGTCTACCGATTGATATAAAAAAAAACATGGAAGAGTCAAGAAATCATAGCTTGAGACATAAAGATTGCCTTTATGTCCCAAGCGCCTACAATCAGTAGTCGCCCCGGCGCGGGCCTGCGATGCCCTTTACTGTTATTGGGGGTCTGGGGTTGATGTCTTTCTGTCTTCGGTTTGTTTGATCGTCAGCTCCAGGCTGGTGTATAGTAGGCCACCATTTCTTTTTTAAATATTGTATTGGCAAAACGTAATGAATGAATGGTGATTCCACACCATATTAGGACTACGTCTGCATTGATCTGCATGGTGGATTTCTTAGTGCCTGGTGGGGGTAGCGAGTAGGAAAGGAATAAGTGAGCTACCAAGCGTGCATATTTTTTTATTTCATTAAGTAAGAAATAACAAATCAATTAGTTCAGGTACTTAAACCTACAAAGGATTTGTAATTTTTTCATTTATTTTGGTACAAACAGTCATTTTACAGAGGTAGTCATAATAAAATTTGTTTACAATTTATCGACCTATAGTGCCCAATATCAAATAATAACAATAAAAAATAAACTTATTTGAGCCTTGTAAATAAACCAGACATGTTAAAAGAGCAAATCAACTAAACTAAATTTCCTGGGTGTGCTAGTGAGTTCAAGCTGTACAGCATATCAAGAGGTAGATAATGTGCTTGTTTCATATTCGAGAAACAGAAACATATGTGCGCATGTGCCAATCCTGCCTTACCATAGCCATTTCGCTACCCCCTAGGCGAGTACCTAGGTTCTAGACGCTAAGACTCGTATAGAGAAACGTTACTATGAGGTCTCACATGCGCGCGAAAGTACAGGGTTCTGACAAGTCTTGAGTGGCTATCGGCACTATACGACCTTTAAAATGAACAAAATTATATATCATAAAGTTGCAATGAGCAGGTCTTTGACTGAGCAGACGAGCATTCGCACTGTAGGTAATGTTACTTGGACAAGTGTGTGATTAAGGGTGTAAGCAAGCCTGTGCGGACGTAAACTGAATATATTGTGAAATCGATCAATCCTTCAGTCTTAAGCGGACCTTTAAAATACTATTCAGTACTCAGTATTCATTTATTTGCAGTCTGGTATATACATACATAGTAGCATGTACCACGAGTGGCTTGTCAGACACCTTCTCATGGCACTACAAATTTTAGGTGGTCACAAATCTCAATAAATATTTCTTTTTTGTACCGCACCATTGCTGGTTTAAGTATTATTTCACAGGCAATTTTTGAGACGTTTTACAATCTTAAGTCTGATATTAAGTGTAGATGCAACCTACGATATATTACCTGAGCCCATAAAACCTATTATTTCATATTCTTCTTCTTCATATCGAGTCTATGGACTGAACTCTCCCTTACACTTTGTTCGCCCAGTATTCAGCGACGCATACAGCATTTGGACTGGCCTGGACATTATTTCATATAAAACACGTTTAAAATTAAAAACACAGCGCAAAATTATTTAATTTCGCACTCACGCGCACACTATCGGCCCGTTTATCGTTCCCCGCGAGGGAAAATAGCACGAGTGGAGACAAGTTCCTGCCGTAAATTCATTAGACAACGCGGACGCTTTTTTTGAGCTCACGTCCGTAGTGAGCGCGGAATGGTTAGAGGCGGCGGCGGAAAAATTAAAGTATGGGGTGGGTATGGGGAAAATGTATGGGGAAAGCCGGAGACCACCTGGATGGCAAGGCCAAGCAATAAACTTAGTCTAGTTCATTTTTCGTCGAAATACATTTCTAGTCGCATTTTGCCAACTGTGATTTTTTACTAATTCGGATATGCTGTCGTGATACACCGTGTAACAAATTGGCGTAAGACACAAATTAAATTCAATAAAGTCTATCAAATAGTCACAGTTACTTGCGGTTGGGCAAGATCCAAGTTCCAGTTCATGCTTTATGATAGAGTTTATGACAGAGTCATGACTTCCTAGTAGCAAAATATACTTCAAAGGTGCAGGTAGGTTTCTAATCCATAACTCAAGCTCACGGAACTTCATCTTCAGTCATGATCAATCCTGCACAAAGACAAACAATGTCTTAGCGTAAAGTCATTTTCTACATTTAATCATTGATTTAATTCTACGATCATAATAAATATTGATTTTAATATTATCTATAACAATATCATTTCACATATTCATGTGTTGATAACCGATTTCTTTTGGCGGCAACGATAACAGATCAAATGAGTGTGAAAGTAGTAAAGACTGAGAGAGAAAGGGACGGGAAATCAACACTGACTAAGGAGATAAAAAAGACCACACGACGACTCGCCTATGGAAAATTTTATAAACATGAAGCAATTTTTCAAAAGTAAAATTAAACATTATCATGATATACCTATTGAGATTATAAGAATGAGTTTGGTTAATACAAGTTCAAGTTAAACCAGTTTGCATTTCGTGGGGGCAACTTGTGGCAGACTGCACTAAATCACGTCTTCATATTCTATGGGTTTTGGAACCCTTGGATAGTTTCCAATATCTGGCGGCTGGGTTTCCAATATACTTTAGAAAGCGGTTCACGAGGAAAAGAGGTTTCGTAAGAAGTTTTGAAAAGAGGTATCAGTCCATTTACCTTTATTTACCCACTCCAAGCCGTCAATCAATTTTTATGACAGCAACCTATACCTAAACCCTTGGCCAGATTAGATTTTCGCGGATGACAAAGGAACTAAATTTTACAGACAGACAACAATATTAACTCACAATATAAACAATGACAAGAACGCCATAACCTGAATTGAGGTCTTATCTGGCCCCTAATACACCTATTTGATTAGGTGCCATTTTTTGCGTAAAAGAATAACAAATACTCAAACATCCTCCTATTTTCCCAGGATTGTCCTCTTCTATGAATTATTAACTCTATGGCGTATCCTGGTTAGATGAGAGGCCGGCTAAGCACTCACCACTATATCATAATTTATTTATTCTGATGACCTCTCCACCGACCGACGCTGTTTTTCTAACAAATAAAATATTAAATTTTTCGTATAATTTTCATAATAATGCGAACGTACAAACGTACTGATGCAGTTTTACTCCTAAATTATGCTTTAAACAAAAACTCTTTGTAGTTGCATCGTACAGGTGCGTGGAGCTTTAAATGAGTAAACATGAAGATGCAGAATTAGAATCGGAATGATTTATTACGTGAAATACATTGACCTAGATGTGTGACAAGTAAGGTCCAGTGACATTTCAATATTTAAGTACTTAATTATGATTTTGAATGCACATTATAGGCTGCACCGGTAAAATAATCTAATCAGGCAGCGATTTTTATTCCATAATCTTAAAATATGGGAAAGTTTTTTAAGAATTCAGTAGAAAACTCAAAGTTAAAGCTGAAATGATGGGGAGTCCCCAGGAATCCGTTTCATAATTAAAACCCTTCGATAATGTGTGAGTCATAAAAATTCCATACGAAAAGATTAATATTATGCCTACTTGGTGCAGCGTACGTATGACATGCTAACAAAACCACCAATATGCCTAATGATATACGTTTATTGACTAATCAGAACCAATACAGACAGAACTAACACGCTTGATAAATTGAAACATCCTTCATCCTTGACGAGTAGTCAACTACTTCATAAAAGTCAACGAACAGACTGTACCTTCGCATCTGCTCCCTAGCCTGCAGATGTCCTGGACGACGGTTGTTTTTCATCAGGTTGACCATCTGATTGCCTCCCTAGGCAATAAAAATGACTCAGAACGCACACAACCGTCCGTATTGTATTTATATCTTCATTTGCAATATGGCGTCTTCCCTGTTTTATGTTCCATTTTTTCGGTGGTACGTAATTAAAATTATTATAGGTATTTATTGCCAGGGGTAGGGCCATTTGGCAATGTTTATTTGTGCGCCTAATCGTTTTGTGTTTACATTAATTAGTGATACTTTAGCAGTACTCCGAGGGTTTATTACTGGGAATAAATTTCGCAGTTAGAACGTCGGAGGCCATTTTTTAAGCTTTATAGGGAAATTATTTTTCTTTTTTCCGCCCGTGCTGGTACCGGAGTGATAAGTTTGAGCTGAGTGTGTTGTGCGGAATTTTTAATTTCTTGACGATAATTTTTGTTGGACATTTTTCGCCGTGTACGTTGAAGCAGATCTTGGTGTATATTTACAACTCAATGACAATCGAGTAGACAGACAACTACTGGATAGAAAGCAGCAAATGTTGCCCATAACACTACGACCTTAGGTTCAGTTGCCTGCCGGCCTGCCACGCAAAGGTCCCTGCTTCGATTCCCGGCTGGGCAGAAATAGAAATGATCAATTTTTATTTCTGTTACGGGTCTGGGTGTTATATGTATATCAAGTATGTATAAGCACACATAACACAAACTTTGCTTACTGTGGGGCTAAATGGCACTGCGCGAGTTGCCTAAACTTATTTCAATTATTATTTATTTATATTCAAGCACATAGGTTTCAAGTAACAGAAATGTAGAACCCCAGGTTATCCAGGTCAGGTCCAGGTCTCTAGGTAGTACGACTCTGTCAAGCATGAGGAGTACTCCTTATCCATTTCCTTTGCCAAACAACAATGCCTGCATTGTTGTGTTCCGGTTTAAAGAATTTCATCTTAGGCCTCACAGTCACTCTACGGTTCTGTATTTGGTTGCCAGTAACCTAAATACTTGAATCGTCGATGTTATGGCCGACAGTAACCGCTTACCATCAGATGGGCTGTCTCCTCATTTGTCACTCAAAAATGGTGCGTTCTATGTCATTGCGTTGTGATTCCTACGACGGTTAAGGCCACCTTATCCTTTAAATCAGAACACAACAATATAAACATTGCCGTTTGGCGAAAGAAACAAATAAGGCAGTGTTACCCGTCTAGGCAGACTTTTCAGCCTTTCAGAGACCTGCCACCAGTAATACTCTTAAGAATGTTCGGAATTCAAACTATTTAATCAATCATCATGACACCAGAAACAAAACCAAATAAGGATATAAATTATTGACTTCAAGTTTTCATGGAACCAAATTAGATTGATATCTGACATTACTCATTACAAAGCGATAGCCTAAATAATTTACACAACAATTTTATAACTTTTGTTCAATCATGCAGATAATACTGTTATCGTAGATATGCTGATGTTATAACTCCGTACGTTCATGATTATCAGTTGTGGTATGTCTTGAGCATAGTGTAGTCGATAATTTTATTCCAATCATGAGTTTCGAAAATAAAGTGGTAATTGTGACCGGGGCTAGTTCCGGGATCGGGGCTGCTATAGCAACACAATTTGCAAAAGAAGGAGCAAATGTCGCCATGGTTGGCAGAAACCAGTTGAAACTGGACAGTGTCGCCAGACAATGCGCTAAACCACCGCTTGTCATTAACGCTGACGTAACCAAAGAACAAGATGTGACAAGAATTATCGAACAAACATTACAGAAGTTCGGAAAGCTCGATATTCTGATCAACAACGCGGGTATGGCGCGGATGGGTAGCATATTAGATGGCAATATATTGAAGGCCTACGATGAGACTCTAAATTGCAATCTACGTGCTGTTGTTAATCTAACCACAGAAGCTGCGCCTTATTTAGTCAAAAGAAAAGGTAACGTACAAATCTTCATCTTATCGAGTCGATCAACTCTGACTTATACTTTATTCGCCCAGTATTCGGCGACGCATTTAGCGTTTGAACTGGCCTCGAACAAGTCCTCCATGGTACAAGTTTTAGGGCACGCTGAGCATTAAACGAGGTGGTCCATAGTTTGCGGAGATATGCCACAGTCGCACTGAGAACTGTCTTTTGTATATCCCCACCTAAAGAGATTCTCTTTACATCGGCCCACCTGGGTTCGCAGCCTATTTAACGCCTTCCAGGTTGGCCACGGAAGTTTGATTCCGGGTGGGAGCTTTTCAGTAGGAGGGATAATACAAATTCTATCTTTGTAATATATGAATTGTTAACTGTCAATAACTCGAGCTTCTTACAAATTAGTAGATGACAAGAAACACTTAAAAAATCACAAAAAATCACAATCTTGTGTACAATAAATGGATAAATAAATAAAAAATCTTTCTAGTCCATCTGCCATTGCTACGGTTTAAATTGATATATTTTAAATTGCAGGTAACATAGTCAACATATCGAGTATAGCAGCGCTGAAACCACCAATGCTACCTGCATACCTACCTTACAGCTTATCCAAAGCTGCGCTTGATCACTTCACAAAAGGAGCTGCATTAGAATTATCTTCTTCCGGGGTCAGAGTCAATTCTGTAAATCCAGGAGCCACATATTCAGATTTTATTGAGAATTCTGGCATTCAAGCAAGCTTTGACGACTTTAAACATATGTTTCCATTGAAGAGAGTATCTGCGCCGGAAGAAATGGCTGATATTGTGCTGTATTTAGCCAGTGACAAGGCCAGAGGCATCACTGGGTCCTGCTTTGTATCCGACAACGGTGGAGCGTTAATGAGTGCCTAAAGAAAGTGACTAATTTCTATACTATGTTGTCATTTTAAAGTAGACTTTAAATGATACACTTGTTTAATTAAGCATCTCATCAGGTGCAGTGTACGCTCGTTTGTCTCTGTGTAACATTTATTAGTATAGCATTGTTGTACTTATTTCTTCACATAGCTTTCGGCAATATCTGCAGTTGCTATATTCGGCAGTTGCTGTTGTTTAGGCGTCAATGATATGAAAAATACATACTCCAATAAAAAAAAGTCAAATGAGTATCATTTTTAGTTTTTTATGTCACAATTCAGAAACAACAATTTAATTTGCTAGCAGTGCAGTGAAATTTGCAAATTTAGTTCCGATAGGGCAGGGCAGGGTACATTGTTTGAAGAACAGATGGCCGACGGAAAACGCAGCATGGCCTCTCAAAAGGTGGACCGACGACCTGGTAAAGATCGCAGATATCAGCTGGATGAGGAAGATACAAGACCGGCTTTTGTGGAGATCTCTGGGGGAGGCTTTTGTCCAGCAATGTTCGTGATATGATGATGGTGATGAATAGTTCCGATAATCTGCTGAATTTTAAGAACAACGCGATTTCTGCCCCAATGCTAAGCTCAAAAACACCTCCACGTCTCTATGTCCTTTCACTTTTTCAATAAACTTTTATTAAAAGATGAAACTATACCAAAGTCGTTGAATAAAATACTAAAAACCAAAGCGCTGTTAATGTATGTAAGTTTTGGGCCACTATATATTGTAATGTTTGTCATTGACACACTAACAAGAAGATAACTAAATTGGATTAAAAATAATTAAGTGACCGATTTCTAAAGAATTTTAGATCAAAGTGGACCTCGAGCCAGTTTTTCAGAACTGGCTCGTTTCCGATACAAAGCGAAAGTCAGAGTTGTGGCACCCTTCTGTCTCCGTATTTATGAAGAGGATTTTTTCAAAAGGGCTTAATTACTGATTAACGATATTTTCCGAAAACGAAAATAATAGATTAAATTTAAACTGCTGCAGTAGAATAAAAAAGGTGGACTCTCGCGGTATGTTACCTCTCAAAGTGCGTTGTGAGTGCTAAGACGCAATACCATCTGCCTCTAAATTGTGCTGGCTACCTTTTCTTTCAAATCGGTACACAATAATACAAACATTGTTGTTTGGTGTGAGAAATACTGTGTGTGGCCTAGAACCGACGCTAATATTAAAAACGGACTAATTAATGTAAAAACTTAACTTTTTTTTAAAAAACTTGTGTGGGAGATGGGGCGTGCTAAGCCATTAGTATCAAGCACAACAGAAACCCCGACGGAGGTAAAGGTCCGGAGAATAAAGTCATTTAGGGCCGCATGCTGAGGTATGCGACCGGCAACCGGCACTCGGGACTATTATGCTGATAGGCCATGGTGGCCGAGCTGGTCAACATGACGCCCAGATAAACACACATGGGGCGCATTGCAGGGAGTGCCTAGGCGCAGGGCCGTGGCAGTTCTGAATGTCGGACGGTCAAGGAGCGTACTGATGTTCCCTGATGGCAAAGCCTGGTGCCAGAGACCTGTCTCCCATTCGTCAACAGCTAGAAGGCGGACGCACTTTGCAGAACTGGTTGTCCCACAGCCGCTGAGAAAAAGAATAACTAAGAAAACTGCCTCTTGACAGGTCGAGTGCCAAGCGTTTTTTGCTTCGGATAAATAAGCTACTGTGACAAAACCAATTCTTGCAAGTAGCTTATTATCAAAAAAATCTGACGCATGCTCCGAAGCAAGAAACGCTGGCAGGGAGAAACTTGACGCCGTATGAACGACCAGACCCCATGCCTAATAGGTAGGGATCTTGGTTCTAGGTGGAGTCGTCCAGGTTGATATTCCAGAAGGTCATGGTGCTTTCAGAGCTGACAACACCGCAAAATGTAAGTAAATTAGGCACAAATAAACAATATGGAATAATGGCATATGTAACTATTAATTTTAAGGAGGCGATTCGAAACTGACAAGAAATTTTTAATTTGTATATCAGTGAAAAGCGCGAATGATTCATCGAAACTTGGTAAAATTAGGTTAAACTAAGTCTTGTCGACAACTGTGATATAAGGGGCAAAAGTGTAAAAGGCAGCAGAAACTGAATCCGCTGCCGGACAAGACTCCGAGGTGTCACACTTTGCGAGATTTAAAACGGGGCCAATGGCACTGAATTCTGAAAATGGTACCAATATAGATGGCTATCTAAATTTACTCATTCTGAATCCATTAAATCGATAAAACTAATAAATTACACTAAAATTCGATAACTTTTGCTCAATCATGCAGATTATACTGTTATCATAGATATGCTGATGTTATAACTTCTTACTTTCATGCGTGAATATCAGTCGTGGTATGTCTTAAGCATAGTGTAGTCGATAATTTTATTCCAATCATGAGTTTCGAAAATAAAGTGGTAATTGTGACCGGGGCTAGTTCCGGGATTGGGGCTGCTATTGCAACACAATTTGCAAAAGAAGGAGCAAATGTCGCCATGGTTGGCAGAAACCAGTTGAAACTGGACAATGTCGCCAGACAATGCGCTAAACCACCGCTCGTCATTAACGCTGACGTAACCAAAGAACAAGATGTGACAAGAATTATCGAACAAACATTGCAGAAGTTTGGAAAGCTCGATATTCTGATCAACAACGCGGGTATGGCGAGGATGGGTAGCATATTAGATGGCAATTTATTGAAGGCCTACGATGAGACAATGACGGTCAATCTACGTGCTGTTGTCAATCTAACCACTGAAGCTGCTCCTTATTTAGTCAAAAGAAAAGGTAGTGTACAAATTGAATATAAATTACTACAAATTCTATCTTGGTCACATATTAACCATTAAAAAATTATTCTTCAAATAAATGACCTCAAACAATCTATTCAAGCTCAGTAACTTGTGCTTCTTACAAATTAGTGGACGAAAAGTCACTGCTAAAAAATAAAAATCAAGGATGCCATTTTTTGTCGAATTTTCTATCTGGTCTTCCTCTAAGGCAAGTCGGTTTATGGGGCTCTTCTGAGTGATAGAAGTTGATAATATAATCTAATCTATATGACATTTGCAAAGTACAATTGTTTTATTTTAATTACAGGGAACATAGTCAATATATCGAGTATAGCAGCGCTGAAACCACCAATGCAGCCTTCTTTCCTACCTTACAGCTTATCCAAAGCTGCGCTTGATCACTTCACGAAAGGAGCTGCATTAGAATTATCTTCTTCCGGGGTCAGAGTCAATTCTGTAAATCCAGGAGGCACATATTCAGATTTTATTGAAAATGCTGGCATTCAAGGAAGCTTTGACGACTTTATACCTATGGTGCCATTAAAGAGAATTTCTGCACCGGAAGAAATTGCTGACATTGTGTTGTATTTGGCTAGTGACAAGGCCAGAGGCATCACCGGCTCCTGCTTTGTATCTGACAATGGCGGAGCATTAATAAGTGCCTAAATAAAATTACTAATTTATATATGTTATTGTTATTTAACGTACGGTTTTAATGATACACTTGTTTAATTAACCATTTTCCGTCAGGTGGAATATGTGCTCGTCTGTCTCTGTGTAGCATTAATAAAATTTTAATTTGTTTTACCTACTTATTTCTACACATTACTTTCGTAAGACAGTTTCCCAGCAGTTGTTTAAGCGTCAATGATACGAAGAATATGGACATATTCCGAAATATTATAGTTAAAATGAAGATCATTTTCAAGTCACAATCAAGAAACAACAATATATTCTGCTAGATGTGCAGTGTAATTTCCAAATTTAGTTCTGATAATCTGCTGAATTTTGAGTACAACGGGATACTTGACCCAATGATGAACTACCTAACTTCTTCAATAAGCTTTTATTAATTGATGTACACCTAAATTGTTGAATTACCTATATACCTATGTACACTGTACGAAACAAATGAACATATGCTGACGCTTGCGCTCGCGCGGCTGCCAGGGGGCTTAGCAGGACCTAAACAGAATTGCTTTCGTTTTGAACGGGACAAGATTATGTGACACGTATAGCGCTGTCTCGATCTAAGAAAGGCAGTTCTGTTTAGGTCCTGTTAAAAGAGTTCATGGTATAGCCCCAGGATCCTAGCTAGTGGCAGTCAATAGTTTATGCCAACCCCTGTGGGCTGTGCGTGTGAGTGTGTATGTATGTTTCACTTCGAAAAGTGGCTTCGCGGTAAAGGTGTTGCCGGCAACGGTTACGTTACAAAACGTCGTGGTAGCATTTATCGATGTTTTCTCACTCATAAAATTATTATGAGAATCAGACAAATTCTTAGGGAAATAGAACGAATTCAAGTGATAGTGCGAGATAAGTTTTAAGAGATTCCATGTTTTTTTTTTATACCACTAATGTGGCAAACAAGCTTCATCGCAGCACTCACCGCTTGTTTGGTAGGTAATAGAAAAGGTTGACGGGCAACGCATTGGTAACTCCCCCGGTGTTGTTGATGTCCATAGGCGGTAGTCACCACTTTCGATCAGTAGACATAAAAAATACGATTTACCAAAGGCAAGTTTTTAAACTTATCAGGGTGTACTTTATTGAGTTGCTTTTATGCTTAATTTTCATCATAATTTATATTTTTTTAAATATTGTGAAATATTGTGTAAACTAATCAAAATAATCTTTTAAAACATTTTATCAATCATGTACATTGTACATACCTACGTGACCAAAAATAGACTCAATAATATTTTGTCAAGTCACAATGATAGTTATGTTATCACAATGTTATTGTTGCGTTATAAATCTGTATCTTAGCCAGTCGCAGTTAGTCAAGTAGTACTGTTATCGTAGATATGCTGATGTTATAACTCCTTACATTCATGCGTGAATGTCAGTCGTGGTATGTCTTAAGCATAGTGTAGTCGATAATTTTATTCCAATCATGAGTTTCGAAAATAAAGTAGTTCTCGTAACGGGTGCGAGTTCGGGGATTGGTGCTGCTATAGCAATCCTTTTTGCCAAAGAAGGAGCAGACGTGGCGATGGTCGGTAGAAACCAGTTGAAACTGGACAATGTCGCAAAACAATGTGCTAAACCTCCACTTGTCATTAACGCTGACGTCACTAAAGATGAAGATGTGAAACGAATTATCGAACAAACTGTGCAGAAGTTTGGAAAACTTGATGTTTTGGTTAACAATGCGGGTATGGCGAAGATGGGTTGCATTCTAGATGGCAATTTATTGAAGGCATATGATGAGACGCTGGATGTGAATCTGCGTGCTGTTATTCATCTAACAACTGAGGCTGCCCCATACTTGATTAGAAAAAAAGGTAAAGTAACGACAAAGAGATCATGTTCAGTCTGAATAATCTTTTGAACTAAAATTTAATAGATAAAGAGAAGTAATTAAGTAAGTTATTGTACAATGTAGATAAATTTGTTTCAAATTTGCGATTTCGACTTCAAGTCCGCTATTTTTAGTTATCTTACCATTCGATTGCGATTTCATTTACAACTCGAGCCAAATTGTCCGCATTGAAGATCCTTGTCAAATAAATAACGTTTTATCACACAATTGCATAGAGCTACTATTGTAACACCAATCGAAAACTAATCGAATTTGAGAATACTAAAACATGTTGCTGCGCATGCTATCCAAATACAATTCGATTTGCGGACTCGAGGACCTGTTCGGCTAACAAAAGTGTGTCCGCGACATAGCTCACGCCGCGAGAGTGCCTATGTTTCCTTCTCTCAAGAAAAAGTTGAAAGTCAATATCTATGTCGCTAAACTTGTGGTAGCAGTGCTGGTCCGCCATATATACGACTCGTTAGCGAGAGTTACCGGGTTCGAACCCCAGTAGCGCCATATACCAGTGCTAATGGCTCTTTTCTAAATTACTTTTATCACTATTAGACTGTGTGTTCATAAATGTACTTGATAATTAATAATTTTCCTTGTCCTCAATTCCAGGTAATATAGTAAACATATCGAGTTTAGCCGCGATGAAATCACCATTATATCCAACTTTTCTACCGTACAGTATATCCAAAGCTGCCCTTGACCACTTCACCAGAGGAGCTGCTTTAGAGCTGGCTTCATCCGGAGTCAGAGTCAATTCTGTAAATCCTGGAGCCACATACTCAGACTTCATGGACAATGCTGGTTTGCAAGTAAGCTTTGATGATTTCAAAGAACGGGTCCCTCTGAAGAGGATATCTGCACCAGAAGAAATGGCCGATGTGGTGCTGTATTTGGCCAGTGACAAGGCTAGGGGCATCACTGGATCATGCTTTTTATCGGACAACGGCGCTTCTTTAAGTTTTTAGTAAAATTGCTGACAAAATATATAACATTTTTTATTTAATTTTTTTTTTACATAGTTGTACATAGACGCAGTAGAAAAAAAAGTCTTGATTTAACTTCCCGGTTGTGGTCTCGCGCACGAGGGCCTGGAGTCCGCCTTGACCTTGATCCAGGATTTTAGCAGATCAGATAATTACAGTGGAGCGATTGTCATCTGACCTTCGTGGCCCTGCTATTAGGGTAACCTGACCAGATTGGATCATGGTTACACATTCAGTCGCTTGAATGTGCACAATGTGGGATTATATGAACATGCATACCGGTCAAAATCTAATCACGGTCGTGGTACCATCCTATTCTGAACGCTCTAATTCGCCTGAGAGCTGTCTTTTGATCTACTTTGGCAAGCTTCAGTCCCTTCTGATTTCGTGCCATAATAAACACCTACTATCGAGTATATACTGAAGACATACTGACATACTGACAGGCTGCTGATTTATTTAAAAAAAACCTTGGGAAAACGAACGCACGGTCTCGTGGAATGTGAAATAGCTCCGTCCCGAAGACTTTTCTTTGCGCTGTAACATGGGGTTCCTCAAAAGGCATGTCTACAGGTACCTGAAAGGCATCTGTTTTCCTTAGGTTGCGGTTGTCCTGAAAGACGGTGGCCGCTTCCCATCAGGTAGACCGTCCGTCCGTGTGCCTCCCTAGGCAACAAAATAAATATCACATTTATAATCAAAAATTTTTAACAAATAAACATTTGATTTGATTTAATTTGATTTGATTAAATCGTACTGCTGGAATAAGCCTTCTTGTTTTTATTTATTTAAAGAAAGAAAGAAGACATTTATTACACGTAGACACCATGACACGATAATTAGGTACAACAGCAACAAAAATAACAAGAAAATAAGCGTAAATAAAAAAAAATTTACAGTTAACTATTCCCAGTGGCATTGTTTAAACTCCGTGTCGCGGCTTCCAGTGCAACTGGACCCCCTCAGCATAATGTTGTGGCCGCTTGACGCGTACCACAACGCTGATTTTCAGTGGGCCCACCTACCACCCGGAAACACCGCACAGTCAGCAATATACTTGCTTTTTCAATACTGTGTACTTGTTTAATAAATATAATAAAAATATTTAAAAATTTAAATACATAATAAATCGTGAAATATATAAATATACTCGTAAGTGTAAGCGGCAACTTATGAGTAGTAAATGTGTACTTACAAACATGTATCCGGGGCGCACCATGAGAAACCCCAACAAAGCGTTCTTTATCTGCAGTCGACCGGGACCGTCGTCACGCACGCATCGTGCATAAATTGCATAACCTCAACTTACCGAGAAACTCGTAAAACGCATGCGCAAAAATAATAATGTGATAATAATAATTCGATGACATTTGACTACAACAGTGATCCCAACCAAAAGCCGCCCATCAATACTGCCAATCAACCTACAAATTATTCAAATAAAAAACGGTGACCATGGGATAGTGAGTGTACTTTGTTTTGCTCATCGACGCACGTGGAGCTAAGGTTTATTATTAGGTATTTAGGGTTTCCTCATAATCTGTATGCTTGGGCAGGTTGGAAATCGTGGTCATGAAAATTCTGATCAGAAAAAGCTGCTGTCAATTTCCTAGTGTACGGAAGAACTAATTAAAAATTATATCCTAGTTGATCCTATCATCGTAGATAATTCTATTTTAGCTTTAAGTCCGCCGTTGTACTATTTTGTGCATAAAGATTTAATAAATAAAATAAATAAATATCCCGGTTGTGCCCTCGCATGCAAAAGCCCAGGGTCCGCCTTGACCTTGATCTAGGATTTAGCGGATCAGGCAATTATAGTGGAACGACTGCTGTCCGACCTCCGTGACCCTGTTAACAGGGGAGCCTGACCAGATAGGATCAAGGTTACACATTCAGTCGCCTGAATGTGCAGGTTTCTTCACGAAGTTTTCCTTCACAGTAAGAGCATCGGTTAGTGTTCAACAAATGTAAAGGGTGTTTTTGATTGCTTGATTCGCTGCTTGCTTCTTTAATAAGTAATTATGAAAAATATACGTAAACATATCGTACTGATAAACATAGGTAGATGTTATCTAAATAGGTTCCCTAGTCTTCACCATATCAATAGTTGTTGTTAAGAAAATGTCTAGTGTTAGTGTGGTCTAATTATTAATATAATTGGTAACACAGGATTCACAAGATGAGTTTCGAAAATAAAGTAGTTCTAGTGACAGGAGCGAGTTCGGGTATCGGTGCTGCTATAGCAATACTTTTTGCCAAAGAAGGAGCAGACGTGTTTATGACTGAAAGAAACCAGTTGAAACTGGACAACGTCTCAAAACAGTGTGCTAAACCTCCACTTGTCATTAACGCTGATGTTACTAAAGATGAAGATGTGACAAGAATTATCGAAGAGACTGTGCAGAAGTATGGAAAACTCGATGTTTTAGTCAACAATGCGGGTATGGCGAAGATGGGTAGCATTTTAGATGGCAATATATTGAAGGCCTACGATGAGACAATGAAAGTCATTCTACGCGCTGTTGTTAATCTAACCACTGGAGCTGCTCCTTATTTGATTAAAAGTAAAGGTACATAATATACATAAATTATAATTATGTAATCAGTATTTCGATAACTGATTTTTTTCGAACAGTTGTTAGTGGAGTTTGTAGTGTATGAGCGAAGATAGGTATCTAAATATTAATTGAATAGTCATCATAAATTGCTTGAAATTTTCTAGAATCACGTGGCTCTCATGTTTTCAAATTATTAACACGCAGGTGTGTCTTTAGATAACAGAAACGATTATTACACTATAGTGCAAAAAACAAAACCATATTAGCCAACTACCTAGCATCCATGGCTTTGCTTACATTAGACTTGTACTAGCACTTGATTGCCGGTATAATAATTTGACTTGATACTTGATAGGGGTTGTAGAACAAAAAATATGTGATTAACTTCAAAAATCACTTTAATTGGATAATGTGTGTGCACACTTAATAATTACATACATTACATAGTATAGCAAATTAGGTAAAAATAGCCATTAAGAAATAAAGCTGACGCTGGCGAAAAGTGCGCTGTACGCCCTTGTACAGGTTCAAATATACCTCAACAATTAAAAATCTTTACTATAACAATAGTTACTTCACTAGTCGCTGTCACCAGTTAATGAGAAAAAAATTATCAGTCCTGATTTCTTTTCACAAAACTTGATTGACTGATTTGTAAAAAAGAAAACTGTACAAGCAGCTAATCATCATCGTCCTAGCGCGTATCTCGGCCTCTGCCAGGGTCCGCTTTCTTACAAATTCTTCTCCACTTCACCCGGTTTTCGGCATCCTCGCGTCGTAAGCCGTAGGCTCTCGCATCCGACTCAAAGGTCACTCCATCGCTTCTTGGGTCGCCCACGGGGCCTCTTTCCTAATACCGGCAGGTTCAGGCATCTATTTCCCACGTATCCTTGAGGAATACGCTACACGTGACCTACCTACAAGCAGCTAATGTACGCATTTAATCATGGGGTACTCTTTTTTGCAAGTAACATAATCAACATATCGAGTATAGCATCGTTTAAAACACCAAGCACGCCGACGTTTTTACCATACAGTATATCCAAAGCTGAACTGGATCATTTTACTGAAGGTTCACCGTGGCATTTCTAATATCACTATTAGTAGTGTCATAGTTAAAATTCATTTGCTGGTTACACAGAGAAAAAAAAATTGCCAGTCTAACCATGAAAGTACCTTGACGACCTGAGTGGTTTAGTGGTCAACATGCCAGTCAGTCACGCAAGAGGTCCCGGGTTCGATTCCCGGCTAGGCAGAAATTTAAATGATGAATTTTGATTTCTGTTACGGGTATAATAAGTATCTATTTAAAAAAAAAAAATGTATATATATATAAGTAGTATATCAGTTAGCTAGCACCCATAGTACAAGCTTTGCTTAGTTTGGGGCTAGACGGCGCTGTGTGAATTTGTCCACGATTATTTATTCATTTACCTAGCTAGTTTTCCAATATCTTTGGCTAGTTATTATTATCATTATTTTTTAATATTATGCGGCAGACACAGGCAAGCGGGCCACCTGATGGAAAGTGTTCACCGCCGCCTATGGACATCAACAAAACCAGGAGAGTCACCAATGCGTTGCCCGCCTCTGAAGACTCCTCTAATATACCTCTTGAACGATCCCATGTCATAGTCCAAAGAAAACACTTTGGCTGGGAGCTCATTCCACATCCGAAACGAAACGTTCTTTCAAAACTTCGCGTGGTGACCAACTGAGGGTCTACGTAGTAGGGATGAGTACCCAGCCCACGGCGGGTGGTGCGATGGCGGAATTGCGCTGTGGGCGGGTAGGGTAGGTAGGGTATTATTGATAGCGTGTTGGAAAAATGGAAAAAGGAACACAAAACATTTAATATTTAATTATTTATAATATATTTTATGCTTTCTCTGTTGCTGCCGATATACATCGCTTCTAACCTGTATTCATACAATAAAGTGTTCATATATTTATAATTATTTAATAAGTAAAGTAAGTATTCAGGTGTAGAAACTACCCACCCCATATAAAAACATTTAAATTATGATTGGAATGTAAAGTTGGTACCTACTTTGTATCTCGTTGTGTGCAGCAGCGTGTCAAAGCCAAGTTCACACAGACAAGAAAAATGGCAAAAGTCGTATCTGATATATTTACAGGAACCATTTGGAGCCACTTTTAACTACTTAATAATTTTATTCAAAATATATTTGCCAAATACAAATGTTTTTTTTATTATTTAGGTAAGCCCCTTAGACTAAAATAGATTCCATAATTTCATAAACACAGTTTTAACGGTTATTGAGATATTAACTAAAATCATCTTCATATAGATCAAAAACCTAAACCACTTCCAGGTGATCTTGAAAGTTGAAATTTGATGCAAAGGAAAACAAAAAAAAAACGGAAATCCTAAAGAAAAAGTGGCAAGGGATATTTTCGTCAAGTAAGTATTGATCGATTTGAAAATTTATTTTTGTATGAATAACACGCGTACGATGTCGAAGCGGGCCAGTTAGTCTAGTCTATTTACCAATATTAATTACCTTTACAAATGCTCAAGTAAGTACTGTGCATACTTCAAATGTTTACAATCTCAATACTACTTAACTAGAAAAACATTGCTGTCAAGGCACTGCGACATGTTAAGTATCACTTATTGATGAAGCATAACCATCCTTAGTGTACAATTTTATTTACTTACCTACTTATACGTAATGACTTGCTAAATGTTCGATGCACAAAAGATAGCAAATCGGTCTACCGAAATCCAATATACAAGGAGCTATCATTGCTATGCGCGTCGAAAGAGATGGTAGAGCATTTTATACTAGTTTTTGGTGGATTAATATGCTCGTACGTCAAGTACGAGTAATATCTGACGTTATAGACTGTATTGTTATCATTTTAAATATAAAGGTTTTTTTAATAAAAAAAGATAACACAAGGAGCCCGCTTTGCTTTGTTTATTCATTTATTTATTAAACCTAATATAGGAAATTGTACATTGGCCGACTAAAAGCTAAAATAGCCTTATCTACCCGTCTACCAAGTGAAAGTGAGTTTGGAAGGTAGGCAGTGCAATCATCATCATCACAGACAGTAACAGTCCACTGCAGGACCTAAGGCCTCTCCCACGAAAGGGGAGGTTATTGCCATAATCTCCACGCTTGGCAGACGGGTTGGAGATCGCAGTATTTAAACATAATGAGGGAAAATGCTGCTGCCCATTTTCCAGACTACGGAGACTCTTGATCTTTTACCTCGAAAACATAAGTCGCCTTGTACGACACCCATGAGTGTAAGGGGTTGGTGCTATTCTACTCTGCTGGACACCACACGGCCAGTGCAATAGAAGCTAGTAATAAATAAGTAAATATATTAAAGTAGAAATAAATCATTAATAAGATGTAAAATAATACTTAACTAGATACTTATATATGCAGAGGAAAAAAGAAACGAAATGCTCAGTGCACCTATATCCACAAGATTCGGTAGATTAGATTTCAGGAGGGAAATAGGAGACAAACTCGCAAGCTCTTTCTTAAATACCTTGTATTTAATTACAATAAAATCATTATCTATTAAAAGCTGGTCCTCAGTTTTGCGCCTCCATTTACTGACTTACCTACTGACTTTTGCTATGGAAAATCTAAATTTATATCAACCGTGTTTTATAACCATACTCAACAGTATATGTATAAAGTGGAGGTTTATACCAACTAGAGATATATATTGCATCCTCGATGTCGGGACCTATCATGATATCTGAGATTCGTATCATCTCGAGTGATATGTTATCTTGGTCTTCATATTCTTTTATAATTCACCTATGTCGATCTAACCTTATGATTAGAGCTAGAAGTTGTCGCATCACGATGTATAATTTGATAGGGATCGAATGCTGTTATTTAACAACTATTGTACTGAACTGCTATTTTAAGCATAATTTCTCTTTATTTCATAAAGAAACTAAAAATAAAACTAAGAATAAAATATATAAAACCCCGGTAAAAACTGAATATCGGCAAAAAAGAGGCACATTTCCAAAGGAAATTAAATAAACTTAAATGATAAATGAACTGGATTAATAATTATTATGGAAATTGTGTATCAAGATCAAAGATGCTGCACTCAATAGTCTCTGCCCACTCCTGGTGGAGATCGTTCTTATTATCGACTAGCTGGCCCGCCGTAGTAGTACCTAAATTTCAAATATTTTAAAAATACTTCAATGAATCGTATTTTTTATAAAAATATGTACTAGAAAAGTATTTCAAGAAATATATACTGAAATTTTACGTACGTGTGCTACGTGTACCTCGGCTCCACGATCACGAATACTGGGGGATGTGAGAACGAGATCCGAAGGAGATGTGCTATCACAAGATCTGCTGTTAATAGGCTAAAAAAAGTCTGGGGCAACCGCAACATCACCAAAACCACGAAAGTCCGTTTGATGAGAAGCCTAGTTTTCTCCATATTTCTATATGGCGCAGAAACGTGGACGGTTCGCCTGAAAGACCGACGCAAAATCGATGCCCTGGAAATGTGGTGCTGGCGGAGACTGCTACGGATTCCTTGGACTGCGTTTCGGACCAATGTCTCGATCTTGGAAGAGCTTAAAATCAAGGAAAGATTATCGTCGACTGTGCAAATACGAATACTCAAATATTTCGGACACATTGTTCTAAACCAGAACTCCATGGAACGACTCGTTGTCCAAGGGACAGTGGAGGGCAAACGATCACGAGGTCGATCGCCTACGCGTTGGACAGACCTAATAAAGGCTGCAACACGTAGTACAATTGTTTAATTGTCCCGTAACGCTGAAGACCGCAACAAGTGGAGGCGCATCGCGGGGGCTGCGTTATCCAGAGCAGACGCATCGTCGTGAAACCACGACCACTCTGTCAAGAGTGAACGACTGAGGAGGAGGATACTGAAATTTTAGGTGTCATACTCACAATATGTGTTCAAAAACTTTTAGAACATGATCTGGTTAAAAAGCTAAAAGTTATTACGTAAGTTAATACGTAAATTACGTTCGGTGTTGGGCGCGGATTATATCAAGCGTCGGCGACGCACGTTGCGTCGGCGACGCAACTTGCGTTATGCTGTCAACTCAAAATTGTATGAACTTCTAATGCGCGCGCCGACGCAACCTGCGTTTTACCTGCGTCGCCGACGCAACCTGCGTTATCGACGCTGCCTGCGTCGGAGACGCATCTTTCGTTAAGCTGTCAACTCAAAATTGTATGATTTTCAAATGCGCGCGCCGACGCAGGTAAAACGCAGGTTGCGTCAAGAATTCTAAGGCCGGGCACAGACCTACCGGTCAGGGCCGGGCCGGGCCAGACCTGCCGATCAGGGCCGGGCCGGGTTTAACGTGAAGGCCATATTATTTTCATCGAAAATGTACTAGCCGTCACACACTTATAGACGCCCGGAGAGCGCACCCGGTTAAAACTTTCAACCGTCCTGAAACATCCGAACCGTTCTTGCATATAATCTTCTTATAATCGGCATATACAGACCGTAAGCTTTCCGGGCCGGGCCCATTGGGGCGGATCTGTAATTATCAAAGAGATTGGTATACCTGGGAAAGGTATATTCCTCTATGGTTGACCCTGAGTCCATTACTTTGGCAGGGCAAAAATTTCTATGTTGAAATATAAAAAACAAGGATTATCACAACCGTAATCTCAAAGACGTTGCGTGGCAAGAAGTAAATAGATATGTTGATGTGAAGTTTAAATGTTAGATGAAGACGAGAAAAAAATACGTATCAGTCTACTGTTATCAGTCTTCGTGAATACATGAATTGGACCCGGGTCAAGTTGGCTCTGTTTAGCAGACACGGCTTAAAATACAATGCCCTCAAGACGGAAGCGATGGTATTCAGGGCGGGCGGGGGTCCGGAGCGTATACCCGAGATTAGAATGAATGGGTGTGTGATTGGGATTGTTAAGCAATTCAAGTATTTGGGTCATATTCTAACTGAAAATTCCATGGACGACTTAGATATAGAAAGGGAAAGGCGGGCACTCTCGGTTCGTTGCAATATGATTGCACGCAGATTTGGCAAGTGTGACATTGAAGTCAAGAAGACATTGTTTAACGCTTTTTGTCAATGTTTATACACCTGCCAGCTCTGGGCCAGCTTCCGGATGAAAACCTATGGAGCCATGAGGGTGCAATATAATGATGCATTTCGCATCCTCATGAGATTACCAAGATTTTGTAGCGCATCCGAAATGTTCGCGGAGGCGAGGGTGCCCGACTTCTTCGCGGTTATGAGAGCGCGTGTGGCTGCATATTGGGCTAGACTGAGGTGCTCCGATAACAGCATACTGAAAACAGTAAGTTATGACCTTGACAGTCCAATCTTTAGAAGATGGTTGACTTTGCATTTGACCGAGAATCGAAAATGACATCGAAATATTATAATTTTGTATTTTTTTTTATTTTCAATTTTACTATTGTATATTTATGTCAATTTGTGTGTATTTAATTGTATATTTATTTTAATTGTAATATGGGTCTATTGCCTGGAATAAAGAATTATTATTATTATTATTATTATTATTAGCCTGAGGCTTGAACTGGGTCCAGCCCCAAGGTGACTCTTTCTATTCGGAAACTATTGGTCCTAGAACACTAGTCCCTAAAGATATATGATAGTACCAGTCGAATTCTACATTTCGAATGCAGTTTTAAATTTAACGTCTCTCTCACAAAACGTAGATTTCGACGAAACTATTCTTCTAGGACCTATGGTTCTCAAGTTATAACAGTTTTCAATTTGCAACAGTTACTTTAAATGTATATCTCGACGAGTGATATAATTCTTTTTAGAGACTAGTGTTCTAGGACCAATAGAATCAGAGTTATAACGGCTTTAAGTTTAACAGCCGTCATTCGAAATGTAGATATGGACGAGTAGGTACAGTAGTTCAGTAGACTGATACTGCCTACCCGAATTTTTTTCCTCTCCTCATCTAACCTACCATCTTTCCCTTTTTGTAGGTTTTCAGCGCCAAGCAGTAAGGCGATGCACCGCACCCCTGCTCTCGCCCGCGGCGCGCCCTTGCCTCGTCTTTTCTGTATGTTTCAAGTCGTGTCTGCGACGCGTCCTCGCCCTGTCCTAGCCCTGTCTTTTCTGTATGTTTTGCGTCGCGACGTTTCTATACATTTAGTATGAAAGTAAATTAAGCGGGCGCGGGCGCCGCGTCTGCGACGTGTCTGCGTCTTACGTATTTTCTGTGTTGCCGCTCGCTAAGACAGTATTACTTTTTAAATCTCATACACCTATGTCTGAGAGCTGAAATATTTATATTATCAAAATCGAACCATGTTCAGCATGTAACACATGATTCACCGGAACATTATTATTATTTATTATGCATCGCACCGGTTCGGCTGAATGCGGTGCAGGTGGTGCTACCCACTCGTATGGACGGTGCACGCCATCATCAAACCTGTCTCTCGAAGCTGCGTTTTGCAGCACAAGTGCATATAGACCTTTAGACTATTGACATCTGAACGTTTATACCTGTTTAAACCATGGACTTACTACCCACTGCGCACTGCTTTGACTAAAACCGGGCAGAGCGAGAGATACCATTGATAGTCCTTTGTCCCTTTCTAACAGTGTAAACCATAGCCTCCTTCATCTACAAGCCATGCGCAGAAGTTTGACAACGTCGCATTTTGAATTTTAGTGAACCTGAAAACTTCTGTAAAACTATCATCGCGGTCGTCCTCGTTTCATGTTATTAGTTATTTAAGTGATAAAGTATATTAATAAGTATATACATTAGTTAGATAATATGTAATTGGATAGATTTTTGTCCTATTTACCTATATACCTACTTGCAATTGTATTATCCTAATATTATAAATGCGAAATATAATCTATGTTTGGTTTTGTACGTAATGGATGTTTGTTACACCTTTACGCAAAAACTACTGATCGTATTTTAATGAAATTAGGCAGTTATATAGAATATAGCCCCGAATAACACATATGCTATAATTTATCCCGATATTTAATGTGATTCCCGCGAGAACGTATCCGGCAGGTTATAGCAGAATTTTATGCGGACACATTCGCGACCAAAAGCCATTATGAAATAAAATAATCTATGCCAGCCAAAATATTGCCCAATTTATTAAATATTAGGTATAATAGATTTTAAACAGTTTTATTTAAGTGCCTAAGTATATAAAAACTAACTACGTACTTACTTATTGTACCTATATACTTTTTCAATGCTTAGACCATCGTGGATAATCAGAGATCGTGGTTTAAAGTAGTTGTGATAACTTTCACAATGCAAAAATGTTTGCTGCTTACAAAATATCCTTTGGTGGGACTCCAGCATGCTTGGGGAATAGCAGAAGTCCATTTATTTAATAGAATTACATCTTTTGGAAAGCAAAACATCGGCACAGAATCTTTCCCATTTTTATGGTTTAATCATAATTTTACTTGCATTTTTCAAATGCAAAAATGCCTGGGCATCTGTTAGAGAAGATTACGAATATACAACAGAATTTGATTTATGAAATAAGCTAAAAACTAACAACAAAAATGGTCAAGGATTGTTTTTCAAAAATCGTATTTATCCAATTTTAGCACAATAATAAATATATTTACTTTTATTTACCTTCGTAGATGGTCCATACAAACGCGTTAATTTACAGTTTTATCAATACATTTTAAATTTATCATCATAAAATTCATAATTTTCCCGCACATTGACATGTAAACAATGAGTATATCAGTTTACAGCGACGTTGCCGTTCCGTGCTACAGCATGGCTTGTAGATGAAGGAGGCTATGGTGTAAACACAATGTTATTGGCATAATCACCGTCATTCTAAATTGACAAGTGTTGTGTTTGGTGTTGCCATTATTGGAGAAATATATTTACCGTAAATTTTGTATTATTATGAGGTAATCCGTACAATCCGAAAAGTAGTTGTCATAATACCTTTTGATCTACTGAACCATAGCCACCATTTTATGATGATAAATTAAAAATATATTGGTGAAACTGTAAATAAACGCGTTTGTATGGACCATATAAGAAGGTAAATAAAAGTAAAAATATTCATAATTGCGCCAAAATAGGATAAATACGATTTTTAAAAAACAACCCTGAACTATTTTTGTTGTTCGTTTTTTACTTATTTCATAAATCAAATTCTGTTTTATAATTGTAATCATTCTCTAATAGATGCAAAGGCGTTGTAGCATTTGAAAAATGCAAGTATAATTATGATTAATCGTTAAAAATGAGCAAGAAGCTGTGCCGAAGTTTTGCTTTCCAAAAGATGTAATTCTATTAAACAAATGAACTTCTGCTATTCCCCAAGCATGCTGGAGTCCCATCGAAGGATCCTTCGCGTGCAGCAAACATTTTCGCAGTGTGAATGTTATTACAACTACTTTAAACCACGATCTTTCAATTTAAATTTCTTTATTTCGCATTCCATGTGTTACATTTGATTATCGACAATGATGTGACCGTTGAAAAAGTAGATAGGTACAATAGGTAAGTAAGTAGTTAGTTTTCATATACTTAGATACTTAAATAAGAATGTTTTAAATGTATTATACCTAATAGTGAATAAATTGGGCAATATTTTGGCTGGCATAGATTATTTCATTTCATAATAGCTTTTGGCCGCGACTGCGTCCTCATAAAATTCTGTTATAACGTTCCGGACCCGTTTCCGGGAATCACATTAAATTTCGGGAAAAATTATAGCAAACGTGCTATTCTAAGCTATATGCTATATAACTGCCAAATTGCATTTAAATCCGTTCAGTAGTTTTTGCGTGAAGGAGTAACAAACATCCATTACATACAAAACCAAACATGCATTATACATATTGTATTTCGCATTTATAATAGTAGCATAATACTATTGCAAGTAAATAGATAGGTAAATAGTTCAGTAATCTATCCAATTTTATATTATCTAACTAATGCATATATTTAATCACTTAAATAACTAATAACATTAAACGACGACGACCGCGAAGAAAGTTTTACAGTAATTCTCAGGTTCTCTAAAATTAAAAAATGCGATGTTGTCAAACTTCTGCGCATGGCTTGTAAAATGAAGGAGGCTATGACTGAACGTTTCTCCGACAAACGTCGAGTCGACATAATTATTAACCTACGACTTTTTGTTCCACAAAACAGATAAAAGAGTTCGGTAACGATTTATCCTACGACACTAGTCTCTAAAGAGAAGTGATAGTACTCGTCGATATCTACATTTCGGGTGACAGCTGTCAAACTTAAATGTGTTATAACTCGGAACCCATTGGTTCTAGAACACTAGTTTCTAAAGAAATATGATAGTACTCGTCGAGATCTACATTTCGTATGACAGCTGTCAAACTTAGAACTGTCATCCAAAATGTAGATCTCGATGAGTACTATCGTATTGCTCAAGGAACTAGTGCTCTAAAACCAATCGTTTCCGAGTTACAACAGTTCTAAGTTTGACAGCTGTCATGCGAAATGTAGATCTCGGCGAACACTATCATTTTTCTTTAGGAACGAGTGTTATAGCACCAATAATTTAGGAGTTATTTCAGTTCAAACTTTGACAGCTGTCATTCGAAATGTAGATCTCAACAAGTACTATCATTTCTCTCTAGAAACTAATGTTTTAGGACCAATGGGTACCGATTTATAAAAGATTTAACATTGACAGCTGTCATTCGAAATGTAGATCTCAACAAGTACTATCATTTCTCTCTAGAAACTAGTGTTTTAGGACCAATGGGTACCGATTTATAAAAGATTTAACATTGACAGCTGTTATACGAAATGAGGAATGCTATCACTACATTTCACTCTAGGAACTAGTGTTCTAGGGCCAATAGTTTCCGAGTAGCAGGGTAAGCTTGGGCTGGACCCTGGTAAAAACATGACCTTCAGATTGCACCCGGTCCGGCTCTGCCTGGCCCTGAGGTCGGTGTCCGCGCCAAATAATAAAAGTAATTCGGAATTTGCATCAACAATGGTGGCAACACTAGAAAGGGACACAGGACTATCGATGGTGACTCTCGCTCTGCCCGGTTTTAGTCAAAGCAGTGCGCAGTCCCTTTGGGTAGTAAGTCCATGGTTAAGTCCATGGTTTAAACTGTTGAAGTCCAGCGTTTGACAGCCCGACGCACCTTGCGTCGCCGACGCTTGATATAATCCGGGCCTTGTAGTTTTGCGAAGTTATCTTGATAAGAGGCTTATAAAAGGAATATGAAATGCCAAATTGTAGCATTTTGATTCTCGTCTCTGACAGTGACAGGCGTCAATATACATTTGATTTAAGTTTCGACCATGAGTTTCAAAGATAAAGTCGTGATTGTGACCGGCGCTAGTTCCGGGATCGGAGCTGCTATTGCAATTCTTTTCGCGCAAGAAGGAGCTAATGTCGTTATGGTTGGAAGAAACCAGAAAAAACTAGATGATGTTGCAAAGAAATGCTCACAACCACCGTTAGTCATTAACGCCGACGTGTCTAAAGATATCGACGCTAAAAGAATAATAGAAGAAACCATGAAAAAGTTTGGAAAACTAGATATTCTGGTCAACAACGCAGGAATAGCAAAATATGGATCGATCACCGATGGCGATATTCTAGAAGCCTATGATGTAGTATTAAGTGTTAATCTGCGAGCAGTAATAAATATAACTACACTGGCGACGCCATATTTAAAAGAAACAAAAGGTAATAAAAATCAATTCTCTTCAGTAAATTGTATCCTGCTTAATATTATGATAAAATGCTGTTAATATAAGTCTTTAAATTATGGTACTAATATTTTTTGGGTACAATCCCTTTGGAACGAGTAATGGTATTTATGTGCAAATAATTAATTTAGTTAAATAAATTATACAAATGGTTAATGGTAACCATGATCCAATCTGGTCAGATTCCCCTGGTAGCAGGGTCATGGAGGTCAGATGGCAGTTGCTCCACTGTAATTACCTGATCTGCCAAATCCTGGATCATGGTCAAGGCGGACCCCGGGCCCTTGTGCGCGAGAGCACAACCGGGACATTAACGCCAAGATTATTTAATTATACAAATGGTTATAGCTATTTGATGTTGTATTTACCTAGCATGACTTACATGGTTTTTATTTATATTTCAGGCAATGTAGTCAACATTTCCAGCGTAGCATCTTTAAGTACACCAAAGCCCAGTTTTATACCGTATTTCGTATCGAAAGCTGGCCTTGATCACTTCACAAGAGGAGCTGCCTTAGAACTTTCCTCAGCGGGAGTTAGGGTGAACTCTGTGAACCCTGGACCAGTTTTCACAGACATCTTGGAAAACTCAGGTTCTTCTTTTAAATTCGAAGATTTCGAAAGTCAAACACCCCTGAAAAGGGTTTCACAACCATCAGAAATAGCAGATTTGGTCGCTTTCTTAGCAAGCGACAAGGCCAGAGGTATAACAGGGTCGATCTATGTTACTGATAATGGGATTCTGTTGAAAGGTTGATCATGTTGTTTGGTGTGTCATGTTGATCACGCCTAAATGTTTTAATGTTATATAAAAATTAATAAAATGGGTATTATTGGGTATATCTGGTATATGTTTTATTTTTTGTTTTGGTTAGTACAAATACGATGTTATTAGTATTTAGTTACTTTTGTTTACATTTGTACCAATGATATTTTTCTGATTATCCAATATATAGGTACATATATTGGTTAGTCCATCGTTAGCCTTTATTTTACGATTTATATTTTTGTCACAGATTCTTCTATTTTGCCCACTCCTGTGACCCAGGCACAGAATGCGTCGCGATAACCTAATATGCCGAAAGTCATTGAAAACCTGCAAGTTGGTATTAAACACGTAAAAATTTGTGCGTTTGATCTTTGACAAGAAGCAATAAAAAATTCTTAAAAAGACGTTAAAGAACATAGTATAAATATCATCATCGTCCTCGTCATCGTAGCGCCTGTCCCGGCCTTTGCTATGTTCCGCTTTTCTACAAATTCTTCTCCACTTCGCCCGGTCTTCGGCATCCTCGCGTCGTAAGCCGTTGACTCTAGCATCCCACGCGATGTCTCGCTTCTTGGGTCGCCTACGGGACCTCTTTCCTGATACCGGCAGGTTCAGGAACCTATTTCCCACGTATCTCTGAGGCTAACGCAACACGTGACCAAACCAGCGCAGGCGAGCCTCCTCGATCTTGTCCGCGATATCCCTCACGCCAAGACTGCCACGAATGTATTCATTACATTCTCGATCAAACCGTGTAACTCCGCACATCCAGCGCAGGATTTTCATTTCGTTAGCGTGAAGTTAGCTAACGTGTTTCGTCAGCGCTGGCCATGTCTCGCAGCAATAGAGCATCACCGGTCTAATTATACTCTTGTATATAAGCCCTTTGAGCTTTACAGGGATTTTAGGGTCACAAATGACTGCCGTGAGTTCCCGTCATTTGGCCCAAGCTGCAGAGATTTAGGACTTGACATCGGGGCCGAAATCGCCAGACTCCGATCCGAGGTATTTGGATTTATCTGTTCTATTTACAGTTTTGTTGCCTATACGGATGGTGTCTGGATCCGCGCTGCAGCAGGCCATGTACGTTTTCTAGCACATCCTTCCACGTGTTTACCCTGGTCTCAAGGTTCTGCCTAAGCTTGCTCACCAGTACAATGTCGTCAGCGTACTTCATAAGCCAGGGAGGCATGTCCTGAATTTCCGCTGAGAGGGCATCGAGCACAATGCAAAACAAGTTAGGGCTCAGCACAGAACCCTGATGAACACCTACACTAAGTATTGACGACCTGAGTGGTTCAGTGGTCAACATGCCGACTGCAACGCAAGAGGTCCCGGGTTCGATTCCCAGCCGGGCAGAAATTGAAATGATGAATTTTAATTTCTGTTACGGGACTGGGTGTTCTATGTATAATAAGTATGTATTTAAAAAGTATATAAGTAGTTTAGCCGGAAGCATGGCACAGAAGCATAGTGATATTGTTCTTCAAGAAAGGTGATAAGGCTCTCTTGAAGAACTTCAGACCAATATCGCTACTGACCCATGTCTATAAGCTGTTTTCGAGAGTCATTACGAATCGTCTCGCACGCAGGTTTGATGACTTCCAGCCTCCCGAACAAGCCGGATTCCGAAAAGGTTTTAGTACCATAGACCACATACATACGCTGCGGCAGGTTGTACAGAAGACCGAAGAGTATAACCGGCCATTATGCTTGGCGTTTGTGGACTATGAGAAAGCCTTCAATTCGATCGAAACTTGGGCGGTGCTCCAGTCTCTACAGCGGTGCCAAATTGACTATCGATATATCGAAGCATTGAAGTGTTTGTACAAAAACGCCACTATGTCAGTTCGTCTCCAGGACAAGACCACAGAACCTATTCAGTTGCAGCGAGGTGTTAGACAAGGTGATGTCATATCTCCGAAGTTGTTTACCGCTGCACTGGAGGATATCTTTAGGCTTCTGGACTGGGACGGACTTGGCATCAATATTAACGGCGAGTACCTCACGCACCTCAGATTTGCTGACGATATCGTAGTCATGGCTGAAACCCTGGAAGACTTGGGCAAAATGCTCGATGACCTCTGTAGTGCCTCTCAACAAGTAGGTCTTAAAATGAACATGGACAAGACGAAAATTATGTCGAATGTCCATGTTGTGCCTACTCCAGTGACAGTTGGAGGCACTCCACTTGAAGTTGTTGACGACTATACATACCTAGGACAAATAGTTCGGCTAGGTAGGTCCAATTTCGAGAAAGAGGTCAATCGACGAATCCAACTCGGTTGGGCAGCGTTCGGGAAGCTACGCCACATAATTTCGTCCCAATTACCGCAGTGTCTCAAGACGAAGGTCTTTGACCAATGTGTGTTGCCAGTGATGACTTACGGAGCTGAAACGTGGCCACTCACTATGGGTCTTATAAGAAAGCTCTCTGTTACCCAAAGGGCAATGGAAAGAGCTATGCTCGGAGTTTCTTTGCGCGATCGAGTTAGAAATGAGGAGATCCGCAAGCGAACTAAGGTCACCGACATAGCTCTAAGGATTGCCAGACTGAAGTGGCAGTGGGCAGGGCACATAGCTCGAAGAACAGATGGCCGATGGGGCAGTAAAGTTCTCGAGTGGCGACCACGTACCGGTAGACGCAGCGTGGGTAGGCCTCCTACAAGGTGGACCGACGACCTGGTAAGGATCGCAGGTACCAGCTGGATGCGGAAAGCACAGGACCGGTCTTTGTGGAGATCTCTGGGGGAGGCCTATGCCCAGCAGTGGGCGTCTTCTGGCTGATGATGAAGTAGTTTATCAGTTATCTAGCACCCATAACACAAGCTTTGTTTACCTTGGGGCTAAATGGCGTTGCTAAGTCAGTCTATGTTTAAGCAAGTCATCATGAGTAATGTTTGCGTCACAATTACGTACAGAAGGGATCTTATCAACTTACCACTACAAGTATAAAACATGCTATCATCATTATGGATGTGCATGCAAACCAGAGATGATCCACAGGTTAAATAGAGTATTGGTTAAGATGCTGTCGTGTGTCAAAAATTTTTTAATCACCTCGTGAGGCACACGGACGGACATTGCAACTGATGGAAAGCGGCCACCATCGTCCAGAACATCTGTAATTTTAGGGGAGCGGATGTGGTTCCGGCTTATGAGGTACCTGTAGACATGCCTTTTGAGGAACCCCATGTCATAGTGCAAAGGAATGACTTGGGAGGGAGCTCATTCCATATCATGAATGTGCGCGGTAAGAATACTCGCTATTCCCGCATCAATTTGCCCGTATGATTGCTAAATGAATATACAACATGGAGTTCTTCAAGAAAGGGATGAAAAGGTTTTTACGGAGTTGGCAACGCGTGTGTGATGCCCCTGGTATTGCAAACGTCCATAGGCCGCGGCGACTGCTTACCATCAGGCAGATTGTAAACTTGTTTGCCAGCTTTGTGTTATAAAAAGAAATACACACTTCATACCTAATCGTATAGAGTATGAAATTTTATCCTTACAGAGTATGAAATTTTATTTACTTTTCGTGTCTGTCTGTACATATCCTGCAACTCCTCTTACACTACTACATGGAATTTGATGCAGTTTTTACTATCAGTTAGAGAATTTTTTCCACGAGATTTATACATGCATTAATTTATATGAGGCATGGACATTTCATCTTAGTCTTATCTTAGTCACAGTGAAAACGCACCCCGGGTCTGCATGTTTGTTGCCTGAAACCTAAATACGTGAATCGTAAATGTTATGGGTGACAGTTACCGCTTACCACCAGGTGGCAGGCGGTTGGGTATCCATACATTATGACAGTCTCGAGGTTTTTTTTTTTTTTTATGTCATTCAGTAGGCAAACAGGCAAGCGGGCCACCTGCTGGAAAGTGGTCACCACTGCCTATAGACATAAGCAACACCAAGAGTGTCGCCAATGCGTTGCTTACCTCTATAACACGTTGCTCTGGCAGCAAAAAGACAAATGCCCCTCCACTGCCAAAGCCACGGTTCCCCAAATCTCCACCCCATGGAGCACTGGTAACCTTACTCATCGGCAGAAGCACAACACTATTTAAAAGAGTATTGTTTAGCTGCGGTGTTCTGTAAGGTGGAGATACTTCCCCAGTCGGGCGGTTCCAATTCGAACGGGATACCCCGCTATGCCCTACCTCTCTTAAACAGCGGATGCTCTTTGACAGTCAAAGTAAAAGTCTCCGCTGGTGCAGCACTGCTGCAGCGCGATTGCAACGCCTATATTTGGAAACGCTCTTATCCAAGTTTTACGAACCTGCCTTTATTATACAAAATGTATGTTCTTGTGTATTTAAACGTCGATTTTACAGTCTGAAATATTTACAAATGAAGTTTTCTTAAACCTAGTCTATGTCTGTATAAAGCAGGTCTTCATACTACATAGTTGCTCATAAAGAATACATTTATGTTATCGTAAACACAACATGCTAATTAATAAATATGAGTATGAATAGATAATAGACATATATGAAAATCATACCTTGTCATGAAAATAGTTTTAGCACAGTCATACGAGGTCATAGTCGTAAGAGGCTTATAAGTTGCGCAATAGTTGATTATATATGCCATTATAAACGCCGTCTCCAAAACTGAAAGACGTGAATAAAGTTGTGTAAATATAAAAAAATGAGTTTCCAGGACAAAGTTGTGTTAGTGACCGGCGCTAGTTCCGGGATCGGAGCTGCTATTGCAATTCTTTTCTCGAAAGAAGGAGCTAATGTGGCTATGGTTGGAAGAAACCAGAAAAAACTAGATGACGTCGCAAAGAAATGCTCAAAAGCACCATTGGTTATTAACGCCGACGTTACTAAGGACAGCGAAGCGCGACGAATTGTAGAAGAGACAGTGAAAAAGTTTGGTAAACTAGATATTCTGGTTAACAACGCTGGGTTAACGAAATATGGATCTATAACCGATGGAAATATTGTCGATGCCTACGACGCCACATTGAATGTTAACTTACGAGCAGTTATCAATATAACTACTATAGCGTCGCCATATCTAATAAAAACGAAAGGTAAGTGATAAAATACATTTATTCCGGCGTGAATGAGGTGAGAAATTTTTACATCAGCTATTAGGTGGGTACCCATACCCGGAAATTTGATGTTATTTTTTTGATACTATGATTGTGCAATTAGAATTTTTATCAGATATACTCGTATTATAATAGTATCCATTCAACAAAATCGGTGGAGTTGAAAATAGGAGCGTCGGTAGCCGGGCGGTTGAGTATCCAACTCGCAAGCGAGAGGTACCGGGTTCTAATCCCGCTGCGGCCATGTACCAATGACTATTTTGTGAGTTATATACATTAGTTGAACACAAACCGATGCTCTTACGGTGAGGGTAAACATCGTGATGAAACCTGCAAATTCAGGCAACTGAATTTGTAACCATGATCCAGTCTGGTCAGGTTCCCTTGATAGCAGGGTCACGGAGGTCAGATGGCAGGATGGATGGATGTTTTACCAGATCGCCAAATCCTGGATCATGTTGAAGGCGGACACCGGGCCCTCGTTCACGAGAGCACAACCGGAACATTAACGCCAAGATGATGATGACGACCTCTCGCTTACGAGTCGGATACCTTAACCGTTTGGCTACCAACGATCCTCGACGATTGTACTGCAACAGTAACTTTAAATAATCTGCGTTTAAAAATGTCTGCGGTACGACATACCCGACCCACCCACGCCGGGTTAAAATAATAAATACGATTCAATAGTTTATTTATATATTCGGATGTCATACTGTGAAGACTCAAATACAGACAAGAGCATCGATGGCCTAATGGCTAACGGGGTCGACTTGTAAGTGAGAACCACCGAGTTCGATCCTCTGACGTTGTACTTGATCTACTACTACTAGTACGTTGTACTCTATCCGATGCTCTTATTGGGTCACGTGGTGTCCAGCAGAGTAAAATATATAATATTTATAATAAATATTATATACATATAATATCATTTATAATAAAACACTAACCCCTTACACTCGTTCATACAAGGCGATTAATGTTTTTGAAGCAAAAAGACATCTAGACTAGAATCTATACAGGCTGGAAAAGGAGCAACAGCGTTTTTCATTTCATTTTCTGCCACTGTTATCTCCAACCCGCCGTCCAAACGTGGAGATTATAACATTAACCTCCTTTCTAAATGGGAGGGCAGTCCTGCAGTAGTCTGTTATAGGCTTTGAAGATGAACTGATGCTCTTATGGTGATCGACAACATAGTGATGAAACCTGTGCAGAGTTTACATTCAGGTGACTGAATGTAACCCTAATACAATCGAGCCAGGTTTCCCTGTTAATAGGTTCACAGAAGTTAGCTGGCAGTCGCTCTACTGTAATTACCTGATCTGCCAAATCCTGGATTAAGGCAGACTCCGGGGCTTGTGAGCTTGACGTCAAGATGCTTTTGTGACTAACTAGTGATTGCGACTCGCAGCATCTCGCTATGTTAATATACCTACATGTAATCATTTGTAATTTGAATCTGCGCATACGTTGCTCACAGGCGTACGATTCTACGCTTTCCCATAATATTATATTTAGGGGGTTTTCTTAAGTATAATATACATATATATTATCTTTGTTTTTGACAATTGAAAGAGATATTTAATGTCCTACTACAAAGAGATTTAAATTTGATTTAATTTGATATTATTTTTAATATTATTTCAGGCAACATAATCAACATTTCCAGCGTAGTTGCTCTGTCAACGCCATCCATCCCGACAATGCTACCGTATTACATATCGAAAGCTGGTCTTGACCACTTCACAAGGGGAGCTGCCTTAGAACTCTCTGCATCCGGAGTTAGAGTCAACTCGGTCAACCCTGGACCAGTTTATACTGATTTCTTAGAAAACTCTGGCACTGATATGAAATTCGACGATTTCAAGGATCAGACACCCTTGAAAAGGATTTCAGAACCATCAGAAATTGCAGATCTTGTGGCTTTCCTAGCAAGCGACAAAGCTAGAGGTATCACAGGGTCAGTCTATGTTACAGATAATGGCGTACTGTTAAAGAATTTATTATAATGTTATTTGTTAATTATTATTGATTATTATATTATGTTAATTGATAATTATTATATCATGGTTAGCTGGAAGAGATTTCTTGGGCATTTTTGTGACAACAATGAAAAAAATTAAATAAAGAGTTACATTTTATTATATGATTTTATTTTCTGAAATATTTACAAATGAAATTGGTTAAACCCAGTTTATATCTTTACAAAGCAGGTAAGTATTTTATGCTATAAGTTTCTCATACAGATTACCTTTATGTTATCGTAAATATGATATGCTAATAGATAAATATAAGTATAAATTAATTATAAGACAGATATGGAAACCATACCTTGCCTTTGCTTCCGTAAAATTTCCGTTGTAGCGGAGTCATACAGAGATACCTAAGAGCCATTTAAGTTGTGTAATAGTAGATTCTTTAAGCCGTTATAAACGCCGCCTCCTAAACTGAAAGACGTGAATACATTTGTGTTAATACGAGAATAAATAAATGAGTTTCCAGGACAAAGTTGTGATAGTGACCGGTGCTAGTTCTGGTATCGGAGCCGGTATCGCTCTTCTTTTCTCGAAAGAAGGAGCTAATGTGGCTATGGTTGGAAGAAACCAGAAAAAACTTGATGACGTCGCAAATAAATGTTCAAAAGCACCATTGGTTATTAACGCAGACGTATCTATAGACAGTGAAGCGCGAAGAATTGTAGAAGAGACAGTAAATAAGTTTGGAAAATTGGATGTTCTGGTTAACAACGCAGCGATGACGAAATATGGATCTATAACCGACGGAAATATAATCGAAGCCTACGATGCCACATTAAATGTTAACTTACGAGCAGTGATCAATATAACTACTATAGCGACGCCATATCTAAAACAAACAAAAGGTAGGCTTTAAATGCATCAAAAATAATCAATGCGATTCAATAGTTCATTTACGAGTACATATTATGTGTGATACTGTGAAGGCTGTTGCCTAATGACTAACGGCTTTAACTCGTTGGATACCTCCATCAGAGTAAAATAACACCATCCCCTTACACTCGTGGTGTGGGTATCGTACAAGGCGACTAATGTTTTCGAGACAAAAAGTAGATCTAGACTAGAATATCTGTAGGCTGGAAAAGGGGCAACTGCGTTTTCAATTTCATTTTCTCACACTGTAATCTCCAACCTGAGGAGAGGTCCTAAGTCCTGTAGTGGACTGCTATGGGCTATAAAGATGAACCGATGCTCTTGTGGTTAGGGAAATCTTAGTGATTAAACCTGTGCAGAACGATTGAATGTGTAACCCTGATCCGATCTGTGACAGTAGCTCTACTGTAATTACCTGATCTGCCTAATCCTGGATCAAGGCAGACTCCGGGCTCTTCAAGATAATAGACTATTATGATTTAAGTGAGTGTGACTCGCTGTTGTGATCTTGATAAATCTACATATAATCATTTGTAATTTGAATCTGCGCATACATTTTCCTAAAATCATAATGTTCTTTTTAATATTATTCCAGGTAACATAATCAACATCTCCAGCGTAGTTGCTCTAGCAACGCCATCTGTTCCGATATTGCTACCGTATTACATATCGAAAGCTGGTCTTGACCACTTCACAAGAGGAGCTGCCTCGGAACTCTCTGCATCCGGAGTTAGAGTCAACTCGGTTAACCCAGTTTACACTGATTTCTTTGAAAACACTGGCTCTGATATTACATTTGACGATTACAAGGATCACACACCGTTGAAAAGGATTTCAGAACCTTCCGAAATTGAAGATCTTGTGGCTTTCTTAGCAAGCGACAAAGCTAGAGGTATCACAGGGTCAGTCTATGTTGCAGATAATGGCATATTGTTGAAGAATTTCTAAAAATGTTTATTGTTTATTATTTCATTATTGTTTCATATGTATAGTATATCGTGTATAGCTGGAAAAGATATCTTAAAGAGATAAATTCGCCATTTTTGTATACGATATTCATGGTGTTGTTTTCATCAATATGATTTAAAAATAATTATTTGTATTTAATATTATTCAACACTTTCGCCTCGGATAGGGACACCTATTACTGGTAATCCATTATCGTTTGGCTCAGATATATATTAACTAGCCGCTTTGGACTCGATTGAGCGCAAAACCTGGAGACTTATTGGCGATCAATAATTTACAGACACTATACTTCATATTCTAGCACACCGTCGCAAAGTTTTATAGACTGTAACACTGCTTCACGAACTAATTCCGCCTTCCCCTTCTACTTTCTGACAACCAGACATACTGTAAAGTGTCACCCTTCATCATCATCATCATATAAAGACGCACCGCTGCCTCCACCAAAGTTTTTCATAAAAGCCGATCCTGTGCCTTCCGTATCTAGCTTGTAGCTGCGATTTTTACAAGGTTGTCGATCCTCCTTGTGAGAGGCCTACTCACGCTGCGTCTTCCAGTACTTAGTCGCCACTCGAGAACATTACTGGCCCATCCACCGGTCATTGGCCACTGAAGTCTTTGTCTGTATTTTGTATCAGTTTATTATGTATTTATGTTTATTTTATTTATTTTATTTTAGATAAGTAGGTACAATAACAGACAACAAATTATCGTCTTATATCTAACAGCTCTAATCTCTAAACCGTTACAAATTTGATGCCCAATTACAATTGTACACAACATTAAAAAAAAAAAACATTGACAAAGGTGATGATAAGAAAAACTACTGAGAGTGCATGCAGTTACAGAAAATTACCTACCTACATTAAATTATTTTTCACACTTTTTAACTTTATTTAGAAAGGTTTTAAATATCTGTGGATTTGTATCGAATATGTCGATGTGAGCACATATTGTGTTAAAGTTGTGGCACATTCTTAATAAGTAGTTTGTGTATTTATAAAAATGGGCTTCAGTTGCCTGAAATAAATATAAAAATAAATAAACTTTGGGCCTATGTCGATGACCTTAGTTCGCTTGTGATAAAGCAAAGTAAGAGCACATCAATTCACTTTCACTACACGTCATGGTCACGAGTTGACTGACTCGTGACCATGACGCATGCAACTGCGTCGAAATATCGAGGTAAAAACAATACTAACCGTGGTAACAAACCCGATAATATGTGTAGTGAAAGTGTAGTGAATGACCACGAAAGTCTTAAAACCTATAGCACATCAATTATTTTAATTATTAATCAGTACCTAATTTTTACACTTGCGTTAATAAATGTACCACTTGCCCAATCTGTGGTTATATCACACTCGCGATTAGCGTCTATCGGATTTATAATAAATATTCGAGGAAAACGATAAGAGTCGTACCTTATTGATTTCGATTACGTATTTAATAATATATATATTTTACAACGAATAAGAGTGATATAAATGTGACGTGCGTTCAACCTCGCACGTTCGCAAGTTGCGTCGGCAACGCAGGTTGCGTTAAGCTGTCAACTCAAAATTGTATGAACGTTTAAAGCGCGCGCCGACGCAGTTTGCTTAAGGACCGACCAAACCGGAGCTCAAAATACGATAACGCCACCTACACGCGGCTGCGTCGCGTTTTTGACGCGAGCGACTGTACCAAACTATAAAAGTTACTTTCTGTTTGGTGACGCTGATCTCTGGTGGAGTTTGCGGCTTTATCGTCACTTTTTGAGCTCTAGTGAGGACAGCTTGCGTCAAAAACGCGACGTAGCCGCGTGTAGGCGGCGTTTTGGCAGCATCAGCGTATTTTGCGCTTCTGTTTGGTCGGTCCCTATAATTGCCGTCAACAGTGTCATCTCAAAATTGTATAAATTACTAATACGCGCGCCGACGCAGGTTACATCGGTGATGCATGTTATCATCATAAGTACCACAATGATTACCACAGACCACTTGATAAACAAAATAACTAGTTCCGTGTGCGCTAAAATTTAGCACGCGATATCGAGCGGACAGTGTTTTTTTAAGTATAGTTTTAAATGTGAATAGTTTGTAAATATTAGCTTGTAAGATTAATTTTAAGTGGTAGCAAGTAAGATTTCATTGTTAATTTTATTAGTTAGTATTATGTAAGGTATAACGTTACAGCAGCGGCCACTAGCCACTGAAGCCTGGCAAATCTAAGGCCGATGTCGATGACCTTGGTTCGCTTGCGGATCTTCTCATTTATTCCACATGTTTGCACTAAGTGCTTCTCATTATAGTGTTATGCGCACTCTTGCAGTGGACTGTATTTCCAAGTGAATGCAACCCGAAATCCCAGTGAATGCATTTTCGGATAAGCTAGCTCAATCGTCGATCTTATTTAAGTACTTCTCCCAATATTTGTGATGAAATAGCTGCAAAATCGAAATTTACGTAGACATAGTAGCTGTCAACAGCTAGTAAATAATATTATGTTTTTTTTATACCACTAAGGTGGCAAAGAAGCTTACGACTCGCCTGATGGTAAGCAGTTACCTCAACTTATGGAATTTTGCAACACCCACGCGTTGCCGACCCCGTAAAACCTTGTCACCCCGTTCTTGAAGAACTCCATGTTGTACTCTCTAGGGGAAAATGTGCTGCGTAATGATCAGTTGATTATGTCTATACGATTACGATGAAACGACTATAACATATCTTATCTTATCTTAATTTTTAAATAAATAATCCAATCCGTTGTACCTATGGATGCACAAAATGCATACATCAATAAATGCGCAAGCAAACCCGCGCGCGCCGACTAAAGCGATCCCGTGCATGGTAGTAAGCGGCCGTATCTATAGTACGGACGAAATGAATGCGCGGACGGCGCTCGGGCGCTCGGGCGCTCGGGCGCCGCGTGCCGCCTGAGTCGCCAGTGGTAAACAGATTCCCACGGCGAATGCACGCTCCGTTTGCGCTAGCCCGGTGCTCCGTATTCATTACGTGTGTCATTTATCTTAAGTTCTTAAATACCTACCTGGTGTTAACATTAACTTCAATAAAATTGTAATCAGCCTCGTGAATAAACAGTTTAAAAATCATTTGTGTGGAAACGGTTATTTCATCCGAACTTTCCCACATACCATTACAACTTTTTGTATCAAATTATGGTGTCAATTGTTAAACATTTATTTGAGTGATTAAATAAAGTACCGTTAAATAAGAAAATGAGTTTTCAAGACAAAGTTGTGTTGGTGACCGGTGCTAGTTCTGGTATTGGGGCCGCTACAGCCATCCTCTTCTCCAAGGAAGGGGCCAATGTGGCCATGATCGGGAGGAACCAGACCAAGCTGAACAACGTTGCGAAGCAATGCGCAAAACCTCCACTCGTTATTAACGCCGATCTTGGTGTAGAAAATGAAGCAAAAAGAATTGTCGAAGAAACAGTTAACAAATTCGGCAAATTAGATGTGTTAGTGAACAACGCAGGATTGGCTAAATATGGCAATATTATTGACGGAAACATTCTTGAAGCCTACGATGTAACATTAAATGTCAATCTTCGTGCTGTTATTCATACAGTTACAGTCGCAGCACCGCATTTAATAAAAACAAAAGGTATTTTTGCTATCCAAAATACTTAAATTTACATTTTCTACTAGCTGCGTAAGTTCATACCTACATTTTTATCGGTTTTATTGACAGGAAACATCATCAACATATCAAGCGTTGCTAGTACGGCTATACTAGCTATACCAAGTCTTTTACCGTACGGTATTTCGAAAGCAGGCCTTGATCATTTCACCAAAGGGGCTGCCTTGGAGCTTTCTGCGTCTGGTGTCAGAGTGAATTCTATCAATCCTGGTCCAGTAGCTACAGATTTTATGGAAAATAATAAACCACTCGAAGAAATCGACCCCACTCAGTTTTCGATTCCTTTGAATAGGGTATCAGAATCAGAAGAGATAGCGGACTTGGTAGCATTTGTGGCCAGTGACAAAGCCAGAGGGATCACTGGATCCATATACTTCATTGATAATGGACAGATGTTGAAGCACTGAATAATTTGATTTGTCATCGTAAAGGTTTGAATTCTTCTTCTTCTTATCGTATCAATTATTAAATCGTTTCGTTTATTACTATTTATATTTTAAAATCAAAGTTTTAGTTTTATTTAAAATTCCTACACCATTAAATACCTACGAATAACATTTTTTACCACGGCGGACAAACAGGTAAGCACCAAATGCACATCCGCAACACCAGGCTTGTCATCAAGGCTGGATTATATCAAGGTGGAGCATGTTGTATGGTTATGTGGAATGGCTCTTTCCATTGTCGCGAGCCATCCCATTGGGTTCAAAAACAGCTGACGGTGACAAGGGTCTGGCGGATGATATCTTTGATGATTGCATAATGCGAACTTCGACCCGAAAAACTTTTTCCTTAGAGAAAAATTCAATCATACATTAATTTGAAAAAGCCATTATCGAAGACATAGAGAGATCAAAAAAATATTCCTTTCACCTTGTCACTGGAACGGAACGCCAATTCTGCAATTTCATCGGGTTGTGACGCTCTTTTCAATGGCAATGCAGGCACAGGGCTATCAAACGATATATCTACACCAGTGTTCTTCATGTTGTCAGTGTAAACTGGTTCAGGGCTGACGGAGTTCACTCGGACGCTGCAAGAAGAGACATTCAAAGCAACACCTATGGTTAACTGGTCGAGAACAGCCTTTGACATGTAAAATGATATCTCTGCTGCATTTTTTGGAACTATTATTGCAGCCAGGCTAGAAATTGATTGTATTATTGTATGAATAGTTTGGGAAAGAAAATGTCTGTTGGTTCACCCTTCTCACAAACAAGTATTGCAGCAAAAATAGTCAGAACTAAACCGCAGAGCCTCGAGAATCGTGCGTAGGGTTGCGCGTTTGTCGGTCTTCTACGGTTACATTTCGGTGAGTGTGGGAAGCAGTTGCACGACCTCATTCCTCCGGCCCCTTTTCACCATCGGGAGACGTGATCCGGGCGAACGCGTCACCATTACATCGTAGATCTTCCAGATACCTGCACGAGCTGCTGCAATGTGGCGCTTACGGGATGTATTGAATGATACTCAATGTCTTAGGTTCAGACGTATATTGGATTAAATTACTTAACCTAACTTACTTATGTACCCTAAAAGCGGGGTAAGGCGTGCATTACACACTACACCGCTTTGGTTTCACCTTTATAATGCGTACGGCTAAGCAAGTTGCCTGCGAGTATGTTGATGTGATCATTATAATTTGGACACTTTCAAGGCTGTTCCTAGACTGGCATGCTCCATCTTCGGCCGCATTGTCATTTATCACCAGGCGAGATGGCGGTCAAATACGTGGCTTGTCTAATGTACAGAATCATATAATTAGTTTTTTTCTGGATATAGTTAACTGAAAAGTGCCTAGTCCTTCAAGATTTCTATAAATTATCTTTAGATCTAATTAGATATGGTGTTGCCACTTCAACAATCCTTTTACCTTCTTTGGTTTTACTAACGTTTGATAACAAATAGAGGTATCGCACATTGCTTTGCGATACTAACCAGTTTGGACTGGCTCCTTCCAACCATGGGCACATTAGCCCCTTCTTTAGAGAGGACGATGGCATCACAAGCATGACTTTTACTTGGAACAGAAACTCATCATTTTATAAAAGCCTAAACTCTCTTTGAATAATATTTATTACTCCCAAAACCAAAACGTCTAATGCACCACAACTTTATATCATTCTCAAAAATCGTGACTGCATATGTACAACCACCAAATGTTATCGGATTTAGGTTATATAAGTTATTTTGGTACGTTAATTGAATATTTATCTAGATTAATCTATTAAAAGTCATAATGACAATTATAATTTTATTACCTTCAATATATCAAAACAAATGTAGGGCACAACTTGCCAGATTCTAGAACAATTTCCTAACTTGTGAACTTATTTAAAAATACTAGGTAGTCGCGCGCAACGATATCGTGGATTCGCGGTCGTGAAGGCGGGTCGAGAGGCACTGCGACGAATACTCGAGGCTGCAACGCTGCGTTGTATTCGAGAAACGGCGGACCTCCACTACACAGGACTCACGGGAGAGCCTGACTTGACGGCCGTGCGAACGGCACGCCGGTATGACCGTAGGAGTCTGCAGAGTGGTCTGACTCTGGTTTTCTGCAGACTCAGTTGGTAGTGCACCCAGCCCAAAATTCAGCCCGGCTTTGACTGGATGGTGACGACTGCCCTCGCGGCGAGGGGTTGAATCGACGGCACTAGGGCGTATGCGTAGTAGTCGTACCCAAAATTATGTTAAAGCACAAAGTAGCATAATATTATCTTTTAAATTAAGCAACACCATGACGGTTGACATTATTTTAGCACTTTTATTTTGAAAAGTATGTAGAGATAATAAAAGATAATTTACTGGGCACAAATCGTTATCTGCTATGAATCACCTGAACTAAATCAACCGGATATTTCAATGATTGGCAACTGTGAAATTGTCCAAAGCTACGTGTACCTCGGCTCCACGATTACAAATAGTAGGGGATGTGAGAACGAGATTCGGAGGAGATATGCTATCACAAGATCTGATTAGTTGAAAAGAGGCTGGGGCAACCGCAACATCACCAAAACCACGAAATTCCGCCTGATAAAAAGCTTAGTTATCCCCATATTTCTGTATGGCGCAGAAACGTGGACGGTTCGCCTGAAAGACCGACGCAAAATGGATGCGCTGGAAATATGGTGTTGGCGGAGGCTGCTGCGAATCCCTTGGACTGCGTTTCGGACCAATGTCTCGATATTGGAAGAGCTTAACATTAAGGAAAGATTTTGGACAGGTTGTTCGAAACCAGAACTCCATGGAACGACTCGTTATCCAAGGGCAAGTGGACGGCAAACGATCACGAAGTCGATCGCCTACGCGTTGGACAGACTTAATAAAGGCTGCAACCCAAAGTACCGTAGTTCAGCGTTCCCGTAACGCTGAAGACTGCGGTCTCGCAACAAGTGACAAGCACAGAGAAGACGCATCACCATTAAACCACGACCACTCTGCCAAGAGTGAATGACTGAGGAGGAGGATGAATCACCCATACCGACTCAGTATATTAGCAGAATAAAAATAATTAGTAGTATAAGCGATTAGCAGATTCAGACACAAATCTAGATAAGAAATTTTACTATTAAAACTGCCTATCATCATCATCATCACAGCCCATAACAGTCTACTGCAGGACTTAGGGCCTCTCACACGAAAAGAGAGGTTATTGCCATAATCTCCACGCTTGGCAGGCGGGTTGGAGATCGCAGTGTTATAATATAACAATGGAAAACGCTGCTGCCCATTTTTCAGTCTACGGAGGCGCTTAGATCTTTTGCCTCGAAAACATTAGTCGCCATGTACGACACCCACGAGTGTAAGGGATTGGTGCTATTCTACTCTGCTAGACACCACACGGCCGTTCCAATACAGTTTAGGTAAAACTGCCTATACTGTATTGGAAATCCTTACAGCCCTTCTATCGCTTGTACAACAGTGTTTGTTCTGAGGAATTGTTTAACGTGATGCCTAGAGCTATGTTCTATCATCGTTGCGAAGTCGCCAACTGTTAGTTTCCAAAGAAACTTACTTCTACGCACACTAATGTTATGGGAAGAGGTACCTGGAGAGTTTTCCTTGGAGAGCACGGAGTTCTAAAGATGCGAAAAGTTATTTACGGAGTCGGCATAGCGTGGGTAATACACCTGGTATTGAAAACGGCATAGGCTGCGGTAACTGCTTACCATCAGGCAGAAGGCTTGTTTGACACCTTTGATTACCTTAAGTTTTAATTTGATGCGGCGTTGCGGCTGAAATTTGTATCGGAAGCTTCTAGAATATTCTGAATATCTTCTAGAGTAACTGAACGAAGTTTGGACAATCCTGCATTATTTACTAAGATATCCAACCTTGACTTACTCTTCAACAATCCTTTATTTGGTCCAATAACACATTATAAAAACTTAAACGTAACATAATCAGGTCATCATAATGAAGTAAGGCGATGCGTCAGCATAATGCTATGAACAGCAGCAGCCAATCACAGCGCTTTACCTTACTCTGCTTTACTGATATCAGCATTGATGAAAAATAGAGATTTTGCACATTTCTGTTCTTTTCAGCGTAATCGAGTTTGGACTGGGTCCGCCCAATCATAGCTATATTAGCCCCTTCTTGAAATGGTTATAGCAGTCCCAATACCGGAACTGGCCCGGTCACACAAATTTGTCTTAAAAACTCTTAGTACGTGTCTTGGATACAAGTTATATTGTATGTGTACGGAGTAACATACATGCAATTTAACCTACCTAGAAGTAGGCCAATGCGCGCCGAATGTATTGCAGCGTTGGTAAATTACTTAGTCTATTACTTCTTACAATAAATTTAGTGTTTAAACAGCATTCAACGGGTTCGGTCATTAACAACCCCCTAAACACTTAGGATAACTGAATAACACTACAGTGTGATTCTTTCTTCTTCGGTTATATAAATGGTTGGTTTATTGTAGAGACAGCTCTGCTGTATCATTATATTCTGCTGTATCTATTATGAGCTCCAAGTGTTATCGTATTTAGAGTTATGTAAATTTTAATTCTAATATTGAAACAGTACACTCACAAATAGCTACGCCTCCCCGTGAAATATACAGTCTCTAACAGTGTGATTGTAGTCGGAGACCCGTGGTTCTGGACGCTGATTGATGGCCGAGCAGACTTAGTTAGATAAAAAGAATTACACGAATAATGCTTGGTATCTAAGAATAAATATATAATTTGACTATATTTAGAATAAACAATCAGTAACTACCATACTAGTTCAAATAATATTCATTGTATATGATCAAATTTATTTTAAAAGCATTCCATTATCGCTGACATAAATAGACCCAGTTATACCCCTCGCCTTATCACTGGCCAGGAACGCAACCAAGTCCGCAATTTCCTCGGGTTGTGACACTCTTTTCAATGGCATCGTAGGCGCAAGGCTATCAAACGTCAAATCCATACCAGCATTCTGCAAGACGTCAGTGTAAACTGGTCCAGGGTTAACGGAGTTAACTCTAACACCTGAAGAGGAGAGCTCCAAGGCAAGGCCTTTGGTGAAAAGGTCTAGAGCAGCCTTTGACATGCCATATGCCATGGTTCCTTGTTGTGGAACCATAATTCCTGCTATGCTGGATATATTGATGATGTTACCTGGAATTACAAGCATTAAATGAAACTTTATTCTGAACGGCATTAGTAAGATGGAGGCAGTCAGAACAATTGCAACAGCATTATTAACTAAATTATATTAGATTCACGCCACAATATGCCACGTAAAGAATTATGTACCGTATTCTTTGCCTATAGGGTTCATAGTTTTCTGACGTAAATAAAATCTTTAAAAGATTAGCCGCCACATTTAAACGGCGTGTGCCTGATGTAGCTCTAGCTTTTTTGGATGATGACAAATGAAGAACCTCACTTGTTAAATGGCAGTGGAGGGGATTTCGCGAGGGTAATCGTATACAGCGCAAGTCGAACCACTTGACCCGCCAAGTCTCTTCTTATTTGACACTTGTTGTACCGGATGTTTTACATAAGACCTTTAATGTCGTGGAAGCTATCCTAATGGGAATACTGCGAAGATGTCTGATAAAAAATTTCTTCACAGCTGCTTATCCCGCAAAATAGAGAATTACATGGCTATTGTATCATGCATGCATATTGCCTAATAAAGATATAACAATCAGTATAGTCACACAAATCTAGATCTTGAGTTACATTTTGAGTATTATTGAAATTTTAGTTTTAACATTCTATCATCGCACCGCTCGCCATCGACAGGGAGTTCATCCTCATACCTTGGAGCCAAATTGGTCGCGAACTGTGCGATCCAAAGGAATTTTCTCCCACGCACACTAAGGTTGTGTAATGAACTACCTGGTGAGGTTTTCCCTGGAGAGTACAACATGGAGTTCTTCAAGAAAGGAGTTAAAAGGATTTTACGGGGTCGGCAAGGCGTGGGTGATGCCCCTGTTATTGCAAACGTCCATAGGCTGCGGTGACTGCTTACCATCAGGCAGGCCGCAAGCTTGTTTGCCATCTTAGCGGTTTTAAAAAAAAATGTTTCCACATTACCTTTAGTTTGAATAAGATGCGGTGTTGCTACCGTAGTTATGTTGACCACTGCACGTAAATTAACGCCGAATATTGTATCGTACGCCTCCAGTATATTGCCGTCAGTAACCGAACCAATCTTGACTAATCCAGCATTGTTTACTAAGACATCCAACTTTCCAAATTTCTTGACTGTCTCATCAACAATCCTTTTGCCTTCCTCTGTTATACTAACATCGGCGTTGATAACAAATGGGGGTTTCGCACATTGCTTTGCGACATTATCCAGTTTGGTCTGGTTCCTCCCGACCATGGTCACATTGGCCCCTTCATTGGAGAAGAGGATGGCTATAGCGGCCCCAATGCCGGAACTGGCACCGGTTACTATCACCACTTTGTCTTGAAAACTCATTGTTATAATTGCAATACAGTTGAATCAACAAACGTTCGGTATTTTACGCAAAACTTTATTGACTAGTGACCTAAGCCTACAATTATTGATAATGTCATAAAATGCCTTCTGCTAAAGGCATATATACAGTTAGCCTTATCAGATTTTTTCGTTATCGTGGATATCAGCACACACGTAGGTAATCTTTGATAAAAACACCCACGAATAGACACGGTTATAGATACACGTAATAGCTTTTTCGTGAAAAGATAGATCAGTGACTATACCAAAAAAGGATGTATGCTATTTGTATCTTGGTCAGGCGCGGAGCCAGGAGGGGTGCAATTAAAAACCATAATGTTAAAAGTTTCGAACGCGCTCCGATTGCTCATTCAATGATTTATATTGCTTTTATTGTCTTTTATTACGAAGAGCATCACACATCATCACAGCACCTAAGGTAGAATTTCAAAATGTTTTATTCATTGGTCACACCAGCTTTTAAAACCCAAAATATAAAACATTTCGAGCTCGCTTCGCTCGCTCATTCATAGGTTTCAGTTACTTTTCTTACCTTGCGCCTTAGCTCGTTGCAGTCGCTCATTCGTTGATTTCCCTACGTTATATTTGTGAAGATCACCCCTTACCGTTACGACCCAAAATGTCAAAAATTTGGAAAATTTGCCCCCCCCTCAATAAAATCCTGGATCCGCGCCTGATCTTGGTAGAGGTGATAAATGTGAAAACATTAAACCTAAAAGGATATAAATTAGAGATGAAACGGATATTCGGTTGCTATCCGGTATCCGGCCTGTCCGGCCTAAATTTACTATCCAGCCGGATACCGGATGGTAAAAAATTTTTGAAAATCCCATAAAAATGATTTTGTAGCTATATTATTATTATATTAATTGACTAAGATATAATGCCTCTTCATTGTAATTGCGCTGACTACCTTATCCTTCAAACTCAACAATACAAAAATTGACACCAAGGTTACGATGAAAAGATATCAATTGTTAAATTAAAAGATAACCTGATCAGGCTTAATCACTAATAATATCTTAATTATTTGCCTTAATTATATCATAAAGCAAGCGCCCTGAGTCCGCCTTACGTATCATCCGAAATTTGGCAGATCAGGTACCTTATTTCAGTGGAGCGACTGCCATGGACACCGGATCGACGATGCCGTAGCGTTCATCAGTGTTTGTGTAAACTTAACTTGAATAAAAATATTTTGACTTTTGACTTTTGATTAGATCATGGTTACACATTCTTTAGCATATCATAATTACGCAACATATTTATGTATGAATTTTATTGAGTCAATATTTAGTATTGGATATAATAGATATGCTATCTTTCACTCTACAAATTTAAAAGATTTAATCTTTTTTTTACATATCAAGGCATTAAAATTATAGTATTAAATAAATGACCTGAGTCGGTGTCAAGATTATCATATTAGATTTGAGTGATATCGTCTAATTCGGTGACTAAATTTTAAAAGCGTGATGCGCTTTTTGCAAGTCATACATTGAAATCAATATGAACAACGCGCACCACGCTTTGGTTTAGTACAAATTATTTATTAGATTAATTTATTAATTTGTGTTATGCTAATGCTTTGCTTGCCTAAGTCCCAAAGTTCCAAAGTTTTTAGGTTATTTCTCTGTAAAAAGTTCTTCCAGGTACCACCGGAACCACAGGCCAGCTGAAATGTGGACACCGATCATTCCAATACTTTATGTGATGGACTGAGGTGTTCCTTGAATTACGGTATTATGACAAAATAATGAAACCTTTTTCGCGGAAAATGTGCAAACCTGTGTCTTAGCAATATTAATATACAATGAACTTTGTGTGGGGAAGTTCGACCAGGTTTAGTCTGATACATTGAGGAACTAGCTCTAACTCCTAGAACTGTGACCGTACTGCCAATCTCCGATAGTACGTCGCCATCTCGTCTTTCATCCCCTCTCCCAAAGGAACCGTGACGAATTTCGAGATAAAAAGTATCTTATGTTCTTCCTCGTAGTAGGAACTCAAATCATACGGCCATTCAAGACGGCGAAGACGCTTTTTACTGCTTAATGGGATTGGGGGGATTGCAGACCTCATCATATCAACCGAAAGACGTCCGCTACTGGGCCTTCTCCAGTGATCTTCACAAAGGCCGGTCTTGTGCCTTCCGCGTCCAGCTGGTACCTGTTATCTTTTCTAGGTCGTCGGTCCACCTTGAAAATGAATGAAAATGAAATGAAAATGAAATGAATGAAAAATGAAAAAGTATTTATTGAATTAGGATTACGTTAATTAATCTCTTTTCAAAAGACAAAGGGAAGTTAAGCGAGCTCATCCAGGTAGGGGGCGACGCATGCAGACCGATCAGCACGTACGAGGGCTTACTCCGGCGAGACACCGGGCACCGATACGCGCCACGCACATAACCGCCTAGGCGATTCATGTGCGGCGCGCGCCCGGCCCCAGCCAGCCCGCCGGCGCTCACACCCGCACGCACCAGCCGGCCTACCCGCGTCGCCCCCTGAGCTCGGAACATATAAGTAGAAAGAATGTCGTCTGTCTGTCAGTATGCCGCTTCAGTTAGGAAAATGACCATCTGTGGGAAAAAGAAACGGCAAGAAACCCACAGGTACATTTAAATATGATAACATTGCATTGATACTTTTGTCAATTTAATTTGAGTGAGCCGGTCTTGATTGGAATATGATGTGAACCTCTACAAATCGGTCAAGATAACTAAAAATAAAAATAAATTCAAAAACATAAAAAATGGCACAGCAAAAGCAGGCCAGTCCACCAAGGCAGCACCCGTTCACGAGCATGATGCAGGGCCCAGCCATCGTCCAATTCAACCATATTTGAGGAAAGAGAACGGCCCGACCCCCACGCCACCACCAGGCAGACTTTTAAGTGAACATGCGCTGCCAATGCCATACACATTAAAAAAATATTTGTTATTCAATGACTATTACACATCAAATCATCCTCACCCAATTAACAAAATTGTAAATTTATAAATAACTTCCTATTTCGAAAAGCTAGTAGTACACCATACATTTTTGTCATTGATATATTCATCAATTTTATAATAGGCTTTTTTCATAAAAGTTGTATTCACCTTATCTTTAAATTGTAATTCAGGCAAATTAATAATACATTCAGGAATATGATTATAAAATCTTATACAGTTACTCATGAAAGATGAATTTACTTACTTTCTTAAATTGACATTATGAATATCAGTATTTTTAGCAAATTGGGTAATATGCTCTCTAACATACATAATATTATCAAATATATATTGACGTGAGAAAGTCAATACATCAATTTCTTTAACAATTCTTTGAGCGAATCACGTCGACGTAATCCATATATTGCTCTTACAGCTCGCTTTTGTAGTTTGAAAATGATGTTACTATCAGCACACTTGCCCCATAGTATGATGCCGTATGACATAATACTATGAAAATAACTATAATAAACTAATCTAGCTGTATTCACATCCGTTAGCCTCCTTATTCGCCACACGGCAAATGCAGCCGAACTTAACCTACTAGCCAATGATTCAATATGTGAGCCCCATTGAATTTTTGAATCTATATTAACGCCTAAGAAAGTAGTTTTCTCTATCAACTCAAGTTGCGTTTTATCTAATATAACATTACATTGATTACTTTGTACATTAGGGAGGCAAAAATGAACGCATTTTGTTTTTTAGAGTTTAAGACTAAGTTGTTAATCGTAAACCAATGAAGCACATTCTGAAGAACACAGTTTACTTCGTCTATATTATTATCTTTCCTATTATTTTTAAATATCAGTTAAGTGTCGTCAGCAAACAAGACTATACCAGCAATATTCTGCACCATGTATGGAAGGTCATTTATATATACAAGAAAGAGAAACGGCCCTCAATATAGATCCTTGTGGCACTCCAATGCTCACTTTCCCACCTGCAGATAACTCGCCATTTACATTTACTTTTTGAACTCTACCTTCTAAGTATGATTTCATCATTTCAAGACTATCATGCGTAAAACCGTAATGTTTTAATTTTAGTAATAGTTTTGAATGATTTACACAATCAAATGCTTTAGACAAATCGCAAAAAACACCTACTGCATTATGATGTTCTTCCCAAGCGCCAAAAATTTGTTGAATGAGGCTAATACCAGCTTCGGTAGTATTGCGGCCTTTTGTGAAGCCATATTGTTGTTGATGAAATAATTTATGACTGTTAAAGTGCACAATCATTTGACTTAACATGATTTTTTCAAAGATTTTACTGAAAACGGGCAGGATGGATACCGGTCTAAAATTATTCAAACTATTTTTACAACCTGATTTGAATAATGGCACCACTTTACTGATTTTCATGAGGTCGAGGAAAACACCTACTTCGACGCAAGCATTAAAAATGTAAGCTAAATACGGTGCTAAAATATCAACAACAGTACTTATGACTCTAACTGACATTCCCCAAATATCTTCCGTATTTTTCAACTTAATGCTTTTAAAAGCTTTAATGATAGTTTTAGCGTCTACTTCGGAATAACAAAAGCCATTTTCACAGGCACCTATATTTTCTTTTAACAAGTTTTCTGCACTAATTGGGCACGAGTTTAGCAGCGAGGTAGTTTTAATCGGTATTTCGGTAAAAAATGTTTGGAACAACTCTGCCACTTCTTTATTTGCGGTACTAGTTCCGGTTTCTGTTTTGATTTCATAATGTGTATCACGAGGCTTTGTTTTCCCTGCCTCCTTATTTATTACATTCCACACAGTCTTAGCCTTGTTTGAAGACGTACTTATAATTTTCTTATAATGCTGTGATTTTGCAATTAGACAAACTTTCTTAAACGTTTTTGAATATTTCTTAGGCGTTAATATACAAAATCTTTATCATGGCAATAAGCTCGCTGACCGTATAGTTCAAACATTCTATCTCTGCTTTTGCGGATACCTAAAGTAGCCCAATCACTAAATTTAGATTTACAGTTACTTTTTATTCTTTTTTGCGTAAAAACATTTTGATAAACATTATTACAGAATTGAACATATCAGAAAATAGAATGTTTGGGTCATGAGAATGAAGAGAAAGGCCGGCAATGGTCTCCGATAAGGCTTGTTTGAAGTGTTCAATTCTCCTTCGAGTAATTGGTCTTGTAATTATTTCATTAATATTACATTGTTCCGTAAAATCAAAAACAACGAATTGTCCACTATGGTCAGATCTTGTAAAATTTATAATAGCCTTTTCGTTGACCTCGCAACAGCAGAACACATTGTCGATGCAAGTCGCTGATGATTCTGTGCATCGTGTCGGCTCTAAAAATACATAATTAAGATTAAAACTACGAAATAAGCTTATTATTCTCTTACTAAACGTTGTTTTTTCTAGTAAAGTAACATTAAAGTCTCCACAAACGATTACCTTTTTTTTACACGTACAAAGTCTTTCTAAAACTTGTTCCATAGTTTTTTCAAAAATCTCAAAGTTTTCATTGTATGGTGGCTATACACACAAAGTATGATGCACTTTTCTAGCTCTACGCAGGATAACTCAATCTTATGTTCAACTGAGAGGCCAGAAACATCTTTCCGGTCTTTTGATTTAATATTTTGCCGTACTGCAATTAATGAACCACCACGGGAAATAGATTTCCGATTAAAACAACTAATTATATTATAGATAGATAAATTAAATAACATCTCAGATTCTCTCAGCCAGTGCTCAGTTAAACATAAAACTTCTACAGGAGTTTTCTATAAATATAAGTCTATTTCATGTTCTTTGCCAGAAAAACCTTGTATATTTTGATGAATTAATCGTAAACGATTCTTGGGCTTTTCTTTTGTCTTAAAATCTAGTTTAAAGAGCATCCTTTGTCCTTAGATGAAAACATGCAGTAGCCCTGGTCAATCCTACTTACGCTAATATTGTTATAACAATTAATATTATAAGCTAACAATGTAGCAATATACTTTTTGTGCTTTTCCTTGAGATACAATGTATGTATCATTTGTACAAATAATATTGCCAACAAATTTGTTGATGTCAAAAAATGTAAATGCGTTACTATAACGAGTCAAATTATATAAACATGTATTCAGTCTATGAATACGTCTATTTAACTTAGGGTCATTATTTGTGTATGGGAAAGCACACAAAGTAATTTTATTAAAATTATGGGACTGAATTTTTTGAAAACTCTCTACGATATCATTTCTAGTTATTCCCATGCTATTTCCGACCATTACTATAATATTGGTACGGTTTTCATTACATTGTTGACTAGCTACATTTATTATCTCATTAAATGATCGGTTTGGCAAACAATGATTACAAACAGATTTATTGACATAATTACTTATTAATATGCCTTTGCCAAGCGAATCGGAATATATTATGGTGCGTATTGAACTCTTTGCTGTGTCCGTAGTGCCCGCCAATCTCGTTGTCGCCAAGACGGCCGGGGCGGCTGGGGTCTTGTGGGGCCTGACGACCGCGGGCTGGATGTGGGCCGCGTGGGCTGTAGAGCGCGTCGTTTTCCTCGCAGCGGCGGCATAAGAGGTGGCCGCGTAGGCCGGGGCGGCTGAGGCTTTGTGGGGCCCGCCCACTTGTGGGAGGCCTACCCACGCTGCGTCTTCCGGTACGTGGTCGCCACTCGAGAACTTTACTGTGCCATCGGCCTTCGGATTGCAGACCTATGTATTATTTTATGTTTGATACGTTCTTGAGAAAAGAAGTCTTTATAGACGGACAGACGGACGGTCAGACAGACACCAAAGGTAAGGTACGGGACCCTAAAATGGAAATGAAATTATAATTGGTCAAAAACACACTAGCACTGATACGTCTGCGGCTACTATTGTTACGATGTCCAAACTCCTCTGAACAGTCCGCGGAAACTATTAAATAGAAAAAAAAAACATAATTCGCCGCTAGATGGCGTTGTTTTGAGTTTTAATTTATTTCTATTTCATTGCTTTGTTTTATATATTATTTGCCAATTGCACAAATATACATTGACGTTCTGTCAAACCCTTGAAATAAGATATATAAAAGGTTACACAAAATTTGTATGAAAAACGTAGCATGTTCAATTCGAAAGTTTGATTAATTATGCCATTTTTTTTCAATTGGAAGTATATAATTTAATTCTAAATATTAAGACTCAATATTAAGAAAATCGGATTCCGTATATATATATATATATATATATATATATATATATATATATATAACTCCGATTCTCAGCAGTATTCTTGTGATATATCATTCTTTGGATACGGAGTCGGCACCGCGTGGGTAAGACCCACGCGGTGCCGACTCCGACCTAGTATTCCAAACGTCCATTTTCTGCGGTGACTGCTTTCCATCAGGCAGGCGAAAACTCATTTGACAACTTAGTGGTATACAAAAATAGAATTATAGTACATTTTAACATTACCTTTAGTTTTATTTAAATGCGGCGGTAATAACGCCGTATTGCCATCAGTAACTGAATCAAGCTTGGACAATCCTGCATTGTTTACTAAGATATCTAACTTTCCGAATTTCTTGACTGTTTTTTAACAATTATTTTAGATATAGACATTGACGCATTTATTTGGTCCAATAACACATTCAAAAACTTAAAATTAACAAAATAAGTACTTAATATGGAAGTAGGGCGATCGACTAGTCTCACCATAATGCTATGAATGGCAGCAGCCCAAAAACAGCGCTTTACCTTTCTCTGTTTTAATAAAATCAGCATTTATGACAAACGTAGATTTTGCACATTTCTTTGGAACATTTAATTGGCCCCATCCTTGGAGAAGAGAATAGCTATAGCGGCACCGGTCACTAACACAACTTCGTCTTGGAAACTCATTGTTATAATACAAGTTACATTGCCTGATTACGATATAGTTAAGTTAAATAAACTGGTACCTACCCAAACAATACTACATGATCTTTTTATATGTTGATTATACGCTTTTAGTGTTATCCTTTTTTCAATGGTAATATTGAAACTGTTAAAAATATTTCAGATATCATCCCTATTGTAGGCGCTCATGATAAGTATTTAGTACTGTGTACAACGCTGATGTCTACACTTTGCAAGCAGATTGGAAATCACATTTTAAAAACATACGACGAGAAAGGCTGCTGTTGAATTTATGGTCCACGCAACGGACCGGAAAACCAAACAGCGGCGGTTGTAGTACAATTTTTTTATTGATCAGTCTCTAACAGTGCGATAGTAGTCTAAGAGCCGTCTGGACGCTGATATGATGGCCTAGCAGACTGACGTTGTTTGACTATAATAAAAATAAACAATTAATAACTATCATACTAATACAAATAATAGCCGTTCTATATGATCGAATTTATTTTAAAACCATTCCATTATCGCTGACATAAATAGACCCAGTTATACCCCTCGCCTTATCACTGGCCAGGAACGCAACCAAGTCCGCAATTTCCTCGGGTTGTGACACTCTTTTCAATGGCAACGTAGGCACAATGCTGTCAAACGATACATCCATACCAGCATTCTGCAAGACGTCAGTGTAAACTGGTCCAGGGTTAATGGAGTTTACTCTGACTCCAGAAGAGGAGAGCTCCAAAGCAACGCCTTTGGTAAAAAGATCCAGAGCAGCCTTTGACATGCCATATGGCACTGCGGTTCCGTGTCGTGGAACCATAATTCCTGCTATGCTGGAAATGTTGACGATGTTACCTGAAATTGTAAGTTTTAAATTAAACTTTAGTCTGAACGGCATTTGTAAGAACGAGGCTGTCAGAACAATTGCAACAGCGCTATTAACTAAATTATACCAGATCCACGCCACGACATTCCACGTGTGACATAATTAAGTAAGGAACCATGTACCCTATTGTTTTATTATAGGGTTCATAGTTTATGGGTGTGAATAAAACCTTGGAAATATTAGCCACCATATATAATACATAGGCGTGGCCTGATGTAGTTCTAGCTTCTTTGGATGATGACAAATAATTAAGCTCATAAACTCTCAAGGTCTTTTTATATGCTACACAATTATGGATGGACAGCCAGACAGCATTGACATACGGTAATGAACAACAGTTTTTCAGTAGTTACTCCGTCTAATAGCGGACGTTTTTTAAAGATCTTTAATGTCATGGAAGCTATCCAAATGAAAGTACTGCGAAGATACTTGATATAAATTTTCTTTAAAGCTGTTTTTTGTAACTTTCTTTTCCCGCAAAATAAGACCATGTATGCATGCATACTGCCTAATAAATAAATCTAGATTCGGAGTCATATTGAGAGTATTACTGAAATTTTAATAGAATATTTTAACATTACCTTTAGTTTGAATAAGATGCGGTGTTGCTACCGTAGTTATGTTGACCACTGCACGTACATTAACGCCGAATATTGTATCGTACGCCTCCAGTATATTACCGTCAGTAACCGAACCAAGCTTGACTAATCCAGCATTGTTTACTAAGACATCTAACTTTCCAAATTTCTTGACTGTCTCATCAACAATCCTTTTGCCTTCCTCTGTTTTACTAACATCGGCGTTGATAACAAATGGGGGTTTCGCACATTGCTTTGCGACATTATCCAGTTTGGTCTGGTTCCTCCCGACCATGGTCACATTGGCCCCTTCCTTGGAAAAGAGGATGGCTATAGCAGCCCCAATGCCGGAACTGGCACCGGTTACTATCACCACTTTGTCTTGAAAACTCATTGTTATAATTGCAATACAGTTGAATCAACAAACGTTCGGTATTTTACGCAAAACTTTATTGACTAGTGACCTAAACCTACAATTATATATATTGTCATAAAATGCCTTCTATTATAGGAATATATACGCAAAGTTTTATCAAATCTTTCCGTTATCGTGAATACTAGCACACACGTAATGTTTGATAAAATCTGTTATAAATACACGAATTGGCTTTTTCGAGAATAGTTATATTGAATTCACCATAAAAGGACGCATGTTGTTTGTATCTTATCTAAGTAGATAAGCTAAATTTAATTGCTGATGAAAATCCTGCATGCTTGTTTTTGAAGGTATATTTTTATTATATTAACTGACTAGATAAAATGCCTCTTCCTTGTAGTTGTGCTTGCTACCTTATCCTTCAAATCGGAACTCAACAATACAGAAATGAGAGCACAACCGGGAATGACGGCAAGGTGACGATGACGATCATGGAATGTCAAATCATTTGTAAAGGTACAGCGATGACTTGTATTTACAAGGATACTCGGTTGGATTGGAGACCTCACTGGTAGGCGCGTGGGGATTGTAAATAGCTTTAATTAAAAATATATTTCAGGAAGTAAGATGTTAGAAGTAATACGAGTAATAATACTAAGAACAACAAAATAAAATGTCAGTAACGTAAGAGAATTGAAGTTTTAAATTGTCGCGGTTATTATATATATTTTTGATAATTTAAACTAAGTAACGGATTTTAATATGTTTTTCAACAATAGATAGAGTGATATAAGAGGAATTCGCTGAGTCACTGGTCACGCAGAGACCCGGTCGACTGCGGTGCACGTGCTGATGGGAACGGCGCAGCTATCAGCTGGTATCGGCGTCGAGTATTGATGCATTGTCATATATTTGAAAATATTGATGTAAGTGATAAGCTGGCTATAATACAAATAATACATAGTCATGATTACATTATGGTTTTCAGCTCTGCTTCAAGCAAGCCTGAATAACATATCCTTCTGGCTCAAGAAATGGCGTATTAAAGCAAATCGAACTAAATCTGTCCATGTTACATTCACCCTAAGGAAAAAAACGTGGGCACCTGTTGCATTAAACAATATTATCATACCTCAGGCCGAAGAAGCTAAATATCTTGGACTGTATTTGCACAGAAGGCTCACCTGGAAAAAAAACATATTTACCAAGCGTAAATCTTTCGGTCTGCTACTAAGAAAATTTTACTGGGTATTAAACAGGGACTCCAAACGATCATTCGATAATAAGATCCTCGTCTATAAGTGCATCATGAAGCTAACATGTCGAAACGGAATCCAGTGCTCCATGGGGTGGGGATTTGGGGAACCGTGGCTTTGGCAGTGGAGTGGCATTTGCTTTTTGCTGCCAGAGCAACGTGTTATAGAGGTGGGCAACGCATTAGCGATACTCTTGGTGTTGCTAATGTCTATAGGCAGTGGTGACCACTTTCCATCAGGTGGCCCGCTTGCCTGTTTGCCTACCGTATGACATAAAAAAAAAAAAAAAAAAACTTTGGGCTAGCTCTGTAAACTCAAATCTGAAAATATTGCAGAGGTTCCTGCTAAGTATAATTGCTGATGCTCTTTGATACTTACCGTTATGTCAATATCCCCACTATAAACGAAGAAATCTGAAACAGAATGCCTAAATACAAAGACCGTGTCCTAAACTATGAAAATGAGCTGGCAGTTGATTTGATGAAGCCAAGGACTATATTTTCAAGATAAAAAAGGGAAACTTCGTGAGATTTGTGCCAATGAAACGAAAATATTATATTATTGGATGATTCGAATACTCATTTGACTTGGCTAATTCAATGGGCTTAGACCACAAAAGATATGAAAAATTGTTAAAAATACTGCTGAATGTTCAAAAGTGTGACAAATTGCAGTAAATAAATTATTTAAAAAAATATTATGGTTTGGTAATTAATCGACTACGTAATTACTATCGATAATTGTTATGAAACGACTCCAAAATTGACTTGTGTCAGTTAGAGAGTTCTTAGAGATGGAACTAATTTTTCAATGTGGCAGACTGGTTGAATTTTATCTCTTTATGACCACAGTATATTAATTTTTACATTTTCCGCCAATTAGGAGAGTTTTTCTTATAATGCCGTAGTTCCAAGGTACATAAGGAGTATAAGGATGCTCGGTGTCGGTCGATATTTCAGCTGGCGTGTAGTTCCGGAGTCACCTCGAAGGTAAGGCAAAATGTGCCCCGAAAAAGCCCAACCGCTTAACCGGCCCAAGCGATGTTTTGGTCCGGGCACCGTCTATTACTGTACTGTATGAGTACTACTCCCATATTTAGGCCGGTGAAACTGACAACTTACTCAATCCACATTCTCTGCTTAACCTGCTGAACTATGTCCCATAGCCTTTGGCACCCCTTGTCGAACGAAGGACCTTGACTAGGGAAATACATCTTTTAGGACTCGGTCAAGTATGTTACCTCAAAATCACTAAGAAAGGGTTGAGACTTTTTTCACACTTTTGCTCGAATCTTGGCGGATGTCAGGTCCACCATGTCTGACTGAAAGAGTGGCAAAAAAAAATTTCTGCTGTTTACAATTACCTATTATCTCGTGTTACCTTTATTTCGGGACAACTTTTGACAGCTAAATAACTTCAATCAAATAAATAATAAAGCTCCAAAACAAAGCGTGTGCGCGTTGTTCAAATTGATTTGCAAAAAGTGCACGATGCTTTGGAAATGAGTCACCGAATTAGACGATAACACTCAAATATAATATGGTAATCTTGATACCACTATAATTTAATTTTCGTGATAATTATGTAAAATACAATAATTTTATTTATCTAAGCTAATATACAATGATGTAACATAATAAACAATATCTACAATAAAAAGAAAAAGAAATTAACTTAAAATATGTAAAAAGTTTGGGCCTTGTGGAAGCGTACCCAAGATGCTGGCAGCATTACCTCTCTGAATAGCAATGTTTATTCTTTGTGCGGTAGCTGCCAGCTCTTCGATCACCTGTGGTGTCGAAATTTCTTCGTAAAATTAAGATTCTATCTTTTCAAATTTGTATAGTAAAAGATAGCATATCTATTAAATCCAAGACTAGATACTGACTCAATAAAATTCATACATAGACATGTTGCGTAATTATCATATGCAAATGAATGTGAAACCATGATCCAATCTGGTCAGGTTCCCTCGTTAACAGGGTCACGGTGGTCAGATGAAAGTCACTCTTCTGTAATTACCTGGTCTGCCAAATCATGGACCATGATCAAGGCGTACTGCGGACCCTTGCGCAATATGAATAGTCAAACCATAGAAAGAATGTATATGCATTTATTGCATGCATTTATTGAACATTAGAACAGATTATAACAATGATATAAATAACTACAGACTACCAATAACAAATTTACAACGAATTAAATAAACTAAGTAAAACAAACCTATAGATAAAAAAAATGTCCCAGGTCCACTGGCTGGCTGCATTGCCACGCTGAATGGCGAGGCTAATTCGCTGTCCGAAGTAGAGGCCAGTCTTCTGGTCATTGGCGTATCTAGGGCTATTTTCTAGGGGGTGCCTGGCCCCTGAGGTGGCCGATGAAGCCGAGTCAATCACCAATGTACAGCCAGTAAGCACCCCATCCTGGGGTGGGCACCGGACCATTCTCCGCCACCTCGAACGTATGAAGGGTAGTAAGTACGTCAAGCTCATGGTGGACGTACTCGCACAACGAAGTTTGCGTTTACTTTAAATTTTGACGTCACATGTGCATATTATGCATTCTATGTGTCTAATTGTAAATTTTTGACTTTAAAAACTAATGATAACAACAAAAATTTCTGACATAAAAAAACTAATTAAAAATCGTTGATTCCTGGCTGGATAGCACAACACAGCATACAAATTACACAAATAAATAATTTTATGATTAATATAAATATTAAAAAAAAAATAGATTTTATGTCACTTATATTTTTCATTTTGAAATTTGTCGATGCACTTTTAATAGAAAAATGTTTTTTCTGTGTCGAATAAGCCGGATTACAAAAAGTAAAGCAAAATGTTTTATATGTACCAATATATTTATTTGTTACCTATTTATAGTACAATCCACAAATCTTTATGTTGCCAAAATACAAATTAACCCTTAAGGAAAAATCCATTATCCGCCACGTACAGAGAACCAGTGATACCCCTCGCCTTGTCACTGGCAAGGAACGCAACCAAGTCCGCAATTTCCTCGGAATCTGACACTCTATTTAAAGGGCTTAAGGATACGAAGCTCTTGAAAGTTAAATCTGAGCCAGCATTCTCCAGAAAGTCAGTTTCAACCGGTCCAGGATTGACGGAGTTCACTCTGACACCAGAAGAGGAGAGCTCCAAAGCGAGCCCTTTGGTAAAACTATCGAGAGCTGCTTTTGACATGTAGTAAGGTAACGATGACGGATCTCTAGCGACCATCATAGCAGCCACGCTGGAGATGTTGATGATGTTACCTGAAACGGAAATGTGAGATTAAAAGAAATATTAGATTGCCTAACCGACAGACTTAATATAAGTACTCAAATATTTCCTACTACTAAACCGATTTTCATGAATCAAATCTAAGAACTATTAAACTGGTTTCCAAATTAAGAAAACTGCATCGAAAACGGTCCATCCGTTCAGGAGCTATCATGAAGCAGACACATGCAGGAATTACACGGACGAAATCGCGGACAAAAGCTACTAGTAATAAATGTATGTCGCAGCCAAATGGTAAATTATACGGTTAATTAAATGGCTAGCTATTTAAGCAGTTATTTAATTGAAAATTGGCCAAATTCATGAACTTTGAAAGTAAAGTCAAATGAACGATATTGCCTCGAGTTTACGGAGCTCTTCCATTCATTGTCATAATGCTAACCTAAACTAACCGAATAGAAACCTAATGCAAACTATTATTATACTTTGAAGTTATTGTGGGTAGGTTAGCATTGGAACAATGTGTGGAAGAGCTGCGTAAACTCGAGGCAATATCGTTCTTTCAACATCACTTTAAAATCTTATGAAACTAGCAAATTTTCAACTAAATAATTGCTCAAAAAGCTAGCCGTTTAGTTAACCGGCTAATTTAACCATCCGGCTGCGACATGTACACAAATTATTGGTCATTGCGGATGAAGACGCAGATGAGAGCTTACCATACATACATATGTGTGTGTATGATGTGGTCTCTGCCCTCCCAACGGGTTAAAGACATTACGTTATTAAAATACACATAGGTAAGCATACTCGTACAGTTTTTATCACAGTAAAATTCAAACTTACCTTTAGTTTCAACAAGATACGGTCTTGCCACAGTAGTTATATTTAATACTGCACGCACATTTATGCCGAATGTCACGTCGTACGCTTCCACTACGTTTCCATTGGTAACCGAACCATATTTCGCTAACCCCGCATTGTTGACCAAAACATCTAATTTTCCAAATTTCTTCACTGTGTCTTCTACAATCCTTTTACCTTCCTCGAGTTTAGTAATATCGGCGTTAATAACCAGTGGAGGTTTTGGGCAATGCTTCGCGACGTTGTCCAGTTTGGTCTGGTTCCTGCCAACCATGGCCACATTGGCCCCTTCCTTGGAGAAGAGGATGGCTATAGCGGCCCCAATGCCGGAACTGGCACCGGTCACCAGCACAACTTTGTCTTGGAAACTCATTGTTGAACACACTTTGACCAATCACTAAATGTAGATATAGTTATAAAACATAAACTCAATTGGTCTGTTCTTAAAACTGGATACGTAATAATGCTGCGAAAACCAACAATATAATACAAACGTTAGTGAACAAAATATCTGAAGCGCGACCACTTTTTAAGCCGGCCGTTAGGCATCTGTCAAAAACGTGATCACTGGTTGATGACGTCATAATAACTAAACAGATTAGATAAATGCAGGATGTGACTATTGTTTTTATGTATGTTAGATAACTCATTTGGCATTGAGTAGTGAATAACACAGATGACCTTGATTACCTGCACGTGGCACTTGAGATTATGTAATATTATGATGTATATGTACTAATCTGAATTTGGCAGTCTATTTGAACCAGAGGCTTCATCATTTGATTTGTTCGAGAAAATTATGGACGAAGCCCTTATTAAAGTTAGCAATTGTAATAAAAATATTGTTGTTTGTGGAGATTTTAATATAGATTTATTAGACGTATCTTGTAAATATACTGGTAGGCTAATGTCATTATTTAAGTGTCATAATTTAATCAACTTATTTTTAGAGCCTACTAGAATAACAAGTACTACATCAACTTGTCTAGACAACATTTTTTGTGATATCCAGGCATGTAGCCAGTCTGTAATAAACAAATTGCAATCCGATCATTGTGGTCAATTAGCTGTGTTTAATGTTAATATGAGGAAAAAAACAAAAAATACTATTAAATTTGTACCAATTAACAACAACCGTCTAAACAGTTTTATAAATAACATTATAGAGAAATCATCTAATTTAAAGTATTTTGATGATACAAATGAATATTATAATTCAGTTTTACACATGACAAAAACTGAAAGTAATAGTATATTCAAACCAAAGGTGAAGGCAGTAAACAGCAAACTTATGTTTAGCGATTGGGCGACAGCAGGAATACATAAGAGTAGAAATAAATTATATGAGCTCTATGCATTATTCGAAGTTATTTAAACGCGTTTGTGCTACAGCTAAATCGAATTTCGTTAAACACAAACTAAAAAATTGCACAGATGTAGTAAAATCCACATGGCGGATAATAAATAGTGAAACTGGAAAAGTAACAAATCGCGATACTAAGTACAGTTTAAAGATAAATGATAATGTTGTTACCAAAAACTCGGAAGTTGCGGAGGCATTCAATAAATTTTTTACAGACATTCCAGTGTCAACTACGAAATCCTTAAGTTCGTCTCCTGCTCTCGCTGAATCCTTGTTAAAACAAAATGTACCCGAGAGTGTCATCGATTTTAAGTTCGAGCATGCAACACCTCAAGATATAGTTTAAGGCTTTTAAAACCATAAAAATGAAAGCAACTGCCGACATTGATGGTATGTCGGTAAAAATTATTAGCTCTGTAATTGATGTTATTGCTGTCCACTTAGCGAATATATTTAATAATTGTGTTGATAATGGTGAATTTCCTGACCTGATGAAGCACAGTAAAGTTATTCCATTGTTGAAAACAGGTAATACAACGGATCCTACAAATTTTAGACCAGTTTCAATTTTACCGACTCTAAGTAAAATATTTGAGAAAATCATATTAAATCAACTAAAAGGTCATTTTTATGGAAGTAACCTATTGCATCATAAACAATTCGGTTTTACTCGCGGTCGTTCAACAGCTAATGCAGGTGTTGAACTTATTAAACATATCTTTGGGGCGTGGGAGGAATCACGTGATGCCTTAGGGGTTTTCTGTGATTTATCCAAAGCCTTTGATTGCGTTAATCATGACATTTTGGTCAGGAAATTACAACATTATGGAATAAAGAACTTGGCCCTGAACTTGCTAAATTCATACTTGAGTCATAGAATTCAAAAAGTCGATGTGAACGGAGAGAGATCTATGGGGTCTGTTGTCTCTATGGGTGTCCCCCAGGGATCTATTTTGGGCCCGTTTTTGTTTCTTGTTTATGTAAATGACTTACCGTACTTTGTAAAAGATACCCATGAAATTGTCTTGTTCGCGGACGATACATCTTTAGTGTTTAAAGTAAAAAGACAACAATTAACATATGAAGACGTGAACAAGGCTATTGCAGAAGTGGTAAACTGGTTTACGGTTAATAATTTATTACTGAATGGCAAGAAGACAAAATGTTTAAAATTCTCTTTGCCAAATGTTAGATCAGTGCCCACTAATGTACAAATAAAAGGCGAAAATTTGAATTTTGTTGATTTTACAGTATTTTTAGGCTTTACCCTGGATAATAAATTGCAATGGGGTCCTCACATTGATAAATTGGCGAAAAGACTAAGTTCTGCAGCATATGCTGTAAAGAAAATACGGAGTATTTCTGACGAGGCTACAGCAAGATTAGTTTACTTTAGTTATTTCCACAGTATTATGGCCTATGGCATACTGCTGTGGGGACACGCTGCCGACTGGCACAATGTATTTGTATTGCAGAAAAGGGCTATTCGCGCGATTTATCAATTGAGACCTAGAACTTCACTAAGAGATAAATTCAGGAACATTGATATAATGACGATGTCGTCACAATATATATATGAGAATTTAATGAATGTTCATAAAAATTTACACTTATTTAAGAAGAATAGTGATGTTCATAATATTAATACGAGAAATAAAGATAAGCTTGTTGCTGGTGCTTGTCGTCTAGCCAAAGTCCACAAATCATTTATGGGTCAATGTGTACGCTTTTATAATAAGGTTCCAACAGATATTCAGAATTTACCATTGAATAAATTTAAAGTCGCTATAAAAAACAAATTATGTCAAAAAAGTTATTATAGTATATCTGAATATGTAAATGACAAAAGTCCATGGGACTGAACTGCTGTTCTATACAGGTATTTACTTTTAAGATAGTAAATAGGACAAATAATGTATTAGTACATAAGACATGTTTAAAAAAAAAAAGAATTAACGTAGGCTCTGTGGGTTTCTTGCCGTTTCTTTCCCCCACAGAGAACCACCTTGGAAGCGGCGTTAATTTTCCTTCCTCTCCCACACATGGTGTCTCCTGTCTGCGCTAGGGTAGGGGTAGGGTAGTAGTTAGAGTAGGGGTAGGGTAGGGTAGGAGTAAGATAGCGGTAAGGTAGTATAGGGTGGGGTAGGGGTAAGATAGTGGTAGGGTCGGGGTAAGATAGTGGTAGGGTAGGGGTAAGGTAGTGGTAGGGTAGGGTTAAGGCAATGGTAGGATAGGGTAGGGGTAAGGTAGCGATAGGGTAGGGATAGGATAGAGTAGGGTGGGAGCAACTACCTATCACATGCAGCATGTGTGATGCACGCTCACTTAAAAGTCTGTCTGGCGGTGGCGTGGGGGCCGGGTTGCTCTTTTCCCTCAAATATATTGGACTCTTTTTCCTCTCTTTTTCCTCATATGAATTGGACGATGGCTGGGCCCTGCGTTATACTCGTGAACGGGTGCTGCCTTGGTGGACTGGCTTACTCTTGCTGTAGTTTTAGGTGGTTTTTCTTAATTATACTAGACATACCTACGAGTATATAATATAATATAGCGTTCCGGCTCTGTCTGGCATTGTCGAGCCCGGTTCGGTTGTGGTTGGCGAGGGATACGTTTATCTACAGCCATAGGGCGGTCAGCGTGTCACTGTCTGTTTCCTTCCTACTTTCCTACCCCCATCCTTTTTGACGATTGAAAGAGATATTTAATGTCCTAATCAATAAAGAAATTTTGATTTGATTTGATTTGACCTATAGAAAGAGGGCTATATTTTAAAATTAAGCAGATAAAAGGGAAATAATAATTATTAGTGTTTTATATTACGCATTTTCATTTAAAGTACTTAGACCAATATTAGTTTATCATATACTAGCACTTATTTCATTTATCAATAAGATGGTTTACTGATATATTAACTATTGTGAGTGCTCCTTGTAGGTTTAAAAATAATTTACTAAGGATAATAATGTACATTATTGAATACTACCAGATGCCCTTACGGTGAGGGGAAACATCGTGATGAAACCTTAAAATGCAAGTAATATGGTACCGTAGAATAAATCGTAATGATTATTACAGCTTTGACATATTATTATAAAACAAAACACCAAACATAGTTCAGAAAATACTTGTAATATTGATAAGTCCAATGAAATCTTGGCAAGGTCCCTCATAGCTGCAAGTCATCATTGTAACAAAGTCACGACCAGAAGCTCGTAATGGTATTGACTTTAGTCAAATAAAAACATCTTTGGCGTTAATGTCCTTGTTGTGCTCTCGCGTACGAGGGTACGGGGTTCACCCAGACCATTATCCAGGTTTTGTTACATCAGGTAATTATCATCATCTCAATGGCATCTCCGTGGCCCTGCTACCAGGGAAATCTAACCAGACTGGATCATGGTTACACATTCATTCTAATGTGCGGGTTTTATCAAGATATTTCCCTCTGCGTAAAAGCATCGGTTAGCGTTCAATAAGGTTCATAACTCAGACAAGAGTCGTTTGTACATGACGGCAGTGGGGTTCGAACCCGATAATTATCGCTTGCGAGTCGGATACCTTTATCACTAGCCCACCGACGCTCGTATAACGCTCGCTCCACTTAGCATCCTGTAGACAAGGTCAATACTTTATTGTATTGCATGACGCTTCTTTTGTGTAGATAGTATGTTCAACAAGTGCGCCACTTGGCGCTACAAGAAATACCGCATAGGAATATTAACAATAATAACAACTAAGTAAATGTAAGTTTTAAGTATCCATGAAGCTGGAAAACTGAGAAAATTTCACGAGGTAATTGAAATAACTATTAAATGCTACCATGGATATACCATGGATGCTCTCATGGATAGCTTTAGTATGATCTAAAAGACCTGGATTTGAATCCTTGAACGACCCAGGATAGAGTATCCCGGCGAAAGGCGATTGGGAGAGTCGACCCCAAATGTAAAATAATCTTGGCGTTAATGTCCCGGTTGTACTCTCGAGCATGAGGGCCCGGGGTCCGCCTTGATCATGATCCAGGAATTGGCGATCAGGTAATTACAGTGGAGTGACTATTATCTGACCTCCGTGACCCTGCTACCAGGGGAACCTGACCAGATTGGATCATGGTTACAAATTCAGTTGCCTGAATTTGCAGGGTTCATCACGATGTTTTCCCTCACCGTAAGAACATCGGTTAGAACTCAACTAATGTACATAACTCAGAAAAAAGCCCTCTTCCTCTAAAGTACCTCTCGCTTACGAGTCGGATACTCAACCGCACGGCCACCGAGCCGACCCCAAATAAAAATAAGAAAAGGCTGGAGAAAGAAGAAGATTAAATGCTACCGTGCCGCGTTGTCACGTACCTATTAGGTCTATTTCCTACTCCGTAAGGTCTAGCAAATAGACCTAATAGGTACGTGGGTCCCTCCGTTAGGTCTCCTATTAGGTCTAGTTCATAGCTATGGGCCGTTGCAAATGTGGCATCTTATTGTGTGGTGTAATTATCGCTCGGGAGAACGATAAACTGCCCTAAAAACGATTTCAATGCGGACAAAGTCGTCTGCAAAAGCTAGTATAATATAAATAAAATTGTAATTATTACTTTTCTGTATAAAAATTCAAAAATCGAAATATCTTTATTGATTAGGACATTAAATATCTCTTTCAATCGACAAAAAAGAGGGGAGTAGGAAAGTAGGAAGGAAACACACAATGACACGCTGACCACCCTATGGCCGCAGCAAACCCACCCCACGCCAACCACGACCGGACCGTGCCCGACAATGCCAGGCAGAGCCGGACCGCGCCCGATATTTTATATAGGTATGTCTAGTATAATTCAGAAAAAACACCTAAAACTACAGCAAGAGTAAGCCAGTCCACCAAGGCAGCACCCGTTCACGAGTATAACGCAGGGCTCAGCCATCGTATAGTTCAACCATATTTGAGGGAAAAGAGCGACCCGGCCCCCACGCCACCGCCAGACAGACTTTTAAGTGAGCGTGCATCACACATGCTGCATATGATAGGTAGTGGCTCCCACCCTACTCTATCCTATTCCTACCCTATCGCTGCCTTACCCCTACCCTATCCTACCATTGCCTTAACCTTACCCTACCACTACCTTACCCCTACCCTACCACTATCTTAGAAATCGGAAATGGAAATGGAAAGAATCGGCAAGAAACCCACAGAGCCTACGTTAATTCTTTTTTTTAAACATGTCTTATGTACTAATACAATATTTGTCCTATATACTATCTTAAAACAGTATACTTCTATCTTACCCGTATAGAACAGCAGTTCAGTCCCATGGACTTTTGTCATTTACATATTCAGATATACTATAATAACTTTTTTGACATAATTTGTCTTTATAGCGACTTTAAATTTATTCAATGGTAAATTCTGAATATCTGTTGGAACGTTATTATAAAAGCGTACACATTGACCCATAAATGATTTGTGGACTTTGGCTAAACGACAAGCACCAGCAGCAAGCTTATCTTTATTTCTCGTATTAATATTATGAACATCACTATTCTTCTTAAATAAGTGTAAATTTTTATGAACATACATTAAGTTCTCATATATATATATTGTGACGGCATTGTCATTATATCAATATGCCTGAATTTATCTCTTAGTGAAGTTCTAGGTCTCAATTGATAAATCGCGTGAATAGCCCTTTTCTGCAAAACAAATACACTGTGCCAGTCGGCAGCGTATCCCCACGCATTTATCTTTAAACTGTACTTAGTATCGCGATTTGTTACTTTTCCATTTTGACTATTTATTATCTGCCATGTGGATTTTACTACATCTGTGCTATTTTTTAGTTAGTGTTTAACGAAATTCGATTAAGCTGTAGCACAAACGCGTTTAAATAACTTCGAATATTGTTTAACATAGTCAGCAAATTCTACGCTTTTATAATACTCCCGTTCTGCATAGAGCTCATATAATTTATTTCTACTTTTATGTATTCCTGCTGTCGCCCAATCGCTAAACATAAGTTTGCTGTTTACTGCCTGCACCTTTGGTTTGAATATACTAATACTTTCAGTTTTTGTCATATGTAAAACTAAATTATAATATTCATTTGTATCATCACAATAATTTAAATTGGATGATTTCTCTATAATGTTATTTCTGAAATTGTTTAGACGGTTATTGTTAATTGGTACAAATTTAATAGTATGTTTTGTTTCTTTCCTCATATTAAAATTATACACAGCTAATTGACCACAATGATCGGATTGTAATTTGTTTGTTACAGACTGGCTACATGCCTGGATATCACAAAAAATTTTGTCTAGACAAATTAATGCAGTATTTGTTATTGTAGTAGGCTCTAAAAATGAGTTGATTAAATTATGACACTCAAATAATGATATTAGCCTACCAGTATATTTACAAGATACATCTTAAAGATCTATATTAAAATCTCCACAAACAACAATAATTTTATTACAATTATTGCTAACTTTAATAAGGGGTTAACCCATAATTTTCTCGAACAAATCTATTATACGCTCATTACAATAAGTCGCTCAAGTTCTATACAGGCAAAATCAGCAGTTCGTTCAACAGACAGCTTGACAATATCAGTGCGTTCCTTGAATTTTAGGCAATTACGAGTAAGTATTAGGGTACCGGTAGACGCAGCGTGGGTAGGCCTCCTACAAGGTGGACCGACGACCTGGTAAGGATCGCAGGTACCAGCTGGATGCGGAAAGCACAGGACCGGTCTTTGTGGAGATCTCTGGGGGAGGCCTATGCCCAGCAGTGGGCGTCTTCTGGCTGATATGATGATGATGGATTAGGGAACCTCCATGAATTGCCTTCCCTCTTGTAAACGAACTTGCAAGTTTATGGTTGTTAAAGCCAATGTTCAGTAATGCAAAAAATCTCTCCAAACATTCTCACCGTTCATGAATAGCTCAACTTCCAATTCTTTATTCGTCATGCCTTGGATATTTTGATGTACTAAGTTAACTATACAATTTTGTTTATTGTAATAACATTTTACTTTACGTACATCCAAAGACTTATTACTACTATTTACTAATGACTTTATGCCAGAGCAGTCCTGTATATTGTGACCAATATCAAAAGATTTACTGTTCAAATCTAACAGTGGACTGTTATATGCTGCTGATATGATACAGGACGGCTCCTTTGTCTTACATACTGTGACCCTTTTTTGTACCACTAAGGTGGCAAACAAGCATGCGGCCTGCCTGATGGTAAGCAGTCACCGCATCCTATGGACGTTTGCAAAGATACATAGTATCATCTGTTAAAACTACTTTATCTGTAAATTTATTACAGTCAAAAAAGGAAAATACGTCTTTCTGACTGCAAGTCATATTATAATAATCTGCATTACAATATTGAATGGGTCATAAACACCTGGCAGCTGGTATAACAATTGCCTTGCTCACGAAGGGCTAAGTTTTTCTGTTAGTTCATTTTGTAGGTTATTAATTGTACACTTGTGTCATTTTCAGTCTTACTGCTTAAACATATAGACGTGAAAATTAAAAATAGTTCAAAGCTGTTTCAGTTTAATAAAATATAGTAAAATAATAAAATGAGTTTCCAAGGCATGGTTGTGCTAGTGACCGGTGCCAGTTCCGGGATTGGGGCCGCTATAGCCATCCTCTTCTCCAAGGAAGGGGCCAATGTGGCCATGGTTGGGAGGAACCAGGCGAAATTAGACAACGTTGCAAAGCAATGTGCAACACCTCCATTAGTTATTAACGCCGATATTACTAAGGAAGCAGAGGGAAAACGGATTGTAGAAGATACTGTAAAGAAATACGGCAAACTAGATGTACTGGTTAACAACGCTGGCATAACGCGATTTGGATCATCCATTATGAATGGGAATATGTTAAAAACCTACGACGACATAATGAACATAAATGTGCGAGCAGTTATCAACATCACTTCCGTAGCCGCACTATATTTGGCCAAATCAACAGGTAAATCTTTATTTAGATAGTTATGTATACGATGACACAGCAAGGCTCCGATGAAACAGTTGGACAAATTAAAATAACGCTATGTTGTTATGTTATTTCAATTTTCCTTTTAAATGATGTCTGGTTTAAGCATTTTATTATTAATTTTTCGGTTATTAAATGGCATGCACACTCACTAGCGCACACAGGTTATAATCACTACACTTACAATCATTTTGATTTGGTAGGATTACATTTTCATTTAAATCCGCAGTTTATGAATACTTCGTATGGTATTACATTGTAATTATTTTGAAGTTAGACGTCTTTTAACAGGCAACCGAATTTGTAACCATGATTCATCAATCTGGTCAGGTTCCCCTGGTAGTTTTTTTTATTAGGATTACATTTTCATTTAAAAGCCTCTGTTTGCGAATGCTTCGTGTGGTACTTACTACATTGTAATTATTTTAAAGTATATACATTTTAATATGTCAAAGTTAATAATTGGTTGAAGGGGAATGTACTTTTTTAAATATTGTAATAGGTACCTGTTAAGTTTACATAAATTAATATCCAAATATTGTTATGAATTACAGCAATACATTTCCATTCTTAATTATTCAAGATCCATAACATAATGGTATTGGGTCAAAACACTTGGTTTGATATTAATATTTATTTATTTATTACCCTTGGAACAAATTCAGAAATACAGTGTTTCAGATCTTGGCATCCTAAACACAATGCTATAAAGATTTCATGTAAAGAAGTTTGAGTGTATTAACATTTTATTGAAATTACTAGTATACCTTTCTGTTTGACAGGTAATATCATAAATATATCCAGCATTCTTTCTCGCCTTGCACTGCCTGGTCAGTTGTCCTACTGCATATCCAAATCCTGCCTAGATCACTTCACAAAAGGAGAGGCTTTGGAACTCTCGGAGTATGGTATAAGAGTAAACTCTGTCAACCCAGGGCCTGTGAATACTGACATTTTTGAAAATGCTGGAGAACCAACAAAATTCTCAGATGATTCTATTAAGAACTTGAGCCCTTTGAAAAGGGTTTCAGAACCAGAGGAGATAACAGACATTGTCGGCTTCTCAGCAAGTGATAAAGCTAAGGGTATCACTGGTTCCATATATGTAGCTGATAACGGCGTGACGTTGAAGATCATTTAATTTAGGAAAATATTCTGATAACGTTATACAGTGTGTGGCCTAGAACCGGGGCAAATATTAAAAACGGAGGCTCTATAGATCACCAGTAATTTAATTATTATGGTCCCAACAAATTTAAATCAAAATTTAACATTTTGTTTTTTCTAACATATTTAATCGTTAATTAAATGTTATGCAAAGAAAACAATCATCATCATCGTCATCAGCTGCTGGACATAGGCCTCCCAATGAGCGCCAATGGGCCCTATCCTTAGCTTGCCGCATCCATCATCCACCCGCAGCCTTTTGCAAATGGTCACTCCACCTGGCTGGAGGGCGTCCTACACTACGCTTGCCGAGTCGCGGTCTCCACTCAAGAACTCGTTTTCCCCAGCGTTTGTCGGTTCGTCGGCAGATATGGCCAGCCCACTGCCACTTCAGCGTGCAAATTCTGTGCGCTCTGCCAGTCACTTTGGTTCTCTATCGGATTACTTCGTTACGAATTTTGTACTTCAGAGAAACTCCGAGCATAGCACGTTCCATAGCACGATGAGCAACCTTGAACTGGTGAATAAGCCGTACCGTAAGTGTCCACGTCTTAGCACCGTAGGTCATGACAGGTAGAACGCACTGATTGAAACACTTGGTTTTTAAGGATTGTGGTATGGGTTGTATCGTAACGGTATGTCTAGCAGTGGGTCAGGTTCAGTTGTAGAAAAAAATGCTCAGTTAGAGGTCAGTAGCAAGCTTATTTTATGAGATAAACTAACTGGAGGTCGGTAGCCGACCCCTTGAACAAAGAAAACGAAAGAATCAGGGTAGTGGGTATGATTATTCGGTCCGAAAGCTAACTACTACAATTTAAGTTATCAAAAACACTATTAAAGCAAAACAGTTAGAAAAGAGTCATATTCACGTAACCTTGTCCGGGCTGGAACACGTATTTCACTCGCGATAAAGTTTAGTCTGGCCGAAAAGAACAATTTGAAAACTGGCTGAACATCTGCGTCAGCTTGGGTTTTACGGGGAGGAAAATTGATGCAACTATGTGCATTTATTGGTGTGAAGCTTCAGGTTATGATTTGATGCAACCCATGTGCATATATTGGTTCGAGACGATCTTCTAGTAATTATTTTTCATGACGAAATAGGTAACTCCAGGTTACGATATAGACAACCTTCCAGTCCAAGGGCCGGGAATATTTTGCAAAAACCTCCGCTGCATTCTCTATCGAAGGCTCGGGTGCTCGATTTGGCACAAAAGAAGATAAAGTCTTGATAGCCAGTGGTCGTGGTCAGCCAGCCAGTTTCCGAAATGGATGTTATTAATTTTCGGACGGTCTCGTGTTCGACGGCCAAGGATATAATTCATGTCGACCTGATGAGGAATTCGATCCAGCAGTTATCTAGAATAAGAGAAGCACAAAAAAGATTAAAATCTCCTTCGACTATTAAAAATTTCCCACATGACAACATATGACAAATCCAGCGTAAAAAAACAAAAAGGACCCGCTCCAAATAAAAATGCGGGTTTATGTGTATAATTCGTATTGGAAACTATATATATAAATCAAACCCAAATGAAAGAAAAAACCTTCTGAGGCATTGGGGCCCGTCCGGATCCATAATATTTAATATAAACAAGAAGTTACGAAGGTAAGAATCCAGACACACGCCATTGCCCCCTGCTTTTCATTCGGAAACCATCATTACTTTTATCATTTGGATGTCTATATATCAAAAGGACATTCCCCAAAATTTATTAGAATCAAAACATTAGTAGAACGTAGTAATCAACATAGTCTGATATACAGAATAAACTTAATTTTCCAGGGAGGAATGATGGGCAATCAGAGCCCGAAGGGCCAAATCCAAAGATACCCATAAAAACTAATAAATATAACAAATTGAAAATAAAAAGCATCAACGTGCTACACAAAAATGTTTCTAAAAGTCCTAATAACCGTAAGTACTAACACAAGTCAAGGCAAAACCCTACATACTATTATATTCTATTTAAATTAAACACATTAGTAAAAACGTAGTTACATCAAATACAGAATTAACATATTTTCCAGTAAATCATGATGAGCAATCAGAGCCTGAAGGGCCAGATCCAAAGATGCCCATAATAAACAAATAAAGGTGGAAAAATTTAAAATAACAGTGTCAACGTGTTGAAAACAACGTTTAAACAGAAGTCCTCATAACCGTAAGTATTACATAAAGCAAAGAAAGATCCTACAGGGTGACGTGAAGACACGGCGAAGTTTTCCGAATGCCGCCCAGCCCAGCTGATCCCCCTCTTGGCCTCTTTCCTCAAAATTGCCTCTACTTAACTTGCAAGGTTTGCCCCAGATACGTATATTCAGAAACAATTTCAAGGCGAAGGCCATTTAGTCGTAAACACAGGACTCGGGTTTATGTTGGGTTAATTAATCATGGCCGTGGCATTGGCCGTGTGGTGTCCGGCAGAGTAGAATAGCACCAACCCCTTACACTCATGGGTGTCGTACAAGGCGACTAATGTTTTCGAGGCAAAAGATCAAGAGTCTCCGTAGTCTGGAAAATGGGCAGCAGCATTTTCCATTGTATTATTTAAACACTGCGATCTCCAACCCGCCTGCCAAGCGTGGAGATTATGGCAATAACCTCCCCTTTCGTGGGAGAGGCCCTAAGTCGTGCAGTGGACTGTTACGGGCTGTGATGTTGAATTAATCATGACTTTCATTTTGTCTAGATTCATTCCGAAACCTATCCGCTGCGAGGCTGATAGGGCCGGCCAGCATCCACTGCAGCTCCTCCAGCGACTTCGCCACTAGGACTATGTCATCTGCAAATCTTAAGTGCGTCAGATGTTCGCCGTTTATGTTGATGCCCTTTCCTGTCCAGCGTCTTGTACATATCCTCCAATGCATTTGTGAACAGTTTCGGGGATATAACATCCCCTTGTCTCACTCCTTTGTGCAATTGGATGGGTTTAGACTGCTGATCGGTACTTGGACAATCATGTTGGCGCCTTCATACAAGCTTTTCAGCACTTCCCTGTGACGATAGTCCAATTGTCATCGCTGTAGAGATTCCAGAACAGCCCAGGTCTCGACGGAGTCAAAGGCTTTCTCATAGTCCAAAAAAGCCAGACACAGGGGCTGATTATACTGCTCAGCACTATATATAATCTGCCTCACTGTATAAATGTGGTCTATGGTGCTATACCCTCCTCGAAACCCGGCCTGCTCTGGTGGTTGAAATTCGTCGAGTCTTCGACCGAGGCGATTCGTGATGTTCTCTTTAAAAAAAAAGAGAATTACCAAGCCCCTGTTCCACGCCTTAGGGGTTCTCCCGCAGTGTAAGTCAGAGTTGAAGAGCGTTTGTAACTCCTGTATTACAGGAGCTCCTCCCGCCTTTAGAAGCTCGGATGTGATTCCGTCTTCACCAGGGGCTTTTCCATTTTTAAGCTGCCTTAGACCCAACAAGATCTTTTCTTGGCTGATGTCCGGCAGTTCATTGGTATAGTGCCGCATTAGGGTGGCTCCAGGATCGTGGTTGTCTCTCAGATCTCAGAATCTCAGAGAAGATCTCTGACTTTGACATTACGGTTTGCCATCATGTGAGATGAGCTTCGTTAGGTGGCTCCTTTCAAGCTGCCGCATGAATACTTTGGACCCTCGGTTTCGCTCTATAGCCTCTTTAATCAGGCGTGTATTTGAGGTCCGAAGGTCACGCCGTACCATCTTTTTAATCCGCTTGTTAAGGTCTGACCACTCTGACGAAGTGCCCCGAGTGGCTTCCCGTCTTTGTGCCATTAGTCGTAGGGTCTCCTCGGGGAGTATGGATTTTCAACCCTTACGCTGTTTCTGGCAAAATTTGATGTCCTTGTCTCTCAGCGTTTCAACCATGTTGTGTAGGGCCCCGTTCACGTCGTTTGGAGTATCCATCGTGGCAAATTTATCGTCGAGAATCCGTTGGAATTTCTCGGTACCCGCTATGGTTTGGAGTGGATTTGGTCGGAGCGTGGACTTCATCAAACGGTTTCTTTCATTGATCCTGATATTAAGAGACGCTCGGACAAGGCGGAGATCAGACCCGGTATTTAACCTATTGATCACGGAGACATCTCTAAATATTTGCTTTCTGTCCATCATAATGAAGTCGATCTCGTTTCTGGTCACACCGTCGGGGCTTCGCCAAATCCACTTCCAGTGTGGCTTCTTCTTAAAAAATGAATTCATTAAGAAGAGTCCCTCCTTCTCGAGGTAGTTGACCAGCATTTGGCCCCTGTGGTTCCTTACTCCATAACCATGTGGCCCTACTCTAGATTTGCCTTTTAAGTCGCCCATAACCACGTTGAAGTGAGTCTTTGTGGTGGCTATGCAAGGCCTTGGATGTGACTTCGTACATTTCTTTCACTTCCACAACAATAGTTCCGCTCAACTCATTCAGAGTTCATTCTACATCGTACTTGTTCGGAGCTACTCGGAACGTCTCGTTGACCTTTTATGGGTTGAGTCGGCTAATATTATCTTATGCCCTGTACCACGACATTAACAATGTTAGCGATAATATCGTTTTGCAATAATCACTGATTATGAATCATAACTTTAAATTCTTATTGTATGTAATACATGGGTTTTGGTTAACTAAAATCTTTTCAGAAAAAATACTAATGCTCTAGAGTCTCTATTTTCTATATTAGCCCCGGTTCTAGGCCACACACTGTATTTGTTTACTGACCAAATTATATTTGGTCAGAGCAACAAAGGGGCGCCATGCTGGATCAAATTCGTACTAAATTGCCAGCCACATATAAATGTTTGTGGCAGTGTTACAAGGAGCCCACCAACCTTGTACACAAGGGCCACCTCCTGCACTCCGTGGTCGGCAGCCAGCAAAGCGACCCTCTCGGGCCGGTCATTTTTAGTCTCGCGATCCACCGCATTATCGAAAAATTAAATTCTAAATTTAACGTGTGATAACGGGACAATGGGACTCTAGGAGGTGAAGCGAGCACAGTATTACAGGGTCTACAGCTCCTCATTCGAGAGTTCAGTGCCATAGGCCTGGAGCTGTATTTTTCGAAGTGTGAGCTGTTTATCTCTGAAACTTGTCCGACGCCTGACGCTATTTCTACTGCTTTTAGCGCTTTAGCTCCTAACATCACAGTCGTCGGTAAGTCCTTGCTTCACCTTCTAGGCAAGGAATCTTTGTTGATTCCTTCCAAAATTTTGTTTACAAAAAAAAATACAAAATTTTAATGATATTTCGGACCGCCAACTCCAAATCAACAGCCACATACATGGCTTATGTCATAATTAAATACTGTTTATTTGTTCCTAAAATTATGTACATTTTGCGGTGTTGTCAGCTGTGGAAACATCCTGCTCTTTTAGAGGTCCTAGACAACACCGTGAAACAAACTAAGTGTTCCGTTATAAATTTAAATTTTGACACTTCCTCCTGGGACCAGGCATCATTGCCTATTTGATATGGTGGTTTGGGCACTCGAAAAGTGTCGAGTGTTTCTCTGCCAGAATTTTCGTCCTCGGTGAATAGCTCGCAGTCCCTAGTAAATAAGATTTTGTCAAAACTAGGGACCGACCAATTCGACATCGACCAATTCTGCAGAGCGTGCTCGCCTCTTGGCAGCTGGCGAGTGGGAGTCGTGTCTCTGGCTACAGGCAATGCCCTCTAAGAACATTGGCACTGTACTCGGCCGTGCCACGTTTAAGATTGCCACGGCCCGTCGTCTTGGTGTACCCTGTAGCGCTCCTCATCAATGCCGCTGTGGTCGTTCTGTAGACCGCTCGGCCACCACGGCTTGTCTTGCGGCAAGAGCGCTGGTCGCATTCCTCGTCACGCGGAATTAAACGATGTGATCCGCCGGGCCTTTACCACTGCTGGTGCACCCGCGGTGCTCGATCCAATTGGGTTAGCCCGCGATGATGGTAAGAGGCCCGATGGAATGACACTCACTCCCTGGAAGCTGGGACGGCCTCTGGTATGGGATGCTACTTACATCGATACCCTTGAGCCGTCCCATCTTCCAGTGACCGCGTGTCAGGCTGCGACGTGCTGCCGCAGCTGAAAACGCTAAGTGGCGACTACATATTTGCGAGGGGGCCGTGGGGACCAGGCGCACATTCCTTATTCCGGGAGTTATCTAAGCGCCTGGTCCAAATTACAAATCACCAGAAGGCTGGCCTCTTCTTAAGTCAGCGTTTAAGTCTTGTTATTCAGCGGGGCAACGCGGCCAGCCTTCTAGGGACCTTGTCGAATTCGGGGGACCTGGGTCAAGTTTTTTATCTTTAGTTTAGTTAGAATTAAGGTTTTTGGTGTTAGAGTAATGCCCGATTTCACCAACAATCCCTAAATTTTAAGTGACACTTAACGTATTTTAAGGGCCACTTAAAAGTAATTTCGTTTTCACCAATGTTTAAGGGTTTCCTAACGTCTTAAGTGACCCCCTAAATTTAGGAGGCCAAATGTTGGGCCCTTAAAATGTCATGTTTTTGCTTAAAAAATAGAACGATATTTAGAATATCCAGATAACACCTAGAAACTACTTCCCATTTCTATTTAGGATCGGCCTCGCTTTCTTTTTTCTACCATTATTACTCGTAAATGTAAGGAATAAGCAAATAAAATAGATATACAAAGCAAACAGCGCGAAAAGATTATTACCACAAAGAAATGTCAAATCAACAGTTTTTTTTTACAAATACGTACTACGCTCATACAGCCATGTTATACATTTTCCCCCGTCATTTTACACAATCGACATTTTAAATATCAAAATTACTAATTTTAGTTATGTTGTTACCTACGTGTTTTAATATTATTTTGTAATATTTTAATTAAATAGTGTGTTAAATCATGTCAAGAAAATTTTACCGGCATAATTACGGTTTTTGAAATCACTATTTGTCACTTAGGTAAGTGTCACCTAGAGAAGTGCTCCATAAGCTGGTGAAAATGAATTTAAGATAAGGAACGGCTTAGGGGATACCTTACGATAAGGATGCCTTAGTAAGGGGATACTTTAGGACTGGTTGGTGAAAACGGGCATAAGGCTTTTTTTAATGTGTTTCAATGTTTTGGTTAATTGTATTATATCGAATAGTATTATATTGTATCGATATCTGAATAGTTTTCTACAAAGATGTGTTTTAGACTAGAAATGTTTTCATTAAATAATAGTCGAGTCCAGTTTATATTATTATTATATCACTACCAAACCAGGGATGTATTTTTGAGCACTCATTATAAGTGATGGCAGAAGTCATCTTAAAGCAAGTGATATGAATGAGATAACAAACGCCTTATCATTTCAAACTGTACTGCTAATAAACACAGACGTACTTCTTTTTGTAATTATTTAAATGAAATTATAAAAATGAGTTTCAAAGACAAAGTGGTGCTTGTGACCGGTGCCAGTTCTGGCATTGGGGCCGCTACAGCCATACTCTTCTCCAAGGAAGGAGCCAATGTGGCCATGGTTGGGAGGAACCAGACCAAACTAGATAATGTGGCGAAGCAATGTGCAATACCCCCACTAGTTATTAACGCCGATATTACTAAGGAAGCTGAGGGCAAACGGATTGTAGAAGATACTGTAAGGAAATACGGGAAACTCAATGTACTCGTTAACAACGCTGGCATGACGAAATACGGAGCATCCATTTTGAATGGAAAAATGTTAGAAATATACGATGAGATAATGAATGTAAACGTTCGAGCTGTTATCAACATCACTTCTGTAGCTGCACCGTATCTTGTCAAAACAAAAGGTAACATTTTAGCTTCTATATTATAAATAAAAAATAGTTTGAGGTAATTTCTGTTTTGTTTTGATATGATTCTGTTGATACTTGCGAGCTTTTATGTAGCTTCACATTATATTTGGCATTTTTTCGAGTCTTAAGAGCCCATGTATTCGTCGCCGCTTACAAATCGCGTACGCGTCGCATCCACCTAGTCACCGCGTAGCGCCCTAACAAGAATCGCGTTTGATATTGGCGCGGACGACGCGGTAACGCGGGCGTGACGCGACGAATGCGCGGGCGCGACGCGAGGGCTGCGCGATTGTTTACCAATAATAAAATAAGTTTTCTATCATTTGTATAGAAACCAAAATTGCATAAGCATTTGGAACAAATTGTGCAGAAATCGCGTACATCTGTATGGGCTCGTCGTGTATTTTTTTATATAATTACGCCTTTAACTTTCCGACAGGTAATATCGTCAATATATCCAGTATCGCCGCGTATATGGTGCCTTCACATCCTGATCGGTTGCCCTACTGCATGTCTAAATCCAGTATTAACCACTTCACCAAAGGAGTTGCTTTAGAACTCGCTGCACACGGTGTCAGAGTGAACTCCGTCAACCCTGGACCGGTTGACACCACGTTCTTAGATAATACCGGGGCAGATATTAAGAACTATCATATATTCAAAGAGTTGACTCCTTTAAAAAGGATTTCGGAGCCACAAGAGATAGCTGACGTCGTTGCATTCTTAGCGAGTGATAAAGCCAAAGGCATTACCGGTTCCAGTTTTGTAGCTGACAACGGCATGGTCATGAAGAGTTATTAATTTTGCAAAAAAACACCTTGTTTTTAAGTTAAACTAAGCATCAAACTCGGAAGATTTTGGTAAATTAAAACCCTATTGGTGAACTATGTGACTTTTACTGAGTTTTTGACCCAGTTAGATCAGAATTCCTCAAAGCCAACAATACCAGCTTGTTAGATAAATATATGAATAGATTACCAGCGTCAATGGAAAGCCTTCTTATATTATCTCACTTCTTTACTTTCGCCAGCTAGATTGATTGGCTGTCTTATTTCTTGGTCCTAAAAGGGTTAAACGACCCAAATCACTAGATATAAACAATGTTTTCTAATATCATTTAAGAAGATTCACAAGATATAGCGCCTTGAATAGGCATGTGGAATGGAATATTTATTATTCTTATCTAGCAACAATAAGCCAGACATCGTGATTGCAATTAAATAATGATAACAATTCTCCTAAGTGCAGTAGGAGTTAATTGATCGTTGTCAAGGTAACACAATCATTATTATCCACCTTTTTCATTGGCATAAGGTAAATATTGATTACTAGCTTCTCCAGCGACTTCATCGTGAATAAGTAAACCATAGGGCATGGTTTAAGTGACAGATTTTTCTAAAATATCCGTCACTTAACTTACTTACGACGATCAACTGCAGAACCATTGGTCCCCTAGTCACAACAATCGGCCAGGTGGATTATTACCTCTTTTAACCTTCTTCATCTGCAAGAGGCCTAGCAATGAAATAACGTCACTAAAGGGCGCCACAGATTGACAGTTCGCCGGAAGATATCAGTCTATCAGTTAATCGTCAGTTCGGACTGACGACTAATACGAACTGAGAGTGTGTGGCCGCTTGACAGATATCGGCCGGACAGTCCTTGGCCTTGACGCCAAATAAACACACATTAGGAGGTAGTCGGCCGGCAGCTTGTCTACCGTCAGTCGAGCGCCTTCAGTTTTACAAAAAACTGCCGACTTACAACTGCTAGTGTGTAGTCGCAGACGTCGCAGCAGGCCATTGCCGGCAGGCAATAATCGCATTAGCGTGTAGACGTTATTGGCCTAGGACGGCAGGCCGCCCGATACGAACAGATACTGCAGGCAGATTGTTAATGTGTAGGACCCTTAAGGCGGTTGCGAGAGCCAACGCCTTACGGCGCAAGGATGCTGACGACGGGGTTAGGGAAGAAAGAAGAATATAAAATAGTACCCTGGCAGAAGCCGCGACTAATCGCTTGGATGATAATTATATAAATCATAAACAACGTAGTAAAAACCATACCACATTACTTACTTCAACTTCTTCCTTTTTCAGGCTCATAAATTCATTTTGTGGCAAGAGGCAGCAGGGAAACGTTTTCATTTAATATAATAAAATACTGTGTTCAGTTAATTTTTATAATTTTATATTATAAATACATCATATTCCTATAATAACCAGGGTACAGTTACTTATTTATTTACACGTGTTTGTCTATTTACAGAGTTAGTACTTATCTGTCAGACCGCGATAAACTTCAAAACTACTAAACCTTTTTTGAAAATTCTTTTACCGATAGGAAACTTTACTCTTCCCATAAGAGCTTTACTCTTCCCAAAAGTCTGCTGCGATGGCAACATCCGTGTCTGCCATGGCGTTAGGGAATTAATGTCAGTTGAACAGTCAACTATTACCAGGTCCCAGGTTCTTGTTTATATTTGTATGGCTGACTCATTTATCTTGCCAAGAGAAATGGCGCGAGCCGTTAGCAGTCACACTAAACGGAAAGTGCCGGCGCCAGACGGAATCACGAATGAAGACCAAAGACACCTGCCGGGGAGATGCCTGGTCGCGTGAGCCGGGATCTTCAATTCCATCTTAGGCACAGGCCACTACACAGAAATATGGATAATTGGGAGAATAATGACATTGCTGGAGCCCGGAAAGAACCGAAGACTCTCCTTCAGCCAACGACCGATTAACTCACAGCGAGAAGCTGTTTGAGCTTCTGTTCCTGCGAAGACCGCACCCTTACATCGAGCTACGGGAAGAGCAGTTTGGCTTTAGCAGTAAGCACTCTACGAGTTTGCACTACACTCTCACCCATAGCACAAGCTTTGCTTAGTTTGGGGCTAGATGGCGCTGTGTGAAGTTGTCCACGAATATTTATTATTTATTATTATATATTAGTTCCGGCTGACGCGGGTTCTTCAGTACCTAACGACAGAGCGCAATAGGGGTCGCTACACCGTCGGAGTTTTTTTGGACATCTTAAAGGCTTTCGACAGGCTGTGACACATCGACCTACTATATAAGTTGGTTACGAACATCACTATCCCGACGATGCTCACCAAACTTACCGCCTCCTCCTAAGAAATAGGAAATTTGCCGACGAAGTTCAGACGAAGAAGACAGTTCGCTGCAGTAGTGCCCTAGGGCAGCAGCTTATCCCCGGTCCTGTATGGGGTCAACACCTTTGACATACCGACGCTGGAGGGCCTGGGAAGGACATACTGCTGTCACTGTTCGCCGATGACAGTACCTACTCCGTCTCTTCTTGCCGCGCCACACTAGCCGCTGCCAAGATCCAACGCCTCCTTGACATCCTACCTGAGTGGCTGGACAAATGCCAACTGACAATAAATGAGGAGAAGACGGTCGCCTTATGTACAGGCCAACAACGACAGCTTTCACCTCCACTGCAGTTAAGGGGCCAGGAGCTGCGCCGAGAGTATCTACTCTATTCGCTACCTCGGCTGCCATATAGACCGGTCGCTACACATGGTGCCACAGGTCAAACACGCCGTAAGGCCGCGCGTTCGCTTCTACGATCGGTCTTATCATCACAACTACCTCTCCGCACCAAGACGAGGATTTAAAAGACGTACGTCTGGTCCCGTCTATTGAATGCCGCCCCGCATGATTCGCTTTTGTCAGCCACTCAGAGCCACCCTCTACAAGTAGAACACATCGTACGCCATATCGTTGGTGTCGGGCACTATATACGAAATTACATCATCGCACGCGACCTGCGAATGACGTCCGTGGACGCGTTCGCCCATCAATAGTAGTTGCTCAACAATAGTTTATATAAATTCTCTATTAAAACTGCACATTGTGTCCGTAACCGAATTTCCGTAGAGTTCGCTGATTCGGAGGAATTGGGGCTGCGTAGTCATCAGCTTACTTACACCGCAGCTACGTACAACATTGACAAACAACCGACTAACTACTTGTATACATGGGTAGCGGGAGTTCCAGCACTGGAAATGCACAGTCCCAACGCTGGAACAGCGAAAATGTGTGCTAAAAGTGCGGCCAACCCGCACTTTGCCGAAGCCCAACAATATTCTATTCATTCCATAGGGTTTTTATCATAGGTAAACGTTCAGGCGTGCCTATAATGTAAACATTTGTAAATGGTAATGCGAGTTCTGTGTTAAAAATCATCTATTACATGAAGGGTGTGAAAAATCTGACCTTTTTATTTGAAAAATAAATACGTCATATCTGTGTGTTTTATTTTAATATTGAGATCACAAAAACAGGCACGAAACATTAAAAAATGTTTTTCAGTTTTACATTATTTTTATTTTCTCTATAGTGGTTCCGTGTGGTATCCGACAGAGTAGAATAACACCAACCCTTTTTATAAGGCACTTTTGTATATGGGAGCATGATATTTAAGTATTAGGTTTTCAAACTATTTAGGGCTAACGACATTAGGTCTTCTGTTATTTAGGATGAAAAAATTAGGACAATGACCGTTAGGAGTAACGTTATTAGGTCAATCGACATTAAGACATTCGATACTTCTAGGATTTTAAGCTTAATAATAAAAATTAGGACAAAAAAATTTTGAACATCCACTAGAGACCCAATTTAGAACCACTGGCTGGCTGACCGAAGGGATTTTGGATCTGTAACGACATCTATCGAAAGAACGTGTGATTCCTCACCTCGCAATCACACGCCAGAGCATCTTAATTGCTCACCGTATCGCCTGATTGACTACGCCATATAACGTCAGCTTCAGTGTTTTTCGCTTCGGTATGTCTTCAAGTATCGGGACGAGCACTGTCTATTATTTCAATAGAGAAACTCAGCAACTTAACATCATTACGTGTGCATGAATAGAAGGTTGCCAAGCATCCGCAGATAGAAGACGCTGAGTGCTGTCTATTCCTACATCGCGCTATTGAAGTGTTGCAACTTCCGCAATATAAATACTACTTTCGACTATTTCTGACGTTCAACTATTGGTCCTCTGGTCACTACACCCGGCTAGGCCAATAATTACTCTTTTCCATCTTGTCCAACTTCGTTTGCCAACATTGGCGGCTACCTAATACCTTCACAGCCAAAACTCCCGTGTATGTTCTACCGGTTATACAATGCGGATTGTTCTGAATCTTTTGATCTAGTTCAGACTCTTAAATTCATTTTATGGCAAAAGACAGCAGGGAAACGTTTTAGATTATTAGAATAAGATACTATGTTCAGTTACTTATCATTTTATTAGATGACTGGCACATTTTAAATTGTATATTATCTAAGTAGGTACATCTTATTTCTATAATAACCAGAGTACAGTTATTTATTTATTTACACACATTTGTCTGTTTACAGAGTTTGTAGTTATCTAAACTTCTAAACCGCTTTCGAAAATTCTATAATTACTAGAAAGCTACACTATTCCCATAACTTTATGTTTCAGAAAAGTAGCAGTATCCAGTGGAAAAGTCTGATGTGGTGACAACATCCGTAGTCGACTTAGCGGATAAGTCTCGCCTTTGCTGGTTTGGTCACAACTAAACGTGGAAAATAGGTGCCTGTACCTGCCGGTATCAGGAAAGAGGTCCCGCTTAAGGCTCAAGAAGCGATGGATTGTCATCGCAAAGTTGCGAGAGCCAATCGTTTACAACACGAGGAAGCCCAAGACAGGGCAAAGTGGAAAAGAATAAGTTGGAAAGCAGACTTTAGCAGAAACCGGGACTGACTGCTGGAAGATGATGATGGTCCCTTGAAAAAATCATCCGGCTAGTAGTTGCAGATTTTCGGTTTGCAGAAAACTGAGGCAGTCAAAAGAGAAAATATTGGACTGTTTTTTGTTTATTTGTAATGCTTAAACTCAGAACCTTCTTTACCGACCTATAGAAAGCTATTTTATCAGCGAGTAACAGTGGCTACATAGCTATTCCAAAAATTCAATGTGGTTTCCACGGGACCGGGTTTGGGACGTAGTAAGTGCCCGAATAACGTTCAGTAAGTCGCAGTCAAGAAACTAATCATTTATAATAAATTTATATTTTGTTGATAGTAACTCAATAATAACTTGATACTTTAAAAAAATCATGCCTTAGGCAATCAACGACATACCATTATCAGATAGATAGATGGAGCCAGTGATACCCTTCGCTTTATCGCTTGCTAGGAACGCAACAACATCTGCTATCTCCTGCGGTTCTGATATCCTTTTCAGAAGGGTTTTGTCTATCATCGCATCAAATGTGTACGCTGTCACATCAGCGTTTTCCAAGAAATCCGTGTATACTGGTCCTGGATTAACCGAATTCACTCTGATACCATACGCGGCGAGTTCTACCGCTACTCCCTTGGTAAAGTGGTCCAAACTGGATTTCGACATATAGTATGGCAACCATTCTGACGATGCAGGCACCCTGATAGAAGATATACTGGACATGTTGATGATATTACCTGTCAACAAAGATGCAGTGTTATAATAAAGAAATAGTCCCAAAAAAGTAATATAACCATACAATATATAAGCAACCTGTTCCACTCACGAGTGCTAATCGAAGCGACTACCGTCTCAAAGCTAGGACCAGAAAACAGTAGCGTACGAGCAGATTATGTCTATTAATGCCCTGCAATTAAGCGTTATGATAATTCATCATAGCAAGACGTATTTATTAAAGATGTGCCCCAAATTCTCAATTTAACACGAAAATTGTCAATATTGTAGATACAATTTTTATTTCGAGTGTTACCGTCGTTGTCATCACCTCAGTTACAGGACATCCTCTTTTGAACCATCCATCCATACCGCCCCATCGACTATTGGTTCTGCGAGTTACATGGACTGCCCATTGCCACTTAAGTCCTACAAATCTGGTACCATGTTCGATGATGGTAACCTTAGTTCTGCTACGGACATCATCATTTCTGATCCTATGATGTCCATAACGTACCAGCAAGTAATCAGGAGGATATCTGATCCTGACATTTACTTTTTATTGTTATTGTGTTTGTACTTTACCCATATCTTATTTTCGCGTCTAGCAAAGATAAGATTGACGATGGGGCGAGCTCACCCAGAAGATGTTTAATTAATACTTGTGGACGCGGCGCGACTTCGTTTACGTACACCTATTTTACCCCTATCTATCTTTTTTTCCCAACTTCTAAATCTTTCACGTGACTCTGTACATTGTTGAAAACCGGATTATAATACGTTCCGTAGTTTAAAAGATCTAAGCGTACATAGTTAGATACATAGGGACAGACGGCGGTAAGCAACTTCGTTTTTTTATTATATTTGTCTTATCAACATTATCGGGAGGATTAATTAAGGAACGAAACAGTTCTTTTAATATTTTATAGCAATAACCTTGTGGTAAGGTAAATTCAAAAGACGCTATTATAAATTGAGGTTGTAAATAGAGAAAAAAATCATTACCTTTCGTTTTGGCAAGATGAGGTGCAGCTACGGAAGTGATGTTGATAACTGCTCGCACATTTACGTTCATTATGTCATCGTAGGTTTTTAACATTTTTCCATTCATAATGGATGATCCAAATCTCGACATGCCAGCGTTGTTAACCAGTACATCTAGCTTCCCGTATTTCTTTACAGTATCTTCTACTATCCGTTTTCCCTCTGCTTCCTTCGTAATATCGGCGTTAATAACGAATGGAGGTGTTGCGCATTGCTTTGCAACGTTGTCTAACTTTGCCTGGTTCCTCCCAACCATGGCCACATTAGCCCCTTCCTTGGAGAAGAGGATGGCTATAGCGGCCCCAATCCCGGAACTGGCACCGGTCACTAGCACAACTTTACCTTTGAAACTCATTTTAAATATATATTTCGTCCGTCTTTTTGCGTTAACGATCAGAATCGAAATAAAAAATAATTCGTGTATCATTGATATACCTCTTGCGATAACGTCTACCATACATATTCTATCTACAGGATGAAAATAATGCCACAGTGCAATATGTGCCTGATTATTCCTATCTAATGAAGATAACAAACAAAAATGGAAGATGAAGTGTTACCTTTTGTACAGGATAGATCCTATCATTTCGTGGTTTCATCAAACAATTTGTCCAAGTCCAAAAAACATTAAATTTAGCATAATGACTTTACTATAGAATAATCTAAAATCGAATTAATAATATATATAACTAATACCAACCCAATATAATCTATACGTCCCTTGCTAGTACGATCCTAACCATACTGTATGGTTTTAAAAAATATCATGCCAATTCTCGTGCTTGTGATATATATCGAAAGTAGATATATATCGGAAAAAAAACATGGCGGATATCGAATGAAAACAATTTTGTTTATTCTCGCGTTATCGACAGTGATAAATATCGATTGCTAGCCTTCGACATATCGAGTAGTCGTTAGTAGATATAATTGTCAACATGATATTTTTCATTTTGTTGTAAATTTTTGTATGTTTATCTTATATTTGTATAAGAATTTGCTTGTTTTTTAAGTCTTGGGCAATGTTCGCCCATCTGGACTTTGGTTACTTTTTTAGTGAAAGTAGCGGAGAATTTTCCCGAGCGCAACCCTGCGTCTGCCTCTACTAACTGTATTATGTGTGTACTACTGTAATATGTTTATTTATTTTCTCCATTTTATTAATCAATAAATTTTATCAAAATTAGCTTTTAATTTTTTAATTAATTTACATAAAAATTATTTATTCAAAAATATATAATTTTTATCTTTGATTAAGTTCAGTTTTTGTGTATTTATACATATTTTTGTATAATTTTTGCAGTCAAGATGGGGGTGATAGGACAGCCGACAAGCTGCTGTAATTGGTCCCTCGAAGAGCACTGCTGGTTTGATCTTCGTGATTTGTTGTCTTTCGATGTCCCGCCGTAATCTGCGTACCCTTAATCTTAAGCTATTCTTCTTCTATTTTCTACTTACGTCCTGTCGCAAGCAGCGTATTCGTAATTTTCGGCTAGTCTTCTTATGTTGTCCATCGAAGTCCTGTCGCAACCCGCTTACACTATCAGCTATTCTTCAACTCTTGTCTTTCTGCTATTCTTCTTAATTTTCCTTCGATGTCCTATCGCATGCAGTGTACCCGTATTTTCTGGCTATTCTTCTTATGTTGTCCATCGAAGTCCTGTCGCGACCCGCCTACACTATCAGTTATTCTTCAATTCTTGTCTTTCTGCTATTCTTCTTAATTATCTTTCGATGTCCTGTCGCAAGCAGCGTACCCGTAATTTTTGGCGATTCTTCTTATGTTATCCATCAAAGTCCCGTCGCAACAAGCCTACATTGTTAGCTATTCTTCAACTCTTGTCTTTCTGCTTTTTCTCTTAATTTTTCTTTGATATCCTGTCGTAAACAGCAAATTCGCAACCTTCAACCGTCCGTTCTTATTATTTATGTCGTCTCTCGAATTCTTGTCTTATCGCAGCAGAATACCCGTAACTTTCCAAGTAACGTAGTGTACCCGTACCTTTTAGCTGTTTTTCTTAATGTTGTCCCAACATGGCGCCCGTAGCATACCCGTAACATTCAGCCATTCTTTTAATGTTGTACCTCAGTCGGTGTCCTGCTCATTAGAGCTATTCCTTTGTTCCGGTGTAATGTCGAAATCGGCCACTCAGCGGCTGTCAGCTATTCTTTTACTAAATAATTATAGGGGTTTTTAAGTTAACTTTTAATTCAAAAAAATTTATTAATTAACTAATCGATAATTAATGTAAAAATTGGGATAAAAACTTTTTGACCGCGGATTATTGTTTATTGATGTATCCCAACACTACATGAATTTTTTTGTTCCTTAATATTCATATTTTATATATTTAAATAATTTTTTTGTTATTATCTCAGAGTTACCGCACGCGGCAGCCGGACTACCCGTTTTTGGCTCTATTTTCAGGGCTCTGTAAAAATTATAAATAATAAAGATACAGTTCCGGGAGTCCAGACTTTTTTTTAGCAAATTTCGTGAACTTTTCAGATCTTTTTTCGAATTTCAAAAACTTAGAAAATTTTTCGAGATATTAAAAAAAACCAAACCCTCATTTTTTTTTTCACTTAATTGTTTTTAACTTTTGTAATTTTTTTCAGCGCCTTTTCGGACCTTTCCTTAAACTTTCTAGTTGACAATACGAATCGAATGACACCTTGGTCGTAATTTTCTGAGACTACTGAAAATTTTTATAAAAAAGGTACATGTGAACCAGACTACCACTTCGAAGAAGCTTTTTATATTTTAAATTGTTTTATATTTGCGTATTAAACTAACACACTGTAAAAGTAATAAATGTAATTTGCAGTAGAAAAATATTTTTATCTTTATTACAATATTTATGGCAAGACTAGGTATAATAAACAACACAGTGATGGAGACAAAATAAGGTACATTTATATACCACATTGCTTATTTCAACTACCGTCATTTTTCAGGTTCATAAATTCATTTTATGGGAAAAGACAGCAGGGAAACGTTTTCATTTAGTAGAATAAAATACTATATTCAGTTACTTGCCTTTTTATTAGATTAATTTTACATTATCTAAGTACATTAATTAATCTTAATCCTACTGAACCAGTGTACAGTTACTTATTTATTTACACATGTTTGTCTGTTTACGGAGTTAGTAGGTATCTGTCTGACCGCAATAAACTCCAAAACTACTACAGCAGTATTCGAAAAACTCAGAAACTACTTAACCAATAGAAGGCCACTTTATCAGCGTGTAACATTGGCTACATAGCTTTTCCCGAAATTCAATATGGTTCCCAAGGGAGCGGGTTTGGAATGTAGTAAGTGTCTAAATTTTACGGTCAAGAACAAATAATTTATAATATTAAAATATATATGTACTAGCGTAAGTAAATAATAACTCTAGTTCTTAAAGAAATCAAAATCTACTCAACCCCAAACCATTATCGACTAGATAGATGGAGCCAGTGACACCCTTGGCTTTATCGCTTGCTAGGAAAGCTACAACATCTGCTACCTCCTGTGGTTCTGATATCCTTTTCAGAGGGGTACTCTCTTTGAACGCATCATATGAGAACGCTGTCACGCCTGCGTTTTCCAAGAAATCCGTGTACACAGGTCCTGGATTAACCGAGTTCACTCTGATGCCATACGCGGCGAGTTCCACCGCTACTCCCTTGGTAAAGTGGTCCAAACTGGATTTCGACATGCAGTAGGGCAACCGTTCTGACAACGCAGGTACATTGGTAGAGGCTATACTGGAGATGTTGATGATATTACCTGTCAACAAAGATAGACTGTTATTATAAAGATACCGTCACGAAAAACTTACAAAAACATAAAACATATGACCAACCCGTTCCACCCACGAGTGCTTCTTGAAGCGACTATCGTTTTAAAGGTAGATTAGCAAGGACCAAAAAGCAGGAAGCAGCGTGAAAGCAGATTACGCAGATTTTACGTCTATTTTTTGTGTACGTATTTAATAGAGAAGTGCCCCAAATTCTCAAATCAGCACGAAAATTGTCAAAATTGTACATCAAATTATTTTTCGAATTACCATCATCAGCCATATGTCATCCTTTGGACTAAGGACTACTGAACACAGACCTCTGAGTCTGCGTCTCTTGCATCCATCGGCCCTCTCCGACCTCGGTCTGACCATTTCGTGAGGGGCAGTCTCACGCTGAAATTGCCGGTGCGTGGTCGCCACTGGAGAGCATATCGCCGCAACCACTACATGGACTGCCCATCGCCACTCAAGTTTTGCGACTCTGGTACCTTATACGATGATGGTAATAGTTCTGCTACGGATATCATTATTTCTGATCCTGAACCTTCGAACGTACTTGACATTTACTTTTTATTATTAGTATGTTTGTACTTTACCCATATATTATGTTAGCGTTTAGCAAAGATAACATGTTTATTCACTACTTGTCTTATCAACATTATCAGGTGGATTTATTATCGACCGTAATAGTTCTTTAACCGTAATAACCTTGTGGTTAGGTAATATTATTCAACAGACTAAATAGTGAAATGCTCACTAATACCCAAAGGGCAATGGAAAGAGCTATGCTCGAAGTTTATTTGCGCGATCAAATCAGAAATGAGGAGATCCGCAAGCGGACCAAGGTCACCGACATAGCTCTAAGGATTGCCAGACTAAAGTGGCAGTGGGCTGGGCACATAGCTCGAAGAACAGATTCCCGAGGGGGCTATAAAGTTCGCGAGTAGCGACCACGTATCGGAAGACGCAGCGTGGGTAGGCCTCCTACAAGGTGGACCGACGACCTGGTAAGGATCGCAGGTACCAGCTCGATGCGGAAAGCACAGGACCGGCCTTTGTGGAGATCTCTGGGGAAGGCCCATGCCCAGCAGTGGGCGTCTTCTGGCTGATATATAAATAGAGAAAAAAAAGAATTACCCTTCGTTTTGGCAAGATGAGGTGCGGCTACGGAAGTGATGTTGATAACTGCTCGCACATTTACGTTCATTATGTCATCGTAGGTTTTTAACATTTTCCCATTCATAATGGTTGATCCGTATCTCGTCATGCCAGCGTTGTTAACGAGTATATCTAGTTTCCCATATTTCTTCACAGTATCTTCTACTATCCGTTTTCCTTCTGCTTCCTGAGTAATATCGGCATTAATAACGAATGGAGGTGTTGCGCATTGCTTTGCAACGTTGTCTAACTTCGCCTGGTTCCTCCCAACCATGGCCACATTGGCCCCTTCCTTGGAGAAGGTTATGGCTATAGCGGCCCCAATACCGGAACTGGCACCGGTCACTAGCACAACTTTGCCTTGGAAACTCATTTTAAATATATATTTATTTGCCCGTCTATTCGCGTTAAAATTCAGAATTGAAATAACAAACAAAACATTATCTGTGTAATTTATATAGTGTGCCATCGTTTATTTATTTACAAGTGTTATGCCGTCCGTCCTTCGATAAGATAATATTATCCGTTTTCGCAATATTGTGAAACCAGACATAATATACAGTACATCTACAGGATGTAAAGAATTCCACAATGCAATATGTGCCTATCGCGACTTTATTCTGATTATTCCTATCTAATGAAGATAATATGGTTATGGAATATAAAATGCTTTACTTTTAAGCTGATTTAACCCTATTAATTCTTGGCATAACTAGTCCAAGCAAACAACTTTGAATTAACCATAATTACTTTTCAGTAGAATCTTACCCAACCCAATAATTACTACATTTTCCCTACTAGTGTGATCCTAACCATACCGTATAGTTTTAAAGTATAGGTATCTATTGGATTTCTCGATTTCATAATAATTGTGCAATAGGTAATATCTGAAGTACAACGATCTGTTTATCTTTTAGCAAGTAGGTAGACAATGACAACGCAGTAATTTTGTATGATTACGTAACTGCCTACCTCACCGTTCGTTCAGAAATTCTCAGTTATTATACTTGTATATGTTAGGTACAGACCTAACCTAGTAGTATAATATTTCTTTTTGATAGTTGTAACGTAAGGAAAGTATTAAAACTCAGAAAGAATTTATTAACAGATAGGTACTGAATATTCAATTGTTACAGTTTATCGAAAAATTAAGGTAGTCGGCTTAATGGTTAATTTTTTTTTGTGTCAGGCTACAGGGGCCCATAGATATAATACATATAACATACAAAATTATAATAACAACAAACAATACATTATAGCCAAACAAATTAATATAACCTATACAACAATACCACTTAAAAAATTTTAAGTTATGGAGTCCGAGGCACCGGGATCAAAGCTCAGTGCCGCCATGTACCATTGACTCTTTCCTGATGTTGCTGATATCCATAGGCGGCGGTGACCACTTTCCATCAGGTGGCCCGCATTCCTGTTTGTCTGCCGTATAACATTAAAAAAGTGAATAATAAGATTGAAGAGGCTTATTAGTTAACGTTTTGCGTAAGCTCCAGAGATACGTAGAAGTAGGTTTTTGAACCTGCCGGTATCCTTAAAAGTCTATTTGGACTAGTGTCGTGTTCGTTCAAAGTCTATTTCGAAGGATTAAATTAAATGTGTAACCATGTACCAATGTGATCAGGTTTTCCTGATAACAGAGTCACGGAGGTCAGAAAGCAGAGACTCCACTGTATTTACCTGATCTACCAAATCCTGGATCCTGCCCCACGAGAGCACAATCGGAAGTGACACCAGTATGACGACTATGATGATGATGATGATTTGCTGGCTTAATATTACAAAAAAACGATATCAATAAATCAATCAATATTATTTAATGCAGTAAATGTGGTAAGTATATATGTACAACATAATGATACAGAGTATTTAGCATCACACATAAAGCCAAGTCAATGAGGAGTTTTCCAGTAGGTATTGATAGTTGGTTTCAAAAAGCATCAATAGATGGCGTTCCTACAATTTTGGTAATCCTTTTTTAATCTGTATGATGGTTGCAGTGATTTCATGCAGCCTACTAATACTAACTGTTAAAGGTTAAACTAATTGTAAAAAGAAATATTCATAGAAGTTGGCACTTGGTTTCAACATTATTACAACCTCTAAAATGGTTGAAAACTATTGACAAATACAATATTATCCAATACAACGTACCCAGTGTTTATATCCTGTTTGCTAAGAACCTATTTCAAGCGATTATCATTACCAAAATTGTCGGGGCGCCATCTAGTGAGTGGTTAGGAATGCTTAAGATACCTATTGGAAAACTGCTCATTGGCATGCAAAATTAAAAGAGAGCAAGCTTATCTTCAAGGTCTTTGCTAGTATTGATTAAAACCTCTTTAACAATATCTCGAAACATTTGAAATGGATGTTTATTTGCCACTTCATATGCATTTAACAATATCAGTACTTCACACCACGATTATATTTTCGTTTTAATAGATCCTTCAGATGTAACTTGTGGTGTACCTAATGTTTTGTGCTAGCCGTATGGTGTCCGGCAGACAGTCGACACTCGTGGGTGTACAAGACTAATGTTTTCGAGGCAAAAGGCAGGCAGGCAGCAGCGTTTTCCATTGTTATATTTACAACACTGCGATCTCCAACCCGCCTGGCAAGCGTGGAGATTATGGGAATAACCTTCCCTCTTATGGGAGAGACCCTAAGTGGACTGCAGACTGTGATAATAATGAATGTTTTCAGACTTTTTGTACGGAAGAATCGGAACGGAAAAATCAGATAAAAATAAAAATTTGGATAGTTTTCATTCGATCATAATGTAAAAAAATTTAAACGTCTTTGAATATTATTTATACACTGCTTAGTCATAACATTTTCCAAACCAAACAATAATTTCTTTGTGTGATTTTCTGCTACACGCCGTATAAAGACATGCTACTCCAGACCTGTCCTGGAGCAGATCATCATCATCATAGCCCGTAACAGTTCACTGCTGGACTTAGGGCCTCTCCCACGAAAGGGGAGGTTATTGCCATAATCTCCACGCTTGGCAGGCGGGTTGAAGATCGCAGTGTTAAAAAATAACAATGGAAAATGCTGCTGCCCATTTCTCAGACTATGGAGACTCTTTCTTTGCCTCGAAAATATTAGCCGCCTTGTACGACACCCATGAGTGTAAGGGGTTGGTGCAATTCTACTCTGCCGGACACCACACGGCCAAGCAGCAGCAGAGCAGATCATTTATCTGATAATTATATTATGTCCATCTCGGGCGCTCTACCAATCCTTCCGTATATATTTCGTAAACCGTTTTTCATCCAGCCTATTCACGTGTTGAAAGCATATCAGCATCATCTTTTCATCCTAGTCACCGCATTTCTGTTTCTCACTAATGCACCTTAAGGAAAATACTTGATCGATGCACCCCACCCCTCTTCCAAATTCTGCTTACACCTCTCACATTTTTCCATCAGTGACCTTTATCACTCTTCCAATCAAAATCTTTACATACAATTTGCCGACTTGACCCATATTAGAAGGTAAAGAGCGCCCCTTCCTCCGCGCTACCACCAGATAGAACAAAATCAACATTAAATCCGTATTAAGAACAACCTTCTAATCTAATAGAAGGAACTGTAAAATCTCGTCACATGTTTAACATAATCCGGTTTGAACCAGAAAAAGCGGCGAAATCGTTGGCAAAACAGTGCAAAGCATTCATCTCCACTGGCAATGTATAGACTTAATTACTTTAAAAATGATCAAACGGACACTACGTACCCGTCTCGGCTTTTTGCCACCCTTTTCCTACCTTTATTTAGTTTAAAAACGTTAAACCCACAACGAGCGAATTTCAACCCTAACCAGGGCTAATTAGAGTGGAATTAAAACGGCCGGGGCCCGGAGGTTTTTTCGCCATAGTGTGATCATATTAATTTATATTCTAATGTAATTTATGTGGGTCTTCCTCGACTTTGTTATTTATAAAACCTTTACTGTGACTTAATAATGCCAAACCGTTCTTTGTGTTCGGACCCAGGGTACGAGTGTGCCACGCGAAATTATGAAAAATTACCGACGGGTCCCTAAAAATTTCAGGGTTGTCAATTTTGTTTTGATGATTCTGTTTAGGTTGTGAGCGTAGCTGACCGACAATTTATGTCCACTGTATCGTACTGTAATAAATCAAATAATATAATTACAGCAGCTAATCAAAGGCTCTCTATAATAACGTAATTATTTCCCATTATTACCATCATCCCAGTATTTATTTAGTTCGCACTGAAACTGTTTAGCAGAAGAGTTAACACTATTGTTGTGTGCATTTTATTTAAAAAAGTATTTCTCCTTATTTAAGTAGAATATTTGTATTGAAGAGAGCGTCGGCGGCCGAGTGGTTAAGGTAATTAACTCGTAAGCGAGAGGTACCAGGTTCGAATCCCGCTACGGCAATGGACTAATGACTCTTTTCTGGGTAAAATACATTAGTTGAATGCTAACCGATGCTCTTACGGTTGGGGAAAATATCGTGATGAAACTTGCACATTCAGGCGACTGAATGTGAACCATGATCAAATATGATCAGGTTCCCCAGGCAGCAGGGACACGGAGGTCAGATGGCAGTCGCTCCACTGTAATTACCTGATCTACGAAATCCTGGATCATGGTCAATGCGAACCCTGGGCCCTCGTACGCGAGAGCACTACCGGGACATTAACGCCAAGATGATTATTTTTTCGAGTAAAGTTTGATGATTATTAGTGGCATTGAAGTGGCAAAACACTCATTTATCTACGGCCTTATTATACACAAACACACGTTTATCTACGGCCATAGGGCGGTCAGCGTGTCACTGTGTGTTTCCATACTACTTTCCTACCCCCTCCTTTTTGACGATTGAAAGAGATATTTAATGTCCTAATCAATAAAGAAATTCTGAATTGAATTGAATTGACTCCGTCGCAAATTCTCTAAAAATACTACCACCACCACTTTCCATCAGGTGGCCTTGCCTGTTTGTCAGCCGTAAAACATAAAAAAATGTATAATTATCAGTATCTATGTATGAAGTGAACATCTGTCCTGACTTCCTTACAAAAGTGTCCATCTGAAAAGCCACCGTCCAGCCCTTACACTCGCCGGCCTGCATAATTATAATCATTTTAATATGCAAATAATCATAATAAAATTTAGTACGTTTTTGTTTTTGTTTGTGGGAAGAGCTTATTGGGTTATTCTTACTTAATTACGCTTATTTAGAGGGGTGGAGAGCGGTCAGAGCCCACCTGCTTACGGGGAGCCCTTTAATTTTTATTTATCTACTGCATGTTGGTTTTGGCCGGGAATATTTTAATATTATTAGACTTTATAGCGACCCGCGGTATTTGCGTTATTCGTAATCTACTCGGTATCGGACTGGGATGGGACCTTGTCGAAGAAAAGCAATGTAAATTAAAAAAATGTGCTTGGACAATTCACATTGTGCCATCTAGCCCGAAAGTAAGCAAAGCTTGTGTTGTGGGTGTCAGAAAACTGATAAATTACTTATATATATTTATTCATGCAACGCCCAGACCCGGAACAGAAATTTAAATTTATCATTTAAATTTCTGCCCGGCTGGGAAGCAAACCCGGGACATCTAAAATGAAATGAAATGAAATGAAAGAAATGAAAGATATTTATTGATTAACAAGGACAACACATTACAACAATAACATAATATAAAATAAACAATAATCATACAAAGAAAAAACATATATACCAAATTAAATTATTAATTATTATTTAATTATTGCGTGGCAGACGCCAATGTTAACCAACTGAACCACTGAGGTCGACTGGAAATCGAAATCGAGGTTGATTTAGGTCGACAAGGTTGTTTTCCATCTCATTCTGGGGACCTATCATAAAGTTTTACAATTCCATAATGTTTTTTGCAAGCTTGTTGTAATTTTTGATCTTTGATTCATACCATGACTTATTTTATTACTGCTACAAACTTATCTGACTCAATGACGGCGTCGCTGTAGTTGAATTTTGTATTGCCGCCAAATGTTACTTCAATTTGCGACACTTAGTTCCAGTTTTGATCACCGGGTCAGATAAGCTTGTTTGAGTCTCTGGTTTGAGTGAATGATTCGACAGTGATGTCACAAAACTTCCAGCCAAAACAATATTTAAAGAAGCTTACTCCATTAAAGTCACGGTACGATATTTGAAAAGTAAGCTTAAGGTAATATTGCTTGGGCTTGTAGTTTTGAGAAATTTGGCAGTCTATAGTCTAATAAGAACAGATAACAGAAGAATGCCTTAGATACAGGCTTATAATCTAGTTATATGATGATTATATTTCATATAATCATTTTAATCAAAGATAAGTTCATTTATCCACGCCTCAAAGTAGTACAAAACAACAAATTTAAAAAATACAACCTTGGCTAACAAAAAACCCTTAATTTAACTAACCTACAGAAAATATGACCCAGGTCCTCCGAATTTGGAAAGCTTGCTGGCCGCATTGCCCTGCTGGATAGCTAGGCTTATACGCTGATCCAAGAAGAGCAAGCCTTCTGGGCATTCGTAAGTAATTCGCTTAAATATGACAAAATATTTCTTAAAATTGTAATAATGAGCCTCCAAGAAACGGAGTTTCTAAAGAAACCTTTTTTTTAAACTCGTGTAAACTGGTGTCAGGTCTTGCATTGGATCTGCTATAGCCATCCTCTTCTATAAGGAAGGAGCCAATGTGGTCATGGTTTGCAGGAACTGGATAAAACTGGATAACGTTGCGAAGCAATCCGCAAAACCTCCACTAATAAGCCGTACCCATTATAAAGGATGAACTAAACCGGCGTTTTGACCCATATTTTATCAAATGATTTTGATCGCGCAGTTCGAATCTTTGTGTGCATTACACTATCCCTATTATGTTTCCGGGATCAAAAGTGCCCTATGTCACTCAAATCGACGGAAGAAGCTCAAGAGACGATGGATTGACCAAGTTCGCTCCACACTAGATATAGATATTTACATAGTCTTACAGAACGCAAAACATAAGCATGTAACCATGGCGTAACATCGTCCGAGAGGTGTACTCCACACCATCAGCAATGAGGCATACGAATTATAAGATTACCTATATCTCTCTGATATCATGGATAACGTATATCTCAAATATTGTCTTAACAATGTTTAGATTATCATTCTAGCATTCTAGTCACGGACCTGGAAAAAATACGAACGATAATTTTTACACTAAGGAGAAGTGAAGCATGATTCTGTGCCGCGCTGTCACAGCAGTGTCAGTGTCAAAGCAAGCACACACATCAATAGGCGGCCATTTTTATGTTTAACTTATGATTTTCGAGAGTAACAGATCCGTGATTCTAGCTTTCTTCCACCGACTGGCCACTTCTCTTAAAGTCAAAAAAAAAGTATCGGAAACAAAAGAAGTACTCGGACCGGAGTTTAACACACAGATTAAAATGCAAAGGAACACTAAAACTTCGGTAACTTGATCAAAGATATCCCAATAAAGTTTTTTTTGCCGCCAAATCCAGCCATCCCTCCAACCCTTTGCTAATCGAATTAATTCAAGCTCGATTACGCCGGGGGAGGCATTTTTTGTAAGATAACATTTTAATCGTATCTCATGGCTCACTTAATATTTCAACAGAACGAAACCCCTGGTCTGAACCAGTGGGTAGATTACAGTTTGTTTGATTCCATTGCTGGCTAGCTGGAACAATTCAAGAGATAACTACTTTATTTAATGATACTTGGTACTGTGTAGTAGAATAGGCCAGCTAGAACAATTCATATTCAAGGCAGAACTACTTTATGCAATGGTGCTGTGTATTTAGTAGAATAATAAGAGCGTTGATGACTTAATGGCTAACGGATCCGACTCGTAAGCGATAGGTACTTACCGAGTTCGATCCCCAGTGCCACCATACACCGATGCGGTTTTCCTGAATGAGCAGTTTTCCAATAGGTATCTAAAGCATTCCTAACCACTCACTAGATGGCGCCCCGACAATTTAGGTAATTGATAATCGCTTGAAATAGGTTCTTAGCAAAGAGGATATAAACACTGGGTACGTTGTATTGGATAATATTGTATTTGTCAACAGTTTTTAACCATTTTTGAAACCAATTGGCAATACCTACTGGATAACTCCTCATTACTGAAACTTAAAGAGCACAAAAGATGATCTGACAATTTTCGCGTTAATCTTCCAAAACAAAATATAGACAGAATTGAAATCTGCTAAGAAATCAATACGGAAACAAATGCGCGAAGTTTCCCTAACAAGAGGCAAACAAATCAAAGGGGTATATTCCCAAGTCAATCGTTCAAAGCAAGGGGTTGGGGCACGCAGCGAAAGAAACTGGATACGGTATAAGTTAATAGATAAGTTTTGTCGCAAGTGTTGTAGATAAGGTTACATCTGTAACCTGAAATGTAGATCTCGACCAGTACTGTCAATAATTTCGTCTTCAAGGTGGCGCAGGTAACGTTATTGGCCATGATGGACTACCCATAGAAACCTGAAAACATTGGGACGCGTGTCGGGGCAACGAATACATCCGTACAAGCCTTGGCGTGAGAGACATTGCGGATGATATTAAAGAGGCTCTAATGCGCTGGTTTGGTCACGTGTTGCGTAAGGCGCAGGTAAACGTGGGAAATAGGTGCCTCAATCTGGTGGTACCGGTCCCGCGGGAGGCCTAGGAAGCGATACACTTGACCGAGTCGGATGCGATAGTCAACGGCCTACGACGTGAGGATGCTGCAGACCGAACAAAGTGGTGGAGAAGTAGATAAATCTATAAAGAAAGAAAATCATTGCGTAACTCCTAACGCTCTCATGGTCCTTCCAGACGTTTCTACACGTTACATCAAGGCTAGCAGCCCGACAATCAGATAATAACAAATATATTTTCGGGCCGCACTCTTTTGCCGCCATTGAGATATGATATACTGCGGATAAATCGGTCTCAACTACACTCCAGGGTGCTTTTTTACGTTTTGTCAGAGTTGCCAGCGCAAACTTAGTAGAATACCGTGGGATATAGGTACGAGAGGCCATGTTGTTATATTATCGGGCATGTCTTTTTATTTATTTTTTAAACAATCTGAAAGATTTGTTTAGTTAAGATGATTTTAATAACTCTTCATTAACAGATTGAGCGTCGGTGGACAAGTTTTTTAGGTATCCGACTCGTAAGCGAGAGGTACCGGGTTCGAATCCCTCTGCGGCCACGTATCAATGAATCTTTTCTGAGTTATGTACATTAGTTTAATGGTAACCGATGCTCTTACGATGAGACCAAACATTGTGATGTAACTTGCACATTTCAGGTGACTGAATGTGTAATCATGATCCAATCTATTCAGGTGCTTTTGGTAGAACAAAGTATAAATAAACAGTCGCTCTACTGTAATTACCCTTTCTGCCAAACCCTGGATCATGGTCAAGAGCATAACCAAGACATTAAAGCCAATATTTATTATTTTATCAGGTGAAACTTTACAAACTTAATATTACATACATTAACATAACTTAATATTGCTATACCCCAGCGGGGTGTCACTATTAATGTAAGATCTATTATATACCTATGTATATAGTATGTGTAATGTAACGCACTGTACCTATTAATAGTGATATTGCAATAAATAAATACATTAATAGATTTGTTTATATTTAGGGCCCCGGGTCCTCGGACGCAACCAGGACATAACGCCAAGGTGATGATGATTATCTATTACCGTTTGTTACTTTGTAAGGCGATACTTAGCTTTATTTGTTAAGTTGCCACCTGTATTTAGTTTCTGTATTGTTTAAGTTGTTGTGTGACAGTGCGACCAAATTATGACTGCTGAAGGATTGTTATTTTAGTACAATAAAATATTAGTTACGATTTTTACATGCTGAATTGATAGTTAACGTTAGTGTACCGTCTTAACATTCTTCCTATTTGTCTCGTAAATGTCCTGTGAAAACTACTAACAAAAACATATTCAAAACTTCAAGGTCTTAAGATGGCCTCATTCTTTAAGGAAGAATTGTCTAAAATGCCACGGGAAGAGGAGTTTATCTTTTTATTTCGACTTATAAACAGTTTCACCATTAATTTATTTATGAGAAGTATAAAACGTTTTACAGGGAATCAGTATTGATATATACATTGATATTCTGTAGCATCCAGCAACATGATAAAAATTGCAGGACAAACACCAATAGTCGCAGATTACAATAAAATGTTGGTGAGAAATAAACGGAATATCAATATTAAACAGAAGCTGCTCCCACAGAGCGCCAGGTCGCTATAAGTTTCAAGCTATAATAATCAGTAGTTGGTATAAGTAACGTAAGGAGAGGTGATATCCAAACAAACAAAACAAAGTCATAAAAGATCCAAATATGTATCCAGTCATACAAAGTAGCGACCTTTTTATACAAATTAAGCAAGCAGACTCATCAACTCCTCACATACTTTCCACACAGCCTCGCCGACAAAATCTAACCACAAACACTGCCTAATTGACGAAACGAGCCAAGAAATTGCTTTTTAATTCCCATAAACAACACAAGGAGCTATTAACAATGTTATAAACAATAATTGTATCGCTTTTTGATATTGAATAACTCAATACAATTCTAATTTGTCGACAATTGTTCCCGACAAAGGCAAGCTACGAACGAGTGCCCGCGAGTATGAAGGAAGTCTGCTAGAGGCGCTAGAGATGGGACAGGATCCGAGTGGTGTCGATGAAAGAGAATAATCGATAAGTTTTTTCATTTAATCTTATCTAGGTATTTGTTACCAATGAAACTCGCGTGCTTTATACATATTATTATATTAGTCGGGACTTATCTAAGTAGTATATCATTTATCTAGATTAAAGCTCAATGGCGCTGTGTGTTTTTGTCATTATTATTACACATATTATTTGACGACCTGAGTGGTTCAGTGGTCAACATGGCCGGTCTGCCACGCAAGAGGTCCCGGGTTCGATTCCCGGGCGGGCAGAAATTTAAATAATGAATTTTAATTTCTGCTACGGGTCTGGGTATTCTATGTATAATAAGTATGTATTTAAAAGTATATTAGTAGTTTATCAGTTATCTTACACCCATAACACCTTTTTAGCTTTAGCCCCAAAGTTTAGAATCTAGCGCTGTGTGAATTTGTCCACGATTATTTATTTATTTATATTTATTAATTTGTAATACTTGTGCGTTTTGTGATAATATATATAAGATAATGGTAAACTCTCTAGAGTGCCTATTGGGGGCTTATAATGAATGAAATGGTTTTTTGTTAGTTTACTTTTTTAGGAACAAACGTTGGAACAGCCTAGGCTCTGTCTTTTTTAGCCTCAGCATCTGTTAAACAACAAATTCATATTTTTAGGTTTCATTTACGATAAGTATACACTGGGTTGGGCATTCTTCAAACAAGAACACAACGGGGAAGCATTACAATTACAAAATTTCACACAGCATTAATTCATAAGCAAACAATTAATTACACCTTATTCCATTACCGAATTTAAATATTTTTTTGTTACATTTAATTAAAAATCGGATAAATTAAGATATCACTTATGTGGGGCCTGCTGAAGGAAATTTCTGTTTACAAACTGAGTGTGTGTTTTACAAATACTGCGTATTGTTTTATTTATAATGGTGATATTACTTTGTATCTTTTATTTCGTGCAATACAATAATAAGAAATTCTCCTACTTGCTTCGGATCCCCACTGCTGAGAATCGTGACCACCGCCATTGATCACTGTGCGGCACACAATGTCTCGCCATATAGGGCCTCATGGAGCTGTTGGATTAGAGAACAGAGCGAACCTAATCCGGAGTACACCCTCGGCTGATATAAAGTTTTAAATAAATTAATCAAAATCGTAATTTTAAGAGACTACATGCTTAATGTATCTTGCACCGCCTTATAATCTCAATTCCACTAGCTCTCCGGTTGGCTGTTAAATAAAGGTATGAAGCTTTACGTCCGCCGTTGTACATAACTGTGCATTCAGTTTAAATAAATAAGAGACTGTTGTGCCAACCATAATTTGCAAAATTTTAATACAATATGAAATAATTTAACACCACCTTCACCACAAATTAACGAACATAAATGAAGACTACAAAAATACAAGACTATCGACATCGATAATTCCTGAACCATTCCCCTCCCTATTCCAACAGAGCAAACGCCATTGCCACTGCCGTTGGCATGGCGGTGCGCCGATGCGTTTATAATATTTCATTTATTCATAATAAATTATAATCGTGTACATCCACAGTCTACGACAACGTGGGGCTTAATTCTATTTAGCGAAGGTTAGGGCGGGTGTACACTCGCATAACTAAACTTTGCTTTGGTTTAGTAAGGTTTTGTGAGTAGTATAATATTGCCAATCCTTTCGTATAGGTAAGACCCTGGGCTCTCGTGCGCGAAAACACAACCGGCGCCAAGATGTATTTTAGTAGGTAACGAATGGAGGCCAACTACTAAATACGACACTTAACATAGTGACTAGAAGTAACAAGTTAAATTCTTACTTATTTTTATGTATTTAAGTATTAGGCGTGAGCTTTATGTAATGCTTTATGTATGCGTATGTAATTCAGACAAAAAGTAAATGAGCGGAAGCGTTGGCTGTTGTGTACTTCCCTTGTACTTTCCCACCTGTCTATAGCCAAGTAACTTAGAGAACTACCTGAAGATCAGTATTTTTAAGAACACCGTAAGCGCCCATACACTCTAAGCTGGTCCATTTTGCTGCATGGCTAAGTCCGTAGCAGAAGGTCATCATTATTCTCATCCTACTTATCAATCTTAGGGTCCGACAGGGGTTTTTTTTGCTCCCTACCCAAAGAAAATTGTCAACCTCCGGTATCGGTTGGGACTGAGTAGGTGAACTCTCATAGAGAACCAGCCGGCCGGCCAGTCTGGTTATGCACGCCTCGCCAAAAAAGAGCCTAGGCGCCTATGTGCTAAACAACCCCTGGGAGCACCTGTAGCCGGAAAAGCTTTCAGGTTTCATCGGAAACGACACCCCATGGGGATGGAGTGCGCACCCACCGCCAGGGTACACTAGCACCTAGTAGAACTTTGTTTGTTTGTTTTGTTTGTAATCTCTTTACTGCATAAGACATTACACTCAACACACAAAGTTCTACTAAGTAACAGTTTATAATACAATGGCGAGCTTATCCCACAACGGGAATTCTTCCAGGTGACCTTTGATAAGCCGTGACCTTTGGAAATTTCTTTTTTTTATAAAGTTTTGACAGGCATTTGACCGCAAGCAGAATGTTGTAGGACCCCACAATTCTCCGAATCCGTAGCGAAAGGTGATCTTTCTTTATGCGTATAAACAGAAAAGAATGGATACTTTCAAAATAAAATATTTGAAATTTACTAAATACTGTTCCTAAACAGGCATGTTCCATCATCGGCCGCATCGTCACTTACCACCAGGTGAGATAGCTGTCAAATGCCTGGCTACTCTAAAAAAAACAATTAATTTAGCCACCGGTCATTGTACAATGCCCCTAACAACGTTTAGCCGCAGAACCACGCATCTTTAGCTGAATATCGCTTCGTTAATCTCGAATTATTAATATTGTTTAATCTTTGAACTGTTATTTTGTAAACAGCGGAGAGAATCTCGATTTATATAATTAGTAATATTAAGTTTCATAGTAGAGCGTCAGTGGCCTAGTGGTTAAGGTGTCCGACTCGTAAGCGAGAGGTACCGGGTTCGAACCCCACTGCCACCATGTACCAATAACTTTTTTCTGAGTTATGTTAATTAGTTGAATACTAACCGATGCTCTTACAGTGAGGGAAAACATCGTGATGTAACCTGCACATTCAGGCGACTGAATTTGTAACCATATCCAATGTGGTCAGGTTCTCCTGGTAGGAGGGTCACGGGGGTCAGATGGCAGTCGCTCCACTATAATTGTCTACAGTGGAGAGACTTACTATTAATAATCTCGTCAAAGGCAAAATCTCAAACCCTCCGTAACTTGGAAACAATATATTTTAACGAAAACCTGACAAACCACAAGCACAAGGTTTCTGGATAATGTCTATAAAATTTCATTGGCATTGATAGCATAATATTGAAAATATGATCAAACTACATTTATGTGAAGCGCGCTCGGCAAACATTAGCCTTAAACAACAATTGCGATTCCTATAATATATGTACGAAGTTTTGGGAAGGAACATATGAAAACCATGAGACATTTTTCAAATAAACTACTTGCCTTTTTGGTAAATTTTCTTTTTTAATATTTCTCCATTACGTGGAGAGAGGGCTAGTGGCGTCCACGCGAAGGATCGAAATAACGTTTCTCGCTCGTACGATTCAGATGTGGAACGAGCCACAGTATTTCCTTTGGACTAGGACATTAGATAGTTTAAGAGGTATATTAGAGGTCTCCTTAGAGGCGGATAACGCATTGGTAGCGCCCCTGATGTTACTGATGTCCATAGGCGACAGTGACTACTTTCCATCGGTGGCCCGCATGCCTGTTTGTCTAACGAATAATAAAAATTTTTTAAAAAAACCTTCGTTCTTTGTAAATTTAATTTTTGTCTTTTGGATGTGTGTTTGGTCCAAATAAAGATGTGTCTATGTCTACGTTTTTGTTTAAACGGTGTAAAGAAGTACCTACCCACAATGCAACCCCCATTCATAGGCATAGACAGCACTTTATTCGGTATTCAGCATTCGTAATTCCATATGCAAACGAAAACCGGGTGTTTATTCCTCACAAAGTATCGACGCATACCCGTGTTCGCGTGGAGGGGGATGAAATTTATAGTTCATTAATTAACAAAATATACTAACAAGGGGTTGGGGGTGGATGCTTCTTGAGGGTGGCATCGGAAGACGTCTCTGGGGGGTTTGCGATACACCTATAAAGTTTGCTCAAAGAATTTTGTGGAGCAAAATGTTGTGTGGATGTCCGAGATATTTTGGTAGATTTTTTTACTGAACCGGGTTGTTTTGAAGTCATATTATACTTTATATCCATTGCTATAATTAGAATACAGTGATCCGTCAAAGGTGCGGCATGAAAGATGATGTAGTGGCAAAAAGTAAGCGGTAATTGTCACCCGTATCTACCATTCATGCATTTCATTCAAATAAACATTTTCATGTTTAATTTTTTTTCATTTAAGTTATCCTTTAAACTGGAATACAAGAATGTAAGCATTGATCACCATAAATGTATGTTCTAAACATGTATGTATGCATGTATTAAATGCATAAAAAATTAAGTTTTATGAAAAATAATATTTATTATTTTTGCTAGTTTTAGGTATGTAATTGTCAAGGAATTTGAAGTTCAATTTGAATTTGAAATTCAAGTTGAATCGGATCACTCAGTGTTTTAAACGAGCGACTTCGTTTCATTTCACAAACACCCTATTTCGATTTCGAACTCCCATACCCAAATCACTGCCTCCTTACCGCGTCAGACATAAAAAACCTTCCCCGCAAAGACGACCGCCGCACCAGAAATCGTCACACAATAACAGTCTCGTCTCATCCGTTTTGAGGCTATAACTCAGGGGCACAAAGCAAAGTTGGTTCTTGAGTCGCTGAGAACAATACGCGAGTTATGGCGTCCGGACGCCGGGACGTCGGGCAAAAATTGTACGTTCTGATTTATTGGGGAGTATTCTAATCGTTCTCTGCATGAGGAGTTATGGGTAACTTCTGAATGCAGAAGTAGCAGCTTTTTGATAAAGAACTCGGTTAGAAAAGAGCATACAGCCCACTTGCTGTGTTTCGGTTTGGAGATTAAGGTAGCCAGCGTAATTACAGGCATCAGACATTTCATGATTACCTCTCTACCGTCTCCACATGACGAGTAATGGATACCGGCTTCTAAATGTAGAAGGATCAGCTTTTTGATAAAGACATCAGTTACAAAAGAGCATACAGCCCAATTGCTTGCATTGCCCCGGTTTGGAGGGTAAGGTAGCCAGGGTTATTACAGGCAGAAGACATTTCATGATAGTCCTCACAGTGGCGACGCACCTACTGTTTTGCATTTTTGTTTCGTTCAAGCTAAATTCATGAATAGTAAATTTTGTAGGCGATAGTTTCCGCATAGATTCCATCAGGTGTACCAATGACTTTTTCTGGGTTATGTCCATTAGTTGAACACTAACCGATGCATTTACGATATGGGAAAACATCGTGAGAAAACTTGCTTGTTCAGGCGAATGAATCTGTAACCATGATCCAATCTGGTCAGGTTCCTCTGGTATCAGGGTCACGGAGGTCAGATAGCTTTCGTTCCACTTTATTTACCTGATCTGTCTAATCTCAGATCAAATCGGACCCCGGTTCCTCGCGTGCGAGAGCACAACCGGGATATTGACGCCAAAATGATTGTTTATTTGTTGATTATTTCATTAATGTTTTTGCCGTTTTCTTCACAAAAAAGCGGACAACTTTTCGAAGCATCTTTCCTTATTTCCCTTTACCACCCAAGTCAGGTGCGTCACCCAGTAATTTCCCGTAAATACCTGCGGAAAAGAATTAATTCCCACACATGCATCAAACTGTCTTGGAGCGAATGTCGCGCCCTCGACATATTTATGGCTATTTTTTCTTTATTTTTAGGGTTCCGTTGGACAGGGGCGTCGAAAAGCGTCGCTGGGAGGCTTTGTCGTTTTTTTTACATATTAGAATATGCTTGGACAATTCACACAGCGCCATCTAGCCACAAAGTAGGCAAAGCTTGTGTTATGGGTGCTACACGGCTGATAAACTACTAATATATTTTAAAATAAATACATACTTATTATACATATAACACCCACACCCGTAACAGAAATTAAAAATAATCATTTTAATTTCTGCTCAGCCGGGAAGGTCACCTGTGCGTGGCAGACCGGCCACCCCTGAACCACTCAGGTCATCACGAAGGTTCCAATATCGATTACGGTTGCGGGAAGACTATACGCCCATGATATCGATGATTCATGCATTTAGTTATCAGTTCATGCAACAGCGCAGAACCGCAGGTGCATGTCACTGTAAGGGCCAAAATCAAGGACACAGCGTTTTCCGTGTGTGTTCTTACCACTGTGATCTACAAGCCTGGTGCCTTGTCTGTCAAGCCTGGAGACTATGGATCAAGGTGAGTATTACAGGCTAGGGGTCGCAAACCGGAATCCCGTATACCGAAAATACCGGATCCTGGGCGAAAAATACGCCTTCACAATACCGGTATCCATTTTAGAAAAACCGGGAGTTTTGGTATTTAGTTAAAATAAAATTATATATTACTTTTATATATCAGAATCAATTTTATGTTCTAATCATTATCTAGACTAACAAAACGCATAGGTAATAGTTTGCTTCAATATAATTTTCTCAAAAACAAAGCAAATATATAGCAAAAGAAAAGACTTATCGATGGGGGATCTACAATAGGGGAAATTAAAGTTAGATTGTTCTTCTAGAAAATAACCTTTAGTATTTTCATAACCCTCTAACTATTTAAGTCTGTCTATGTCTTTTATGCAATAAAGAATATAAAAATTAAAAGTTGATAATAAATTACTAGCAACTTCTCCGAATCCCGAACATACCGGGATCCCGGTATTGACCTCATGTTAATACCGAAAATCCCGGTTTTGAAAAGATACACCGGTATCGCGACCCCTAGTACTGGCCACTACTGTTGATGTATATTTCTTTATTTAATTTGCCGACAGATTTACACAAATGTAAAGCCAATAACAGGCAAACTATACATGCACTATATAAATCGCGCTCAAACGTACTTATCAACTACATTAAACTATATAATGAGACAGCAATTTAGTCAGATCAAATATAATCGGTCTATCTAATCTAATATATCCGAATAATCTGAGTTTATTGACTTATATAATCGTATAAACATTTTTCAATTAATTACTAGTAATTATCTCGTTTCTATTCACATTCGTTCCGCTATTTCTATCTATATATTGATTAAAGATCTTAAATTAACTATTCTGTTGGTCACCACGCGAAGGTTGAAAGAACGTTTCTCGCTCGTACGATTCGGATGTGGATTGAGCTCCCAGCCAGTGTTTCCTTTGGACTATGACATGGGATCGTTCAAGAAGTATATTAAAGGTCTCTTTAGAGGCGGGCAACGCATTGGTGACTCCCCTGGTGTTGCTGATGTCCATAAGCGGCGGTGACCACTTTCCATCAGGTGGCTTCGCCATCGCTTGTCTGTTTGTCGGCTGTGTAACATAAAAAAAAAACAATATGTGTGTAATGTAATATAAAAAGTAATGAAAGTTTGTGTCTATATCCCATCATTTTTAAACGGAACCTCATCTTCTTAACCGTGACAGTCTTAACTGTACCCTGCATTTATTTTGTGGGCCATAAATATGTCTTCACCTCACCACTAAGGACGGGCAATAAATAATCAGTTTACAGAAAATGTTTACGGATCTTTCCATACCGTCAAAAGGAAAAGGCTAGTAAAGAAATGTATAGGCTATATAGATATTTTATATGTATAGAAAATACGTAACGGAAATAGTAGTTTATGCAACTGTCATATAATTGTATGCAGTTGCATACACTACTTTATCTACACTCATATTTTTATGTTAAAATATCGTACCTATAATTTTCTCAACTTAGCTGGAAGTAAGCTGCGAGTCAGTTCTGTTGTATCAACGCGTCGAGGATATCAAGCGGCAGAAAAGTCACTTCACTACTTTCACATTTATCTATTTATTTGCTTCAAACAAGAAAAAACATTTACAAACAGAAATTACAACATTTAGAAAAAATACTCTGATTAGCGGGAAAATAATTACACACAAATAGAAACAGGAAAAATTGATTTTTTAATTTTAATTTTGAATTTGTCAAAGACATTTAGGTATTCAGCCTATATTTCACCGTGTCTCGGCGCCCGACAAAAAATTTAAAAATAAAAGTGTTGCATAATTATTAAAAAGTTATTTTACGTTGCAGCTGTAATTAAATTAGTATAGGAAATGCTGTATCGAAAAGTAATATTTTATAATTTTATAGACTGGCGTGAAAAAAGGGTATCCTTAAACAACTGTTTTCGAATATAAAATTGGAACATTTTGTATGAGTGTAGATAAAGTACCTTTTTAGTAAAATTTTCACGTTGCAATTTCGATAGTAATTTTGAATTATCTATTATACATAGTATAAAACAAAGTCCCTTCTCACCATCTGTCCCTATGTATCTATGTACGCTTATATCATTTTAACTACAGATTTTCATGCGGTTTTTAACATTAAAATTGATTCAAGAGGAAGGGTTTCAAGCAAGAAGAAAGGGTAGGTAGGCTAAAGTATGTGTACGCGAACGAAGTCGGCGCCGGGTTCACTACTAACCCTATATATATAAAACGTAAATAATTGTCTTACTATATCTAAATTGAAGATGTAATTTTTCTATGAAATAAGGAATGGTTTAAAATCTGACCGTGTGCTTCCCTAAGTAATAAAAAAGTTGTTCACAATAAACAAAATGTACTATACTATAATGTATTCTTTTCACTATAACAGTTAAATAACAATAATTTAAAAATAATAATAACAATAAGTTTCTGCATACTATTATTTTCACTTCAGGTTTTACTCAGAAGTTCAGCGTATACAACAGCTAACGCCCTCTAGCATCGGGTAGCAGTACCAACAATACTTTGAAGGGAGCCATGTTCCTTTGGGTTGAAAAAGGGAAAAGCAAGCATTCGTGGTTATACAAGTATAACTAATGTACTTTTGAATATGTTAAAATTTTATTTTATTCCAGTACATAGTCTTTAAAATAGTCTATAAGCGTGCCTAAGTGCTGAGTCATATTTTCCAATCATTCTTCACTTGTTGCTTAGACGGAATATGCACGTTTTAGTACGTGCATATTACTTCTCATCTAATCATTGTCATCATTGACGATGACTATGTAACTACATATTCACGCACTAGCTGTAGGGCTCAGCTGAAAATCAGCGCTGTGGTCTCACTACCTACAGCATATGCTGAGCTGAGCTCTAGTTTGGCATGACACTACAAAATATTGTAGTAACCTAATGAAATATTTTGTTTGATTATTTATGTTGTAGAAATTTCCAAATAAATATTATGTCTATGTCTATTCCGTATTTCATAAGTTTCTTACTTCAAATAAGCTACGTCTGGTTTTCCATTCTTCACTTAACGCCGCAGTGGGATTCGAACTCGCTAACAAATCGGATACCTTAACCACTGACGCTCTATTATAATCTGACTCTAACTTACACTTTTATAAAAAAAAACGCCTAATGCGTCCCCGAATACTGGGCGAATAAAGTGTAAAGTTTAGTCCATCAACTCGATAAGAAGAAGATAAAAAAGCAAGATTCCATTATATAAAAATTGAAAATTCTAGCACATATCGTAATTATCGTAGACGTGGCTACGAACTATTTTTATACTAAAAGCGGTAGCACCAAATTCTTAATCACATTTAAGAATGACGTTTTTCGCCATCGTTTTGTATTTATCTTTATCTTAAAACGATTAAAAATTTGGTGCAAGCCGTCCTTAGTGTAAAAATAGTTCGTAGTAAAGTCTACGATAATTGCCTACGCTGCTACGTGCTACGCATTGACAGTTTTTGCGTCGTAATTCTACAGCGACTTTACATTGTGCAGTAAGCATTTTTCGTATAAAGCAGAGGTAATAGAGGTTTCATAGATGAACTAGTATTTGCATGCGACTTTATCCGCGTAAAATTCGGATTATTGCGTTCCAGACCCGTTCCCACGGGAACCACATTAAATTTTGGTGTAAATTAGGCCATGTACTATTCTGGTCTATAAACTATAGCTTATAGTAAGTTTGAGGAGTGACAAAAAACCATTCAAAAATCTATTAATCTATCCATCCTTACAAACTTTCGCATTTGAAATTTTTTGTTTTTTTAGCCATTTCTGTCCCACACAGGGCAAAGGCCTCCCCTTCAATCTTCCACGACTCACGGTATGATGCTTTCTTCGCCCAATCCTTAGAAATGGCGGGACGAGTTGGACGCCATTTGAAATATTAAATAAAAAATTAAAAAATATGTTTGGACAAATTCACACAGCGCCAACTAGCCCAAAGCTTGTGTTATGTGTGTTAAATACTGATAAACTATTTATATAGTTTATTTGTAGGACAGGTACTAGGATTTTAATAGAATTGGTATTTCCAAATGACTATTCACACTGTCGATATCATTATCATAATCGTAGCTGTCAGTTGACTTCTGCCAGTTTCCTCTTTGCTACTTTCTCATCTCTACTTCGCCCGGTCTTCGGCATCAGCGTCATAACTCTTCACGCATCAGACTCAGCGATATTAATCCATCGCTTCTTAGGCCTCTACAGCGAAGACGTACACGAGAATATACACGAATAAGCATTCGAAAGATTGTGCGAAGATAGAAGAAATTACAATATTATCAAATGCTACGGTCAATGGCCTTTGTACCTTTTTCTGTGGTTCCAATCTACAGATATTATTAGCTCTATTAGTTCTACCCTTTAGGACATTGATGGACTTGTACGAATTTCCCAATTGGTTATAGGTAATACATTTTTTCAGATAATGTGGCAACAAAGCTTACGTTGGTAAGCAACCATCCCGGCCTGCATTGGTTGTTGGTTGCACTGTTAACAAGATTGGATCACGGTTACACATCCAGTCGCCTGAATGTGCAGGTTTCATCACGATGTTTTCCCTCGAGCATCGGTTAGTATTCAACTAATGTACATAACTCAGAAAGGAGTCATTGATACATGGCAGTAGTGGGATTCGAACCCCGTACCTCTCGCTTACGAGTCCGACCGCTTAACCACTAGGCTACCGATGATCTTATTCCGCCAATGTTCTTGATTTTATAATTAAATTAAATGATTAGTTAATCACTATTATTTATTATCAACCTAACCCTGCCGGAAACGGAAGTGCACCTAATTTGGAAACGTCAAAATAAAATTAGAATTTACGTGAATACCATTTTAAGAACTAATTAATGAATGCTGAAAATCATTTTATTATACGGCCTTATCATTTCGCGATATATTGTCGGGCTGGCTTTGGTTGTACGTTTGTCTGTTACTATATTGTGTGTAAATAAATGTTTTTTACTCTATTCTATTCTATTAAACGCAATGTAATGTTTGTAACTGCTATTTACGCCTAAGCACAAATTCGCTAGAAATGTTATGATGTTTTTATGCTACTCACTGGCATACTTATGTAGTGCCACAAACTTATCTGACCCGGTGATTAAAACTGGAACTAAGTGTCGCCATTCAAAATGTCATTTATTTTGAATGGCGAAATGCATATTTGCATTACTAGATTCAACACAGTCTATCAGCATGTATCATCGTCATCATCATATATTTAAGAGAATGACTCTTGTCAGTGCAGCAATCGCCACTCCTTTCTCCTGTCTGCCAACCTCTTCACCTCTTTATAATCCTGGGAGCTCCCTTTTTCCTTCCAGTCGTTCCAATATTCAAAAACGTCATTTATATAAACCAATAAAACCATTACACGAAAAATCCATAACTACGTCATAATTTTATTTAAATCTACAATCTAATTTGCAACTATTTAATTACATACTAAGTAAAAGCAAAATTAAATATTGTTGTTTTTCCAAAATACACGAGCGCAGCCAGGCGCCTGAACTAGTCCCCGCCTCCAAACGGAGTCCGGTAATGAGACCGAGAATAAATAACAATAAAGCTCTGTCTCCACTGCCTTAAAATGAAAGCTGTGTAGCCAAAGGGGTGAAGGAAGTGATATTTATTACGTAGTCCTTTAATGAGCGACCAAAGTGTGGGACTAGTCTAATTTTGCACCTCAGAGGAAAAATTTGAGACATCTGACGTCAGACTACGGTATTTAGTGATGTTTCTCTGAAGATTATGGCCTGGGTGGTTCTGTATGGTTTTTGGTCAACTGGTCTGCTAAATAAGAGGTACTGGGTTCGATTCGCGGCCGGGCAGAATTAAATATGATTAATTTTAATTGATGTTACTAAATTTTAATTCATGGGTCTAGACGTTCTATGTAATACGTATTTTAAAGTATTTAAGTACCTAGTAATCAGTTATTAAGCCATAGTACAAGCTTTGATTAGTTTGGGGCTAGATGGCGCTTTGTCAATTTGTCCACAATATTATTTATTTATAGATACTTGATTAGCTATGATCTTAGCTTACTGGTATTATTTTTATCATTTTTAATAGTAGCAGCTTCGTGATCCGTAGAACAGAATGCTAATGATAATTTATTGATTTTTAATATCTGGATTGATTGATATCTGGGGGCCTACTTTTGAATTGCTTGCCTCGATTCGAACGGTTTTCCATTTTGAATTTCGGCCTGAAAAGCTCGATATTTTGATGCATCATGATTGTTCCAATTTTTGAACCGTACTCTCTCTCGGTGTTGGCAACGTGATTTAAAAATATTGAATTTTTCATGCAGAAAATCGTAATTGAAAACCTTTCTAATAGAGCCTCAGTTGTCCTCAAATTAATGCGTCACACACACGTCGAGATTTAAAAGAGACAGTGAGGTGGTCGTGGTGTAGTGGTGGCGCTAGTGGTGGTTTTTTCTTTTTTTTTTTATTGTGATTAGGCAGGCATTTGACCTCAACTCAGCTGATGAAAAGCGACGATGAGGTCGAAGTGGTGGTAGTCGTGTAGTGTGGTGTACCATTGACAGGTGATACTGAACTAAATATTGATTAACCACTGCTATGTAGCTAATGCTAAGTGTGCCAGTGTGCAGTGTGTTGCAGATCATATTCTATTATTAGAACATAAATATGTGCCATAATAATGTAAGGGTTTTGAGCAGACAGCATCAGAGGCAGCTAGATGGGGCGGATGGGCCGGAATGATTTGAACAACTAAGACGTAAAAAATTTAATGTTTCTGGCGCTGACTGTACAAGCACTTATGTCTATGTTTTCCTTTTGCTTTATAAATTATGATTAATAGTTTGTTTAACTATTCTATGGAAATTATCAGATACTAAATACATTTGTATCGAAATTTCCATTACCTAACAAAAATTTAATTTAACGTATATAGGTATTACGACGACCATTCTTTCCCCCAAAGTTTTTTGAAATTATCTGTGGTAGACGGTGCTGGTAGCACATTCATAAAGAACTAAGTAAACGCACTGTTTAATTTTAAGTCTAAATGTACCACTGTTTGTTTACCCAAATAAATATTCTGTCATTATATTATCAATTTTCAATACTGCGATCTTCAAGCCAGGCGTGGAGAGTTTGGCATAATCCGGAAATTTTAGCGAACACTTTAATCCAGGAAGATAATGTGAAAGGGAGGAAAATCGGGATGAAGGCACGCCTTCTGTGTGTCCCTCCCACCTATAAAATATCGAGTATCAGTTCGAGTCTGCGCAGTAAGGCTATTGAGTTTGGGATGCAGATAAGACAATGGGATCATGGGATAGACAACGCCACTGGGAATAGTTAACTGTAGGTAGGGATATCTTTTTCTAACATTTTTATTTTTTTATATACGATTATTTCCTTGTTTTTTTTTGTTGTACCCAATGGTCGTGTCGTGGTGTCTACGTGTAATAAATGTGGTTTTTTTTTCTTTCTTTCTTTACAGATACCCGTACTCACAAACAATAACTATCTAAAGGCCGATTGTTCAATCCTCAGATAAAGTTTATCGGCCCGATAAAGTAATACACTGCCAAATTAAAACAAACTATAATCTTTTACAATTATAAAGTCATTATACAATTTTATTTTAGTTGCATAATAACTTATCAGACTAATATGATTTATCTGAGGATTGAACAATCGGCCCTAAGTAAAGTAACGTTACCATGGGTTCTCAAGGTGCTCGTCTGCCAAGTGAGCGCACTGCGTTCAATACGGGTCTGTGATTGGTCAATTTTGTACATTTTGACGGACGCATAGTGCCGATCGCCACTCAACTATTGTCGTGCGTTCGCGCGCACTGTGAGACCTCAAAGTAACGTTTCTGAATACGTTTGTCAGTCAGTCGAAAGTACAGTAAGTCTGCCGTCATAAGAAAGAGTGCAGTAAGTTACCCAAAATCGGTTTTGAGATAAAGCCGTTTATAAGTTGCCCGCGATATTTTGACGAAATCTGTGTAATACCTTATAAAGTAAGGTATGTAATCCACTTACTGCACTGTTTGTTAGTTATATGATATTCCTAGTAAGTACTACAATATGTTAACTAAACCCTAACCACTTACTGTTCCATTCCTTAGGAACTGTTAACATGTTTCTCAGACATACTGTATTGTTTATACATGCACAATCACAGGAAAACATAATACAGCAACGAAACCTAGACAGAAAGACGCGTTATTTTTCAGCGATCATTTCTGTGAAACTAACTAAATTTTGTCAAAATCGCCACTTACTGTACTGTTTCTTATGAAGGCAGAACTAACAAGTATAGAAAACTGATGACAACGGAATACAAAACTAGGTTACCAATGATATAATGACTACAACATTGTAACGTTTAGTATTTTTATCGTAAGTAATTGACACTCACCTGAAAATATTGTAATCTTGATATTGTGAACACTAAAATATGTAAAGTCTTGAGAAGGTGTCAGATAAGCCACTCATTATACATTCAATCCTATCCTGTAATTTATGTATGTACATACCTACCAGACTGCAACAAAATGAACACTAAATAAGTCTTAAAACATCTCACATACGACTCACACGTGGCCCAAATCTGAAACATCCGAAACCGCCCAACGCTACAGGCGTGTCGACACGTATCGGCACACCCATCGATAGCTATCGATATCGAAAAAGCCACGCCCTGTAGAGAAAAAAAAGCGGACACCACGCCTGCGCCATCCAGTGCCTTCGGACCGATCGCCGCCGGGAATTTACGAGGGTAGACGTAAAAATGTCTCTGTGTAGCTTCCTTACCTAGCTTGCTTCACGACGACTCACGAGTTATGAGGTGGGCGCAAAGGGGGTTAAGTTTCGCTGAGTTTCAGGTGATTTTATGGAGGTACCTACCTACCCCGATTATATACTTTTAACCCTCGACGAAAGAGAGGAGTGTTATAAGTGTGACGTGTGTATCTGAGTGTCTGTGCTTATTTGCCACCTTAGTGGTATAAAAAAAATCGTTCGTTCGTTGATCATGCGTTGAACGCATGAAGTATAAAGTATAAATATTTTTAACATGAGCCTTGTATAAGCTTGTGTCAGGTTATACACTCGTTACACACACGTTACCACAAACTTATCTGACCAGGTGAACTGGAGCTATGTGTCACCAATTGAAAAGTCAAATGCCTGGTTAGTGTAAATGAAAGAAAAAAACTGTACATTCGTCCATATAACTCAACGTTCAAAACTAACCTTTCGTAGCATAAAGCACAAAAACATGATTTCCATAATCATCGCTACCGTATAACATGGTAAAAAAGTGTTTTGGTTCTGGCTGGCTACCATCTTGGCTATAAGACCATTAAAACTACAAAAATCTTAACGCACGTGTAACATTCAAGTCATTATTAAAATAAAGCTTCATTACTTACCATAAAACTTTCAAAATCCATACCATAATTTTGTTCCAATCTTAATAAAACTATTAATTTATATCTATTAATAATTTCATTTTCAATTGTACGTATATTTTTGTACACAAACTTTGGCTGTACTTAACGCTATGTCAATCATTACCTTTACTTAACGCTATGTCAATCATCATCATCACAGCTCGTAACAGTCCACTGCAGGACTTAGGGCCTCTCCCACGAAAGGGGAGGTCATTGCCATAATCTCCACGCTTGGCAGGCGGGTTGGAGATCGCAGTGTTTAAATATAACAATGGAAAATGCTGCTGCCCATTTTCCAGACTACGAAGACTCTTGATCTTTTGCCTTGAAAACATTAGTCGCCTTGTACGACACCCACGAGTGTAAGGGGTTGGTGCTATTCTACTCTGCCGTACACCACACGGCCATGTCAATAATATTCAAATTTCAAATATGTAAGCGTGTTCATTATTGACCTACCTTACACGAGGATCCGCAGGCTCTCATTGCCATTAATTCTTTGCTCTACGCATTGTATTCATTTAAAACTACAGTCCACTCTTCATCATTTTAACTTACTTGTACTGAAGTCTATGACCGAAGAAAGTAGGCTCGTAGGCTAATTACGTACGTAACCCTGTTGCCAACAATTCTCTGGTTTCAATGATTGAAATTGTTACTTTTGCGACACTACAGTTTATTGTAATGGCACTTTGTTAGCAACTGAACCCATGGAATAGAGGATACGGAATCACACAAGTAAAATTTCAATCATTGCAATCAGACAAGTGTTGGCAACAGAGTTACAATTACGTAACTCTACTAAACACCATTATCATACCTTCATACGAACACCCAGCGATGCCAGCCAGGCGGCATCCCACGCGTTATTGGTTATTGATCAGTTTCCGATCAGCCAATCGGAGCGCGTCGCGGCACGCCCTGCCCGCTACGCCTACCGATTGGGAGGCATTTTTTCGTTCTTTATTCGAATATATTGGAACGCTCTTGGACGGTATGGTGTGGAAATTTTGGCGGTAGGACGTGTGTAGTCTGTGTTAACTATATAGACTGGGTTAAGGGTTGCCTGGACGAGATCGCTTGGAATAAGGCCGCCTTTGTCCACAATGTTTGGAAGGCCCTGTAATTTTTTTTTTTGTAAATTTGTGTGCAATAAAGAGTGTGTCTATCTATCTATCTATCTGTTGAGTTCTAAGGCTCTATTTTTGATTCGCTCGCTTCGAGTCGAACGGTTTTCAATATTGATTTTCGGTATGAAAAATTCAATATATTTTTAGTCACATTGGTAATACCGAAAGAGATGGTTCGAAAATAGGAAAAATGAGCATCACGTATCAAAATATCGAATTTTCATGTATCATGCGGTAGACAAACAGGCAAGCGAGCCACCTGATGGAAAGTGGTCACCACTGCCTATAGACATTAGCAACACCAAGAGCATCGCCAATGCGTTGCCCACCTCTATAACACGTTGCTCTGGCAGCAAAAAGGCAAATGCCACTCCACTGCCAAAGCCACGGTCCCCAAATCCCCACCCCATGGAGCACTGGAAACCACATGCCGATTATCAACATTTTAAACGGTTCGTATCCAGGCTAGCGATTCGAAACTAGAACCCCCGGTGAGAGGGATATTAGATTAAAATAGAATACTGAGAGTCTCATTAACATGACCAAGTTTAAAAAAGATCATCATTGCTCATCATTTTTTTTTTATGCCACTAATGTGGCAAACAAGCTTGCGGCCTGCCTGATGGTCAGCAGTCACCGCAGCCTATGGACGTTTGCAATACCAGGGGCATCACCCACGCGTTGCCGACCCCGTAAAAACCTTTTAACCCCTTTCTTGAAGAACTCCATGTTGTACTCTCCAGGGAAAACCTCTAGATAGATCCAATTTTACCTACTGAACCATTCCTTTTTCATCAAAAAATATTGGTTTCATATTAAGTATCAAACAACTGCAATAAAATATAATCATCATCACAGCCCATAACAGTCCACTGCAGGACTCCGGGCCTCTCCCACGAAAGGGGAGGTCATTGCCATAATCTCCACGCTTGGCAGGCGGGTTGGAGATCGCAGTGCAGTTGATGTAAATCTACCCAGAAAGATGCTGCTGCCCACCTTTCGGATTTGTCCCTTAGTCGCCTCATACGACACCCACGGGAAGAGATGGGGTGGTGCTATTCTTTGAGGTGGCGGCACCACACACCACATATAATAGTTATTACACAAAACAAAATATAATAGCCACATTAATTGTATTATTTTTTGCGTTTATCTGTCATTGAAGGTGGCAAAAAATATTTTACCTAAAATATTATTAATAATAATCAAACACCTTCTATTGAATAAGACCAATATGGTATTGTAATATTTTAATAAAATGAGACGTTGCCTAGACGTTATGGCTCTCACCAAAGCCGCCATCTAGACATAGACATAGACAGTATTATTCGGATCCTCATTACATCCTTAACCTAAGGTAAGTACAGGAAATTATAAATAATTGAAAATTACATAAGACTAGCCAGTGATGCAACGGAAACCGAAATGGACCAGTCTCAGCATAATGCTGTGAGGGCTAATGCCTGTCACAGCGCTGGTTTTCAGAAAAGCCCATGCATCCCACGCTCGTTACGCGAACGGTTATAAATATTATTTATTTAAGTGCCTTACACCTTCAAGACCAGAGTGGATAGGCTGGGTCTAAAAGGCATCTTCACTTTTGCACTGTTTTATCTTTGCACAAGATTTTCTCCTTGCAAAATACCGACTGTGAGAAGGCAGAGAAATGAACTATATTTAGCAATAGGTACTATAAGAAGGCCCAAGAAGCGATGGATTGACATCGCCGAGTCTGATGCGAGAGCCAATGGCTTACGACGCGAGGATACCCAAGACAAAGCGTAATGGAGGAAAATGAGTCGGAAAGCGGACCCTGGCGGAAGCCGGGACTGACCGCTCGGATGATGATGATGAGGTACTATAAGAATATGCGTTTACTTCATCAGAATTTACTGACGGAAAAAGAACTCCCGTTGAAGAGAGAGATATTTGAACAGACAAGTTAGTAAATAATAATAGAAAGCAAATTAAATACACTGAAGTTAATTTACTGCTTATTGTGTTATATTGTTGTCTCTCAAAGAATTCGCAGAAAGGGTTAATTAGTATGGAAAGAGAATTGAATTAAAACAGCAGCTAGCACTAGTATGGATACGAATCTAAAATATTACCCTAAGGTTGTGTCAAATAATATTTAACAAAAAACGTTCGACAAATTCACAAACTGCTTTCATCGTCCAACGTTTCTCAATGTACTTAACATATAATACTATATTTTATAACCGAATAGTCATTTTACAAATGTTGTATCCGGCAAACTTATGGGTTGCGAATGGATTGCCACCCTTTGAGAAAAGTGTACCTAGGCTCGTTTCTTATGTTATACCGGTTCGAGAACGCCGCTACGGTAAAATTGTGCCTTCCTTTTTTGTTATAAAAACTAGCCAAGCATTTGACAGCCATCTTAGCTGCACAGCTAGCACAAGTATGCTCCCGCGCGCCACAAGTGAGAAAAGCCACGACATCGATACTGCTGTCTCTTTCATTTTAGTATTGAGAGAAGGAAACAAAGGGTCTCTCGTAGCGCGAGCTATGACACTTGTGCTAGCCGTGCAGGTAGCCAGTGACAATGCTGCCGAATGAAGCAAGCATGTCCAGGAACCTCAATAGCAGTTGTAAACGAGATGTTTGCAAGAAAACTCATATCGCGACGAGGTGAGATTGCGTGGCCGCCCAGAAGTCCAGATTTGACACCATACTTTTTTCTGTAGGGATACTTGAAGAGTCGAGTTTACTGCAATAATCCAACCACGATTGCCCAGTTAAAGATCAACATTCAAGAACAAATGGCTGCAATTACACGCGCAATGTGCCAGCGAGTTTTTAAAAGCCTTCATTCTAGTCTTGAAGGTATCCAGATTCATTATTGATAATGGGACAATGGGAATACACTCGCAGGCAAATTTACATAACTCTAACTAACACTACCTAACTTTTAATCGCGGCATATCCACACCAATGCAACGCATTTCACCAATGAATTACACAATAAGCACGGAGACAGATCGCGTCTCCGACTGGTGAAAAAAAATAGGAAAAGAATTCTCTCGTTGAAGGAAATATCTTTTATCTTGTAATTATTTTTATCTTTTAAAAGAAAGAAAGGGAGTATAGATGGGAAGAGGGAGGCGGTTATAATTAGTTTGCCAAAGCTATGAGACTAAAAGAGACCTATAGGTATACTTATAGTAGACTTGAGTTTTGTATAGGTAAGTGTATTTGGTTTTTAAAGAGGGCGCTGTTTTTGTACCACTCGCCTGTAGTTGAACGGTTACCAATTTTAGTTTATGTATTTATTTAAAACACTTTATTAGTATTATCGATTATTATATATTATAGGATATTTCATAAATACAAAATAAGTACAAGGGCGGCCTTATCGCCAAGAGCGATCTCTTCTAGGAAACCATTTTCACGGATACTGATTTACGATATATGAAAAATTCTTTATTTCCTTATTTTAAACCGATGACTTTCGCTATAGCCAATGAATGATCCAATCTGGTCAGGTTCCCCTAGCAGAAGGTCACGGAAGTCAGATGGAAGTCGCTCCACAGTAACTACCTTATCTGCCAAATCCTGAATCATGGTTAAGCCGGACCCCGGGCCCTTGTGCCCCATTCTGCCCTGCTCATGCTTACATCCGGGACATTACCGCCAAGACGACGATAATGATTTACCGCCAACATTCTATATCCTATCTCATTACCTTACCATACACAGCTTAAAGACCTAACCTACATCTCTTTGATCAAGGCAAAGGACAGACCGCATCTAATTAACACTTTTTAAAAGGGAACGTTCGACAAATAACGAACTCGTAGGTAATCCCGACAAATGGCAGGTACGCCCGCATTAAAGTTCCGTACAACCCTCCTGTGAGAGCTTAGAGATGGGGAGATGTGGCTTTTTTATGTAACACGGCAGACAAATATTCAAGCGGACCTGATAGAAAGTGGTCACCACCGCCTATGGACATCAGCAACACCAATGCGTTGCCCGCCTGTAAGGGGACCTCTAATATATCTCTTGGTGTACCAATCTATCAAAATTGTACCGTTTATTGCACACATGAAATCGAATTAGATGTTACAACTGTACTATACTATATAAAACGAGTGCTGATTCGAATGTAATTTCACTTCAATTCAAATAGAGGTAAATGAAATGTTATCGAGCATCAACTCGACGGCCGTAGCATTGTGTGCTTATTTACAATATTAATTATGCCATAGGTGACACGGATTCGATCCAAAACGTAGGAAGCCGATGGAAGCCATTATTGATAGAGTAGAAGGGGCTGGTCTGATGAAGACAATAAAGACAAAATGTTATTAAATTTTTAATACTTTTCAGTAATTTTTATACGTAGTAAAGACATTTTATACTATCTAATACCTATTATGTAGGGAACACTTGAGTGTAGCGCGATTTCACTGCTAAGCCACAAAACACTCAAGACAGTTGCATTATCAATCTCATAATATCTACATATTAATTTTTTTTTAAATTACAATTAGCATTGGACCATTTGACCATAAACAGACATTTGTCTTTACGTTTGTCATTTGTCATTATATTTCAAAACTTGAAAAATCCACTCCAAAACAGAACCACCACATCTGAATTTTCCCACCATCCGCGGACAACCCTTCTGGGGTCATTACGACCCCACTGGTCATCTTAATCAACCCCTCAAAGGACAATCGGCGGACTTGACCCCCTCGGGGTCGGAATCGGCCAAAACTAATTATTGTCATAGGCCATTATTAGGGGCTCCAGTCAATATTTTATGTTGCAATTAATTCTGTTGGATTACTTGTTGAAATATTGGGCAAACTGGGTGTGCTGATTTGGTAATGACTTTGTGATAGGTTGAATGCCTTTATTCCCACAAATTCGGTTGCACAGTATTTTTTTTCTTTGTTTTTCAATAGGCTTGCATTTGACCTGCTGGATTATGGTCAAGGGGTCCCGAAGGCCCGGGGTCCCCCCCGGGCCTTCGTGCGCGAGAGTACATCCAGGACATTAACGCCAAGATAATGAAACTTGCATTTGACCTAAACTCACCTGATGGAAAGCGACGATGAGGTCGAAGATGTAGCATGCGTGAATAGAATTGTGTATAGGTTGCACAGTTCTGTTAATGGAATTACTGGGATTTTTTCTGACTAGTTTAGTCGATGTTAGAGTCTACAAGTTTCATTCCGACATATACTTTCAGTCTATTGATAAGTAACTTCCATTCATGTCAATATTAAATCTTTATTTGATTATATCCTAATATCATATTTTAAATGTCATAATTCGTTTTGTGTAATTTATGTCTAAGTGCTGTAAGCTTATTTGCCACCGATGTGGTGTAAATATCAACTTCTATAGAGAAGTTTATAGAAACTTGCTACAATACTCCACGAGACACAAGGTCATTTCATTTTAAAACAATCCCTTAGGTAATATAGGTTTTAAGACTTTCGTGGTTATTCACTACACTTTCACTACACATGTTATCGGGATTTGAGTCAACTCGTGACCATGACGCATGCAACTGCGTCGAAATATCGTGGTAAAAACAATACTAACCGTGGTAACAAACCCGATAACATGTGTAGTGAAAATCCCTGAGGTAAACTTAAATTGGTGATGGATAGTACATTTTTCATCGTAAGCTATTGTATTATGTGTTCTTGCGCAGGCATAGGCGTAGGAAGGGGCGGGTGGGCCGTGCCCATCCCAAAATGGTCTGGTCCCAGGCCTGGGAGGAGGCTGGTTTCGTATTGGTACACCCCAGGATGTACCAATACGAAATTCTAGCCAAAATTTCCGAGCTCGACCGCTCGCTTATTCATTCATTTATTACCCCACTAAAAAGGCAATATTTTTTTTTACTCAGCTTTTTAACGAGCTTGCTCATGATGACCTATAATTTTTACTTTTGCCCCCCTTTAACCAAATCCTGTAAAAACCAACATATCAAAAATTCAAAAAGAATTCAGAGCTCGACTATGACATGTGACAACTGAAAACTAACGCCTAACTTAAAAACTGGATCCGCGTTGGGTGGCTTTAACTGTGCTGATTCTTGCTCACTGACAGTACATTGGCAATCGACTCGGCTTCATCGGCCACCTCAGGGGCCGGGCCCCCCCTGGAAAATAGCCCTAGATACGCCAATGTGCGCAGGGTGTGTTTCTAGCTAGTGGAGGTAGTGCAGATGAGGTGAGGATGGTCCCACAATCCTCCCCTGCCTTTTATACTAACACATTCTAAAAGAAACCCCCGACAAGTGTAACTATTAACTGCAAGACAATAAAATGAAACAATTACATTTACAAGAAGCAATCGTCCTCTACCAGGGAAATGGAGGGGGGGGTCCAATAAAGGGGACGCATAGTGACCCTTTCGGTTTAGTGGCGGGCCCGCTGATATCTTTACGATATCCGGCCCTGGCTGATGGACTGGCGATAGGGCCGGACTTGGGGTCAGTCGGAGGATTTAAAGTTTGTTTTTTTAGAAGAAGGTATTGGTAGGCCAATTGATACCAAAATATGTACTTGTACATGACACCATGAAGATTTTAACTGGTCTATCTTGGCTGGTGGACATTTTAAACCGAAATCAAGGAATATTATTTTGCCATGCAATGCAACCGACAACTTTGTCACAACTATATATAAATCTACGTGTATAGTCATTGGTTTGATTTAAATAAATAAATTAATCGTGGACAAATTCACACAGCGCCATCTAGCCCCAAACTAAGTAAAGCTTTTGCTATGGGTCCTAGTTAACTGGTATACTACATATATACATATACATTTTTTTTTAATACATACTTATTATACATATCTTCTTAGGGTGCGTCCAAATCTCTCGTAGCTGCAACTGCACCTTCAGAGCGCGTACACGAGATTACGACGTACCCTAAAATAAGGAATGATTATGTTTTTCGCGTCTTAAACGATTCCTGTAACTATCTAAGATGTCGTTAGATTCTTCTTGATATCCCAAATGATCTTAGATATAAAAAAACGTGAGAGAGTAGTGAAATATTAGTTTGAAGTAAAAAATTTCGCTGTGTTATTATACTCAAAGATGGTTAAGAAGCTTGTTTGCCACCTTCGTGGTATAAAGAAAACCAATAATCCAACCTTCGAAATAAAATAACCTGAACATCTGACAATATCCAAACCTCGTCCTGAGTCCGGCCCTGCCCGCCCGATGGGCCGGACACGGCTCTGACTGGCCCAGAAACAATTTAACGGCGAGACTGACCGAGCCCTATCCGAGCTAGTGTGGACGTGTCCTAATTTGATTTTCTTGATCTCACGTAATGGATAAAGTTTAATTGACGCTTCGAAACGATGGCTGTGTTTCGGTGACAAAGCATTAAATTAGAGAATTTATTTCGCTTTTATTACCTGGGGATGCTACATAAACGTATGCGCATTATTTACAGCAGAATATTCTTTCCATTTACCGATAACTTCTCCAAACGTAGAGTCGCACAAACTTATTTGACCCGTAACGGCGTTGACATTACGTTGACGTTATTTGACAACAAAATGACATTTAAAAATGGCGAAAATAAGGTTTGTAGACAAATGAAAGAATTATTATGTATTCTACCTATAAGAGGCTATAACTTTTGTTAGTGTAAGTCTTGTTGGTTGTCCTAAATAAATAACTAAATAAAGACTTTCGTGCTTATTCACTACACTTTCATCGCACATGTTATCAGGTGTATTACCACGGTTATTTACATTTGTGACCATGACGCATGTAACTGCGTCGAAATATCGAGGTGAAAACAATACTAACCGTGGCAATAAACGCAATATCAAGATAATCTTTTTTAATCATTTCAAAAACAACATACGAAACTATGAAAACTTAATTATCTAACTAAAATTAAATTAATTTACAACCCTAATCTAAATATCGATATGTACAAATTATCCCATAGATCGCTGTTACTGTTGGGAATGGTGCCCATAAGGCTGGCTGTATTCTCCCGCGGGATAGCTATTGCGACGTGTCAAAAAATATGCCAATATGGCATTTGCGATGAAAGTGTGTCGACAGTTTTTTTTTTTTTATCCGGCAGACAAACAGGCACGCGGGCCACCTGATGGAAAGTGGTCACCGCCGCCTATGGACATCAGCAACACCAGGGAGTCACCAATGCGTTGCCCGCCTCTGAAGAGACCTCTAATATACCTCTTGAACGATCCCATGTCATAGTCCAAAGGAAACACTGTGGCTGGGAGCTCATTCCACATCCGAATCGTTAGTTCCAGTTTTACCCACCGGCTTAGATAAGTTTGTGGCACTGAGATCCACTCCAAATTAACTGCTCCAGCGAAATGGCATCGAAGGAAACCCATTAGTGAAGGTTCGATTACTTGTTGCAACTTTATTGTTATTACAACGACCGGCCGTAATGGCTTGCTGACCCCTCGTTTGGTTCGGTAGTAAGTAGGGTTGTTCTTAGTAAGTAGTGATGTTCTGGGTCTCCATAAGAGCAAAGACGTGCACGATTTGGTTCAAATGTTTATGGAATTTTAGTTTTTATATTAACAGACTGTGAGGGCGCCGTAAGTTATCTTACGTCATCGTGTACGAGAAAAAAGTCTACTTTGTATCGATATTAGACGTTTAGGAGACCCGCAAAACGTTGGTCTGCCCGTGCACAACGTTGGTCTGTCTGAAGCTAGCACCAAAAAAAATATGTTACTGAAACTTTGACTTTTCGTAGCGATAATACTCACATGTCCTCTTGTGTTGGTTTTAGAAGTTAAAAAAGCCGGTTTGCCTTACCTTCATCCTTATCCATCAGTTTCGCTTTACAGACACATTGTAATTTGTCATACGGTAGGCAAGCAAGCAGGCAACCTGATGGAAAGTGGTCACCACTGCCTATAGACACTAGCAACACCAAGTGTATCGCCAATGCGTTGCCCACCTCTGTAGCACGTTGCTCTGGCAACAAAACGGGCAAATGCCCCTACACTGCCAAAGCCAAAGGTTCCCCAAATCCCCACCCCATGGAGCACTAGAAACCTTACTCACCGGCAAAAACACAACACTATTTAAAAGAGTATTGTTTAGCTGCGGTATTCTGCTGCTCCAATTCGAAGGATTTTTAACGTAAGATCAAAATAATGGCTTTCGTTTATCTGTCGATAAGAGATTTCAATTAAGCATCCGGTTTTCTTCTATTATTTTTTTAGCATCCTGGTCACGGCACCAAAAATTGTGAAACAAATTGGACGGAAAATGGAACGTTCGCCGCCGCAATCAAATGGCTCTCGGTTGTATTTACACTTTTGAATTTTCATCATGATAAAAATTCAATTTTCAACCGACATTCATTGCGGGGATCTTTGACAATTCCGCCGCCAATAGAAGGGGAAAGGGTTAAGATTGCTGCCGATAAACAAAAAAGGCAAAAAAAAAAGTTAATTTAACTCGAAGCGAGGAAACGAAGTTGGTGCGCGGAAAAATTTGTGTACACACTTTAATAATTTGGGTGAGGGTGGCGGGTGTGACTGTGACGTTTATGGTGTGATAGTTGTTTATAAAATTAATAATATAATCAATATGCTTGGACAAATTCACACAGTGCCATCTAGCCTCAAAGTAAGCAAAGGTTGTGTTATGGTCGTTAGGTAACTGATAAACTACTTATATAGTTTTTTTTAATACATAGATCCTACACGTCAACAAGACGTTCGTGATTGTTTGTTTATTGTTGCTGTAAAAATCATCTTAAAGTTACTCAGATATCATATCATGGTTATGATCGTCATTAACGACTGATACGATCATTAAAATATATTTTTAAAAATGGAATATGTTATTAAATAAAAATTCCGTTCGCAGTTTTAACAGATATTACAATACGTTTATGCAACTTGAATATTTGATCAGCTTTAGGTAAATGTACATAACATGTTTATTATTTAGGAATCCATCCAATCCAGCAGCATAGGTATACTTAGGCGCGGATACCTATGTCAAGCGTGCTCGCGAATTAGAAATTCATACAATTATGAGTTGAAGGATATACCTCCCTGTGTGCCTCTTTATCATAAAGACATACATAAAGTTTTACCTAACATATTTTAATTTATTTATTCATTAAAAGGCGTACCAACAACTCTATAAACGCCGATGATCGCCGAAAATAAAAAACGAAGCACAAAAAAGGGAAGAAATCGGCAAAGACAATACAACAAGGGACATTCTTCTAGTTAACTCCCCATTATAATTTACTTGTGATTGGGATCAAGTTGGAAATTAAGAAAAAATAAAGGCACAAAGGAGAAGAAAGGGGCCTGATTGTCTTTTTTTTTACTTATCTGGACGAGTTGATTTAACAAACAATCCCTTTTTTGTTTGCATCCCTTTGTCAGCGTTGATTAACGGGGTTAAATTGGCTTGCAGTCCCAGAACCGATATGCTAGTTACGTCCGCCGTTGTTGTACTATGCCATTTAAACCCCCGAAGGACAAAGAGCGGTATTATACGTTTTGTGGTGTCCGGCAGAGTAGAATAGCACCAACCCCTTACACTGATGGGTGTCGTACAAGGCGACTAATGTTTTCGAAGCAAAAGATATAAAGTCTCCGTAGTATGGAAAATGGGCAGCAGCATTTTCCATTATCATATTTAAACACTGCGATCTCGAACCCGCCTGCCAAGCGTGGAGATTATGGCAATAATCTCCCCTTTCGTGGGAGAGGCCCTAAGTCCTGCAGTGGACTGTTATGGGCTGTGGTGGTGGTGGATACGTTTTACTTGTGTATCTATGGCTTTTTGTCTGTTTGTGGCATTGTTGCTCCAGAACGGATGGACTGATTTTGATGCGGTGTTCTTTGTTTGAAAGCCAGTTTGATGGAGATGGTTATTAGCTTTGTTAAAATCTCAATCTCACGTTAAAAGCTCATTAAAATCGGTTTAGAAGTTTAGAAAATATTTGAGTTTAAATCAACATGGTGGGGGGTTTCCGATTTTATCTGTCGGTTATCTTCATAATACTATCGATCATTTGCTTTCACATTTGCTACATAATTTTTTTTTATTGCCTATGGAGGCACATAGTCAGCCATTTTCTTCATACAACAAACAGATTCGCAATTCGCTATTTGCTTCATACAGCGAGCGTTATCGTGTATACTAATATTATAAAGAGAAAATAAGATTTATATATTTGTGTTATTTTGTTTGTATGAATAAACTCAAATGCTGCTCTACCGATTTACAAAACTGTTCCAAAAAACTAATATAATGCTACATTATCACAGAGTATCATAGGCTACTTTTTATTACGAGAAAATAATAGGTTCCAACCTAAAAGTTGATTGTTAACAGAGATCCGAACTGCGAGCGGGTGAATGCCGCTAAGAACGGCCAGTTTATTTGTAAAAGAATAACTCGCCAGCCCAGTACCACAGTTGTAAGAGGCTAAGGTAAACGTCCTATTTACCGACACCCCATACACCGTCGGGAGCATGGCCGAATGCGACAGCTACGACTGGTCATTCGCCATTTCATCCCGCTGGACAAATGTTGACCAACGGGAACGAACGCCGATGAGGAGCGTTTGGTTGGCGGCAGTGGAGGCGAGTCGAGTGGTGAACCTGGTTTTTTTATCGCACCGCATCTATTTATAAATACACAGTCAACTCTGTCCGCTATCATGCTGAGAACGCTGTTGGTGCTAGCCCGCACTCTACTTACCAGCGCCGCGGCCAAGTTGTTTTAGTTCTTGTTTTTTTAAATGAAAGTAGGACTCAGAATCGCATGTTGCTCTGGTTCAACATATTATTTTTACCCATGACGGCATGGAGATGGTATACTCGTATGCGTTTATTGTGTGTTTGTGTAATTCAATGCCATCGTTTATCTCTAGAATGAGAAACCAATTAAACGGCTTCCGATAATGGATTTGTGATTCATCAGCGATGGTTAGATAGGTGTAACGGTTTCAACTTGTCATCCTTTTCCGTGCAAACAAAACGTTCTATCTTCATTTCGTTTTGTCGTAGTATTTTGATGGTTGATAGGAGATTATGAATACTATTTCAATAAATAAACTTTGAACCCATCCAATTTATCAATAAACATTATCCATGTTTAAAACAATTTCACATGCTCCAATAATGTTTAAAAATAGCAAATCAACCAACGAACGCATTATTGTCTTTTTATATACCTTATGGAAAGATTTCACCGCCGTCTGAACATCAGATACAACAGGGGTGTCACCAGTGTGTTGTCCACCTCTCAAGAGACCTCTGATACACCTCTTGAATGAGTCCTGCGTCATAGTGCAAAGAAAACACTAAGGCACGGAGATCACTATTACTAGTAAAGATTATTACTGGTAGGAGTATATATTTCTCACAGTTACAGCCCATAATCCATCAGCTCATCAGAATTATTATATAATCTGGACGCATTCAAGACTAGAGTGACTAGCCTATTCCTAGATAGGCATACTCCATCTTCAGCCACATCGTCACTTAGCACCAGGTGAGATGGCGGTCAAATACCTTAATAAACTTATTTAAAAAATAAACGTGAATATTGATGATTTGGTATAACTTTTTGACGCAGTGGAAGGACATCCACTGCCTTTACCAAATAACTACTGAACGAAATAGTCACGCCTAAAAACCGCCAGCAACTTACTAACCCCACTACTCGACCGCAGCTACTATTCCGTGTGAACGCGGCACCAGCAGCCGGCACAGCTAATGATGTCTATAGACTACGGTCAGAGCATTGAAAGAAATGTCTCCGGTCAATGTAAAGACGCCCTAATAGGCGGCTTTCACAACTGTGAATACTTGATCGTGGAGAGCGCTATCGTGTGTGCACGGGGGTTTACTTTTTCATATTGATATGACTGTCGAGGGAGCGTCGGTGGCCTAACGGTTAGAGTTCCACTTGTAAGGGAGAAGTATCGAGTTCGATTCCCGATGCCGATACGTTCTGATGACTCTTCTCTGAGTTATGTACATTAGTTGAACACTAACCGATGCTCTTACGGTGAGGGAAAATATCGTGATGAAACCTGCACATTCAGGCGACTGAATGTGTAACCATGATCCAATCTGGTCAGGTTCCCCTAATAGCAGGGTCACGGAGGTCAGATGGCAGTTGTTCCACTGCAATCACCTGATCTGCTGAATCCTGGATCATGGTCAAGGCGAACACCGTGCCCTCGTGTGCTAGATCACAATCGGGACTACAGTTACAGCATGACTAGAATATTGACGCTAACATTATTTGATTGATTTGATTGTGTTGATAACAGTTTTTAACTAGCCGTTCCTTGCAATTTTCCTCCTGAGGGATCTTATTATTTTTTTAATTGTATGCTTCTGTAAGTGAAAGAATTTTCCTGTTTATAATATTAGAATAGAATAGTAAGAAGCAAAGAACTACCTGTACTGTATTATATACTGTCACTGGCCTGTTTTGAAGTCTTAAGCTAACATTCAATTCATCATCGTCTTAGCGCTTATCCCGACCTCTGCCAGGGCCCGCTTTCCTACTCATTATTCCGGTCTCCACTTCGCCCGGTCTTCGGCATCCTCTCGTTGTAAGCCGTTGGCTCTCGCATTCGACTCAGCGATGTCAATCCATCGCTTCTTTGGTCGCCCACGGGGCCTCTTTCCTGATACCGGCAGGTTTAGGCACCTATTTCCCACGAATCCCTAAAGCTTACGCAACACGTGACCAAAAATCCTTACAGAAGTTACAGATAACTGCGATATCCCTCACGCCAAGGCTGCCACGGACGCTAACTATTCAATTATTACCAACTAATGAACCAGGAATCGAACTCACGACACCATACCAAACAACCAAACCACGCTTCATTAAGTTGTCAAAATCACCCGGCGAACTACCAAATGCTTTCAACCGATGTCATTTAGGAATCACATTAAAAAGTATCAAGAAGTTCCAGACCGATGTCTTGCCGGTTGACAGGTCCTAACAGTGTCTACTTTATTAAAATTCTCCTGCAATGTAAATGGAATCAAAGTTCGTCTCGTACTATAGAGGGTGGGAAAAAGGGTTGAGCTTTTATAAGATTTTTGTGTACAGTAGTGTTAATTAAGTTTTATTACCCTTAAGGACGAAGTGGTTCAGTTGGCCAACACGCAGGTCTGCCACGCAGAGGTCCCGGGTTCGATTCCCGGCCGGGTAGAAATTGAAATGATGAATTTTTATTTCTGTTGCGGGTCTGGGTGTTTTATTTGTATACTAAGTATGTATTTAAAAGTATATAAGTAGTTTATCAGTTTTCTGGCGCAAATAACACAAGCTTTGCTTACTTTGGGGCTAGATGGCGCTGTGTAAATTGTCCCAGCATATATCATATTTATTTAATACTATTTTAGTACAGAAAATAATGCAAATCAGCTAATTTCGACTTTATAGAATCATACGCGTGCCATAGAGACGACGCTATACGAAGCCGAATTTTCTTTATTGCTAAGGGACACGGATGGACGGTCCATCTGAATTTGCCGATGTTAACTATTTAGGTATTACATACTACATTCCACGAAGCTCTGCACTTTGCTGAGGATAGGGGAAGATGGCGTGCCTTTGTCCGTGACAGGATTATGGGGGAGAGAGGTCACGACCCTCAGATATGAGGAATACGAATGGAGGAGGGAGGGCTATTTAGGTACAATGTTCATCTGTCGAAAAAAGAATGCATTTTTGTTGTATTATTAGGTGCCCTACGTAGTAAAACAATGAAGTATCTATTATAGTTTCGCCATGTCCGTCTGTCCGCGTCTTAACTCAGAGGTTAATGGTGGGTTGGTACCAGAGTATAACTTTGGTATGAAATTGCCGTTTTGTATGGCTAGAAACGTAAACTGTATGAGAAATACAAGCAAAATTATCAATTTGTTGGAAACGACAAATCCGATTATTATGAAATTTTGTAGGTCAATATTCAAACAAAAATGTCGTAAAGAACGAAAAAGTCTGAAATTATAAGCTGCTATTTGAAATCATATGTAGTTATAGGTATAACCTTTATACAGAATTTTATTTATTTACTTTAAAATAACCATATTTTCGAAATAAATTATTAATTTTTTTACCCTGTTCTATAAAATAAATTACAAAGTCAAAAAATATAGGTAGTATCTACCTATAGACAAAAAACACGACATTATCAAAGACAAAAAGATGCACTAGAGAACTAGAACACCCCACACAGCTACAGGGTACACTTAAAAACAATAAACCCATAAACCGAACACCCTGTGAACAAACACCTCCGACCACACCCTTTATAACCACGCATTAGCATAAAATGATACTTTAAATTCCCTTCGAGGCGGTCTTAAAGTTTCTTATAAGATATCGCAGACGATAACTTTGGGAAATATAAATAAAATGACAATGGCTATAATTGGTCGCGCAAACATCGGGGGCCCTTTCCCGGTTAACCCTACGAGAACTTGGTTACCGGTACCGGGACTCGCTGAGTGGTACTGATGGGATATTGATTAGGGGAATGAGAGGTGAAAATATGATTTAAATTTTTATAATATTTTATTTCATTCAAAATTCAAATTTCTTTATTGATTAGGACATTAAATATCTCTTTCAATCGTTAAAAAGGAGGGGGATAGGAAAGTAGGAAGGAAACACACAGTGACACGCTGACCGCCCTATGGCCGTAGATAAACGTATCCCTCGCCAACCACGACCGAACCGTGCTCGACAATGCCAGGCAGAGCCGGAACGCTATATTATATTATATATTATATTATATATTATATAGGTACATTCATATTCATATTTATTAGCTTCCATAAAGATAATACTATAACATTGTTATGTACATACAATACAGACCCGGTTGGGCGCAGTTTAATAATGAATAGTCAGGTTCCCCTGGTAACAGGTTTATGGAGGTCAGATGGCAGTTGTTCCACTTTAATACAAGATCCACAGATAGATTTGAAAATCCTGGATTATGGCCAGGGCGGACCCCGGGCCCTCGTGGGCGAAAGCAAAACCGGAACATTAAGGCCAAGATGAATGCATGATAAAATTTTATATATTTTTTAGAAGTTGCGTATGATTAGATCTGATAACTCCAATCACAATATCAAAATGAGAAAGTCTTGTGGCAATCAGAAAAGCAAATATCAATCAACTAACTAGGCCGTTGTTTAAAAAAGACACTGTCCAACTAGTTGGACAGAGGTATTTATCGGTTAGTAATAGTAACACACATACGGCTACCAGGCGAAGTGCAGGAAGAAGAGTACGAAAGCAGACCCTGGATAAAACTGGCGATGGAGCTAGGATGAGAATGATTTAGAGCTCATACAGACCGCGAGGTGACCTGCAGATTAGAATAGTAGATACCAACCCCTTAAACTCGTGAGTGTTTTACAAGGCGACTAATGTTTTAGAGTGAAAAGTTCTGGAGTCTCCGGAGGCTGAAAAATGAGCAGCAACGGTTTCTATTTCTACATTTACTACACGGCCAAGTGCGATCTCTAACCCGCCTGCCAAGCGTGGAGATTATGGCAGTAACCTCCCTCTTATGGGAGAGGCTCTCAGTCCTGTAGTAGTCTCTTACGGGCTTTGATGAAAGTGATGATTATAGAGGATTCCCAAATGTTCATGCAATTTGTTTCTATTTTATACCGTACGTATTTTTAAGTCCGGTTTCTTCGTGGTGACCATGCGGGCAAGACACGTACGCGCCACTTATACTATACGTATAGGTCCTAAATACATTTTTAATTTTACGACAAGATATAACACTTAATATATTAGCCTGAATCATTCCACTTCTGGGCAAGGCCTCCCCCAGATTCTTCCACTCTTCGTGATCAAGTGCCAATATCTGCCTGTCACTTTCAAAGGCCCTCAGCTCATCTGTCCACCTATTTTTGGGTCTTAAGACAAAATTAATACTCACCAAAACATATGTCGTCAAAAAAAACTCACCCACAAAAATTCACCCCGTAAATCTCAATCCGCGCGACAACATACAAAGACTTGAAATGAGACGAATAACAAAATGGCTGCCCTCGCACGTAGCTAATTGCAATTATAATTAGGCTTCCCTCTAACAGCGTTGCGTAATGCGTTACGCAGTTTTGAAAATTTGATAACTTTATCCAAATTCGTAGGTCGTAGGGCACGTTTGGGAAATCTCGCACTCTCATTATTGTTTCTATCGCGGGCCGGGGAGGCGCGCAGCCACTAATGCGCCGCACCTTGGTAAGCGGGAACTGGGAGCGAGGAGGGTTAAAGGGATGTGGCATTCTAGAACAACGCGTTTGCAATTTCAAATCATTTATAGAATGATACGCATTGGTAGCACCCCTGGTGTTACTGATATCCATAGACGGCGGTGACCACTTTCCATCAGGTGGCCCGCATGCCTGTTTGTCTGCCGTATGACTTAAAAAAAATATTAAGTCATAATATGATATCCATAGACGGCGGTGACCACTTTCCATCAGGTGGACCGCATGCCTGTTTGTCTGCCGTATGACATAAAAAAAATATTAAGTCACAATATGATATCCATAGACGGCGGTGACCACTTTCCATCAGGTGGCCCGCATGCCTGTTTGTCTGCCGTATGACATAAAAAAAATATAAAGTTATAAGATGGAATAGGTGTAGGTGGTGTAATAGGTGGGAATGGCATAATTAATAAAAATAAATGTATCATATTCATTATGCCTCTTGGTGTTCCGAGAGACATAATTAATAATATACATATACTCTTTAGGAAATAATTTAGGAAATCAAAAATGGGTAAGTGTCATTTTAATTGAAACAAAATTAATCCAAGCCTAATCCAATAATAAAATTTAAAAAATTCTAATCCAATAAAAAGTATAAAATAAATAAAAAATCCTTATGTTGCTAGATCTCCAAATACCGGGATCGCGCATACATTGTATTATTTTTCATTTAACAAATCATTTAAAAATTACAAAGATACAGCGTGTCACAGTTTCGGTGTGGGGGCTCGTGACGTCACTTCTGAGTAAAATTTCACCTCAGGTGTGTCGTCACGCAACATTTCAGCGCACTGTATCGGTGTTATTTATTGTTTAACTAACGAAAGAAAAAATACGTGTCCAATATTTTTTTATAATCTACCTGACGGACTAACATTTGTGATTAAATCCGCGCCTTGCTTGTTTAAATTTTTTTGAAAGTTACAACTTGTACCTACTTTGACGCAGTGTTTTATTTTTTGAATATTAATTGTTTAAGATATCTTCTAATCTTATTCTTTGTCAATTTATGTCATAATCTTTACGTCTAAAAAACCATTTAAAATTTACGAAAAGGCTTGTTTAAATTGGGTGACATTAAAACCTTGAAAACGAGGTCTATGGCGCAGATTATACCAGGTTGCGTTATGCTGTCAAGTCAAAATTGTATGAATTTTAAATGCGCGCGCCGACGCAGGTTGCGTCGGCGACGCAAGCTGCGTCGGCAACGCATGGTTTTTAAGGACCGACCAAACCGGAGCTCAAAATACGCCGTCGCTGTGATAACACCGCATATAGTCGATTGCCTCGGGTTTTTAACGTGAGCTGTCAACATGATTTGTTCGACAAGTTCGACAAGAGCATTTTTTTTATAGTGGCAAATTTTACACCCTGTCCCCATCTCACCTCTCTCGCCGACGCATGGTGCGTCGCCGACGCTTGATATCATCCGCGCCTATAAGGTCTTTATAATGATGGATTTTTAAGGTCTAAGTCCACCCTTCTGCATCCCGCGAATACCTGGATCCAGAAGGGATGAAGATGATTCAGTCCTGCAAATACCAGGATGAAAATTATCATGCTTCTTGTTAGACAGTAGTTGCTCCATCCATCCTTACATACTTTCTCATTTATAAAAATTAGTAGAATTGTCTTGAAATTTTAAATTTTATAATCCTTTTATGCTCTTAGCATCGGTTAGAATTCATGTAATGTATATAACTCAGAATAAACTCATTGGTACATAGCGTCAGTGGGATTCGAACCCGATACCTCTCGCTTACGAGTCACATACTTTACCTTAACCACCGACGCTTCCACACTGCAGTACTTAGATATTATTGCCCTTATTATCAACCCTTGCCAACAACCGCATCCACCATTCTAACCTCTTGACTACCCGCGTGTCCTCCGAGTTGAGTGTCAGGAGTGCCCTTAAGTGACAAGTTGCAGATGGATTTTTGCTGTAGCCACCGGCGCCCGGGTGATTACTCGCTATTGGCTAGCGCAACTCGTTGGGTTTACCTCACTCGGGTAAGTTGGACCCGGATCTTGGTGGATAGTGTGGTTGCTTGCTTGGATTAGCCCAGGAGGGGTATAAGCCCTGTGATAAAAAGTAAAAATCATATTTAGTTTTGGCTGGAGCCGACTAACCGACAGTTGCAGTTGATACTAGGATAGGCCGGTCCCGTGCCTTCCGCATACAGCTGGTACCTGCGATCTTTACCAGGCCGTCAGTCCACCTTGTGGGAGGCCTACCCATGCTGAGTCTTCCGGTACATGGTCGCCACTCGAGAACTTTACTGCCCCATCGTCCATCTGTTCTTCGAGCTATGTGCCCTGCCCACTGCCACTTTAGCCTTAGAGCTATGTCGGTGACCTTGGTTCACTTGCGGATCTCCTCATTTGAGACTCCGAGCATAGCCCCTTCCATTGCCCTTTGGGTAACAGTGAGCTTACTTATAAGACCCAGAGTAAGAGGCCACGTTTCTGTTCCGCAAATGAAAGTAGTATAAAAATGTAGGTAGTATAATAACTTCTTGCGTCCCGTGTCTCTAATTGCCCGAAGAGCCTATAAATCCAGGACACAAGCACGCAAACTTTTATCCACTTCGAGAATCTGCATAAGCAAAGCTAATTCACAAAAGGAAATCAAGACAAATGGGGTGACATTTGGGGGCGTTATTATTAAAATTTAACACGAAATAAGACACACAATAGCGTCACAGTCGGTCGAAAGAAGCGGAACCGTGCCAACTTCTGAATGGTGAAACTGTGAAAGTGCAAATAATTCTCAGTTAGGTGCTAGCGACGCTGGTAGGGGTGGGCCGCTGGTGAAGGCAGAGGTTCTGTAGGTATTATTTTTATTCGATACTTATAATAATGTAATCGGTATACGGTCATATACCCGGTGCTGAGACGTGGACAGTTACGGTACGGCTTATTCACCAGTTTAAAGTCGATCAGCGTGCCATGAAACGTGACATGCTCGGAGTCTCCCTGAAGGACAAATTCGTAACGAAGTAATCCCACAGTGAACCACAGTTACTGACATAGAGCGCAGAATTAGTACGCTGAAGTGGCAGTGGGTCACTTCAGCGTACAAATGTGGTGATGTTTCGTGGTGTGGGCGGAGGTTCTGTAGATATTATTTTTATCATCATTAGTTAAATGTTAACCGGTGCTCTTACAGTGAGGGAAAACATCGTGATAAAACCTGCACATTTAGGCGACTGAATGTGTAACCATGATCCAATCTGGTCAAGTTCCCCTGGCAGCACGGGGCACGGAGGTGAGGTGGTAGTAGCTCCAATGTAATTATTTGGTCCGACAAATCATGGATCATGGTCAAGGCGGATCCCGGGCCCTCATGCGCGAGAGCACGCGTTGCCTGTGAGTGTGTTCCCTTCAAGGCTAGAGTGAATAGGCATTTCCAAGACGGGCATTCTCCATCTTCGGCTCCATTTCGCAGGACCATATTATATAGGTGACCACTTTCAATCAGATAGTTCGCTTGCCTGTTTGCCTTGGCTAAAAAAATTACCTATTACGTAGGGTACGTTGTCCAAAAAGGTTCGCCATCCTTGACCTATACATTTTCAGGTCCTATACATTTAGCCAATTCCATTTGTTTATCAATGCACCTAATGTTCTGTAGGGGCAGTAGCTACAAAACATTTTTTTCTAAAAGTGGTCGTATTGTACACTGTCTTTTATTCCCAGTCGTACCCACTGAGAAGCCGGTCAGTAACACCTGCAAAAATGACAAACAACGGCCACCCACCCCCGGAACCCTAAAAGAGAGCGCAGCGAGAACTTTTTCAAAAACATCCATTTATATGAGGAATAATAAACACAGATAAATAACTTTTATTTTATTGTCTCACCTTCTGTTTAAAGAGGCTAAAGTTTCGAACATTAATAGCCAAAATGGCGGGCTTCAGTTTGTAGGGATTAATAAAAGACTGTCGCACTTCTTAATTAATAGCACTTTGTAAAGAAAACAATATCATTTTATTAGCATAACTGTTGAGAGGAGTTCGCACTGGCCTGGCGCGGTCTTGAATCAAGTTAATTAGAGAGGACAGTGATACCTAATAAGACACACAACCAGTTAGCACAGGTTGCTGTGAACCAACCAACATAAAAGTTATCTTTCTACAACTCTATCACTATTTCATGATATTATTAGTAGCGAAAAACAGAATTCAAGTAAAAAACTATACCTTTTTTATTAAGTTGGAAAGTTACAGAGTTAGTGCTTCTAGTTGATGGTGTCGACATAGTAATTTATTCGACTATATGGAAATGGATCATGGTCAAGGCTGATCCCGGGCCCTTGAGCGCGAGATCACAAGCAGGATATTGACGCCATGACGATTATTTTTTATGTGGAAATAGCAATAACTTCCATAATTTTCAACAATATTTTGATTTCAACAGTCAAACTCTTGTCTATGGAGCAGTCATCTAATTCATAAACTATAAATTTTCAAAAATTTTTTAGATACGGAATCTGCTATAAAGTTATTTTTTTAGATTAAAGTATACAAAGTAAAGTAAAACACGTTATTTCCACTTAGACACACGGCACAACATTAAAAAATATTCATAGAAAAAAAAAAACAGAGCCATAAATCGATAAAAAAATGATACTCTAATCTTGTTAGCTATGCCATGAGGAGAGTGCAATGGGGCCACACTCAGACAGTCGCCGTGACGCTGGTTCTCTGTGGGCCCCTAAGTGATGCACGGACAAAAGTGCCACAAGGAATAAATTACTCAAATAAATAATTAGTGATTTTCTACAGTCTGTAATCTCACCAACAAGTGTACAGTCTCCCCAACAACGTTCCTAAATAAGCCGATGACAAGCCCAGCGAAGTTCATCCCAAGTTGAGCAGTTAACGCACTCTTCGGCAAACGAACGGGCAAACAAAGTTTTTTGTCAACTGCCTTGGTACTGATTTAATACATGGTGCTATTAAGGACACTTGCTGCCATGTACCGTGAAATTGACTTTTTCTGAGATATGTAGGTATTTATTTATTAATTAAATCTTCATGCACAAAATAGTACAAAGGCGGACTTAAAGCTAAAATAGCCTTATCTACCAGTCAACCAAGAGATAAGGGGTAAAGAAAAAGTAAGGCGGTGCAAGAGAAGCTACTAGACAAGATGGAGGATGGGAACCGTTTATGCAAATATAGCCGAACCAGAGATAACAGTACAGATAAATAGATAGATAACTGAAAATAAGTTAATATAAATATAATAAAGCTAGAAATAAACGTGAGTGAGTGGGGCATAGCTTGACGTGTGGTGTCCGGCAGAGTAGAATAGCAGTAGAATAGCTCATGGGTGTCGTACAAGGCGACTAATGTTTCCGAGACAAAAGATCAAGAGTCTCCGTAGTCTGGAAAATGGGCAGCAGCATTTTCCATTGTTATATTTAAACACTGCGATCTCCAACCCGCCTGCCAAGCGTGGAGATTATGGCAGTGACCTCCCCTTTCGTGGGAGAGGCCCGAAGTCCTGCAGTGGACTGTTACGGGTGTGATGATGAGTGGGTAATATAGCAAGAATAGATAACCATACAAATACTACACAAGTAAAGGAGAGACAAAACCAGAAGCTCAGTCAAACGAGCGATTCGAGGTTATGTAAAGTACAAGAGCATAACTGCATTATCACTTTAAGGAAATTTTCCTCTTCCGCTACAGTAACATTCACAGTATTTGGTGCACCTTTAGCAAAAATCAGTTTGGGAAAAAGAAGGGAGCATTTTCACAAAGGGTTTGAGGATAATTTCAGATTATCAGGGGATGTTATCATGATGATTTGACATTTTAGAAATGTGCATCTTAACCGCATAGACACGTAAAGTTAAGATGTGTGCTTCAGGGTAGACACCTTGAAGCACCGCACTACCCCTTGAACAACCGAGTTTTGCGAAAATTCGCGATTTTCACCTCCGAGTATAGTGAAATGTAATGTATGAAAATGTAGCATATGTGATATCACCAGTGTATCCACCATACCAAAAAATTTTATTTAAATATTTATTTCATTTATATTTTAAGAAATAAAAAAATCAAGGTATACAGTACATAATATAATGAAGCCGTGAACTGGATTGAGTGCTAAACATATTAAAACGATAGGTACAATTATTTCTGTCGTACGTGGAATTTTCGTACCTATCATTTTCATACATTTAGCACCCCATCCGGTTCACGGCTTCATACATATATTATGTAACACTGTATAAGGTAAGGTAGGTAAGGTTTTATGATATAAAGGTATGCCTATCCCAGGAATCCGAGATTTATAGTTTTCGAATAAAATCTATCCTACCAAAAACATTTCATATAAAATTCTCATCAACGCTTTTACTGTTGAAAAGTTTACAAATCCCAAGCTTTCAAAGAATCCAAACTATTCGAAATGCATCATTTACCGTCGACTACTATAATCACATATCTGTGCCCCCACACCGACGCGCCGATACATAAAACTTGCAACACAAATCCCGGTGCGACGCCGAACCCCGAAAACTCATCACTATTACACCTGATTACTGCGTGTCGCAATAATTATTCACACCGCGGCGGTGTGGTGGATTCGCTTGTGGCTGTATAGAGCTGATAATGCATCTATTTAGGTAGAGCTCGTCTAGTCTAAGATGACGCGCCCCACTACTTAGTTAGTTGATTTCGATGTGTAAGTGCAAATATTGATAACGACACTTCATCTGTATGGGAGCCAATGAACGACGCGTTTTAATCTCACCGGCAACTGAATGACCAATTACAACGGCATTTGTATATGTATTGCGTCCATATTTTAAACTTGCTTGTGTGCGGTAATGCGATAGTGGGGCGCGTCATTTTAGATTAGACGAGCTCTACCGGCTCAATAAACTACTACCTTATTGTTGTGGTGAGATGTGACAAACCTTCATCAATCAATCTGATCCAAGAAAAAAATATTACTCACACGTGTGCGCAAATGATGCTCGACGAAGCCGAACTAGCCATTGCGCAGTATTTACCACGTACATCTATAGCTATAGTACCTACTATTTCTAAGGACTAGTACGAAGTCCAGAAATTTCTATAATTCGTCAAGTGTAAGTTAAAGCGTGGCAAATTATTGCTAGGTATCTACAAAGAAGATACTGGAAATTCCAGTATCGACCTGCAGAGGATATTCGACAGTGTTCCTTGAGAGGAAATCTGATGGGCATAGCCACGTATTACGTTAGCCCCAGGGACACTAGGAAAATAGGTGCCTGAACTTGCCGGTATTAGGTGAGAGGCTCCGTGGGTGGCCCAAGAAACGATGGACTGACATCGCTGAGTCAGATAATTATGTGAGAGCTAGAGGCCAAAAGCCAAAGACCGGGCGAAGTGGACAAGAATGAGTAGGAAAGCGGACCCTGGCAGAAGCCGCGATAAGCGCTAGGACGATGATGATGATGATCACACTTAAATGTTCAGAAACACACCCGTGCCAACTCTATACCGTTCCATCTAATAATGCCGTTTGACTCATACCAATTTTCGGCTCATTTGGTATTAAAAGCTTTTGACGCGTCAAAAGCGTTAGCTTCGTCGACTACTCTAGCGGTTAGTTTCATCGAAATTGGTGCAGTGGTTTGGAGTTGTGGCGTCTACACGTCATTATTGTTTTGATCCGTTCATCTTAGGCCGCATCGTCACTTACCACCAGGTGAGATGGCGGTAATGGCGGTATGGCCACTCAAGTATAATTAGTTAGAACTTCCAATACTTAAGTGGCGATCGGCACTATGCGTCCGTCATAATGAACGAAGTTGACCAATCATAGAGCTGTATTGAACGCAGTGCGGTCACTTAGCAAACAAGTACTATGTACGGTCGCACTCATAAGTGCATTGTCACCTTAAAATTCATATTCCTATGCAGCTGTTAAAGGGCTTTATAGCATATAGCATAATGTTCGAAAGAGAATAATGTATAAAATATTTTAAAATAAAAATGAAATAAAAATTGCTTTGTAGTTTTACTTTTAAGTCTCATCCGTTGTTTTTTAAGTTAACATTATGTGCATATATTATTTTAATTTGTATAACCATACATTAATACTTACTACTTACATAAAAAATTAAACAATTTTGGCTGTATTATCAAAAAAATATTAAATTTTTTTAAATGCTACTTATTGACGTTTGACAGTTTAGGCTTCGATTTTAGGTATTCTAACCCGAACTAGCCAATGTAAATTAAGTACAGTCTCGTCCTGTACTCATCATTATCCGAGCGATCAATCCCAGCTAATGCCAGAGTCCGCTTTCCTGCTTTGTTTTCTCCACTTTGCCCGATCATCGGCATCCTCACGTCGTAAGCCGTTGGCTCTCGCGTCCGACTCGGCGATGTCAATCCATCGCTTCTTAGGTCTCCCGCGGGACCTCTTTCCTGATACAGGCAGGTTTAGACACCTATTTTCCACGTATTTTATTTATTAATTTATGCACAAAATAGTACAAAGGTGGACTTAAAGCTTTGTAGCTTTATCTACCAGTCTACCCCGAAAACTGGTAATAAAAATTGCAGGCGGTGCATAAAAATTTACAACAACATTACACTTACACTTACACTACTAATTAAAAATACAATTCTACCCACCAGTATTCACATACCGAAACTCAAAATTTTTTGTGAAATACTAAAAACCAATAACAACAAGATAGCAGAACGTACTTGACTACCAATTTTAATCAGGCCTACCCACCAAGCTCACTCGCAAAAGTAACCGATGAAAAAAGAAATAAGTTAAAGTCGGTATCCCTGCGTAAACCTGGAGCTTACGTGACCATACCAGCGCAGCCGTGCCTCTTCGATCTTATCCGCGATATCTCTTACGCCAACGCTGCCTCGTCCTGTACCATAACCCGGTAAACGCTTGACTTATTACAATAAAATTGAAACAGCACCAAGTCCAGATGATCCCCGAAACGAAATGGAAATTAAAAGCTATGGGGCCGATTAAGACAAAAGAGACTGGAATCCACGAAAAGCTTAATAAAATAATAGAAAAACTTATAAATATTCACGGGGAGAGACTTAAAACCTTTCGCAGGCTGACGGATTCGTTTTTACTTATTCCACAGAAAATCTGCTTAAAATCCGTATTAAAAGAATCACTCGGCGTTTGTTGCTGCGGTCCGAGTGATAGGAGATCGGCGATTCTTACACCCGTAATTACAGCCAATACTAGTCAGTAAAGTGGCCATACTATACGTTCGCACAGTGCTCACCAGATAAGTGAACGCACTGCGTTCGGCTCCATGATTGGTTAATTTTGTTCATTTTGATTTTGACAGACAGATAAGGCGATCAGGCGTCGCCCGACCTCCAAACCGGCCGTCGCACGACCATGGTTGCACGACCGATGACAGGTAGGACAGCGCCTTTTGCAGATCGCCACTCCAAGTATTGTCGTTGGAAGTTTTAACTAACAATACATGAGTGGCGATCTTCACTATGCGTCAGTTGGAACCCTGTGAGTTCGCACTGTGAAACTTATTATTTTTTCTGCATACGGATGTCAGAAAACTGATGAATGTTTCTGTCCTTTTCTTATACAAATATCTAGGTGGGAGATGAGGGGGATAAAATATTTGGCTGATTGAACTTCAGCACCGAATCCAGGTTTCAAGTCCGCTAATTTTCTAATCATCACAGCCCGTAACAGTCCACTGCAGGACTTAGGGCTTCTCCCACGAAAGGAGAGGTTATTGCCATAACCTCCACGTTTGGCAGGCGGGTTGGAGACCGCAGTGTTTAAATATAACAATGGAAAATGCTGCTACCCATTTTTCAGACTACGGAGACTTTTGATCTTTTGCCTCAAAAACATTAGTCGCCTTGTACGACACCCATGAGCGTTAGGGATTGGTGCTATTCTACTCTGCCGGTCACCACACGACCAATTTTCTAATCTCTCAATGGCAGTTTGTCACGTTCCGGTTCGTCCCGGTTGTTCTCTCGCGCACAAGGGCCCGGTGTCCGCATTGACAATTACAGTGGAGCGACTGCCATCTGACTTCCGTGTCCTGGATACTGATTCAGTTGCCTGTAAGTGCAGGTTTCCTCACGATGTTTTCACAGGTTACTTAATGTTTAGTAAAAAAAATTGATATAATTTTATTCATTCGCACCGCCAGCCGCCCCTCTCCCGCGCCCGCTCCCGCCTGTACCCGATCCCACAGCCCGCCGCTTCCTTATCTCCACGCCATGGTCGCGATTTGGAGAGGTTACCCTTTGGATGTTGTCGTCGTGAATGATTTTAAATGTAAAAATTATTCAAATACGCCAAGGATAAGGCCGTCGGTCGAAGGCGGCCATCGGAGGAATCGACGGGAAGTCGTATCGCTCTTGAGGGTATCTAAGACTTGGCTTATAGGTTGTAAAAGAGGGGTTTCGCGGTTAATATTGATGAGTATTCGTTTTTGTAGATATGTGTACGGGTAGTCTATGTGTGTACTGTCGGCCAAGAAAATGGTCTATCGGTTTCCGCTAAAGTTCCCGTGTGACCGAAACGTCACTGGCTTATCCGGACATAAACTTTTTTAAATATCTCCGGATTTATCGTTATGTGCTCGTCTCGCGCTTCCATTTGCTTCTGCCACATATATATTTTTTGTTAATCTCCTCTCATTCAATCTCTCTACATGACCAAACGAGACAAAACGATGACACGAGCCGCTTTAGTTCAACCTTTTAATGCGTAGGGCTAAGGAATGGTCCGCGTTACGTGCGAGTGTGATAATTGTAATCTGGACGCCTTCAACGCTAGAGTGTACAGGCTGTTCCTAGACAGGTATGCTCCATCCTCGGGCGCATCGTCACTTACCACCAAGTGAGATGGCAGTCAAGTACAAGTGGCCTGCTGTGGTCACTTTTAAGAAATTTTACTATATTTGTTATACTCAATGTAATTCTATATTACATATTTATGTATCAGTGTGTAAATTGTTAGTATACTCAATAAAACGTGCCTAGCTAGTCAAATTAAAATTTAAAAAAGGTAACAAAGCCCCACCGTAACGACACCTGACACCAAATTGAGACCGGCGTATTCTTTTAAAACTGCGTTGTGGGGAATGTGGGATGACATTAATTAACTGAGCGTGAGGAATGACGCGGCTGAGGGCTCGTGCACTAATTGAATGACGTCAATGACGGGGCCGTCGCATTGTTGTGCCTAGGTGTTCTGCATGGGGCACGGATCTGGAAAAAATAAAGACGGATACAGTATAAAATCATGAGTGAAGCAATGCAGTCTATGTTTTAACTTACGCGACGGGCATACAACGCGCTGCATGTACAGTATAATAATGCATTCAGGGTGCTGTACGGTCTGTCGCGATACAGCAGCGCTTCAACTTTGTTCGCTGAAACAATTCACGTACTTTCGGTGTACAAAGGAGGCGGATTGGCGGATGATCCTACACAATCAGAGTCAATGTAGATGTTGGTAGAAATAGTCGAACTTTGAGCTGTCAATTTTCTACCATACACGCATCACGCAAGCGGAGCTGTCAAAGATGGCTAGACCAGCTGAGCACGCTGGCGCAGCGCTGGAACTCTCCGCTGTTGGAGCACTGGCTGCGTTTGCTCGCCGCCATAGCCCTCGCCCCCGCGCCAAGGCCAATAATAACTAATATAGTTTAAGATCCTATCAGCACACTTCTATGGATCGGTGTCCGAAATAAATGTATTTGATTTGATTTAAAAATGGACGCCCATTTATGTGTATGCATGCTTTTACATTGTCTTACATTGTCACTGGCGTGACAGCGCGGTACAAAATGAAACAAAATTGTAGCAGATTATCAGACCTGTGTATGAGTGTGTCTGTCATATTATGTAACAAAATGAATTGCCATCAATTATTGTACTTTGCATGCTTCACTTCTGTAGTGTAAATGACGTAGAATGGCGTCCGTATTTTTTTTCAGGTCCGTGGCATGTGCATAGATGTTTTGCGCTTGTATCGTGTGCATAGGTAAAGTGCGGGTGAGTTTGCACTGGAAATGCTAGAAATGCTAGAGGAATGTATTCGAGTGGTTAGTTTTAGTGGGAAATAAAAATGCAACACTTTTTCTTTTGTATTGAAAAAAATAACGTAAAAAATATCACCTCACCACCACCACTAGCGCCCCAACTACATCACCACCACTTTACTATCACTGGTAAACTTCGACACGTGTTTAGCTCACCCACGGAGCATCCTCAGGATCGTTGACTGAAGTCCGATTTTATTAACAACTAATGAATTATGGGGTTTTAACGCCTAATGGGAGGGCCACAGCACGGCAATGCCAACTCAACACTTTTAATATGCCAACAATTTATATGTTATTTTATGTGTTGATATATGCCTTTTTGTGTGACGTTGTGTTGTGACGTTTCTAGTTATAATAAATGAGTTATTTATTTATTTGATACGATCCATAATTTGTCTTATATCACCAGTACCTCTATTTTTAAATTGCTCGCCTTGATTCGGTTTCAATTTTGATTGTCGGTATGAAATATTTAAATCATATTAGCAACAACGAAAGAGTACTACTGGTTAAAAATTGGGAAAATCAGCATTATGCATAATATCGAACTTTTCATGTCGAAAATAAAAACCGTTCGAATTCCGGCGAGCGATAAAAAATAGGGCCCCCGGCCGGGAATAGAATCAGGGACCTCTTGCGTGGTAGACCAGAATGTTGGCTACTGAATCGCTCCTCAAAAATAAGTAAGCATCAATAGAACTTTGTTTGTGATCTTTTTCTAATTCGGAGACTTGAACAGTACTCGCTTCGGTACTCTGTGTTCTTACTCAAATTAATTACATCACCCTTTATAATATTGCACCGTCTGTGCAATCGCAAGACCCAAATATGAACCCCTTTGAAGTCAGGTACGTACATCCCAACTGTCCTCACCTCAAGAGCCTTAGCAAACATCAATTAGTCTGCATGTTTGTGCGGTAATAACTCGGAAACTAACCAGTTTAGCGAGGTTCGGGCAAATCAGCTGAGTCAATACAGGTCAACTTGGTTCGCAAACACCACCTTTGGGCAGGAATCTTGGGGTTAGGGTGGCCATGGTTACGTGGTTTTGTGGAAAGGAGAATTAATTTTGTCGACAATATTATGAATGCTAAAGCATAATTAACGAGTTAATAGTAGAGATTCGATGTAATTGAGATTTCGTGCATCTTTGTTTACTAAGCTTTTGTATTTTACTTTCTCGACTCCAGACTCGAGCCCATTACTTACTTACTTACTGCGCTGGCTCAGCGACCCAAAGTGGATCTTGGCCTCCGACACTAGAGATCGCCACATCTTACTTACTTTTTTTATTTTACGCAGTGACAAACGAACAGACAGCCCACCTGATGGTAAGCAGTAACTGTCGCCCATAACATCTACGATTCATGCGTTCAGGTTGCAGGCAACTAAAATGCAGAACAGCAGGTGTGTTGTCACTGTAAGGACTAAGATCAAATGCCTCCAACGCAACCCAAGTAATTAATCAGACCCATGGCCACCCTACCGACCGATCTCAAAAGGTACAAGTTGGACATACTCCTGTCAGTGAGGGCAACTAGGGTTACCACCTCCGGCCTTATTGTTTGATTTGCTCAATTTCTCGCTAATCAATCCAGGGCTGCCACTTAACACGAGGAAGTTTGAACAAGGAATAATTATTAATAATTTTGATGAGGGGCCACTTTTGATCTATTGCAGCCAAGATGTGTGGGTGCTGAAAGATTATTTGAAGTCTCGAAAAGGAAAATTAGTGGAAAGGTAATATAGAATATTGAAAGCTGGCCATTCTTGCTTTCAAGTTTATTCAGAATCGGAATTGTCTTTGTTGTTAAACTTTGTAAGTATACAGGTATGCAGATGTTATTGCATTAGTAGTTCAAACAGCTTGTCCATTACGGACAATTTAAAATTGTGCGAAATTTAATGTAAATGTCAACATTCGAATCTAATGTCAGGAAACGTATTAATCTCCATAGTTCAAAACATATGAAGTAACAATGTCTCATAAATAAAAAAATAATCATCTTGGCGTTAATGTTCTGGTTGCGCTCAGGCCCCGAAGTCCGCCCTTGACCATAAATCCAGGATTTGGCAGATCAGATAATTACAGTGGAGCAGGAAGGCAGACCCTGGGCCCTCGCCTGGGCAACGCCAAGATGATGATGATGATGATGAGATAATTACAGATGTTTAAAAACTTTGTTAATTTGTATCTTAAAAAATTTATTTGGTTATAGTGTATTGTGTTAATGTCAATCCACGATATTTCACAAAACTTTTTATTTTTTTTATATACTGTTGAATATAAATGCGTGCTGTGGTCACTTTTAAGTAATTTAGCACTAAGCTAAGTTTTTTAGACATAATCAATGTGATTCTATATTACACCAGTGTATAAATTGTTAGTGATCCTGAATAAACAGAAAAAAGAAAAAACATTCTGCTTGTTGTTCTTTTCAGTCTTTTAATAGCAATCGGGGTTGTTAGTTTTTATATCTTCTACTTTTTGATTTAAGGTTTTTTCTTTTAGTCTCTGGCATCAGGCGTGCACTATATGGTCGCCACTTTTTTTATTGGCTCACATTTGACCACAGTAAATATCAATCCTTCCGCCCCATTGTGCAACTGTTTCTGTTTCATTTTTTTTATGTCATACGGCAGGCAAACAGGCAAGCGGGCCCCCTGATGGAAAGTGGTCACCACTACCTATAGACATTAGCAACACCAAAAACATCGCCAATGCGTTGCCCACCTCTATAAAACGTTGCTCTGGCAGCAAAAGGCAAATGCCCCTCCACTGCCAAAGCCACGGTTCCCCAAACCCCCACCCCATGGAGCACTGGAGGCCTTACTCACCGGCAGAAACACAATTCTATTTAAAAGAGTATTGGACACAGAGTTGGAACCCGAGCCTTTCGCATACCGCCGCACACACTTACCACGGCTCCAACTTGTGTAACCACAAATAACGTATCTCCTCTCATTACGGCAAACCCTATATGCCAGAGATACAGATATTGCATGTACATGTACAAGACATGTACGAACTTGTTCAATATAAGGGCCAGAACTCGGAGTCAACATCGGCAGGCAAACAGCAAGTTCATCAAATCGCTTATTACACTGTGATATACAGACAACTTTGGATAAATATCGGCTATAACGTTGCGCAAATGGGATGGGTATACCTAATAATAGATTGTAAGGGTGCCGTAGGTTATCGTAGCTTTTGAGCCACAATATAAATAAATAAATCTTCGTGGACAAATTTACACAGCGCCATCAAGCCCCAAACTAAGCAAAGCTTGTACTATGGGTGCTAGATAACTCATATACTACTTAAATACTTTTTAAATACATACTTGTTATACATAGAACACCCAGACCCGTAACAAAAATTAAAATTCATCATTTCAATTTCTGCCCGGCAGGGAATCGAACCCGGGTCCTCTTGCGTGGCAGACCGCAATAGCATGTTGACCATTGAACCACTCAGAGGACCTAGCACAAGTGTATCCGCGACAAAGCTCGCGCCGCGAGAGAGCATTTGTCTCTTTCTTTCAATACTAAAACGAAAGAGATAGCAATACCTATGTCGCGCTTTTTACGGCCTACAGGTCGTCAATAAAGTCACTTTTCTATTCAGTGAATATAATGTGGATGAAAAGCGAAACTGCCTGATGTGAGGGCGATTAGTTTTTTTTTACTAATATAACTCACACAAGAGGATGTGTATGAATACTATAGCTACGAATAGTCAAAATTTTGATCACTTAAAAATATTTTTTTTGTTGGCTGTTTTGTGGATTTTTTAGACGTGTACTATCGCTACAAAATCGATTTTCCTTGTACTGAGGCTTATCCTACGTCATAAAGAATAACCTATAGCCTATAAGGTTAAGTCTATTCTACTAATATTATTTAAATGTCTAAATGCGAGAGTATGTAAGGATGTATGTTTTGGTCTGGGTGTTCTATGTATAATAAGTATGTATTTAAAAATATGTAAGTAGTTATCAGTTATCTAGCACCCATAGCACAAGCTTTGCTTAGTTTGGGGCTAGATGGCGCTGTGTGATTTTGTCCACGAATATTTATTTATTATTTATTTATGTTTGTTATTCCTTCACGCTAAAACTACTGAATGGATTTTGATTAAATTGGCACTATACGTTATAGCTCAGAAATTGGCCGTGTGGTGTCCGGCAGAGTAGAATAGCATCAACCCTTACACTCGTGGGTGTTGTACAAGCCGACTAATGTTTTCGAGGCAAATATCTAGTCCCCGTAGGCTGGAAAATGGGCTGTAGCGTTTTCCATTGTTACATTTATAACACTGCCATCTCCAAGGCTCTTCGTTGGAGAGGCCCTTAGTCCCGCAGTGGACTGTTATGGACTGTGATAAGTTCACAAATAGAATAACACAGCCAGCCCTCCAGAATCAAGTAAACAAATCACAAACCATGGTGCTAATATGTAAATAATAACCGAAACCTTTCCAAGTAATTAAACGATATATGTCATGTTCGCATGCACACCGGACATATATCGCGTCGAGCCTCACCAGCAATGGCGCTCTATCAAAATGTCCAAATCATTAAAATTAACCCCGAGGACAGTCGCTCAACGTAATTCGATGGATACGCCCAAAATTTTCCATCAAACATATGGCTGTGGGGCAAGGTAGGCGGGGTAGCGGATTAGGCACTTTAATCACACAGGGATTCAAAGTGATACAGATGATTACAAAGATGATAATTAGTATATCTTGAGTGTCCTACGCCACTTCCTGAGTCTCTCCATTTCTCTTCCCTCGTCCAGCGGTACCTGGAACGTCGATCATTCGATAGCCCTAAGAGGAAGCCAAGAAGTTTCACGACCTTATTCTGCCGGCCCTTTCCACCATCGAGAAATGCGATCCGGGCGAGCGTTTTATCCTTACATTGTGGATCTTCCAGCTATCCGTACGAGCTGTTTTAGTTCTACCTTTATAATGCGTACGGTTAAGGAATGGAGCGCGTTACCTGCAAGTGTGTTCCCTGATCATTAAAATCTAGATGCCTTTAAGGCTAGAGTGAATAGGCTGTTCCTAGACAGGCATGCTGCATCTTCGGCCGCAGCGTCACTTACAACCAGGTGAGATGGCGGTCAAATACCTGGCTAGTCTAATTATATAAAGACGCAGAGGTCCCGGGTTCGATTCCCGGCAGAGCAGAAATTGAAATGATGAATGTTAATTTCTGTTACGGGTCTTTGTACAATAATTATGTATTTAAAAAAGTATATAAGCAGTTTATCAGTTATCTAACACCTATAACAAAAGCTTTGCTTACTTTGGGGCTAGATGGCGCTGTGTGAATTTGTCCAAGCATATAATATGTTTATTTTTTTATGTAATCATCATATCATCATCATCAACCAGAAGACGCCCACTGCTGGGCATACGCCTCCCCCATAATATAAAAAAATGATTCTCACACCCTCGGATGATGAGATATATTTCATCCACATTCTAGATAAGGCGGTGGTGCTCTTCCAGGCGGACTCCTCAGCTAGACAATGGCCTAGCACTTGAATCCGTATGAAAAGATCCCACGGGAGGTCCAAGAGTGCTATAAAGATCCTCAATCACCCGCCCGCCGCTCCTCGCTCATCCCGCTCTCCACCTCGCCCACTATCCGGCCACACGATATGCAAATACGTTCATAAAGGTAATATTTCGTGATAACGGTGAGCGTAATTAATAAAATACGTCTAACAGGCCGATGGTATGGGCTGGGCGCGTGATTTGCTGACGGATTTCGCTTCGGTTTGTTGTGGGTGGAACTGGTGATAGTATTTCATGCTTACATTCGTACTGTAGAGGTACGTAGAGACCACGTTGCGAGCGTAGGTGGCCGGTGTCCGACTCGCAAGCGAGAGGTACCGGGTTCGAATTCCACTGCGGCCATGTACAAATGCTTCTTTTCTGAGTTATGTTCATTAGTTGAACGCTAACCGATGCTCTTACGGTGAGGGAAAACATCGTTATGAAACCTGCACGTTCAGGCGACTGAATGTCGCCTGTGTGAGTTCCCCTGGTAGCAGGGTCACGGAGGTTAGGTGGCAGTCGCTCTACTGTAATTACCTGATCTGTCAAATCGTGGATCATGGTCAATGCGGCCCCCGGGGCCTCGTGCGCGAGGTAGAGAGCACATTGTTGCACATGCTATAGGTGTGTATATTTCATACACTGTCATCACGGTAAACGAATAGTGGAGTGGAGGCAGCGTAGTATAGGACGCCTTCGCTTGAACGGCTGTGGTACCATCCGGGTATACTGGCTCTGATTCATCCTTATCATCATCATTATTTCAGCCGGCAGTTGTCCACCGCTGGGCATAAACCTCCCCCAGTGATCTCCACAAAGGCCGGTCTCGTGTAATCCGCATCCAGCTAGTACCTGCGATCTTTATCAGATCGTCGGTCCACCTAGTGGGAGGTCTACCCACGCTGCATATTCCGGCCCCATAGACCATCTGTTATCTGCCCTGCCCACTGCCACGTATTCGATATACATGCAGCTATATGTATGCCGATGGCACTGGATTGGACTGTGTGGATCTTTGGGGGTAGTCTATGCCCTGTAGTAAGCGTTTTTTCTTTAATTAAACATTTTCTTATACCTACTTTACGACGTGTGGTATCCGGCAGAGTAGAATAGCACCAACCCCTTACACTCGTGGGTGTCGTACAAGGCGACTAACATTTAGAGGCAAAAGACCTAGAGTCTCCGTAAACTGGAAAACGGGCAGCAGCGTTTTTCATTGTTATGTTTGCAACATTGCGATCTCCAACCCGCCTGCCAAGCGTGGAGATTATGGCAATAACCTCCCCTTTTGTGGGAGAGGCCCAAAGGCCTGCAGTGGACTGTTATGGGATGTAATGACGATGACTTTACGACGTTGGCACATAAAAATAAGTGACGTCTGACCCACGTACCGGCGGCTTTGTCGAGCAGCGCAAAAGCATGGCCAGCGCGGGAATGCCGCCGTCATCATTTTAAATTTAGTTTAGTTTAGTTTAGTTTTTGTGACTCATTGTTAAGATATAAATAAAATTTATCCAGAATAAGTTATTATTTTGATATATTTCCAGTTCGAGGTTAAGCATCCACAAACAAAAGGCCTATACGGCCATTAGCAGTGTCGTTTGAATTCCAAAACTGACAAATTCGAGCATTAACGGCCTGATTCGCGTGTCCCGGAGTGATTACGCGCAAACGACACTGCTGTCCCGGTAATTTGATTTAGCTATTCCATATTGGGGTTAGGGATTAACGATATGTTGTATTTGGTTATGTTCGCTTCGGTTTTTAAGTGGAGGTGGCGAAGTGTATTGTTGAGCAACGATGGTGGTTCCGGCTATCCGTACGAGCCGCGTTGCAGCCTTTATCATGCCTAGGCTTAGGAATGGAACACGTTGCCTGCGAATGGGTTCTCTGGTCATTATAAGCTGGACGCCTTCAAGGCTAGAGTGAATAGGATGCTCCTTCTTCGGCCGTATAGTCACTTAAGACAAGGTGAGATGGCATTCAAATGGCTGGCTAGTAAAAAAGTAAAAAAAAACGATTCCGTCTCGTAAGGGTTCGAACCCCAGTACCGCCATTTACCAACATCTCTTTTCTGAGTTACTTGTACATTAGTTCAAAACTAACCGATGCTCTTACGGTGAGGGAAAACATCGCGATGAAAACTGCATATACAAACGACTGAATGTGTAACCATGACCCAATTTAATCAATCAAAGGTCGAAAACCGTTCGACTCGAAGCGAGCGGTTCAAAAATAGGTTCCTAGACGCACCTTCACGTTATATGTTTGTTCGTAAATTAATATCAAAACACAATATGACGTAGGTATTTATAACACATCGTTATGGCTCGCGTGCGCGACGATTCGATAGGCGCGGGCGGGGCCTTGTCACTAAACCTGATTGTGGTGCTGCGCGACTACTTCAATGTCGACACAATGGAAAGATTATTTATTTATTCATTTATTGAAGTAACATGAGTTATATAAAACATGAAAAATATTATTTTTTATACCCACAAATTAATTATAGGTCCTCGCTAGTAACAAAATGAAAATGCAATTTCAATTTCTTTACTGCCTTCTTGTTATACAAAAGATCTTAAATATGATATCATAGCCCATGTTCTTTAATTAAAATTATGTTAATGATAGTGTAAATACCTAGTGTACTAAGTAATTTTATAGGATCGAAAGCTTTTTTATAGTTCTAAGAAATAACTTGCTCGCTTTAGGACTTTAGCTAATTCTGAATAACCTAACCTAACAGACAGATGTCGGGAAACTCCCGAAAATGTCTACATATTTCCCAAACTACTGAACCGATTTTAATGAAACGGAGCCAAAATCTATGACGAGAAATTGGTTTTCAAATACAAAAAAAAACGCTCCGAAATAGGTACATTTGAGAGCTACATTGACATAGATACCCAGACACATACGTCAAACTTAAACTTCTTTTTCTTCTTCTTCATTAATTAGTATAATCGAATAATTTAGCATGACTTTGTATTTTATTACAGATAATGAAATTGTTTTCCCGAAAAAGCAAAAAAGCAAAATATTTTTTCCGTTTGATAACGATTTTCATAATTAAAAAACACCCAACCGCCACATTCGTAGTAGTCGCGCTGCAGCCAGACACGTTACACACGTTCCTAATAAAATCCCCACATTTAAATCTATTAGGGAATTAAAAACGGCCTCGCGCGTGAGATACGGATCTATCATAACTAATGCGGGTTTGACGCGCCCTGTTGATGTCGCGCAATTATTATGACAACTCGATTGGATTTTCGGTAACTTGAAATTGATAAAATCACTGCAGTAGGTTCCTACAGGCGGTTAATAATGCACATAGTTTCGGCTTCGTAACTCATGTACATGTCGCAGCCGGATGGTTAAGTTAGCCAGTTAATGAAACGGCTAGCTCTTATGATATTATTTAATTTAAAATTTGCCAATTTCAAAAATTTTTAAAGTAATGTTTAAAGAAAGAAATTGACCCGAGTTTACGGAGCTCCTCCAAATATTGTCACAATGCTAACTTAATCACAATAATCTCAAACAATAATAATAGTTTGCTTTAGGTTTTAATTCGGGTGGGTTAGGTTAATGTTGTGACAATGCATGGAGGAGCTCCGTAAACTCGGGGCAATATCGTTCGTTAGACGTAACTTTCAAAGTTCATGAATTTGGCAAATATTCAATTAAATAATTGCTAAAAAGGCTAGCCATTTAATTAACCGGCTAATTTAACCTACCGGCTGCGACATACATACACTACATCAAAATAATAATAAGTTTGATGTTGGATTATTCTTAGAATCAGAAAGATTAAAACAGAGAGTGTTGTTTCAATCTACAATCGAATTTCAATCAGACTAGAAAAAGTTCAATGAAAGCCCATTTGTCTTAAATTAGTAGCAGAATACCAAAATTGTGTCAATCCTATAATCAATTGAGCTATTCCTAAGTAGCATTCTTATTGCCGTTTTCACTAAACTTATGAATCGGCAAAGGTCTTCTCAATTTGGACGTTGCTGATTGGCTAAAAACTAGGTAAGACGGAACTTAGGCGATTCCTAATTTTATTTAAAACAACCATTAGAGCCCTGGACAATGGTAAATATTGGTCAATTGTAGCTCGCACCTATATTTTGTCAGTAATGAACAAGTATTATTAAACTAAAAAGGTTTCATGTCGTGTTGAGTCTCAGCCGTTAATACTGATTTAATAACGATGACAGTGCCATAATTCGTCATTTGTTTCTGTTACTGTTTCACAAATTGTTTTTTCGTATTAGTGAATTGTTAAAGGGTTATGTTTCGTCATCGCAATAGAATTAGATGAGCTTGTTGTTTGTAAATTACCTCATAAATTTTACATGAATCATAGATAAATAATTAATTAAAAAGCCGTGTTTAATAACAGAATGGTTTTAGCTGTCCTTAAGTAGATATGAATTTTTCGCGCACAAAGTCGCGCGATTAGCTTATGAGCGGGTAAATTATTATACAGGTGAGCATTTTCGTCTTCTCATCTGGGCTTCGATTCTGGTACGGAAATCGTCTCAGTTGCAGTAACATTACAATGGCTTCGCATGTCAAACGTGTGATTGTTATTCAAATGACAGATGTTGAGTTGCAACATTCATGAGTTCGAACTTTTCCACAATTCGTTTTCTGGTACTTTAGTTGTATTATGGTTTTATATGGCTGTTGGTACTCCAATAAATAAGTAAATAAATAAATGATTAAGTTGCATATTTCTTAGCTGTCAAACTGCCTTCAATTCTGTCAACGAAAACGTGTCAAAGGTCGAACAATGATTTAACTGCAATTTAACTGAGATGATGCTGGGACTGACTCGATACCTCGACGTAGTTATCGTAACATCACAGTTACATTGCAACATTATAACAACTGCATTGCACACCAGAATCGGTACCCTGGTGCTAAGTAATAATGCGGAGGATTGTGGAGCATTAACACACTTCACATTTTCTTTATTATCATATTTAGAGAGCGTCGGTGGGCGAGTGGTTAAGGTTTCCAATGACTCTTGTCTGTGTTATGTACATTAGTTTAACACGAACCGATGCTCTTACGGTGAGGGAAAACATAGTGATGAAACCTGCCCATTCAGGCGACTGAATGTGTAACCATGATCCAATCTGCTCAGGTTCCCCAGGTAGCAGGGTCAGAGCTGTCAGATGGCAGTCGCTGCACTGTAATTATCTGATTTGCCAAATCCTGGATCATGGTCAAGGCGGAGCCCGGGCCCTCGTGCGCGAGAACACAACCGGGTCATCAACGCCCAGATGATTATATTTTTTTTATCTATCTTATCTAAATAAATTGGAAGGTATCTAAGAAAGCAGGTAATCGCAAAGTAAATGTGCCTTATGCAGATAAGGTAGTTACTATACCTCTACAAAAATAGAATTTTAAAACGACTTGAAACACGTAAAACGTCTCAATATCGAAAAGTACACGGGGATCCTGACAGAATTCACATGAGGTCCCTTACAAGGTTACATTTGCCGTCGCTCCCCATACATAGTCTTTGAGTAGAGCAAGTCCGCGACCGCAAACTTATCTTGGCAATCGTTTAATGAGACATGAAAAATTCAAAGCTGAACGAATGAAGAGTGATTTTTTTCTCCTTATGTCATTCGGTTTGAGTCATAATAGGGTCTACAATTTTAATGTTGGCAGGCTAAGGATGTGAGGAGTGGGGTGGGGGGAGGGGGTCACGTGATCAGTTTTGTTTATTCGCTCGAGTTTTAATGCTGGATTTGAATCCGATGGGGATGTGTTTACATCCGTTTGTAGAAAAGATACTATGAGGTCGTATAGTGCGCGCGAACGCACAGGGTTCCAACTGGCAATACTTGAGTGGCGATCGGCACTATGCGTCCTTCAAAATAACAGTAAAACTTACATCTTTGACCTCATCGTCGCTTTCCATCAGGTCAATAATACTCTTTTAAATAGTATTGTGTTTCTGCAGGCAAGTAAGGTTTCCAGTGCTCCATGGGGTGGGTATTTGGGGAACCGTGGCTTTGGCAGTGGAGTAGCATTTGCCTTTTTGCTGCCAGAGCAACGTGTTATAGAGGTAGGCAACGCATTGGCGATACTCTTGGTGTTGCTAATATCTATAGGCAGTGGTGACCAATTTCCATCAGGTGGCCTGCTTGCCTGTTTACCTACCGTATGACATAAAAAAAAGGTAAGTTGAGGTCAAAAGCAAGGCTATTGACATTAAAAGTTGTAAATATGAACGAAATTGACCAATCGTAAAGCCGTATTGAACGCAGTGCGTTCATTTAGCAGACGAGCACTGTGAGAACGCATAGGTAAGTACCTAACGCTACTTATATTATCTACAATTAGACAAGTATTGATTGTTGTGAATATAAGAGAAACAAGACACTATAGGACAACCCTGTAGGTACTTTTCATCATATCAGCCAGAAAACGCCCACTGCTGGGCATAGGCCTCCCCCAAAGATCTCCACAAAGGCCGGTCCTGTGCTTTCCGCATCCAGCTGGTACCTGCGATCTTTACCAGGTCGTCGATCTACCTTGTAGGAGGCCTACCCACACTGCGTCTACCGGGACGTGGTCGCCACTCGAGAACTTTACTGCCCCATCGGCCAGCTGTTCTTCGAGCTATGTGCCCTGCCCACTGCCACTTCAGCCTGGCAATCCTTAGAGCTATGTCGGTACTTTTAGCAACATAAAAAGCATATATTATTATTGAAAATAGTGCTAATAAATTCTTCTGATTACCTTGCAATCGAATTTGGTGGGTTTTCAAAATGGACGTCTTTATAATGGGCCCTCGTACGCGCTAGTGCAACCGGGACTCGCGAGGGCCCGGGGTCCGCCTTGACCGTAATCCATGATTGGGCAAATCCGGTAATTACAGTGGTGCGACTGCCAGTGGTACGACTGCCTACTACCAGGGGAACCTTGACCAGATTGGAGCCTGGTTAAATATTTAGTCGCCTGAATGTGCAGGTATCATCACGATGTTTTCCCTCACGGTATATAACTCAGAAATAAGTCATTGGTACTACAGTAGATTCAAAACCGCTTGCGAGTCGGATACCTCTACCCCTCTATACCTACACTCTAATATTTGAAATAAAAATACTTGCAAAGAATTTCCATTACAAAACATACTTTCGTACTTATAAAATTAGTATCAGAAGCCATGAAGCATTAACGAATATTCCACTGAGAGCTGGGCATCGTATTTGAAATTCCTTTGCCCGTCCGACAGATGCAAAAGAAAAGGTAAACTATAAACTGACAACTGATGCTTGATGCGAGTACGCTGGAGATTTCGCTTGCTTCCCTTTTCGGTTCCATATTGAAAAGTGTAATGTTGGGTTGCATCAATATGTCTGTCTGTTTATTTCAAAATATATTTTTTAAATAAACAGACTCGTAAGCGAGAGGTACCGGCTTTGAATCCCAGTGTCGTAATGCACCAATGACTTCTTTCATTAGTTGAACACTAGCTGAAGCTCTCAGAGGGAAAGTTTGATGGGAGTTAGGCTCTCGGGCTGCAGATCTGCCAAATCCTGTATCATGGTCAAGGCGGACCCAGACAATACGCACAATACAAGGAATCTTGACGAAAAGCCGATGAAAAATATTTTGTTGGTAGTACTGCCAAGTCTAAGGAGTCTACCTAGAGGGGTACCAAGTGCCACCGCCTTATCTATTTAAGCTATCAGCCAGTGCAATCACAGACACGACGCATACTAGCATAGGTAGCCCTTACAATTCATAATCAACAATGCAACTAATATTCACAAACTCTACTTGCACGTTTAAGTAAAGCGGCTTACTATACGTTCTCGCAGTTCTCGTCTACCAAGTGAACGCACTGCGTTGAATACGGCTCTATGATTGGTCATTTCATTCGTTTTGACGGACGCTTATTGCCGACCGCTACTAAATAAAAATAAAATAAATTAGATATTTATTTCCATAATGGTTGCTTACATTTTATACCCTGCTTCTCGAGCTAGGTACATACATACCTGTGTTACGAGAAACAGTTGCATCTTCCCTTAAATAGCTTATTTATTTATTTAACAGTTTATTGTGCACAGAAAATACATAGCTATTACAATAAATTGTTAAACAAATATTAAAAATTAACCATATTAAACATCTGCAATAAAATAATCCAAACACTTGTAGTTGGTAGAGTGTATGAATGTATGTGTGTGAGTGTGCGTGTGTGTGTGTGTGTTGTGCCTGTTTATACTTAGTATACTTTTATAACATGAAACCGTGTCCCATCAAAGTAAAAAAAACATCAACTACTCAAGTACCTATTAGTTGGAACCCTAAGCGTTCGCTAGCTGAGACCTCATAACGTTTCTGAGTACGGGTGTTAAACTGGTATCATACCTACCTACATACATAAAAGCACGGCATTTTCCCTCAGTGACATGCAGATCCCAAATTGAGCACTATTCAATTTATATTAAGTGCAGTCGTTATTACCTACTTCTTCCTATACTACTAGTCGATTTAACCAAGTAGGTATATTCTCCTCCTCAATGCTTATACAACTACCCGTAATAACCCCAGAAATCCCATCAAAACACGATCGCAATGCAGCGATCTCATCACGCGCGAGCGAACCCGAATACCGGCACTAGTCCGAACTAAATCGAGATACCCTCCAGATATAATTACACCGAAAATTCGGATACACTCGAGAGACGGACACTCGAGCGGTGGAATATTCAAAAATTTCAATACTGCAGTTCCCTGGTTGGGTTTTATTGCGACATACAGGCGGGTTGTTTATCGGACATTTTTAATTTCAACTGTTTTATATTTCAGCCATTTGGGGTCGAGCCGTTGGGACCGTGGGGCCCCGAGGCTTTGAAATTTTAATAAAGATTTAGCAATTAAGCTGATACACGCCTTTTGTTTGTAGTATTGTAAATATTTTGTTTGTACAAATCTCCAATAATTTGAGGGATTCGATCTCTATTATATTTTAAAATTCATAGATTTAAAGTAATGTTTCCTGAAATTGAAATTGAAATTCCTGACTTAGCAATCTTCTATTCACGGCCTATCAAGTAAAACATAGATCCGTCGTCTTTTTGTACTCAAAACACACCTGTACGAATTTTCGTACGCGCTTCATGAATATGGTAAAAGCAGACATACTGGCGCAGACTGAGAGAGATTGAGCTCGCACAAACTACATGTTGACAAGAAGTTCAAGTTTAGTAGAAGTTCAATCTACGACTCAAGTTGAATACAAGATCCACAAAGCGTCCATTGGACTTTTTTTTTAAATTATACTATCCAGGCATTTGACAGCGGCAGGTAGTAAGCGACGATACGGCCTAATATAGAGCATGCCTGTCTAGGAACAGCTTCTTCAATCTAGCTTTGAAGGCGTCCAGATTATACTTACTTCGGTCTTCTGGCTATAGCATCTAGACAAATCGCGTGAAATTACCCTTTTTCTTCTCCATTGCTATCGCCAACAGTGGTTGGCTATTGCAACTTTCCAACACCTATACCGCTAAATCTAAAAACAATATGGCAGTTTGCCATTTTTACCACCCGTCTGTAACCTTTATTATCGGCTGTGTAGCGAGTGCCGTATATCAAAAGATGCATCATCAAATATGAACATGCGATGTCGAGACGAGTGAAGACTTGCCTTTTTACTCTGCACTGAGGATTATTTCCATGTTATGCGACCGGGGTTTTGGAGGATAAAGACATAAAGACCGAGGTTTTCTCGTATGCAGAGCCGTGATTGCTTTTGCTTGGGCCGTCTGGGTTTTTGGGAAGCAACGTACGTAGTTTAAGATGCGAATTCGACTTATGTTTCAAACTATCGCGGTTAACATTGGTGACAGTGATGTACGCAACTAACTTCTTGTTCTTTTTATGTATCAGGAGATGGAAAGTGTAAAATCCTGTAAAATATATCTACTATAAAATTTAGATTAAATAAATAAATAAATAATAATCGTGGACAAATTCACACAGCGCCATCTAGCCCCAAAGTAAGCAAAGCTTGTGTTATGGGTGCTAGATAACTGATTAACAACTTATATACTTTTGAATGCATACTTATTATACATAGAACAAGCAGACCTGTTACAGAAATTAAAATTCATCATTTCAATTTCTGCCCGGCCGGGAATCGAACCCGGGACCTCTTGCGTGGCAGTCGGCACGCTCCATGCGGACCACGGTTGACCATGGAACCACTTAGGTCGTCAATTCAAGAATTCGAATTCGACTTCTACTTATTTCTTAACGTCAATATGGAAAAGAAATACTCGTTCTTAGTTATACTTCTCATCGATAAGGCTTTCATATATCTTTCCAAAGTACATTTTTATTGTCATACGGTGGGCAAACAGGCAAATGGGCCACCTGATGTTGATTATAAAAATAGATGAATTCCGAGTTATGCGATACAATCTTAGCAACAAGTTTAAAATACCTGAAAAAGGTATTGCCAGCTAAGCTGACATAGCTGACAATACATTTTTCGGAAACCCCCAAGAATAAATTGTAATAGGCAACGTGCTGGCGCTTACCGAGGTCGGCGTTTAATCTGACAATTCAGAGAGGTAACGCCGCCAGCCGGGGACACTTGCACGCCGCATGGCAGCGAATTAGAGTCTGTTTTTTTATTTTTTGTGTACCAGGTTATTTATATACTGTATACCTACAACAAACAATGTATAATTATGAAGCAAATGACAGTTAGATAGATAGATAGACAACATATTCAACGCGTCGGTCCGCAAAAACTTGCAAAATACCACCCAAACACCAACAGGCATTAAATATTGAAAGCCCCGACACGAACTTCAAAACACTCGATTTGTCCACAATTTAAAATGCAAAGAAACAATATCGGGTACGTCCCATGCTATATCGTACGAGTATGCGGAGCTTCGTTCAGCATCTGGATACTTTACGATCGCTCGGGGAAATACGACAGTTTTCGTTCTGAAACATAGAGGGAGTGCGAGGGAAAAAAGTTGTCCCCAGAAATTTATTGCAGCGTCCGTCTGGGCTGTTTTTAATCGCGACTCTCCACGTAGGCCATTAATTTGCAGGTCCCGGTGATTCTGCGTCTGATATTTGTTTAATTGCGCACCCTGGTTCTTTTTTCGTTGGATTCGAGGCTTGCGTTTGACAGGGTTTCGACCAGGAGCTTTATTATTTAACGGTTTTCAATTAGCCGTTTTCAAGACTATCTTCCTATCCTATTTCAATTTATTGGAAGCTGCTCACAAAGGCGACTCAATATTTTTAAATTACTTTGGCAACACTGAAAGCGAACACTTCCAAAATAGGGGAACAGCAATAGGCATCAAAATCTTGAATTTTTCATACCGAAAATCAAGATAGAAAACCGTCCGACTCGTGGCCGCGGTTCAAAAACAGAGCCCCAGGAAGATGTGTATGTTGGTGGTGTCTTTTTTATTCTTTAGTTCTTCATGTGTAGGATATTATCAGAATTCATGATCTTAGAATCGCCGTATTTGATCTGTATGTTCTTTCGGGTAGGAATTGTTAGATGGGGTTTCGACATAAAATTTACATTATTTTGTTCTTCATTTCTTCAAGTGATTGAAATACTGTCAGAATACATGATATTACCTATTTGAATTGTTGTACCTACTTGAGCAGTACTTTCCTTCATTTAGCTGTAGGTACTTATTTGCACAGTATAAATAATTATTTGTTGCTTATTTTTATTCTTTTTATAAGTAATTCAAGAAAAAATATTGGTATCTAATCCATGGTCGCCCAGTGGTTTTTACACACCCATAACGGTCCACTGATGGACTTGAGACTCCTCGACATCAGTAGAGGAGTTTATGATGCATACTTGTGTCAAATATTATTTTTCTTTTGATCTATATTTCTTGTTATCAATCAATCATTTTCTGGATTATCGATCCTCCTGATACTAATACGCCACTGTTAGCGACTATGGGTCATCCCTGTTTTAGAGTCTAATATTTTAAAAACATAATGTATATTTTTTAATCTATATTTCCAACTTTAATTAAAATTCCAACTGCAACGTTCTCCTTGGCATCTGATATTGAAAAGCACCCTTCCGATTTAATGGCCCTCGATCGAAAATCGGCTACCCCAGTGTAGCCCTCTTCAAATCAACAGGTTGTTTGACCCATCCGGTAAAATATGAAAAAACATCTTGAGAACCAATAAGCCTTTCTTTGGGAGGGCGAGGGTGTAAATATACAACTACCCTCAAATTGGATGAATGGATTTCCGATGTAAAATTTGCCGGACATGGCCCCTAAAACACCCCATAGGGATGGTTTGTGTAACACTTGACTTTTTTCGAAGCTATTTATATTTGGGGTAGCTTAGGGGAAAGTAGTGTACCCACAAGATGTTTGCATAAAGATTCCCTTGTAGAGGGTACGTGAGAAGGGCAACAGGATATTGTTAAAGGTCGTTTTTATTCTCTTTCGATGTGTTCAATGATATTTTGAATATTCTGTTGACCTAAGAAGTACTTGACAGTCTTATTTTTATTTTTTTTAATTAGGATATGTTATTTTGATTAAATTTAAGCATTATAATTACATCACAAACTACGGTCTATGAGACTGGAATAGACTAGTTTCTTGAAGATTCCAATCTCGGGGAATACTCGAGAACACGGCTACATGAAGTTTATTCCGTTGATTGTTGTATGCGGCAGGAACTTTCTTGGAAATCGTATAGTACTTGACCGCTACTCAAGATGGTACCTAAACTTTAAAGTATGGCAGGTGGTACAGCTGTGAAACTCTGTAGCAGGTACAATCCGAAATAACTCCACAGAGGACTCCCCGTAATATAGACGGTAAGACACGCTACATCTCTCCGCAGAGCCAATGGTCAAAGCGGCGGGCTAAGAACTTCAGCATCGACTATCCGGATCGCCCGCTAATGAACGCGGCCAAAAGAAAGCTGATATTGCGGTACTCCGGTCCAGATATGAAACAGTAAGTACTCCATGTGCGGCCTGAGTTGCGGCTTATAAAGCTGGAGGCGATGTGCCACTGTAAAATACGGCCACCTACCAAGGATACCCAACTTTTTGGAGGCCAACTTGGCTGTATCCTCCAGTTGACCGCCAAATTGGGCATCCCCCATTATGTCGACACCAAGAACTCCGATATCCGATTTGGAAGAAAGGGGATTGGTCAAGAATAGAGGAGACACAACAAAGGGGAATTTTTCGAAGTGCATTGTTATCATAGTTTTGTTAAACCCCAAGGATATACAAAACAACAACAAAACGGCAAAACGAAACATAACAATGAACACCTAACTCCGAACCATATTAGAAAAAACTTTATCGGTTGACTACTAAAACCAAATTACAACTTGCCATTTCATAGTACCTATTCTCTCCCCAATATATCCCTTAACAGCAACGCAGAAAGGCCATTTTAGAATGCCGTGTGTGGGTTGTGACCGCCAAATTAACTTTGCCAGTTTGTAGTTTAATATTGACTCGTGAACAGTTGGATTTTGCTTGAAACTTTTCTCATTTCGATCTGAAAACCGTCAGGACTCGAATGTGCCTTTTAACACAGCTTTCTGGATTAGATGCGCTTCAATATTCATTGCATTTTTAGGGATCCATTCCGAAATGAATGTAATAAAATGATTTTTGTTTCAGACAAACAATTTGGTCCATCATCATCATTTACAGATGTTAGCGGTGAAAAATGCACACTGGCTAGTTCGGCTTTGTAGAGCGTTGCATAATTTACCGCTTTTACCTGTACTGCCCCACGGTCAAGGCGGACCCAGGGCCCTCGTGCAGGAAAGCATAAACGGGATAAGAACGCTAAGATGACGTACTACCCTACTGCTGTACTGTACTGTACGCTTTTGCGCGCGTCTTCGTCAGCATAAAAATCGGTTATAACGTTCCAGACCCGTTCCCACGCAAACTATATTGAATTTCGGTATTATTTACGAACTTTCGCATTTATAATATTGGCAGTATGGTCTAAGTGTCTGCCTACCCCACCTGTATGACAAAGGCGTGAGCTTTGTCTCCATCTTACAAAATATATTGTTGATTGAGTTAGAACCGTGTGCCGTGTGGTGTCCGGCAGAGTAGAATAGCACCAACTCCTTACACTCATGGGTGTCATACAAGGCGACTAATATTTTTGAGGCAAAAGATCAAGAGTCTCCGTAGTCTGGAAAATGGGCTGCAGCATTTTCTATTGTTATATTTAAATACTGCGATCTCCAACCCGCCTGCCGAGCGTGGAGATTATGGCAATAACCTCCCCTTTCGTGGGAGAGGCCCTAAGTCCTGCAGTGGACTGTTACGGGCTGTGATGATGAGTTAGAACAATTCGTACTCGTCTTCGAATTATATCTGAAAACTTATGTTAGATACCTTAACTTAGATGAACTTATGTTAAACTTACTTCTGTAGTATTTATTCCATCTTACAACGATTATTTGTTGTAAGATGGAATAAATACTTGAAAGATACATACATACAACTCACGCCCGTATCCCATAGGAGTAGGCAGAGACTTTCGAGTGCCACAAGCTACTCATACAATCATGACCCTCATACATATTTTCATGCATTTACGCACGTTAATGGTACTCCTGACCTGCCCTTTTAGAAACATTAATTTGATCAGTATATGAACTTCTCGGGCTTGAAAAGTTATAAGAAAGATAATACTTAATCCAATAATCGTTGCTTTTAACTAAAAATTTTCTCACTGAATAATCATGTCGATTCCTCTGAGGGGTTCCACTTCTTCCCAGAAAGAAAGAAAGAAAAAACGTCGGCTCACCACGACACAATAACAGTTACATCATTGAGGAAAAAACACAGTATCGACTTCTCGACACTCCCTAGGTATTCCATCTATACAGAGCCTCTGTCTAACAAATTCCTGCGAAGAGGGCAGTGCATTTCTCTCCGTTTGTGAGAGACAAATGCCGACTGAGCGAGGTTGATTTTTATTCATTTGGTGTCATCGATGGTACAGGCTTGCTACGTCGCGTTTTTTTCTTAGGTTTTATAATAAACAGGCAAATCACTGCTATTCCCAGTCAGCTATCGGCGATCCATTGGACGAGAAAGATAACCAAAAATATTTTCATGTTCATATTGCGTAGTGGTCTCAGAATCAAGGCTTTAGATAGCTCTGTTGTTGCATTGTCGGAAGATAAGAATACCTTCAACTACATCGGTGACTCAAACAGAATAGTAATAATCATTTATAGCTTGTAGCATAATGTAGGTAGTAGTAGTTAAATTAAGTACTGATGAAATGAATATAATAATAAATTAAGACAGCCTGAGAAACCTCAACTTTAATTTAGTTTAACTAAGATGCAGAAAATTTGGTTTAAAAGAAAAAAAATTAAGAATAGATGACCCTGCATCTGTTATTAAAAAAATATCAAATCTTTCCAAAGAAATCAAGTGACTCAACGTGGAGTAAGGTTATCTATTCCACGAAACTATGGATTTCTTGTTCCATATTTGTTAACCTGGTCGACGGTGGCCGCTTTCCATCAGGTAGAGAGCCAGGCAATACAAAAATAAGTAAAAAATCTTAGTTTTTCTTTGTTGTCTATAAACTGAGGATATGAACGGTCTACGGCCGCCGGGGACTCTACGGAGACATATTGGTGCCTCGGACTAGGAAATTGCATCCGTTGCTCTCTAATAATTCGTTTTCACGCAATACTACTTGTTTACTGAGCTATTGCTTTGTCTATTTATCGTTCCAGTTTATTGTTTCTCTTCTTTATTTCAAGTATATTTACTTAACTCTACCTACGATGGGAGAGGGAAAGGTCATTCAATGAATCCAACTCGGTTGAGTTAGCAGAGTTCTAGCGATTGGGGAAAATGTTGTCCAAAATATCTTACGCGTTATCAAGATTGAATGTGTAACCATGACCCATCTGGTCAGTGTCCCCAGGTAGCCTGGTCACGGAGGTCAGATGGCAGTCGATCTACTGTAATTACCTGATCTACGAAATACTGGATCACGGTCAAAGCGGACTCCGGGCCCTCGCACGGAACATTAACGCCAAGATGATTATTTCAAATATTAAGACAAAAGCCACACCGATTCAACACCACGAGGCGGACGCAAGACCTTGTAACGATGCATATAAGAGATACAAAGACTATGGGTTACATTTAAGGGCTTCTTACTTGTCTCCTGTTTAACAATGATCTGCAGCATCAACCCCGCAACAATTTTAATTAAGAAATAAAGTTGCATGTTTCAATACTATAGGTTTCAAGACTTTCGTGATTATTTACTACACTTTTACTACACATGTTATCGGGTTAGTTACCACGGTTAGTATTGTTTTGACTTCACACAGCGGCAACAGTCAACTCGTGACCATGACGCATGCAACTGCGTCGAAATATCGAGGTAAAAACAATACTAACCATGTTTAAATAACCCTCCATACAAACGGAGTGGAGACCGCGACTCGGCAAGCGCTGTGTGGGACGCCCTCCGGCCAGATGGAGTGACGATTTGTAAATGGCAGGTGGATGCTGGGTGTTTTAACTGAGAACGGGTGCATTGTTGCTCATTGGGGGAGGCCCATGTCCAGCAGTGGACTAATAATAATACTACGACATATATGCCGAGATATTGTGATACCCCCAATTTTGTAATGGAGCGATATGGCCGACGGCTGTGGCTGTCTACCATTATGATGGACCAAGATTTTTGAGAAATGTCTCATCAGTTTAGCTTGCTGCAGATTTTTTTTAATATTACCTAGGGAAGTGCACGAACGGTCCACCTGATGGAAAGCGGCCACCTTCCTCCAGGACATCTGCAACCTAAGGGGAGCGTATGTGGTGCCGGCCTTTGAGGTACCTGTAGACATGCCCTTTGAAGGACCCTTGTTATAGTGCAAAGTAAAGACTTCGGGAGGGAGCTATAGGTTAAATTTATATTGCTGCCAAATTTCATCAAAATCCGCGGTAAAAAGCTATATCGATGGTATAGCTAAACGATAATATCCGAGCATCTTAAAACGCTAGTAAATCAGCGCCACATATTTCCAGGCCAACCCATTTACGGCACACACAATATATCCTCAAAAGACGGTCCATCATTGTCTATAAAATCCCTCGCTGCTGAAGATTACGCGAACAACGCATAGGATCCTACTGTAATCCGGTTACCGTCCGCTTTGTACTATCATAAGTAAAGGTCGGCCCGGATTAAATTTATGCCCGCTAAAATAATTAACTCCCTTTAACTTCATTAAGAAACCCGCATAGGTGTAATTACAATGAGCTAAGGAATCTTAATTGTCGAATTGAATGCGATACTCACGGGCGGGGCGGGTGGCGAGCTGTTCGGGGGTTGTAGTAGTTTTGGTTTGGGATACGGTAGCAAACAGACAAGCGGGTCTCCTGATTGGAAGTGGTCACCGCTGGGTAAAAATAGGAAAATGCCCATACATTTCCATAGCACGGTTCTCCAAATCTCCACTGCATGGAGCGCTGGAGACCTCAGTCACCGGCGGGAACAAAAAACTATGGCTTCGGTATTCTGTGTGGTGGAAAACTCATTCAGGTGGGGTGTACAAGTTATAATGTCTATACCAGTTATGTATACGTTAGGTTATGAGTATACCTCAATGAAACTCTCCGTTAACAGAGCCTGCTAGAGACACAACTCCTCATCCAGCGTGACTTATGGTGTTGCAAGTTAATGACGTATTTTGAATCCCCGCTGCAAAAACATGTAGGTTTGTTATAAGTTAGACACAGAACAGAATATTAATTACGATATCGATATTATTCGAATATCAGCTCCCCAAATCACCGGCGTGTGTGTCACGCAGCGGTCCGCCGTAACTCACGATCACATAATGGGGTGAATATATGGGTTACTGTCGGTCAGAGGGCATGATGCCTTAACAATACCGTGTAATAATGCCCCCGCGAGCCTCCTTACCCCACCCTTACCCCGTCTAAACCGGCTCTAAGACAAAGGAATGATCCGTCTTGCCTCAAAATGGGCAACTATTCAATAGGATAGCGCAGAGCTGGCCGGATAAACGGTTATGAATTTGTGGCTAATTCCATTGTTCGGCGGATTAGCCGGTTGGCCGTCTGGTATGCTCGGCTCGGATTTGTACAGAACGAAGTTAACAAAAATATTTTTCAGGTTTTCTCAACTCGGATGTGTTTCACATACACATAGCACTTAATATTTTTATTTATAAAATAATCATCTTGGCGTTAATGTCCCGGTTTTGCTCTAGCAAGCGAGGGCCCGGGATAAGCCTTGGCCATGGTACAGACTTTGGTGGAGCGATTGCCGACTAACCTCTGTGACGCTGTTAACATGGGAACCTGACGAGATTGGATCATAGTTACACATTTAGTCACGATGTTTTCCCTCGGCGTAAGAGCAACGGTTACTAATCAACTAATGTGCGTAGCTCAAAAAAGAATCATTGGTACATGGCGGCACAGGGATACGAACACGAGACCTCTCACTTACAAGTCAAACCCCTTGACTTCTAGGCATTTTGCTTAAAATTTGATTATTGTAATCTAATACCAGATTAGTCTAGAGATTGAGGGTACAAAACAAAATACAATAATTTATCAAAACGTTACCTTAGCGTTATCTATTGTCACGATTAGTTGTTATTTATTAGACAATAATTTATTAAGTATAGAAGAGCTCGTCCAGTTTAAAATGACGCGCCCCACTACTTAGTTAGTTGATTTCGATGTGTGAGTGCAAATATTGATAACGACACTTCATCTGTGTGGGAGCCAATGAACGACGCGTGCTCCTACGTTTGAATTTCACCGGCAACTGAATGACCAATTACAACGGCATTTGTATATGTATTGCGTCCATATTTTAAACTTGCTTGTGTGCGTTAATGCGATAGTGGGGCGCGTCATTTTAGATTAGACGAGCTCTAGCTGAGTATTGAGCGCTCACCCGGCCAAAATCCAAGGATATTCTGTACGAGGTATAAAGATCTCCACAGAACTATGTCTATGACAATTTACGCACGAGATATCCGAGTTCTGCTCGGGCATTGTATTTCGAATTCCGACGTAGTATGTATGGAGGAGGCGGCCATTGGAAATATAACTCAAAGTGGTGGAGGTTCAATTCAAGCTAGCGCCGAATCGAAGCGTTAACATTTACAAACTTATCACAATAAAGATACTCACATTTAGGTATTATGAAATAACAAATACCTACGCGCGTATTCACGGTAAATGTGTACAAAGAGGACGTCTAATGTGGTAGAGCTTGTCTAGTCTAAGATGACGCGCCCCACTACTTAGTTAGTTGATTTCGATGTGTGAGTGCAAATATTAATAACGACACTTCATCTGTGTGGGAGCCAATGAACGGCGCGTGCTCCGACGTTTGAATCTTACCGGCAACAGAATGACCAATTACAACGGCATTTGTATATGTATTGCGTCCATATTTTAAATTGCTTGTGTGCGTTAATGCGATAGTGGGGCGCGTCATTTTAAATTAGACGAGCTCTAGAATCCTATATGTTTATCAATAAAATGCGATTTGAGACTAAAAATCGGATTTTTTACGAAAGCGGATTAAGTGCAGTGCATGAACACTCATAAAAACAACAGTTACACTGTACTCTTTAATAGCAAACCATTATCGGAAGTGTACACAGAGCCGGTGACACTTCTAGCCCTATCACTTGCAAGGAATAGAGCTATATCCGCAATTTCTTCTGGCTCCCCAACTCTGTCCAAAGCAGTTTTCGCTTTAAACGTATCCCAAGTGCCTGGGAACCCAGAATTTTCTATTATATCAGTCTTGACTGGACCAGGTCTTATGCAGTTCACACGTACTCCTAGCGAAGATAACTCCCATGCAGAAGCTTTCGTGAAATGCTCTAGAGCACTCTTCAGAATGCAGTAAGAAGTAAATGATGGTATAGACGGTGTCAGCTTGCTGCCTGTACTGGATATATTGATAATATTACCCTTCGTTTTGATAAGATACGGCGCAGCTAATGTTGTTAGGTGAATTATTGCACGCATATTTGTCTTGTCCAATGCGTCATATGCCTCTAGGATTTTGCCATCCAATATTGATCCGTATTTCGATATACCAGCACTGTTGACAAGGACGTCGATCTTCCCAAACGTATCCACAGCATCTTTAATTATTCTTTTAGCTTCTTCATCGATTGACACATCAGCTTGTATGACACGTGGTGTGTTGCCATGCTTCTTGCATTCAGCAGCAACGTTCGCCAGTTTTGTCCCGTTTCTTCCAACGAGGGCCACATTGGCTCCTTCTTTCGCGAAAAGGATGGCTATAGCGGCGCCTATCCCGGAACTTGCTCCAGTAACTACCGCGACTTTGTTTGCTAAGCTCATAGTTGGTTCGGCAAAAATACGACCACTCAGCTCCGTTGTATGAGTAATACTGATAAAGTATATGAAGCAGTAGTAAAAATGTTGTTAACAGCTGATAAGTGAAAAACCTTGAACTTTGGACGTGTTATCATTCGTGTTAATAACCTATTGCATAACATGTTATGCTACAAGCGCGTTGTTTGCTGTTGATAAACAATTCGTTTCATAAGTCATTCATAGCTCTTTCTTATAAAGTTACTGGTAGCTATGTTCATGAAATATCTAACAATTCGTAACTAGTGTATGTATGTATATTAGCATTGGACGGCAATTAGCTTATCAAGTTGATTTGTACTAGCTGGTGTTGTCTTAAACTATAAACCTTCTATTTACAATATATTGTTGAAAACCGCTTGGTTGGACCCCAGCTTCAAATCGAATGTAGGTTCCTAAATGAGCATATTTCGACCAAGATTCTCTTATTGTCAATAGGCTTGCATTTAACCTCAACTCACCTGATGCAAAACGATCCGGTGGATGGAGAATTGTAGCAAAGAGGGCCCGGACAAGGATCGTGCACGAGTCGTGCCCGCATAGCAACAGGACAGAAAACGTGCAGTCTACCTATTAGCTCTTACCTACACGACGTGCTGTTCGTTGACTATGCAGGCGCTGCGCGGTTACTGACAGATAATATAATAAGCTTTCTGTCATTAATATAAACACCAAAATCGGGACAGATATAATTTAACAGGCAATTTGCCTCATTCGAAACGGGTCGCAGTATATTAAGTTTATTTTAGTTGTAGTAGAACTTGTAAAAAAAAAGTGTTCTAATTCTATCATGCAATGGAGTTCCATCAAGAATGCACTATAGAACATATTAACTACCCAAAATTGGGACTTTCATATATATGTGATCTCATGTGTTAAACCACACAAGGCGGTCCCGGCCGGCCGAGACTCGTGACTCGGATCCAATACACAGCTCCTATAAATCCACCGATTTACTTAATCTTAAATATTTTCTAAACTACAAAACCGATTTTAATTAAACAAATTTGAGAACCATCTCGATTAAACTGGCTTTTAAAACGACAAACCCGCATCCAAATCGGTCCATCCGTTCCGGAGCTACGATGCCACAGACAGATACACAAAGCCACAGATACATACGTCAAACTTGTAACATCCCTCTTTTTTCGTCGGGGGCTTAATATGCACAACCTATATCATCACAGCCCGTAACAATCCACTGCAGGACTTAGGGCCTCTCCCACGAAAGGGGAGGTTATTGCCATAATCTCCACGCTTGGCAGGCGGGTTGGAGATCGCAGTATTTAAATATAATAATGGAAAATGCTGCTGCCCATTTTCCAGACTACGGTGACTCTTGATCTTTTGCCTCGAAAACATTAGTCGCCTTGTACGACACCCATGAGTGTAAGGGGTTGGTGCTATTCTACTCTGCCGGACACCACACGGCCACAACCTATATAAAACCTATTAACTAGCCAAAATTAACACAATTAGTAGATAATATAATTTAAGTAGTAGTAATTTAATTTAAGACCTCATTATTGCCTCCACCGCTTCTTAAATGTCCTTTCAGATTGTTTAAGGTTGGCTGGAAGAAATCCCATTGTGGGATAAGCCCGCCTTTGCTTTGTAAAATTATTTTTGTATTTCCTGTATTTATTAAGCTTACATACATACATTTGGTACAAGAAATCGTGTACGTCTGTATAGGATCTCATGTGTTAAGACCCACAAGGCGGTCCCGGCCGGCCGAGACTCGCGACTCGGAACCAATACACGGCGCCTATAAATCCAGCGGAACGTCCGAAACACTTGAAGTGTCTTAACCGCACCGGTTTAGGGGCGCGGGCACAGTGGCGGTTTGAGTAGTGGCGATTTTTTTTTAATTTGGTATACAATAGGTGCAGGTTGATGATGATGATGATTTTCTCATATCACGTAAATAAGCAGTCACTCAAAACTTAATCTACTTGCTTTTGTATGATCTACTTTATTTTAATACTAAATAGTCAAACTGGTCAATACCAGTGTTGATAATAATCATATGATGTAACAATCAAATGATGAAATCATATCAGGCAAACAAGCTGTCGCTCAAAAAATTGTCTACTTGCTTTTTGTATACTGGCAGGATCTAGAAAACTAGGATCATATTATTCTCCCTCTACACTAGAGAACGTTATTTTTACACTTGATATTTTACGACAGTGAAAAATTACATTTAAAAGCCACTAGACACGTTGACAAATAATATTGCTCGCGGATGACAAAAGAACTAAATTTGACAGACAGCCAACAAGAACAACTATTAATGATAGGGACGCTATAACCTAAAAGCAGATTTAACAGGCGCGGACCCTAAAATGAATTACTTCAACATAATCTTCATCAACAGCACTCCTTTTTCACCCCTCTAACAATACAAATGGCAAAACGTAAAAAAAAGAGTAAGGTTTTTTCAGCGGCACCCCTTTCCACACTTCGAGTGGACATTTGCAACATCAGGGTCCTCCACTCTAACCTGAACGCCGTACATCACCACCTTGAGACGGCGAAGCCCGCCTTACTCTGCCTGACTGAAACGCAGATATCACCTGCGGCCGACACTTCGTATCTCCATTATCCTGGGTACAAGTTAGAACACAGGTTTCTTCCTCGCGCTGGTGTGTGCTTATTCGTCAGAGGTGATATCTGCTGTCGGCGTCTTGCCATTGAACAAAGTGACGAAACTGTTTAGTGGGTGTGCGTGGAACAGGGAGGTTCTTCCCGAGTCTACGCATGCCTATACAACAACTGTCACGGCGTAGGTGAGACAAATCGGTTTTTCGAGCGCGTTAATGTCCCAGTTGTGCTCTCGCGCACGACGGCCCGCAGTCCGGCTTGACCATGACCTAAAATTTGGTAGATCAGATAATTACAGAAGAGCGACTGCCATCTGACTTCAATAACCATGCTACCAGGGGATCCTGACCAGATTGAATCATGGTTACTCATTCAGTCGCTTGCAGGTTTTATCACCATGTTTTCCCTCACCGTAAGACCATAACTTGAATTACTTCTTAACATAAATACCTATTATCTCTTCGAACGTAAAATAAAATATAAAAAAACCAGAGGAAATGCAAATAATATGTTAAACAATATCTTTGAAGTAGCCAGTAGAGTTGATAGACACACTAAACTATGTAACACCCTTCTTGAAAACTTTACTTTCTAGGGTAAAACTTTCCATCTGCTGCTAGTGCACTGTTTTCTAATCGAGTTATTGTTGACACTGTAAAGACGAAACCGACTGCCTGCGATGCTCTATGGCGCTGTCCTAATTGCTGATCGCAATGGTCCTACGTTCATGTTCGTGCGCCGCTCGACCAATAGGAACCCTTAAAACCGGTCTCCTATTGGTCAGGCGACGCCAGTCGTACGACCATGGTCGCACGACCGTTTCCAACTAGGACAGCGCCTATGGCTCTGACAAAACCCGTCCGCTTACTTCACGCCTTACAGAACCGATTTCAATGAGCCAAACCTAAAAACCATCTCGATTAAACTGGCTTTCAAACAGAGAAAACCGCATTCAAATCGGCCCATCCCTTCCAGAGCTACGATGCTACAGACAGATACACAAAGCCACAGCTTTAGCCAGCTGATACACGCGTCAAACGTATAACATCCCTCCTTTTTTCGTCGGGGTTCAAAAATACACAGTGGATTCACATCCACGGCCTCACGGCTTACATGACACGAGAGAATTGAAGAGGCTCGCCTGCACTGGCTTTGTCACTTCCTTAAGCCCGAGGGTTACGTGGGAAATAGGTGCATAACATCCGTAATCTCAAACAATACTTTTCTAAGTACAGATTTACTATGCGGTCTCACAGAGCTCGACTGCTAAGCGAACGCACCGCGGTTCAATACAGCTCTTTCGTTAGCTTTGACGGTCGCATAGTGCCGATCGCCATTCAAGTATTGGCCGTTGGAACCCTGTGCGTTTGCATGCACTGTGAGATCCACAGAAGTGAGATACGAGTAAACCCACTGGTTCCAGGAAATAAGTTCCTGCGAAGACCGCGAAGAAAATGTATGATTGGCTGGATTGGAAAATGGATTGACATGGCTGTCAGATGCGAGAGCCAACGGCTTACAATGGACACTGACGACAGGACGAAGTGCAGGAGAAGCTGGAGAGCAAAGCCTGGCAGAAGTTGGGCTTAATCGCTAGAATGATGATGAGTAGTTGGGAAGACTCTGAATTAGATGTAAAGGTGTTTTTTTATATGAGACTAGTCTGGCATTTGACCGACATCTCATCGGGTGGTAAGTGACGCTGCGGCGGAAGATGGAGCGTGCCTGTCTAGGACCAGCCTTTTTACTCTAACCTTGAAGGCGTCCAGATTGTAATGATCAGGGAGCACAGTCGTAGGCAACGCAACATGTGGACACCGCTTTCCACCTCTTTATCGCTTCCATTATTGTTCTCATACACACATAGAATAACACAAATTTTTTTCTGTATCATTGTTAGTCTAAACACAAATAGACCTGAAAATCTAAACCGCAGTCTAGATAAAATGTCCAATCAGTAACCTAACCAGAGTTCTCACAACTTTTGCCATAAAATCTGGTCTCCAGTGTGCCAGCAGGCTTACCTACATACGTTACCCAAGAAAGGGTAAGCACGCTCTACCTGTGGGGGCAAGGGGGGGGGCGTAGAACCCCCCTCATTTGTTTGCGATGACCCCCCACTATCTTGTTCTCCGTTTTCACCTTGTGCTTAGCTGAAGTTTATTATTTCGTTTATGTCTTGCCGTGAGATTCGGTTATTTAGTAAGTAATAAAATATATTTAAAGGATAGTTAGTGTATTACTATTAGACTGGGAGGACGCTGTAAATTATCCTACGAAATCGAGTATGCCAAAAATTTAATTTGTAATATTGTAGATGTTTAAGAGTAAAACCCGTAAAACAATAGTGTGTCCGTGCTAGGCACAATTTTTTTTTGCTGTCCCGAACTTCGACTTTTCGTAGCGATAATACTTACATATTGTGTGGATTGTATAAGTAGAAAAACTGAAATGTCTCGCATCCTGTTGGCAGTTTCGCTTTTCAGCCACGTTATAGTCACATTTTCTGCACTTACCAGGCTGTGCACGAACAGACCAATGTTTTGTAGGTCTCCTATACGTCTAATATCGCTACAAATTGGATTTTTTCTTGTACTCAACGTCATAGGATAACCGCCCTTACAGTCTACATCTAAGTATCACAATTTATTGTATCGTTCGATGATCATGAACTCGGAGATATTATAGTCATCTTTGGTCGTCTTTCCCCATACGCATAGTTTTATGAAGGCATATTTTTCTACAAGAATAAAGTGATTGAGTAGAACCACCCACTGGCCATAGGGTAACCAAGCCACTATTCGTCACCTGCGAAATGTCTGTATACCTACAATTTACACAATATCGTCATCTGTCAAGAGTCCTCTTGGGGCGACTACCCCAATTACAGCATCGCGATTGTTTGGCCCGTGCCTCTTCCCGTCTTGGGACGTGGAAATGGAAGGTTTTTTTTTTCGGTTATTCCCAACCGCCACCAGCTGTCCTATGTCGCACTGGGGTGGATTCGCGGGGTAGGTATCGGTGGGATAGTTGCCAATGAATGTAATATGAAGTTTGATTTGACAAATGTATTTATTTAGTTACAGACAAAATTCCTGCTTACAAAGACGTTAAGGAAGTAAATTAAATAAATAATTAGCACATAAATTACATGTTTAAAATTCATCCACACCCTGTACCCCGGGATGGTGCCCAGAAAGCTGCGTTGCCTCGTTGGATAGCAATGCTTATCTACAGTCCGAGGAACAAGCCAGCTCTCCGAACACCAATATTAGGTCATTCTTAATTTGATTCAAATATAATATTACTATAATAATATTATGCCCTCTCTCTTCCGTTGGTCGGCTGGACGATATTTCTTTAGAATTAAGCTGTACCTCTTGTAATTTTTCTGTATGTCTATTTTGTATACTATTTATTGTGCACAATAAATGTTAAATAAATAAATATGTTTACACGAGTTGATTTAATGGCTCCAGATTGCATAGTTTATAGCTTATTTTATTTACGATGCTTGTATGACGACTGACGACATGTTATGTAAAAATTTTGTAATTTTAGTATATAATAAAGAGTTCTGTCTATCTAGAGCCACCCAATTGTAAGATAAAAAATAGATTATAGTTTAAAGAAATAGATTAAATCAGTTTGTAGGTATAGAGTTAACATCAATTTAATGTATACCTACTTATCCAACAAATACATGCAAACATTAAAAACTACATAAATACGAAAACTCAATCTCTAATCTAAAATAAAATTAACTTAATACCCTAATCTAAAAATCTATATTTACTAACAAAGAATTTGCTGAATTAATTTGGGATGGCCCAAGAGTTCTAGTCGGAGTAATAGAAACGTCAAAATTCCCACTCCAGTGGCGCCGGTTGGGGCAGTTGGGAATAGCCTGTTTTTTTTCATACTACCGGGAGTATCGTAATTATGATGATTGATATAAATGTCACTTCTGTTGTTGACGAATTGTGCTCTTGAAATTGATATTTCGTTTGGGGTGCAAGTGTTCGGCGGTGAACTGGCGTCATGTTGGAAATGAAACAATGGGTAGCTCCATGTTAATTGATTCTCGTTGGTTTACTAAAAATGTTTAGCTACGTATCAGACTGTTCCCGCTGCGGCCATGTACCAATGACTCTTATCTGGGTTATATCATCATCACAGCCCATATCAGTCCACTGCAGGACTAAGGGCCTCTCCCATGAAAGGGGAGGCTATTGCCATAATCTCCACGCTTGGCAGGCGGGTTGGAGATCGCAGTATTATAATATAACAATGGAAAACGCTGCTGCCCATTTTCCAGTCTACGGAGATGCTTAGATCTTTTGCCTCGAAAACATTAGTCGCCTTGTACGACACCCACGAGTGTAAGGGGTTGGTGCTATTCAATGACTTCTACATGTGCTATTCTACTCTGCCGGACGCCACACGGCCACTGGGTTATATACATTAGTTGAATTCTAACCAATGCTCTTACTGTGAGGGAAAAACATAGTGATCAAAGCTGCAAATTCAGGCAACTGAATGTTTAACCATGACCCAATCTGGTCAGGTTTCCCTGGTAGCAGAGTCACGGAGGTCAGATGGTAGTCGCTCCACTGTAATTACCTTATCGCCAAATCTTGGATCATGCTCAAAGCGGACCCCGGAGCCTCGTGCTCGAGAGCGTAACCGACATTAACGCCAAGATGATTGTTATTATTTTATAGTCTGTTAAATGTAGAGTAACGTATACGTATTCACAGACTTGTCTAATTAGCATTACCATGCGAAGTACAAAGATATTTCTGACAGCGGCTCTTTGCAACGCACTGCGCTCAACACGGATTGGTCAATTTCAAAGAGATTGGAATGCTAGCGACCTTCATAGACTGGCAAGTAGGTCGCTAGCATTCCAATCTCTGGTCAATTTCGTGTATTTTTCCGGGTGTATAATGCCTACCGATCGCCACCATACTTATTGAACATAGAGTCAGTAAAGATATGAAAATTTGAGCTTTTTGGCATTATCTAGACCAGGGGACTTATTTTCTTATTTCACTCGTTTTCCCGAATTGATTCCGAGCGCTCGTTTCCGCAAGACGAGTCAATGAGTCAATGATATCGCCGTAACGTTTCGATCACGAGTTTGCCATGTCAAAACCATGTATGAATAAAGGTTTTAATTCACTTGTGGGGAAGTTCGGGGAGTTCATACACTCATTTGTGTGTGTGAGAGTCATAAAAGTGTGTCACTCGCATTTAAGCTCTGAGTGTCGTAATTGTCTATCCGATCGATTCAGGAAAATGTTGATTTACCTTAATAAGGTAACAGGACTGGCCAGCTCGGCTCTCATCCCATGTTCGACTTGATCAGTGGTTTCAAAGTTGTAGCAACTTGAGATAAAAAAACTGTCAATTTTTATTTGTAAATAAAATAATAAGGTTATTTTCTTTTAAGTATAATTTTTGTAGTAACTACTAACTTCTAAACGTGGCGGCCACGTGCCGCCGCAGCCTAGCCTACCTTTAAAATCTATTAGGCAACCTTGATCTAGACCAAAGCTATGAATGTCTGAAAATCCGGCATAACGCTTTGAGAAAAGGTAGGTAGTGCCCCGTTCTTCTAGCTCGGCTTAAATTTTTTATGTTTCAGATTTAATTATGTACTCATAGTTTATGATCCCACAACCACAGAGTTCCAAACAGTTACAGAAACATAAACCACCGAATCAGTCCGTATAATGAACCTACCCAGGTATCAAATACGCTAAGCTCGTGGATCAGCAAACATATAAATAAATGACCAGCACAACAGGCGCTGGGAAAGCACATCCGGATGTAGGCAGTCTAAGTTAGTGGTGTGCGAACGGCCACCCAAGTTAACTAACAGACTGCTCAATCTCAAACGGTGTGAACTCAAAACAGTTGGCACAATTACAGGGCACCTACTGTACAAACTACAGCACATCACCAGGGCTACAGACAGCTCCTTGTGCAGGGGTTTTTAGTAGCTGAGGAATCGAGATACCCACGTGGTGGAGTGTGAGGGAGTAAAGGACTATAGAGCCAAAGCCTTACTAGGAACAGGTTTCCTTCGAGAGGTCTGTCAACGTCCTAAGAGAGTAATAGTCAATAGACTTCTGCAAGGAGTTAGGCTGGCTATCGTAGCCGGTTCTCAATCACGTAAATGGTTGGTCCGATGACGCATCGCCTTACTTCGTTATTATGTACTTATTCTGTTAGTTTTAGTTTTTTTTTAATGTGATATTGGACCAAATACGATTCGTCTATGTCGATGTTCAAGTCCACAATTGTACTGTAATGTGCATGATGTTTTAAACAAACAAATATAGGTATAAAGGACCGTCGTAAGTCCAAATACGGAAAATGGGAGCCTTTAACCTAAACCTAAGCCTAAGTACCATACAGGAAAATCATTGAACCGAAACACGCCTGCGGTCCACTAAAACAAAAAAAATTAATGCACGCCAAAACAAGGATATAGACAAAAATAAATATCATGTTGGTGGTATCATAAATAAAGGCCGGGACAGACCGAGGGACACGCGTCACCTTTTGATACATTTCCTCTGTAGTTATTAATGACAAGTCATCGGTGCTGTCCCGCCGGGCTCGGCGCTAGGGTTGGCACTACCTACAAGATTTTTTTTAACAAATGTGGCAAAACACACGCAGTTTACAGTTGCAGATTTCAGCAGTCAGGAGAAAGTAGGACACAAAGATAAAAAAAAACAAGGAAGTAGCAACATGTAATAGAGGCAACACAACGGCGATACCTCTATAACAAGTTTTACGCCCTACATTACTAATGTCCACAGAAAAAATAAAGATTTGTCTTGTCGCGCGTGTGTGCGTGAGCCTGTGCATATTAAGTTGCATGAGTAGTGGTAAAATAGTGAGATCGGGAACGGCGACATCGGTTCCAGTAAAAACGGCGATTGATAGCTTTTCTACTACCTTTCCTGTGTTCTGTTCTAATGTCTACAGTAATGTGTGCTAGTGTCAGCGGTGACCAATGCATCAGGTGGTCTGTTTACCTCCCGTATGACATAAAAAAAACAAAGCAAATAGCAAATATATAGGATAAATCTCGCGGCAGCCCTGACAACGTCTCATACGTCGCGACCCGCGCGGAATAATAATAGATCGGGCCGCGGGGTGGCAGCCCTGTCTCTGTCGCCCGTAATATGTGAGACGTTGGTAAATTTATCAATAGCATTATATCCCGAAGAGAGCACTCGCTGTCCTTATATTTTATTCAGGCGGAGGCGCGAGCATTGATCTCGGTCCAAGTCGCTGCGATGAGTGGATATGTGGGCATAAGCGTGTCTGGTTGTTTCTTTTATTTTTGTGGAGGGAGGCAAGCAAGGAAGACACCTGATGGTAAGAGACATCTCCAAAACCAGGAGGGTCGTGAGTGCGTCGCCTTTGAGAAAGGTGTAGGCTCGATTCTTGGATGTAGGTACCGGTGGTCCTGTGGAATGCTTGTCCGATATTTATGTTGGTATTTGGCCGTGTGGTGTCCGGCAGAGTAGAATAGCACCAACCCCTTACACTCATGGGTGTCGTACAAGGCGACTAATGTTTTCGAGGCAAAAGATCAAGAGTCTCCGTAGTCTGGAAAATGGGCAGCAGCATTTTCCATTGTTATATTTAAACACTGCGATCTCCAACCCGTTACGGGCTGTGATGATGTGATTTAGCAACTTACTCGTGGTCTGGCGTACTCTTGCTGTACTTTAAATGGATTTCTTAAATTTAATATACCTCTAATATTGTTGTGCGAGGTCCGGCTCTAGCATTGTCGGGCACTGACCGGCTCTGTCTGGTATTGTGGGACATGGTCAGGCTGTTGTCGGCGTGGGGTGGATGTGCTCCAGTCCTGGGGCGGCCAACATGTCACTGTGTATTTGCTTCCTACTTTCCTACCCCCTCCTCTTTGACGATTGAATGAGATATTTAATGTTCGACTTAGTTAAGAAATTTTAAACTGTGAACTTCAAAAAGTTAAGTTCCTTTTGAATTGATAGAACCACAGGAAAAAATTGTCCATGGAAAGACCAGTAGAACTCGACGATCGGACCACGGGCAAAAATGGTAAAAATAACAACAATGACAAAAATGGTAAAGGTTGGCTAGAAGAGGTCTGTTAAGAGACAAGTTCGCCACTGTGGCCACTTCTGTAATAGGATTTGTAACAGTGTGTGTACCTACATTATAGAGTTCAAAAATCGGACTCATCATAATTTTCATCATTATCTGTATTCGAGTCAAGGTCTTGTGATGAAGATACAGAAAAATTACTGTTAGTTCTAGGTTAATTTAGTATAAAATATCGATTATATTATAATTATCTACTTTTATTCTTTTTTACTTATGATTACTTCTGTATAATTAGTAATTGTTTCATGTAAAATTTTCGCATTTTGTACTTTTTCGACTTTTATTTTTCGCCTGAAACACAGGGTATCCTAGTTCAGGCAATTTAGTTATTATTAATTACCTTTTAAACATATTATTCTAGACGTTAAAATTTAATGTAAATGTATCCCATTAGATTTAATGAATAATTTTTTTTTTTTTTTTTTTTTTTTTATTATCACCTTAGCTGTCAATTCTTTTCTGCCATACTCCTTACGCACTCCAACAATGGCTATTGTTGATTTTAGGTACTTAAATCTGGTAGGTACTTTATCAATAGGCCCCTACATAATTAGGCAAGTATACCTACTAAAATTATGTAAATAGGTGCCCCTATAAAATAAAAAACTAAAGCCAACTTCACCAGGGCGGCTGCCATCCTCTTTAGGGTGGCTTAAAAAGCAGCAGTTGGATTTGGACCTCCAAAACCTACGCATCCGATCCATCGGCGAAGACTCCCGAACCCAGCAATCAAGTCACTCAACGCCGTCGCCAATTCCGAAAGCTTTAAAACAAACGAATTAAATTACAAAAGCGGAGGGCACACACGTACGGACGCAACGTGGGAAGCGGAATTTATCGCTGCCTATATCCTGGTTTATTTATAAGAAAGCAAGCCTGGGAGATGAAATTACGTGATACCATTTCGAATCAAAGTGAAATACGGCGGCAGGGCCGGGGCAATCCGTTTTCGGCGAGGTTAGGTGTTGTGTTTTAATTCTACACTTTGCTTGATTGCTTGTCTGTCTTGTAATTGGTTGTGGAGTTGCGGAGCTGTTCATAGACTCAATTCGTAATATGTGTAAGTACCTATACCTATATCTGTTGGAAATGTAGGAGGAGATAAGCATGTCTAAGTAGTCTGTATTCCTCATAGAATACAGACTACAGTCGCATCGAAAGCTAAAGTTCTAGGCGCTAAGCAAGCCACCTCAGTGCGACCGTAAACTAAAATAATCATCCTGTAAGTATAACAGGGAGGATTGAAATCAAATAGTTTCTTTTTTTTTTATTCTGCCTAGTGACAAAAGGGCAGACAGCCCAACTGATGGTAAACGGTAACTGTCGCCCATAATATCAACGAATCTGCAACGATTGCAGACAACAAAAATGCAGAACCGCAGGTGCGTTGTCACTGTAAGGTCTAAGATGAAATGCCTTATGTCTGTAATTGCGCTGGCTACCTTATCCTTCAAACCGTGGTGAAAACTATGGTGAAGCTTGTTGTGTGGTGGTAGGTACTTAGGCACATTTAAACGAACGATGCTCTTCGGACATGGATATTTTTAATGTTTGACATAAAAAAAACCATTGAACGGATTTTAATCTAAAGTTGTGTGGCTATAATCGGACACTGATAGAATGTTTCGCAAAACGACACGCAGGAGCATCGCCCTACTTCTGTGTTAAGTCGATTAGGGCTACCGGGACCCGGACGGGCCCGATTAAAGACTTTAGCCCACAAGCATAAGCGCTTTGCTACATAGAACGTGACAAAACGTTGACCGAACGGGCACGAGTGCTGGCCAATGTGCTTTCCAGACGGAAGTTGACAGTGGCTCCTACAGGAGGCTCGGTGGAGAGGCAACAGAGGTCGCGAACCATCGGGAACAGGCGGAATACGCAGGCTTTCCGAATGTTGATAATGAATAATGAATGAATTGATAATGTTATGCTCTCTAAAGAGTTTCGAAACATCGTCTTCGTAGTGACTAGTTTGATAAGCGCCTACGCTCCAAAGGTTGGTTACAGCGACGCAAACAAGTCGTTGTTTTGGGAGCGAATCGAGGAACTAGATACTACCTTTGTAACATTCCGTTGTCGCTTAGTTTTTTTATCTGAACGGTCATGTGGGTGAGAACTTGAGAAGGGTGAGGAGTTAGGTCATGTTCAGGGCGGATTTCGTTTTGGGAGCCATAAAGGTGAAGTGAAGAAATGTACGGCCTCCAGACGTGTATGGCTGCTGACCTAGCCGTCGTGAACGTTTTTACCGAGCATCTGTTTACATAGAAGAATGGGAGAAGTGCTACCCAGATCGATTACTTTCTCATTCGGAGAGATAAATATTGGCGAAGTAGCCACCTGTGAAGTCTTTGTTCCTTTGATTTATTAAATTAAACCTTCCTTAAAAAATTCAAACCAACATTACCTAGGTAGGTACTTCAAAATACAATAGGAATGAATCCTGATACTGTTATAATGGGTTTCATAGTTACATAGAAAAATACGGCCCGTTTGTGATAGTGTGTTTGACAATAAACGTGAAACTGCAGTTTCGAATTAATGGACTAAATAGTGTGCTTTTGAAAATAATAATTTGTTCAAACGTCGGAACGTGTAACGAAACGCAAAAAGCGGCGCGCGCAGTGCGCTAATGTCAAGTGTAGCTGTCAAACAAAGTTGTCAAACCGCCTTACTCGCCGAAAAACCAAAACAAAGTCGAGCAAATAACTTTTTCGCGATGGATTCCCGTCTATTTGAGTCTAAATTAATTAATCACAAAATCTTTAAAGATCTCAAAGGCAGCCTAACGGAGAATCCCACGGGAAAGCTGCGTAACTTGATAGATATACGTGACGATGTGTTGTACGTTTGGAGCACGATTGAGAACTGTTTGTTGTGTTTGAACCTGAAACGATTGGAAGAAAATGACGAAGAAACATCGTATCAGGTAACACTTTATTATTTAAGACTGAACTCTACCTTAAAAGTATTTATTTCCATAGTTCACGGCATGATATCGTTTCCTACATTTTGAGGTTATGTTGTATTGTTTACATGACCAAAATTGGGCTTTTACCCCCGATTCTATAACTTATGCACTTGTAAGTCTTGCGCTGACGTAGTTAATCTTTATATGATGAATATGCGAAATTACCTATCTTTTTTAAATGCATTTGATCATAAAAACTTCCTATAGTGATTTCAAAATGTCAGGCAATATCTTAAAATGCGAATTTATCTGATAAGAAAACAATGCAAAAGTATTAAGAAGTGTTGATTTGTAATTATTTACTACATTGTACTTTTTGTTCTTTCAGGTAAGAATTATAGTAATTAACAACAATTTTGTATTTGCGCGCCATACAAATAAAAAGGTATGTTTATGTATTATGGTAAATGAGTCTATCAATACATCCAAATCCTTTGACTTATATGCTTTTGACGGCTAATACTACATCTCAATTGAGTTGATGTTTGCGCTATAGAATTGTGGGCAATGGTCCACTGATTCGAAAAATGTCATTGATAGATTCATCAAATTTGATTACAACTGATGGCAAATACGAAATTGGAAAAAAAAATGTATTACAATTATTTCTTTTTATATAAGGTTATAATGGACTTCCTATGTTGTGGTTGCCGCGAACTCGAAGTAATCTAGAATTGTTAACTATCACTTCATTTTAGTACTGCTTGAGATTAAAAGTTGATGGTCTGAACATAGACAAACCTAATGAGTGGTGAGCTCAATGCGGGGCTGAAGTTCGACTAGCAACAAAGAAAGTAACAGTTATCCATCTAGTTCACGGACTCTGTGAGTGTTGTTTACCCTTGGTTAGCAGCCTCGCAAGTACGCAGTGCCTCTTATTTTGTTTTGCCGCAGTTTTAATCTCCACATATTTTTTTTTAACTATGTTTTACCTTAAATCTACTGTTGTTGGAGCCTCCTTTTAAGCTAAAAGCCTGTGGTAGTAAGCACTGCTATTCCTATGGTAGTTATAGTGGTAGGTACAGATTGAGTGTTTCCATTTAACAATAATACTAAAAAAAAATCTATGTATAGTATGTATAAAAATATATAAGGTACATTATGCAAAAATAAGTAAAATGCGCATGTATGTGCGTGTGTGTGTGTGTGAGAGAGAGAGAGAGAGAGAGAGTGTTTGTCTGTATGTGCGTGAGTGTCTGGTTGTGTGTGTTCTTAAGTATGTATCATGAACTATTATTAAACAGTACTTTATTATTATTAGTTTATTGAGGTATTACAAAAAGTACACAGCATTACAGTGCTATGTTACTTATCGCAACTAAAACAATAAGTCTAAAATTCAAAATTTTGTTTCAAAAAGTATTTTTATAATTTTAATTTAATAAATAATTTATCTAATCTTTGATTAATTTGAATGCAATTCTTGTTTGAATTTAGTACTTTTGGTATGGGCAAAACCTAAATGCATTAACAACATCCACAGTTCAAGCTATCTATATGGTAGACATAAACTTAAATGGTGGTAGGTAACTGATAATCTACATAAATGCTTGAAAGTAAATACTTATTATTTGTAAGAACACCTAGACACAGTTAAATCAGCAGTAAGAGATATAGCATAGAGCAGATCTAATGATGGTCTTACAGACCTGTCCTATCAGCTTTACCAGCATTTTGAGGTCACAAATTACACCCATCATCTTCCACATTTGGTCCAAGACGTGGATATTCGGGCTGTCACGTCGCTATCGATGTCCCCAGGTGCGCTAGGTACAGGTAGGGGTTCTAAACTGATGTAGGCCATGCCTTCGCCACATTTATTTCAGACCGCCGTTCTCAAGCGACTGCGTCTACCTAGTCACATTTTACTAGTCGCCCCTTCTCAGACTCTATAAGTCAACAGCTATGTCATTCGGATACTGTCTGACAATGCGTCTAATATTACACTAAATAGAAATGGACTGAGTACAGAGCGCGGGATGGTGATACCAACAACAGTCATGACTATGGAATCGGTATCGCGGTACATTACACGGACAATTTCAACATATGCCTCAGGCACCGACTGGTGTCGCAACATCCACCGACGATCGAGATAGCCGTTTGGCCCAAGCTGCAAAGATACTGGACTTGACATTGGAATGGCATCTCCGGACTCGTGCAGCATTAATCCGGAACTACTTAGGTTGAATTTATCCGCTCTATTGACAGTTTCGATCCCTGTGGATGGTTAGAAGATGGTTTTGGCGACGTTTAGGTTTAAAAACCTGTTTTTTTGTTGACATACTTGGGTTCTCATTGCATATACGGGCAATAAAGCTAAGATTGATGGACTGACGCTCATCGACGTTCTAAATTCGACCGAACGTCCCTTTTTTATAATACTACAAGAACAAGTTATTACAAAAGTTATATTTCACCGTACAGCAACGGAACCTTCAACACGCGATTTCCATTTACTTAATTTGATTCGGCTTTCCAAGTTGATCGATTGTTCACTAAACTTGATGATTGCAAACAATTGTTGCTAAACAATATAAAAACACGACATTCCACTTCGAGCCCATACATCAACTGACCAACTCACCCATTCCGGTACACGAAACAAAACAATGAACACATCGCCTCTTGCTCCATTGAAAATAGCCGATTGGCTGACCCCCATTAATCTCCCTCCACTATACCGCAGAATTAATTATCCTCTGACCATACGGTTTAATGGGCCACCCTTGGCACCCTGAGGTTTCCGATTAAATCACTACCGCTCATTTGGCGATTTATAGTGGCCTCCGAGGAGGCTGGATTGCTTAATTTACGGGACGCTGGATGGGTGACCTGCGAGATGGGCCGAGGTTTCGTTTTCGATGACGATTTAGCTGAAGAATGCCGTGTGAAAGATATATTGGAAAGGGAAGTTTTTCTAACCCGCTTTATAACATTATTTTTCAAACTGTCGCAGTTATTATCACACATTTTAAAGGTATGCGTCGAAATATAGCGCTACTCGTAAACAAAGGTACGCGGTAGGAAACCTGGAACGTACCTTTAAAAACACCTTTATTTTCTTTTATATTTAGATTTTTATCAGTCTAAGGACGTAGTATTGCAAACGTCCTTAGACTGCGTTGACGACCTGAGTGGTGCAATGGTCAACATCCACCTCTGCCACGCAAGAGATCCCGGGTTCGATTTGCGGCCGGGCAGAAATTGAAATGATGAATTGTAATTGCTGTGACGGGTCTGGGTGTTCTATGTATAATAAGTATGAATTAAAAAAAAAAAAGTATTTAATTAGTACCAGCTTTGCTTAGTTTGGGGCTAGATGGCGCTGTGTGAATTTGTCCACGAATATTTATTTATTTAATATTTAATTATATACTTACCATCAGACAGGTCGTATGCTTGTTTACCGCCTTAGTGGCAAAAAAAAGGTTCATAACTTTGTTTTTTTTAACCGATTTTCGATGTTTTCCTGTGATCACGGCTAATTTTACATATTCTTAGTACTCCAGGTAAACACTTCCATGTTAATAATTTAGGAATACGACTATACCGCATATCATTCTTTTCTGATGTCAATATACATTGTAAACACGATATATTTTTGTGGTTCAGGTCAAGAAAACCCTAAAAGGTAAATGAATGTGGAAGAAGCGAGAGAGATCTGTCTGGACCGTACAGTGAAACGGAAGAAACGTGACGTTATGTACTTCCTGATTTTTTTGCTATAGAACGCTCACGAACTTCACTCGAAATAAGTGCTGGAGATTGGGTCTGAATAACTTCACGGTAGTATCACTTATCACGAGAGGCAAAATTTGCAAAAAATTGGCTTGTATGTATGTCAGGTAGGTTTGTGTATTTAGGGTTACGGTCTCCGAATCTGACCCCGGTATGTAGGTATTATTATTTATATCGTTTAAGCGCATTGTCTGACCACCCCTTCTGCCTGAACGATCCAATTACAAATTAACATTGTCCATCCAGTGATCGAGGCGATACCATCTCAGCCGAACCGCCAACTTTCCTTATCGCCAGTCAAGTTTGACCGCCAATAAGTGCCACCAACTTGTATCTGTTCTGGTCAGCGGACAAAAGCAGAACTGAGGCGTCATTGTACTGGGAAGACAGTTGGAAACGCTCGCTTCTTCGCAACGGGCGACGCCGGCAAATGGACAGTTATGTTGGTCGCGCTGTAAAGAGATTGGACTTAGCAGGGCTCTTTGAGCACCTTCGGTTTAATCGGTAGTCCGACTTGTGGTGCTATTGTGGATCTTTGTCACCTACATCGTTTTCGCTTTGTTCTCTTTTCGTTGTCGCGTACAGTAGTATGGCAAAATCGATAACTGTAAGGTCATCTTCATAGAAACGACCCAAATTCGCCGTACACTATTTACTGCCGTACTCTTTGAATAGGTTTCGGATACGTTTTCTTTGATAACCGAAAAAAGCAGAACTGCGTATCTCCCTTTTTAATTTTATCAATGCTCTCACATCATGTATTTCATTGATCTTCATATTCGCTGCCGGCTCTGTCTGGTATTGTCGGACACGGTCCAGCCGTTGTCGGCGTGGGGTAGGTGACGTGAGTGTGCTCCGGCCCTGGGGCGGCCAGCATGGCACTGTGTGTTTCCTTGCTACTTCCCTACCCTCCTTTTTGACGATTGAAAGAGTTTTTTAATGTCCTACTAAATAAAGACATTTTGAATTTTAATTGAATGTAGTCGGCAATAGGTTACGCTTTTCCCTACAAATACATCTCTATCATTTCTTGGTATCTCTGTCTCTGTGTGTATATGTGATACCTTCAATAGTAAGTACCACGTAGTAACTCAATAGCGAAGACCAAACGTAATCGCCAAAGGTAACATGAAAACTACTGAACTTGATAATCACCCCGCCGGTTCACCTTGGGTCCATAAAGACCCCGGGCAAATATTGTCACAATTACAAGATAGCATCGCCGGTTGCCCAGTAAACGCGAGGTTGGGCCCTTCGGCGTATATCTTGGCGCGGGGTGCGGGGAGGGGGAGGTGGCAAGTCTTCGGTGGCAGCGGGCTAGTTAGGATGTAGACTTGTAGATGGGTGCTTCTTAATAGCAGAGTCGCAGCGCATCGAAGCTATTACCTATCTGAAGGTGAATATGGCTGATTTACTCCTAGTACGCTGGGTACCCCAGTGCCGCAATGTAGCAATTACTCTTTTCTGAGTTATGTACATTAGTGGAACAGTAACGGATTCTCTTACGGTGAGGCAAAACATTGAGATGAAACCTGCACATTCAGGCGACTAAATGTGTGACCGTGATCCAATCTGTCAGGACCCCTGTTAACATGGTCACGCAGGTCAGGTGGCAGTCGCTGATCTGCCAAATCCTGGACATCAAGGCGGACCCCGGGCCCTCGGGACATTAACGTCAAGATGATTTTTGTAGATCACACTAGACTTCCAAAAACACTTTATCCACGGCAGTCGAATCACTTATCAACCCAACACGATTCTACAGACACATAATCAGTCAGCCCATAACAGTCAGAGCACCTTTTCGCAACTGTGACACCACCAAATTAGTGGAGGGTCCTTCTGAAAACACGATAATCGTGAATTAGACAACCCGCCACATCTCGTCCTCCGTACTAAGGCGCCGCCCGGTTCCTTGAGATTGTTTTATTACCAGCCCGGATGGACTTCTGGATGGTCTGCCTTGACGTTAGTAGCCTTGTGACAAGTGAAAGAACCGCTTGAAACTATACCGCCTTCCAGCAATGGAAGTAGAGCTCGTCTAGTCTAAAATGACGCGCCCCACTACTTAGTTGATTTCGATGTGTGAGTGCAAATATTAATAACGACACTTCATCTGTGTGGGAGTCTCACCGGCAACTGAATGACAAATTACAACGGCATTTGTATATGTATTGCGTCCATATTTTAAACTTGCTTGTGTGCGTTAATGCGATAGTGGGGCGCGTCATTTTAGATTAGACGAGCTCCACACTATCAACGCTATTCTCTCCTATATCTACCTTCAAGACTAGAGTCAATAGGTAAATTCTAGGAAGGCTTGCGCCGTACTTGGGCATATCATCACTTACCAACACATTAGATGGTCCAAATACTTGAATAGTGAGTCATATAGTCATCATTTACAATTCGTTGACCGAACCGAATCACCGTACCAATCCAACACCTTGTCACAACGGTGACACCACCAAATTAGTGGAGGGTCTTAGAAACACGATAATCGTGAATTAGACGACCCGCCACATCTCGTCCCCCGTACCAAGACGCCGCCCGGTTCCTTGAGATCGTTTTATTACCAGCCCGGATGGACTTCTGGATGGATGGCGGGGAATGTAAATTTACTGTACGGAACCGGACGCGAGGAGGTGAGCATCGGATTGTTTTGTTTTTGCTCGGGGGCCGCGCCGGACGGGCGCGTGTTACACCGGAGCGTGGACTGGTATACTACTGTTACGTAACTTCCTTACATCATGGTATAAAATACACACGGAAAGGAAAACGAAAAAGTAACAGACAGCCGAATGTTACGAGAGCTTCGGACTAAATGCGTCTAAATCCGGTGCCCAAATGCTTAGAAATTGCTGAAGACGAAAATACGTTTCAACAACTGCGTGGAAATAACAATCGCCGTTAGGTAACGCTTTCAGCTAGGAAGTGAATTGGGCGGTACTTAGTACCTAGGCATCGCCTTAAATGACAGCTGCGTTCTGTTTACCATAGCAAACTTATCTTACCCGGTGGCCAAAACAGAATCTAAGTTACGCCATTTTGAAATGTCACTTTGTTGTCAGGTTCAGATAAGTTTGTGGCACTCTACAGTTGACCAACATTATAACGCAAATTTACATAATCTTGCCTACAAGTTTGGTTAAATAGACCAATTGACCAGGGCCATTCCAAAGATAACAGCTTCCCAATTAGGTCATGCTTAATTCGAATTGAGTGAAAACGGGTATCACTATACTTATTATATTTAAGGCACATAGTCCAGGTAACATACAAGGTGAGCATCGATTTAGAGTCATAACAGCTGGTCTTTACGATTCAGTATACACCAATTTGTGTTTTTCGTGGTTGGCCAGTTACGCGACGGTATAACAGGCGCCCACGCCAGCCGGCTCCTCAGAACCGAAAACCAAGACAAATTAAACTTTATCTCCTCAACGTTTAGGTTCGAAATCTTTTACTGCGTCAGGGTTCCTTTTCGGAGGTCCTCAGGATCGCGTGCAAACCGGCATTCTCCACATTAGGAAGTGTCAGATCGATGCTTTTACAGCGGACCTCGATGTACTGCTATTGTTCTGTTCAGAACTCGGAGCTAACTTTACTATCCTTAGGTTTGTTGAGGAAATGAACAGGTTGGGAAAGGAAGTTGAGTTTTGGGAGAGTTTTATTCGGAGTTGCTTCTGAAGTAGGTGCAAATATTTTAAGATTTTATAATTTTAAATCTCTTCGTCTCTTTATAATGCCCGGCGCTCAGTGTTTCCTGCACGTTCTTCCAATATAGACAGAAGATTGACAGACAGGAGAGAGGAGTGGCGATTGCTCCACCGACAAGAGCTATACTCTTAAATAATTTAATAATCAATTTTAAACGCTAAAAATGTGATACCCCTGTAGCTAATATGTAGGTATATCTTGGCAGTCATTACCACTTTCTATCGTGTTTATCTACTGCTTGTCTGTTTGTTTACAGATTAACATTAAAAAAACATCGGTGTCTGCTCGTATGTAAAATAGTAATAAATCATCAGTTACGATAACCGTCAAGGAAACTATCACGTTTTGGTACAATAGGTACATAGTAGGTATGTGCATACTGCATACCACCATAATGTAAACCTTGTCTAATTACTCACCTGAAGCTTTCTTCGAAAACCTCCCCGACTCACACACTAACTACCTAACTACAAGCAACACACGGCTTGTTTAATTTGCCGGCTGTCCATTCGTTCCGATTGCGGGCTTATTTATCGCCACCACGGATTGTTTCCTAAGAAAACCGTCGATGGATGCGCCCCCTGATTGTTTTCGGGTTGAGGTTTAAATGGTGTGGGTCGTAAACAGCTCGTGTTTTTGTTAGCAAGAGTTTTCTTTGTTGCTGTAGTTTTTTAACCCCGACAATAAAAGAGGGGTGTTATGAGTTTGACGTATGTATCTGTGGCTCTGTGTACCTGTACAATTGTTTCATAACAATTTTACACCGGCACGGAGTTCATCCTCACACCTTGCAGCCAAGTTGGTCGCGAACTGTGCGGTTCCAAAGGAACTTTCTCCCACGCACACTAAGGTTGTGGAATGAACTACCTGGAGAGGTTTTCCTTGGAGAGTACAACATGGAGTTCTTCAAGAAAGGGGTTAAAAGTTTTTTACGGGGTCGGCAACGCGTGGGTGATTCCTCTGGTATTGCAAACGTCCATAGGCTGCGGCTTACCATCAGGCAGGTCGTAAGCTTGCGTGCCACCTTGGTGGTGTAAAACAAATAAAAATAAAATCTTTTATTGCGCGCTATCGTACTCATCAAAACCGTGCTAAAGAGCCCAAACACGATTCGGTTATCTTGTTGCGCTCAGTAGTTTCTATGGCGACTTTCCGACTCCATCATCAAACGAGCTCCAACTCACATAGGTAGGTACCAAATTTTATCTCAATTGAACGCCGGAAAGTGGGTCAAACTAGGCTTGCAAGATTCCAGTGCATACGGTTCGGTTTGTGTACTAGTGAAGTTCAATAAAAGCTCAATAAATAAATAATAAAATAATAATAAATAAATATTCGTGGACAAATTCACACAGCGCCATCTAGCCTCAAACTAAGCAAAGCTTGTACTATGGGTGCTAGATAACTGATATATTACTTAAATACTTTTTAAATACATACTTATTATACATAGAACACCCAGACCCGTAACAGAAATTAAAATTCATCATTTCAATTTCTGCCCGGCCGGGAATCGAACCCGTGCCTCTTACGTGGCAGACCGGCATGTTGACCATTGAACCACTCAGGTCGTCAAAACAACAATTCTAAGTATTCCACCAAAATAAAGAGTATTTAACCATTTGAAGGTAAGACATATAATTATTAGTTATACTTTAGTCGCGCCGCGGCGTCCTCGAGCCGGGTCTGTCTGTGTGTCACAATCTGTTGCCGCCCATTTGTTGTGTTCAGGTGAAAAACCGCAAGGTACAAGCAGCTCACACTTGACCGCTCTGTCGACCTTCATTTCCTAAACAAGAATAACTATTACCTATACGTAATCTTCACTTCAACCCTTCGCTTCCTGGGTACCGATTCTGGTGTGCAATGCAGTTGTTGTTTTAGTAGTTTGTTGCAATGTAACTTTGATATTACTATAACTATGTCGAGGTATCGAGTCAGTCCCAGCGTCATCCCGGTTAAATTGCAGTTAAATCATTGTTCGACTTTTGACACGTTTTCACGATTCGTTGACAGAATTGAAAGCAGTTTGACAACTAAGAAAGATGCAACTTAGTGATTTATTTATTTATTGGAGTACCAACAGCAACTAAAGTACCAGAAAACGAATTGTGGAAAAGTTCGAACTCATGAAAGTTGCAACTCAACATCTGTCATTTGAATAACAATCACACGTTTTACATGCGATGCAATTGTAATGTTACTGCAACTAAGACGATTTCCGTACCAGAATCGAAGCCCTGAACACGCAAACCCACCGCCGATTGATCCCACAAAATTTGCATTCCCGAAATCTCGAAGACCACGCATCCAATACGTTCACTCAGCGATAAATCACTAACACCTTCCCACTCTATATCGAGACATTATTAATTAAAATCCCCTCCCCCAACGCCTCCAATCGGTTTACGCAAAGAAAGGACCGCTCCGGAATATTCCGGATAATTCCGGACTCGGGTGGCCTAATCCGGCTCGAAGGACCAACTATCAATACACGGGCTCCTTAAGCAGGTGGGCTGTGTACGCTCGTGTGGCGTGTTGAGGTTGTGTTTACTATGTGTGTTTAGTAAAATGGCGGAATTTATCGCCTACCCGCAAAGTGTAAGGTGGTAAGTTGCCTTGTGGTGTCCAACGGAGCAGAATATAGAACCCCTTTCTGAGATAGGATAGGTGTCGTAAAAGGCGACTATTTTCGAGGTAGGCCCAGCTAGGTGATCTGTAGATGAAAATTCACAGCTTGATTTTTGCTGTTTTGATAATTACTATACCGTCCGTCGCTCTCATATGAAAATAAGACAGATAATGAAATGAGATAAATTAGAGGAGCACCTATGCGAAAAATAAAAATTACACTATCTAACTGGTCTATCCTGGTAACCTGGTGGTCGGCCGTGTGGTGTCCGGCAGAGTAGAATAGCACCAACCCCTTACACTCATGGGTGTCGTACGAGGCGACTAATATTTTCGAGGCAAAAGATCAAAAGTCTCCGTAGGCTGGAAAATGGGCAGCAGCATTTTCCATTGTTATATTTAAACACTGCGATCTCCAACCCGCCTGCCAAGCGTGGAGATTATGGCAATAACCTCCCCGTTTCGTGGGAGAGGCCCTTAGTCCTGCAGTGGACTGTTACGGGCTATGATGATGAACTGGTCTTTACAGCTGTTTCAGATTGCGAATTGCGATGCATCACTTACGTTTTACGTTTAAAATCAAGCTACCGCTTTGCAGGTTATGACAAAAGCAGAGTTCGCAATTATCATGAGTATTATTCCCGTTGATAATTATCAGATATTTATTAGATTATCTCATGAAAATTTTGGGCATCTCGCCTACAAACTGCTTATATTTGTTGCAATACATCAGACTCAGTATAAACAGGGTCTTAATCTTCGGCGAATCGCATACGAGCACAGCGACATTTTATTACTATCAAGATAATTCATTAAGGTATATTTATCATGATATTTCTCATGATCGAACCCTGGACAAAAGTGGATTGCTGTCGAGGAGGCTCAAGTGTATGTACCTAATGATCTTCATGGCACTCCTCATCTCAAAAACTCCCTTTTATTTTTCTATCGCACCTTAACAAACGGTCACCAGAGAAATTTCATATCAACCTATCAGACACCGAATGCACCACCGACCAACACACCCAACCCAACCGCACCGTCCACACATCCGCGCACCAATTACGCGAACATTCCCGAAGCCCGTTAAGTACACCTCCAAGTAATTCCAACTATCGGTGTATCAGACAATGCTCGCGGGAGGCTAATAACTTACGGCGGCGGGCGTGCAGTTAATCTGGCCCTTCGGTGCCTTCGGGAAGGATACGGTCTACAGGGACCTGTTTGTCTTTCGGGCCTTTCGAGGCCTTTGTTTGATCGACGGCGAGCCGATCGTGTGAGCGCGGACCGATGTCTTGGCGGTTGTGACGCGAGTGTAAAAGCGGTAAAAGGTCCTCGGCGCGCAATAATGTTTGTATAAATTGGTCTTCATCTATGGAAATGCTGTTTTGCATGGTGAAAATTACGAAACCTGTAATTTTTCATACACGCTAATTTTTCGTTTTCTTTTAAGTCACAAATCCGATTACATTGCAAGTTTGTATGGCGAAGAATGGCGAACTTGTCACTTTAGGAGATCACTTCCGGCTATTCATTTAAGGTGATATCAGAAAAATGATAAGCGATAAGAAATAATAATAATAATAATAATAAAATATATTTATTCAGGAAAGATTTGTACAAAAACAGTGTTACAGTGGGTTCACTTAGTGTAGATTGCTAAGACTATTTGCACAAATTTATTTTTAAACCCTGAGATCCAAACTAGGCCATAGCCTGTATCTTGGATGTCAGTGTTCTGCCGTAGAAGCTATTGAATGACTATAATTTAAACAACCACATATACTTATAGAGTTATGTCACTAATGTATGTACTTAAAAACGAGTGAGGGAGGAGTAAGGGTGTGTGTGAGTGTGTGTATGTGTGCACGCGCGCGTGCGTGTGTGTAGTTATGTGTGTGCATGTGTGTGTATGTGCGTGTGTGTGTAAGTAAATTAATGTATAAATTTACTTACTATTTGTTTAATATGTGCTTTCGTAAGGTAACAATGATGCAGACATCGACAACTCTGTTCTAGTTTCAGACATTTTCTTTCGCCAGGTCAAAATTAAGTGTACGGTTGTTGGTATGGACTTTTTTTTAGCATCGGTACCTATTTTATTTTGACGCCAAATTCTATTCAACAGCGTACTATTGACAATAATACATCAATCACTTAATTAATTCAAAGCATTTGGTGAATCTCCATTAAGCAACACAACAACAAAATACAAATACACTGCCCTACCATTCTAATTGCCATCCCGAAGCCCGTCAAAGGCGTAGCTTGACCCTTTTAAAACGAACCGAAGACCAATTTAAAATGGGTCAGCCTTAAGCCCTCCTCACACATTATGCAAGCCTTTCTCAATCATGGGTCCTGCTTCCTTAGAAAATGTTAATACTGTCGCTTCTGGGCGACCTCCCTCGCCCCCCTCAATTGGTTATAAGCAGGAGCCCCGAGGGGTAAGCTGGCCGATTGGCGGGCCTCATCAAATTCTGGTGGGGCGCGATCAAGGCTTAACATGCTAAGTTAATGAACACCCGTGGGCTTACATATTCCTGGTAACCGTGTACGGACATAGCTAAGACCTGAGGTGGGGTGTGAGGGGGCGGGGGGCATCCCATCTTAAGCGTCTTAGGCGAGCTCCTAAGGTAACATGTGTAATAGCCATCTGAATTAAACAAAATGCGATACAAGTAAAACGTTTGCCGGAGTAATAGTTCTGGGTAGCGAGGCTGGGGATGGGTGGCTCTTGAATTTTGTCGGTTATTATAAACTGTGTTGGTGTTGTAGAGGTTTATTAAATTAACAAGGCCTAGAAGGTACTTATCTCATCACTTCAAGTCGCGCCTTCAAGGAGTGTCGATAGCCGAGGGGCTAAGGTATCCGGTTCATAAGCGTGAGGTACTGCGTTTGAATCCCATTGCGGCTATGTATCAATGACTCTTTTCTGAGTTATATATATTACATTAGTTGGATGCTAACCAATGCTCTTACGGCGAGGGAGGGGTCACAGAGGTTAGATGGCAGTCGCTCCACAGTAATTGTCTGATCTGCCATATCCTGGATCAGAGTCAAGGCGGACACCGGATCACCGTGCGTAATAGCGCAAACGGGACATTAACGACAAGATGATTATTTTTCTTTATCTTATTACTTCAAGTCGATGTCTATGGCTATGCTCGTAGTACCTACCTATACAGGGTTCCACCCCGTATATCATCAACATCATCACCTCGTACTACATGACGACAAATGCATTGGTACAAAATCAAGAATATTGTAATGTGATATTTTCATTGCGCATCGGATATTTTTCTTTTACTAATTGATTATGTAGGTATCACACTTAACACGTCTAGTTACGTTTCTTGTATACTCAAAAATCGACGCCAATAAATAAGAAAACACTACAAAGAACTAAAATTGCATTGTCAAGTGTGACGCAATCTCAGACGCTGAACCGCGAGCGAAGGCAACCCTTCGAGTCTCTGCTCTCGCTCGAGTCGCTTCTCTCTTCGGCGAGACATTTTTTGCCGCCACGCCAGTAGTGTAGGGGCAATTACTAGGCTCACGGACACAACAGCGACACAATAGCACCACTCGAGCGCGCCGTAACGAATCCAAGTGTAGGGATGGGCAAGTGAGATGGCTGGCACTCAGTTCGTGAGCCGGATCAGTTTATCGACTCTTTGAAGTGTTGGGCTTCATACAAGTCCATTACTAAACTTGGCTGTGTGGTGTCCGGCAGAGTAGAATAGCACCAACCCCTTACACTCGTGAGATCTAGTCCCCGTAGGCTGGAAAATGGGCAGCAGTGTTTTTCATTGTTATATTTATAACACTGCAATCGCCGGCCAAGCGTGGAGATTATGGCAATAACCTCCCTTTTCGTGGGAGAGGCCTAAGGGCCTCTCCCTCTCTCTCTTTTGTGTCCTACAGTGGACTGTTATGGGCTGTGATGTTGACTAAACTTGAGCCACAGGATATTAATACTCTTGAGCTTGACAAGAGGCAGCACAGTTCATTTCAAACTAGTTTCAAGTTTCGAAACTGTTTTAACCTGTTACTGATTAACTGTTGCTTTCGCGCGCGGGGGCACGGATTCCGCCTTGACCGTGATCCGGGATTTGGCGAATCACGTAATGATTTGACAAATCACGTTATCACACTGGAGCGTCTGTCATCTAACCTCCGTGACCATATTCACAGGGTTAATTCAGTAAATGTGCAGGTTTCCTCATGATGTTTTACCTCACCGTGAGAGATGATTTAGCTAATGTACTCGTACATAAATCTGAAAAATCATTATAACTGAGTATCGGAACCGTACCTCCCGCTTACAAGCCTGACTCGCTAGCCATTAGGTCACCGACGCCTTCGAAGTTTCATCAATCGACACTTAGCCTCTACAAAATAACGATAGAAGACAGTAAAAATAAGACGCAAATTTGTTGCGTCGCGCTATTTTTAACCTCCGACGAAAAAAGAGGGGTGTTATGAATTTGACGTGTCTATTTGTGTGATCTACCGATTTCATTAAGTTGCGGTTCAGTAGACAGGGAAACATTTGAGTATTTAAATTTTTTCGAGACTTTTTCGGAGATTTTGTGAGGTTTGTCGGCTAGTCTGTAGGCTCAATCATAAAGCCAACTGAATGAGTTGCATCGAGATACCGAGTTGACACAAAGTATCTGAGTTACCATGCCCCATCTCTAATTTCACGGAGGAAGGCTGTCTTCGGGCCCGCTAGTAATGATGACCTGGGTCATTAGCTGGGTCGTGACGTCACACCTGCAGCTTCAGTAATTGGTGCACCGTGTTAGAAGGAATACGGGAACAGGGGATGCTTCTAATAACGTGTTAATGTTGTTTCTCTTAGGCCTAGTTAGGACACGATGCAATTCGTAGGAAGAACTGTCACTCGACACAGACCTATGTTACCGGCGGCAAAACAGATCGGCTAGTTTCTGAATCGTTCGTTAGTTTTATACGCAAGTCTTTTTTTATAATACTCTACGAGCAAATCGGTCAACTGATGGAAAATTATGTGCCGCCGAGATCAGCTGCAGTTAGATGTTTGTGCTACCACAGTTATCAAATTAATTTGTTGCGACATATGTTCCATAAGACAATACAGACGTAACTCTAAAACTCGAGTTGCACTTGACGAACATGACTAAAGCCGAATATGACAGCCATCTAGAAACCCACTTTCAGTTGCGTCATGTGACGATTAGGTAAGGTCTAATTACCTAATATTATTATTTGCGACGCCTATTCTACCCAATGGTGTGAAAAAAATAATGCATTTTTGCGTGGAACTCATTTGAGTTTGTCCACCTCATCAGCGCTTATCAGCTGTTTTGTCCACTGCTGTTCGCAAATACTAATTCTGGCCGGAGGCGTCTTTCTTCACTTATCTAGTCGCGGGGACAAATTGTTTACTCAGCTAAAAACGCCGCAAAGATCTATGAAAAAGTTTCCCCATCGACAATATCCAAATCATACAATTCACCATAGGTACAGCCAACAGCACCACAACAAATTAACGAGCACGCAGCCCATTAGGCAATGTTGCGTCCCGCAAAGACTGCTCAAACGAATGCGGGATCTGTAAAAAGTGAAATCGCTCGCGCCAACCGCGGCATCGCGAGCACTCGAGACTCGACTCGTTCTTTTACAGGCGAGTGTCGCCAGCATTAAATCTTAATAAAACCCCTCATGCATTGAGTTCGAGGCCTTTGATTTCTCACTTGGCAAACCGCGTCTCGGCGTATCAAAGAAATTCACAACTCTTTTCATTGCACGCCGATAGAATGCTCACAAAGGCCACCTTAATTGATCCCCCGAGTTGAGCGCGGAAGCGCGTTCGGGTTCCGTCGTGTGATCTCGTGTTTTATATTAATATGCTTGGACAAATTCGCACAGCGCAATCTAGCTCCAAAGTAAGCAAAGCTTGTGTTATGGGTGTTAGATAACTGATAACTGTTTATATAGTTTTTTTTATATATTTTTTACATACCTTTTCAATTTCTGCTCGGCGGAGAATCGACCTCTGCGTGGCAACCGGCGTGTTAACAACTGAACCATTCAGGGCGTCACGTATGTGAACTATGTGAGAAAACATGATCAGGAATCGTCGGCATATGTTACCGTGGCCGTAGAGAGAACGTTTCAAGGCAGGTGTCTTTTTAACCCAGGATGATAAAAGTTGTGGTGTCGGTTCATTTCAAAACATTGAGGAAACAAGGCTATCTAGAATTTATCACTGAATTGCCTAAAACATGATTCTGGGCATATGAACGTCGTGGCTCAAACGGAAAGCGCATGATTGACCGAGGCGTAATCGGGAAGACCAATTTTAAACAAAAACTCTTCATAATATAGTCAAAAACCGAACGAGTACGGCAAGGGTACAAAAAGACAATTTCTCTCCAACCTTGCCTCGCACATGAAATCAAAACCTTTCCCGCTTGAGGAACCCAAAAAACTGCACCTAGCTCGCTCCTCGCTGGGGGCCTAAATAAACTGGGCAGTGCGCTTCCAATTTGCTAATACAAATAGCAGAGCGCTCTCCTCTGACCCCAGTCTGGGGCGCTTTGAGACCCCGCCATTGTGTCGCGCCCTCAAACGGTCTCGATTATCGAAAAGAAAACACACTCATCTATATTTTAAATAATGATCAGCCGTGAGGCCCCGGAACGGTGATGGATGGACGTAGGGATGTGGCGAAGTTGGTTGGTGGTTCGATGATCGAATAATCGAATCGTAATGGATCGCTACGATCAGAGGGCCTATCGGCTATCTCAGTAGACAACTGAATTTGACATAAAAAAATCTGACACTACGATTTGTGGATCGGAACGCGTGCCGTTGAATCGATCTTCCACAATCGATACAAAGGATCACAAGCAAAGACTTCTAAAGGGTTACTAATATGAATGATCAGACGTAAAATTTTTGAAGATAAGAAAAACGTGTTTTAAATACAATCATTTAATTTCGATTGCCATCTCATCTGGTAGTAAGTGATGATACGACTACGTGACAAATCAGCCTACTCTGGCTATCAAGATGTTAAATTTTAGAATTTATCTCAGAGCAATATCGTATGTTTAGTTCGTCGTTTTATCATGCCTTCTACCCGTGATCACGGTAAGGCCATCGAGAGATAAAATGCTAAATACCTGGATAATTTATGTGCTAAAAACTTGTTTCCTTTAAAATATCGTTTGTTGTTTATATCAACTTTATCAATTCAATACAACAACCTCTGCGACCTTGCTCATACGGTCTTTAATATCGATCCGATCAAGCTTCCGATTCGATCTTTAATTGAATCGCTCTGTAGTCCGCATCACTAGAAGTTCGCCCTAGCCGCCAATAAACCTTTTGTGGGTATGTCAACGCTGTTATTTTCCGGGTGAATTGAGGGTAAATCATGTTTTTTTGGCGAAAATTAATTTCTTTACAGGGGCCGCGATCGATAAATCAGCTAGATGATGCGACGGTGTTGGGGCGAGGACAAATTGCTGTATGGGGCGTTGTATGATTGATGGATGTAACTTTAAACCGGATTTTTCCGGAATGAAACTCTTGGATGCGGAGATGCAACAGATTTTTTGGTTGATATAATGATCACTTATAGTAGAGACCTGTAATTGAAGAATCCAGAAGCAAGTCAAACCACCTATTCGAGCTAGGTATAATAATAAATAAATTGCAGTTTTGTAATTGGCATTACAACTTAATAATGTAACCTTTTTGAATAATATTTTATATGCTCTTAAACTGTGAAATAAATATATAAATCGGTCCGAAATTACATCCCAAATTACGGTTCATCACACATCAAATAATGAACGCGAGCCATTACAACCTCTTGCGGGCTTACAATGGCGCCCCATATTTGCGTATTGTGCCCATGTTCAAGATGCTGAGCGCCCCAAAGCAGGTAATGACGTTATTTATCGCCCCTAAACTCTGTAAGTACAAAGAGTCTAATAGTGCGGTGTTTGACGGCCATATTAATGGCTGTTGCTGATAGTTTAATCGCGTCCCGAGCCATTGTCGAGGCAACTATCTTGTGATGGTGGCTTTACTACATCGTAGGCAGATGAAGTGTCTCCTAATAAACACTTTTGGGCCGTCATCGCTTAGGAATCGCGCGCGTATCAATGGCGATGACAACGCTAATCAGATGTTGTGATTAGGTTGGAGAATGGAACGCCTTCAAGGCGTCTAGATTCCATTCTCCCTTCCAAGTAAATAGGCTCCATCGTCACTTACCATCAAGTGAGATAGTGGTCAAATGCCTGGCTAGTCTCATTAAAAAGAAGAGAAAGGAATCCATGGTTGAATTGAATCATCATCACAGCCCGTAACAGTCCACTGCAGGACTTAGGGCCTCTCCCACGAAAGGAGAGGTCATTGCCGTAATTTCCACGCTTGGCAGGCGGGTTGGAGATCGCAGTGTTTAAATATAACAATGGAAAATGCTGCTGCCCATTTTCCAGACTACGGAGACTCTTGATCTTTTGCCTCGAAAACATTAGTCGCCTTGTACGACACATGAGCGTAAGGGGTTGGTGCTATTCTACTCTGCCGGTCACCACACGACCAACGAGACCGGAAGAGAGAATGAATGACGGCAAATACGAATAAATAGAAGTGTTGGAAAGAAAAGACCGAGACGCACACATATCAGAAGCAAGTTAAAGATTCAAGCCCCTTCACAGACGAGAATGTATGAAAAATTTGATGAATGTGGAAAACACGAGGGCGGTGTCAGTACCATAGCAAGTGGAACAATGTGGAAACAGTTTGGAATCACCAACAGTTTAAAACTATTTGCGATAAAAGGAAACTGCAACAGTTGCACATACCAGTGTTGCTCCCATATAAATAAAATAGTTCGGTAATAAACAACAGTAATTATGTCCTGTCACGGCTCCCTTGCTACCGTATCAACCGCCAGACATAATCGCGACAGTATCAAACCGCAAACAGCGAGGTGGACAAGTGACCCGTCTTGACGTCGACAATGGCTCAAGTCTGGTGCACCGTTATTAAAAACCAATATCAATAGTTTCAAATAGTTTAGACCGGATCCCAATAAAAGGCAACTGCAACAGTTGCACACACCGGTGTTGCACCCACACTTGAAGTCTGTCTTCTTCATCATCACAGCCCATAACAGTCCACTGCAGGACTTAGGGCCTCTCCCACAAAAAGGGAGGTTATTGCCATAATCTCCACGCTTGGCAGGCGGGTTGGAGATCGCAGTGTTATAATATAACAATGGAAAATGCTGCTGCCCATTTTCCAGTCTACGGAGGCGCTAAGCTTAGCATCTTTTGCCTCGAAAACATTAGTCACCTTGTACGACACCCACGAGTGTAAGAGGTTGATGCTATTCTACTCTGCCGGACACCACACGGCCGACTGTCTTCTTACATCACCAAAATAATTAGGTAATAATCAACAGTAATAATGTCCTGACACGACTCCAACCGCCATTGAGACATAATCGCGACAGTATCAAACCGCAAACAGCGAGGTGGGCAAGTGGCCCGTCTTGACGTCGACAATGGCTCAAGTCTTTGGTGCACCGTTATTAAAATCTCGTGGAGCAATCGACTCGAAAGCGCACTTCCGCGGGTTGTGTGCAGAGCAGGCCACCGAGGCGAGTGTCAGGTATGTATTTGTTAAAGTGGCTGAGAGAGCTGCGTTTCTTTGAAGTGAAGGTGTGAGCGGTGGAAGACGGAGTTATCTATAGTTCGCATATTCTTAGACACTTAAAGACTTACACTAATGGATAACAATTGCAGATTAAGAAGGCAGCAGTACACCGCAGTTACACTACCAGCTACAGTTTTATGAATTTGTGTGAAAATCGCAGTATGAGCTGCCGCCGATTTGTCTCTGAATAAAATTCAGCAACGGACTGTTATACAAGAGATATCTTCTCAGGGCTACGTTCTGTTCGTCGGATTTCATTTTCACCATCATCAGCGTATTGGTACGCTGTGCTTCGTGCTCCTTGGCTTCTTGGTGAAATTAAATTTAGTCTTATTATATACATACGTATTGTCAGGTCTTTTTCTCTTAGGGGTAGGTAGGGTAGAGACCACATTGCTCCACTTGCTACTTTCCTGATATGTATATCTTTCTTTTCGTCCATATTATCTACCTTAGTAATCCTCCACTCTGAACTAGTGCTTTGGTGGATGTACCGTACGAACAGTTAAGCTCTCCTATCATAGACAGAAACTGCCCAAATCCCCAAAGCCAACTGCCCAAGCATCGCCGACTCTGTACGCGCTCTCAATGCAGGAAGTATGAACCAGGGTATGTACCAGGGGCCGATAAAGACCGATCATTACACGACAATTATACGACGGCACTCCGCCACCGTGCCCCGGACCGTTCTTTGCCTTCACAGAAAACGGGAATTATCCCACAGTAATTTGGAATCGGAGAATTTGTAAAGCAATTATAAGAGCTGTCGTCATGTCGATCGGAGTGTTGGTTATAAGGTAGCAGATCAAAGACGATTGCATGCTAGTGTGATGCGGATGTTAAGATGGATGTGTGATGTGATGAGGTCTGAGTAAGGGACGTGTACAAAAGAGGAAGCTTGGAAGTGTCCCCAAGTAGCCGTTTATCATGGTTCGGCCATGTTATGCGGAGAGAAGAAAATCATATCATCACAAGGGTATTGAATATAAATGTAAGAAAGTTCAAAGAAAAGATGGATGGATTGTGTGATGAGAGATATCAGTGAGCGAGAGGTAAAAATGGAGATGAATGGAGAAAGAAATCATATTGTGCCGACCACAAATGAATTGGGTAATGGCAAATTTTCAATAATTGCCTAAAAGCTGGCCATTTAATTAACCGGTTAATTGAACTATTGGGCTGCGAAAATATTAAAATATAATAACATTTTGTTTTACCGTCGACCAGTGTGGTTTGGCTCTGTCTCACCCTTTTGGTTCTGGATTGACAGTTGTTAGTAGGCAATCAAAAGGTGCATATAGTAATTGGGTGGTTCGAATGTTGAGCCACCGATACGGTCTTATCAGTACTCGTAATTGGGTGGGCTTATAAACAACAATAGTAATTATAATGTCCACAACCGTAACATCATGATTTTCTCAATCGTCTTTTTCTTCTTATCGTGTCTATTATAAAATAGGTTAGTTAATTTTCATTTTATATAATTCCAGTCCGAAACGTCTTTTCATAATCTGTCCTTTCTAATTCAGAAACAAACTCTCTAATGAACACTACAACTTTACCTGGAGTACAAATAAAATACTTCTCGGCGCATTCAGTGGGAAATCAAAGCGAAGCCCCATTACTTTATAATTAAAAAGAAAGAACAGCATTGCCCGGGACAGGGCGGGCGAGGTCGCAATCGGAGATTTTAATTATGTTAGTGAACTACCGCTTTGTCCCGGGTGGATAGAATACCTAGCGCTCTTTCCTATATCCACCGGGAGGGCTGTGCAATCGCTGGGTGGGGGCGTTCGTACCTGCATTTGAGACTAGGGAATGTAGTGCGGGAAATACGTCATTTGAAAAATCTGAGGTAGCCATAAGTTTTACTAGACTTTTAAGTTTGAATTCGTTTAGCGAATCTGGATTTATTGAAAACTATGAAATTGCTCCACCGCCAAGAGTTATACTCTTAAATATATGATGATGATGATGATAATGTGAGAAAAAATTGATGCAAACAAGTTACTTCCGCGTCGATGTGACGCTGTTCTCGCATCCCGCAATAGTAAATACAACCGGGATGGTGTTTACAAACAGGATGGTAAACGAACGAATATGCACAATGATATGAGAATCACAATGATAGAACAAAGCAGCATTCTTTACTGTGCACATAGGTATTTTTAGCGGTCTAAAACTGCTAATGTTCCAACTTAAAAGATTTGCATATTTTGTTAGATAGGCACTCAAAAGAACTCCCTGTTCCATCGGCTTTCCAATTAGCGATCTAACCAATTGTGTATCACTATACAAAATAACGTTACATTAAATCGAAATACAACATGAATCTCCAATCTCCCTAAGAGCAAGAACACCTCAGTCATTTACAGAGAACACGATCAAACAACCCCACACAGGGCATTAATTAACCACCAATAACATGAAGGGGTGCAAAAAGTTGACCGCCAAAGGATCGACCCTGCCTCCCAGCATACGTCCAAAGATCACACAAAACCCAAAGGTCCAGAACCGAACCGTTGAATCTTTAACGACTCACCGACTACATCTATTGTTGCACTATTTAACTGTGCCCCGTCGGGTATTCCATACGTAAAATTAAACTGCGCAGTTGTATTATGGTTGTATGGAGAAAATTGTCGGCCACTCTTTGTGCCGGCGACGGTGGGGGCAAATAAAACTATGTTATTGTTGGGCCCGATGTTGATTTGCGTGGAATATTAAAGTAAAACTCTGAAGCTCTTTCGCGGCGTATTGGGGTTGCCGTTCCGCTGGAGCTTGCTTTGGACTTGAATAAAGTGGAACGTAAATAAATATTGTTAAATTTCTCGAAGTTTATAGTTTGTTTTGTGCTAGTCCAATATGGTTGAAGTGACGCGAATATTGCATTAAATGAATGGCTCAATTTTAAGCAGATTTCTTGGTAGTGTTAGTAATTTTGTATAGAGTGATGCTAATTAACAAGTAGTGAAAGTTGTAGGTATAGAAAATTTATTTCCGAAGTTTGTTGTCCATTAATTTTTTCATTTTTTGAAATTTGAAGTCAATTTCACGTTCTAAGAATTTTTAGTATTTACGTGGGTATCTTTTTCTTTTTTTTGTAATTTTCCAATTGACATAGACAGCGCTTTATTCGATTCCACATTACATCACTAACCTAAAGTCAATACAATAAATTATATTGAAAATTATGTAAGACCAGTCAGTGATATAGCTACGGAAACCGAAATGGACTGAATTTTGCAAGACTGCAAGAGGTCTTAATAATGCTTTAATCGAGCTTGATCTCGACATATTTATCCGCAAAGTAAGTGCGGTCAAAGGTAGAAAGGTCAGCAACTGGTTAACTGCATCGACTTGGGTTAAGTTTTCATGTTTATTACATATTTTGCTCGTAACAAACTTATTTATTCTGATTTTATGTGTGAAAAACCTATAATTGCCTCACTGTAGTTATGGTTGTAGCTAATGTTATAGTAATATGCTGTTGGTTTTCCAAATAGCTAAATAACCTCGCTGGTTTTCAGATAAGCCCCTTCATCCCACGCGCGTTACGCGAACAGATAAACCATTAATAGCTGAAGCCTGCGGCAATGAAGTATAGATTGACCTTTAAATACTCCAAATCACTTCAAATATTCAATTATATATGAATAGGAAGACGCAGCGTGGGTAGGCCTCCCACATGGTGAACCGACGACCTGCTAAAGATCGCAGGTACCATGCGTAAGGCACAGGACCGGCCTTTGCAGAAATCTCTGGGGGAGGCCTATGCCCAGCAGTGGGCGTCTTTCGGCTGATATGACGATATACACTTACTACCTAGAAAGAGATTTCGCCCTTCAACGACAACCCCAAAACTAACCGCACCGTCTCGTAAGTACACTAATTGTGAAATTATCAAAATTGTTCAAACGTTAAGCGTGTAGTCATTTCAACAATTACACCGTCAAACAAAGGCCGAACTTCAAATTTTGATATCCCTCTGTATAATCTCGTACGGGCATTACAGACGTGTTCCAAACATTGTTTGTTCACAAGCAGGACTCTGATAGTGTTGCGGTGGCGTCGGTTCCGTAGTTGAAACCGGAGGGAAAAAAAAGATCGGTTTCAAAATTGAAGAAAGCGAATTATTGTCTGTGGAAAGGTTTGGATTGAATATTAAATAAATAAATATTTGCTTTACTTGTTTACACAAATATTACATAATTACGTGAGCAATTTCAAAGGTACTAACATAAACAGCCTTTGTGAGAACCTGGATAATATAATAAAAAATATAATGCAATATTACGGCTACATCCGGTGAATGCTGAAATGGAGAAGGAACAGTTGAAAAGAGGGCCTTGTTAGAACCCGGGATTAACTGCTAGAATGATGATGATGTAATTAAATGAAACCCTTTTTTCAACTGTAAGCTTTATTCTCTTCTAATATTATAACCACGTATATCCTTTGCTCTCGTCACAGTTAATTTAAGGCAAACACCGCCATCGATTAATTTGATATAGATATATCATAAGTGCCACAATCTCTGTCCATTTTTCAGTCTATATGGAGACCCCAGATCTTTGCTTCGAAAACATTAGTCGCTTTGTACGACACCCACGAGTGTAAGGGGTTGGTGCTATTCTACTCTGCCGGACACCACATGGCCTGTCCGGTTACTAGATTAGTTTCTCAATATACCGAGACCAAACCCAGCACGTCCGCGGCAACCCACCCCTACCTCGGACCTTTCACGCGGAAAATTACTATCACCTTCCTTAGGTAAATATGTCGGCAAGAAATTTGCTTTGAACCCTTCCCGGCCTTTGTTGTTCCACTAAAACTATTCTCTAATCCCTGGATAAACAGCGCTTGTTAATGTATTAACGCGTTATTAATACATGTTACTGTGACCAGGTGTCCCTCAGGGGCACGCTCTGTATTCCGTTTACTGTTTTCCACAAAGGGTGGCTTGTAAAGAAATAGTCCTGGCGAAGTGGGTCGCTGTAAATATTGTAGCAATTTATGCTTTTTGGACGTCCACGCGGTTGATTCCATAAACTAGGTGAGTGACGTATGTTCTAGTGTTGGTGGTCGCCGGTATGGGCGCGAGATCAACTTGGGGAGGGTCGTGTGTATGATTGTGAGCCGTTGTGGCGCTTTGAGATAAGTTCTTATCTGGACGGAGCGGACTCTTGTTTATTTCTCGTTTGTATATCTCAATGGTATTTTATAATGCTTATGGTAAACGATTAGATAGACTCGTATGTTTTTTTATGTCATACGGTAGGCAAATAGCTAACGGACCTGATGGAAGATTGCCACCGCTGCCTATAGACACTAGCAACACCACTGTATCGCCAATGCGTTGCCCACCTCTATATCGTTGTTGTTGTCTTTGCACGATGTCCAGGTTTCTTAAATGTAGTCCGCCGTACATTATTTCTGTAAATACTCTTGCTCTTCTTACACTTTTCGTACGGCAGTTAAAAATATTGTTTAGTCAGAATAACAAAAAAAAAATTTAAGGTCCTCATACTTCACGCAACCGACAAAAGTGCGGATTCATTACGAAGAGACACTGCGGTCTACTACTCAGTCAATCACAGCGCCGAATGAAATCACACAGCTTACGTCGTAATCTTGGAGTGCCATTAATTTCGTATGATTCGCTCCCTCGAAAGAGCGACCAAATATCATAAACACGGGACTTCAAAGCGAGCTCATTATGCCATATATAACGGCGGCCAAGGAAGACGGATCCCGGCCATATTGCAACCGCAGAAATAATCCCCCAAAACCACCCATTTGATCCCCCGAATATATATCCTTAGCTAATAAATAGAACGCAGAAAAAGTCGGTCAGGGGTCCGCTAAAGCCCCGGTCGCGAAGAACGGATCTGTACGATTCTTTGTACAATAACGGTGTCAACAATTCACAGGGTCAAAATCTTGACAGTATAGTTTTGATTAGATACTGCATTTTGTTCCTCAGGGGTCTGAATATACTGCAGTGATTTTGTTTATCATTTTGTCATCACAAACGAGCTTATTTCAGATTTATTGAAACTTTTGCTATCTTGTTTGCTTCATAAATGACAATCTGGCAATAATAGGCGCTGCTTATTTTTGTAACCACATTTATACCTTTGTACCTATGATGAGGAAAATAAATATTGATTGATTGATTGATAATATTGTCGGCGGCTTCGCCACCGACCCGTCAAATTTCATTTCCCTTTACGTCATTTTGAAATGTATTACCTAACAAAGGTATTTAAGGGAGTGAAGTAATTGATCATCCCTACCATACGTAAACGATTCCTGCGCTTAAACCTGAATACTACTTTCACTACGCTGGCTCAGCGAACCAAAGAGGATCTTGGCCTCCAACACACTCATGCCGATCCTGAACGGATTTCTTCTCTACACCCCGGAATGATCCTTCCATTAACTTTCATCGCACATGTTACCATGGTTAGTATTGTTTTTACCTCGATATTTCAACGCAGTTGCATGCGTCAGGATCTACCTACTGGTGACAAAAAATACTGACCGTGGCAATAACCTGATAACATGTGCGATGAAAGTGTAGTGAATAACCACGAAAGTCTTAAAAACTAGTTCCTTCCTTCATTTCGTACTCAAATCAAACCGCATGACCTCGATACAACCTTGGGGCGGCAATTCCTTCCGTCCGTGCGCGGGCTTAATCCCGGATAGCAGTAAGTGAGTGCTTTACGTCATATCCGAAATCCCGGTAAAGTGAGTCCGGTAAAGCCCGGCAATGTTCGATGGTCCGCGGGATCGCCGCGATCTTGGTAATAGCAATAGCTTTGTATTAAAGCCGACGGGAAGACGGCCCGGGATGGTGGTGCGAGTTAGGCGAGTTTGGTCTGCTATACTTTCTTTTTTTGTACCACTAAGGTGGCAAGCTTACGGCCTTGTTGATGGTAAGTCACCGCAGTATGTGGACGTTTGCATTACCAGGGGCATCACCCACGCGTTGCCGACCCCGTAAATATTTTTTCATCCGTTTAGTGAAGAACTCCATTTAATGCTATCCTGGCAAACTGCTTTTGTCTCTTCTCATTAAGTAATTGAAGTGTCTAAAATCGCTGTGATACTGGGCAGACTAACTTGAAATCCCTCACTTTTGTCACCTTTTGTCTTAATAAAAAATAAATTTATTTTTATTGATCAGATCGTTACAGAATCCAAAAAACATGTTCGTAACATAATTTTATCTCACATCTCTATGTTAGTAATTCAACAGTTCGGATATCTTTATACGTATATCTATCTCGTAGGATCCTATTATTTTTTGAGGATGAAAAGTAGCTTATGATACTAGGGAATAATGTAGCTTCCTATTAGTGAAAGAGTTTTCGAAATCGGTTCAGTTCTATCGGAAGTTACCCCTCAAAATATAAATTATTGCGGAGCTTACAATCTAACGCATTCAGAGTACGTCAGATTAAAAATTGTGACTGTTCGGCACAGGGTCGAGTTTCAAAATTTTACTTGGGAAATTTGCATTTTGTATGGCGAAAATGACGGAAATTGGAATTTTCCTACAATTCCTTAGAAACGTTTAACCTGAAAACGATAAATCTTTGTGTTTATAATCAGATAACATTAATCTAATCGCCGACCTCCCGTGCCTTGCGTCGGCCACTATATCGGCTTGGCTTAGCGCTTTTTCATCAATCCTGCTTTATTACGGCGGATCCGCTTTTGTCTGCGTCCGGCGGTCATTTGGACGGGCGCGTCGGTCACCATTACCAGTGGCCGATTCCATTCGTATCTGTCGACGGGTGTCAACGGGGATCCGTCTTCGGATGGACGCTGGATGGACGGGATGTTGTGTAAAACGTTGTGTATGGATTCGGTGGGCTAATGGTTGAGGTGGCCGACTCGTGAGCGAGAGGTACTGAATTCGATCCTCAGTGCCGGCATAGTACAATCGTTCAACTACCCGATCTTATGATAATCCATATGACCATATGGAGTAAGGGGTCGGCTAATTAGTTGTATGACTGTAACAATGACCTTGTCTGAGTTAAGCAAGAGCATAAGTACATAACCACCTTAAGAATCATATTCCTTTGCACTACGGTGCAGTTCTTAAATGGTTTTATTGCATTCATGGATTAATTTTTTATTTATTATCTAAAAAATACCCCTGGAGTAAAGTACAAGTCCTTTAGGCATAAGGAACAGCTAATGCTCCCTTCTTTTAGAAAATTGAGTTTGCCTAAAGATTCAACAAATGCCGTGAATGTTCTGTAGCGGCAAAGGAAAATTTTATTGAAGTGTATTTTACTTGAACACTAACCGATGCGCGTACGGTGAGGGAAAACATCCCAATCTGTTCAAACCTCTGTTAACAGGGTCACGGAGGTCACTCTGCTGTTTTACTGATCTGCCAAACCCTGGATCGTAGTATGTACCTATTGTTCCATATGGACCTTATGTGCGTAGCAAAACAAGTTAATCACTACCTTTTGATAGTCAACTATCAATATGATCGCATCACCAAAAAAGTAAGACAAAAACGCGTCCGCTGCCAATAAACTATCCGACGCCAAGTCCTAAGGAATAAATAAGCTAATCCACGGCTGCTTCCATTTTTTAAGCCACTCGCCGTACACACCACTATTGTAGGCCCGTTGTCTCTTTGGCAATTTTTAAGGGGATTACCGACCGACACCGCGCCTTGATCACGTCGCCGCGGCTGCCCGCTATTTATGTGGCAATATTTTACGGAATATCGAGTAAAGTGCCCTTTAATCTACTAATATAATGGCCCGGGTTCCCCGCAGATCTTCGGGCGATTGTTCCGCGGTTATTGTGCGAGCTCTCTTAGGTTTTAATGCCCTGACGCCAGATGCGAGATTATTGTCACATGTTATGGATGACGCTGGCCATAAGTGGTTTTTCTCATATCGGGCGGGTGTGGGGATTCGGCGGTTTTCGCTTGTTTCTCTCTCGGAATGGGTGGCTTCTGGGTACCTGTTGACGGTATTTTATTTATTGAACCATTTATTGTGCACAAAGAAAGTTACAATAATATGAACATAAAGATAACAATCACAAAAGGTACAGCTTATTTCTAAAAATAAATGTCTTACAGCAGACCTACCGAAGAGAAAAGGCTAGAATAGAGAGGCAGATATGACGTGCACCCAAATACATAATATAATTGGATTACTTAAATAAGTATCTATATATATAATAGTAATATTACCTACATATATAATAAATAACACAAATACTAAATAAATACCTATAAATATATAATATGATATATAATATATATATTTATTGGAATTTCGGATGCATTATTTTCATTGTAAAATATTGTTAGTCTATGTGACACACACAAGCTTGGCGTCTGTAACAACGAATAACTATTGACATGGACTTTTTCTGTTACGGGTGTTATATGTATGATATCAATAGTTTATCAGTTATCTAGCACCCATTACACGAGCTTTGCTTAATTTGGGGCTAGATGGCGCTGTGTGAATTATTCAAGCAAATTTAATTATAATTGATATACGGTCATTGCAGAATCAATCGATATGCTTCCGAGACCGTTTAACCACTCTCAGGGTTCCTGTATAATTAATGAGGTTATAATAAAGAATATATATTTGAGTATTATTATTAATATAACCATGTTAAACTTATATTACGTCAGAATAATTGTAAATAAGTAGTAAGTAATGGAATTGCAATGTAATTTAGTTCTTACATTCTTTTTTACTTTTTATTTCAGGTAAGAAATATTATCATTTAAAAACAAGTTAGTGTCAGACAGAAAGAAAAAGGTAAGTTAATTTTTAAATCTTATTTTAAGGAAATAGTGCCCGATATGCCTTGTATAATGTAGTATTTTTATTTGAACTTACATGTGCACAATAGACTGTAAATATGTACAATTTACTGACCTAACCGACAGAATAAGTTAGATTACCCCCGACCAAGTTCACTTAAACTAAAATAGTTTCTAAACTACAGAACCGATTTTAACAAAACGAAGCTAAGGACCATCTCGATTAATCTGCCTTTCAAATAGAGAAAACCGCATCCAAATCGGTCCATCCGTTCGGGAGCTACGATGCCACGGACAGATACACAAAGCCACAGATACACACGTCAAATGACAACCCTCATTTTTCGTCTACAGTTTAAAAACAACCGCTATCGAGTAATCATCGGAACCCGCCCAAAGAACTAATCAAGGGAAGATGCTGAGTCACGCTGCACTAATGAATTGCATCGAGGATGACTATGGACAAAGGCTCGTGTAAGCCCCATCAAGCGAGCCGAAGGGCAATTACTCAAAACCTAAGTCGCTATGTGTCGCCTCGCCAATAATACGATAGGACAATGGACACGCGACTTATTACAACAAGATTTAATACGAGATAGACGGTGGAAAATGTTTAATGTTTAATGTCTTTGAACATTTTGAAATCTCGTGGGGAAAATGTATGTAAAATAATCAGAGCGTAGCTAGCCGAGAGGTTAGGGTATCCGGCTCGTAAGCGACAGGTATTCGGTTCGAATTCCACTGCGACCATGTACGATTGACTCTTTTTGAGATTTGACATTTGTCTGGACCGTAGTAAAGGACCGACGTGGTCTCTGCCTATAGCCTACCGCAACGGAAAAAGGCGTGACATAATGTAACATGCACATTAAATTATGTAAGTTTGTATTCACAATATTAGCCCATAGAAAAACCCAAACCAATGCACCTAACAAACTCCAGTGCGCCCGACAAAAGGGACACAGTATGGGCAAGAAATAATTACAAGTCTCCAGCTACAAAGGCGGGTATCGTCAACAAACAAGGGGACAGGAGAGCGACGAGGGAGTCTATAATCATTTATCTCTACGAGTTTAATAAAAGCTGGATTATTTATGGCGCGGGTGGACAGTGGACGCTAATGTCGCATGATTTAATCCCATTACATTGGGAAGGATGCCAGCAGACTATCGGGTGGATAATGCGAGGCTGCACGGAAACGGAAGTCTTGGGGTGCCCGATTTCGGTGCTTTAATAAGAGCTTCGGTGCCCTAATGGCTGGCTGTAAGACTCGTAAGCAGGAGGTACCGGGTTCCAATCCCGCTGCGGCCATGTACTAATGATTCTTTTCTGAGTTACACACATTAGTTGAACACTAGCCGATGCTGTTACGGTGAGGGAAAACATCGTGATGAAACCTGCACATTCAGGCGACTGACTGTGTAACCATGATGCAATCTGGTCAGGTGGCCTAGTACAAGTTGCTCTCGCGCGCGATAAGCGAGAAAAAGCGCGGACACACTTGTGCTAGGGCCACAGGTTCCCCTGATAGTAGGGTCGCGGAGGTCAGATGTCAGTCGCTCCGCTGTAATATCTGATCTGCCAAATTCTGGATCATGGTTAAAGGGAACTTCGGGCCCTCGTTCACGAGAGCGCAACCGGAACATCAACGCCATTGATTGATTGAATAATTGATTATATTTATATTTTACTCTCGCTTCACGTTGTAAGTGGTTAGGTTAGGTTAGGTTATCCCGTAGAAATGCTATAAACAAAATTTTTAAATTCATGGTTTCAACTGTTTCAGTAGACCTTTTCACATCTGTCTTGAGCGTCGGTGCCGTACCGAGTTCGAGACTTGTTCTGAGTTATGTACATTATTTGTAACTTGTACGTGCACTAACCGATGCTCTTACGGCGAGAGAAAACGTCGCGAAGAAACCTGCACATTGAATTTGTAACCGTGATCCAATCTTCTCAAGTTCCCCTGTTAACAGGGTCACGAAGGTCAGATGGCTGTCGCTCTATTGTAATTGCCTGATTTTCAAAATTCTGGACCTCGGGCCCACCTCGAGCACCACCGGGATATTGACATTTCGAGAATTTGTAGTTTATAACCTGGGTTATCATTTCTAAAGGCTAAAGGTAGGTACAATTCCAAGCATTCATTTCACGTTCGCCATGAATCAATAACACAGCGACATTCGGAACAACACATGGCCCTGGAGGCTTGGTATTGACAAATAGCGCGGGCATTACCTTTATTAATCATTCGACGTTCGTTCCCAGTGTTCGTTGGGCGGTGTTCAATCTTCATTACCGCGTCAAGCGGCCGAAGGGGCGTATTGGGCTGAGGAAGAGGCGTGATGGAAGTCAAACACTGAACAAAGTAGTAAATTATGCCTATCGGATGAATGGTGACCCGGCAGGGCAACGCTCTGTGCTGTTCTCTCGAGAAAAAATCGTTTATTTATACACTTAACCGTCACGGGGTGCGAATCGGCTCTCGAGACTGTTCATCAACCATTTCGCGTCCACATTGTACCGCGAGAGGAGAACGGAGGAAGAGGAAAATAGGATGAGCAAAAGAGGCATGAGATGGGAGCTGTCCGACGGGGCAGAAGAGTTGGTTCGTGGTGTCAGCCCGCTAACGGAGAGTGCTAGGGACAATCAGGGATTTATGGGTGTCAAGAAATGCGCCCGCCAAAAGAGGCATCGACCCCCGATAGAACCCTGGGTGGAGGTGGGTTATTGTTCATCATCCAGTCTCGGCTTCCCTAGCGGAAGACCTTGGGCAACTTCACTTCACCAATAGTTTTAGGAAGCACACATAATATAACGACCGCTGTAGTTTAGCGGAGGCCACCTTTAAAAAGAACAAGAAGGGGCTAGGAACTCTGAAGACAAATAAATGGGCAGTAGTATTTTCGACACCGCTACGAATTCTATGCTTAAAACGTTCTAACCTATCTACATGAAAATATTGCATAGTCACCTGACCAATTCACGTTACACGTGTTCAATGTAGTTACGGTTGCGCAGTAAATAGGTAATGTATAACAAAAGATGTTGCCGGACCACAACCGTACGCCCTAAATTGTCACACACTCGGAGACACGGAAGAATATATTTGATTAGCTGCCACTGACCGACGTGTGGGGACGGTGGATGTGCCGTTGCTTTAGAAGTGACTGGAAGAGATTCGGGCGTGGAATTTCATACTAGTTTGTATGCTCTGGAGACTCGGCAACTGCCTGGTCAGTACTACTCAGGGCTTATTATATTTCTCCCGCCAAGCTGTGTTCAGATTTGATAGATAAGGTATTATAGCCAGCGCCAGCGCATTGATGGGCAACGGGCATATAATTTAGTCCTAACAATAACAGCCTGCGGTTACATGAAACCTTAGTACCAGAATCGTAGATGTTACCGCTTACCCTCAGGGGGTCTGTCTGCTCGTTGGTCACTGCGTAGCATAAAAAAGTTACAACAGAGAATCAAAAAGTGTATGTAGTGCACTTGCGCTTTTTATCTAGCTTTTTGACTTATTGAGTTTCGTCATCGAGCAACTGGGAATGGGACGAATCGCAAATGCCACGGACCGCGAATTAGGGTTTTCGCTATTCCAAAATCCACGAGATGGCGCTACTGTGACCTGAGGCCTGCTGTCAAAATAAAGCCCCGTTGGCTGGAATGGATGCGTAATATTACAGCAGTTGTTTCTGTCCAATAGTGCTACCGTTGTTTGACAACAGACCGTACGCCTCAATCTGAATACTCCCCATGGCACGTACTTTGAACGAACTGCCCCAAACCACATCCAGCGACCATAGCTCCCTACCCCGGGACTCTCCCCGACACATTAGGCCCGATACGTCCCCTAGCGGGCCGCCTTGGGAAATATTTTTAAATAATTCGATACCGACACCGAATTACGTTGACGTACGTGCGTAGTACGTGACCGATGATGATTTGTCGACGCCGACAGCCGTTGTTGAGGTGATTGTTTGCCTCTGTGACAATTCGTTTATGATTTGTTCTATTTGTTTACCACTTGGGGAGAAATACATTATCTGCGTGCCCTTAAGCCGCTAGCTCTAATTTCTATACAACCGTATCACTCGAAAATCATCGTCGTCTAAAATTCCGTTGTCTGCAAGAAACACAAACCGTAGCCTATTATGGGCGTTGGCGATACCAGGGGTAGCACTGGCGCGCTACCGACCCTGTAGAAACCTTTTCACCCCTTTCTTGAAGAACTCTTATCTTAATGTATGCGGCAGAAAGAACCTTTGAAACCACACCAATTTGTTTCCAATCCAAGCTGTGATGATCATCTCGCTGTCAATGGCGAGCGGTGCAATGATAGAAACCGCAGAGAATATGAGTTGCGAAACTTGTATCAGCAATGACTTCGTTTATCACAAACTACAACACGCCTCTGAATCTGCATATAAAATGCAAGCTATGAAACGCAATAAATAATAATCTTGGCGCCAATATCCCGGTTATCCTCTCGCACGCGAAGGCCCGGGGTCCGCCTTGACCGTGATCCGGTCGACCGAGTATTCAACGTAAATTCACGACTCGTAAACGATACGAACTATACTTAATTACCGCTTCTCATCAGGGTGGGTTGTCCGGTCGTTTGTCACTAATGGTTCAGTGTAAAAAAATGCCCAACCAATCGCCTTGGGACCTCTAGAGGCCATACTATAGCTAATCAGTTATTAGTAACAGTAATTACGGTTGTGTGTATATTTGTATATGTATGTATGACGGTCGTCGTTAGCTTTGCCCATGGGATTGCTCACTTTTATAGTTAATTGAAAGGTTCATCGATACTCGGTAATGGGTGAGCCGGGGGCGCGGTTCGGTATCGGGTCCGGGCGGAGTTGGAAAGGTAATCGTGGTCGTACCAACCGCGAAAAGCTATGATCGTTTTACGTGTGTAATACACACACCATAGCTTGCACCTGTATATCTGTGTAGGTGAGTGTCTGTATGTGGTGTCGTAGCTCCCGAATGGATTGATTTGGATGCGGTTGTCTCTATGTGAAAGCCAGTTTAGTCGAGATGGTTCTTATATGGTTTAATAGTTTAGAAAATATGTGGGAGTAATTATATAGAAATTAAACAAATAAATATGAAAAATAAATCCATGTATATTATTGCAAATAACATACTAACTAGACAGCAACAGATCGAGAGGACATATTTGATTAGTTTAAGCAATGTACATAGAATTAGCAAAATACAGACAAAATCACAATAGAAATAATACGAGTTATACGATTAAGCAAGATTACCTGAGGAAGACAGCTCAGAGCACTGGTGGTGCCGTGTCCGCAGTCGGACAACGTCTGACCTGTCGAGAGCGATGGCCGCATTCTTATAGACTGCGGCGTAGCCGCATGTGTATTTTTTAATTTAAGAACTACCGACATTTTATAAAAGTAATAATCTTATTTCCCACAAATATTTGACTATATGTAAACTTAGTCACAGGTTATCCGACTTTTTCTGTCGGTTAGGTTATTCAAACAATTCATAATCAACATCACATGAGTACAATATTAATCGGTGGCCGACTACTGGTTAAGCCAGATCTAGGGTTTTCGAAAATTGTCTTGACGAAGAAGAATATTAATCTCCACAAAAAGAGAGCGTCAGTGGCGTAATGGGTAACGGGGTGGCCTGGTAAGCGATGGGTACTGAGTTCGATATCGATCACCGGTGCCGCCATGTATCAGTGACTTTTCTGAGTTTTGTAGATACTTAAGTTTTTATTTATTAAACTAGCCAGGCATTTGACCGCCATCTCACCTGGTTGTAAGTGACGATGTGGCCGAAGATGGAGTATGCCTATCTAGGAACAGCTCTATTCACTCTCGGTGGTACACTCACCGATGCTCTTACTGTGAGGGAAAACATCGTGAGAAAACCTGCACATTCAGGCGACTGAATGTGGAATTGGTGCACGTACAGTCACCTGAATGTCCATGATCATGAACATATGAACATACCCTCCCTGATTCCCCTGTTTACAAAGTCATGGAGATCCGATGGCAGTCGCTTAACTATCATCAGGTTAATCTGCCGAATCCTGGATCATAGTTAAAGTCGTACCCCGGACCCTCGCGCGAGAGGGCACACCGGGATATTGACGCCAAGATTATTATTTTAATATTCTCTACAAAACTTCTAGAATTATAAAGTCTATCTCCCAATAGAATAAGGAGCGCATTATAGAAATTGGACGACTGCATTTGCAGACTTAGTAGTATATTTTTCCATAACCGTAAGAGTCATAACTCATCGGTGCCCAACCGATGGAACTTCCCACACACCGATGCGACACGGCGAAGCAATTTCATTAGTAGCAGCGATAATTAGCGCATCAATTAATATCTGCCGTTTGACGGTTTTGTGGGAGCGGCCACGGCAGTATGGCTATAGTGAGAACCCGTATGAATTATTTTTCATACGTACATACGTTCCGTCACACCTATTTCCCGAAGGGGTAAGCAGAGACCATATTGTTCCAATTGCTTCGGCCCAGACAAATCTTACGCGCTTTTGAAATAAAATGAAATTTTATTGAATATAGAGTTTGGGTTATGATTTTGCAGTTCGAGATGCAGTAATTTTATCCACCAAATGCCTTCCTTTTCAGGCGTACCTATATCCACAATATATCTACAATTTCTAATACGTCACAAGATAATAGCACTACCTACCAACTAATTGCATTTAAAAAATGTCAAAATCGAAACATAAATTTTAATTTTAAAATTATTAAGAATCATAATTAAATTTTAAAAATATAATTCTACCACATTACGAGACGTCGGTAGAACCCTGCTTGGTGGTGGGATACGCCCACCTAGCGGTGCCTGGACTTGATATCTACGAATTCCTGCGGACTTCAGCTTTCCTCCACACTAATTAAGATGTGGAAGATCATCATCCAAGCGGTCAATCCTGATTTCTGCAGGCTCCGCTTTCCAACTTTGTTTTCTCCACTTTGCCCGATCATCGGCGTTCTCGCGTCGTAGGCCATTGGCTCTCGAATCCGACTCAGCGATGTCAACCCATCGCTTCTTGGGACTCCCGCGGGACCTCTTTCCTGTTACAGACAGGTTTAGACCTATTTCCCACGTATTTTTGGGGCTTACGCTATATGTAACCAAGCCAGTGCCTGTGACTGTGAAAGATAAAATACTTTCTTCACCAAGCCACAGACACACACACGCTCACACAAAGGCCGCTGAACTTCCCACACTTTAAGCAATTTCATTAGCACGGGCGATAATTAGCGCGTCAATTAATATCTGGCGTTTGACAGTTTTCTGGGTGCGCCGGCGACGGTGGCGATTATGGCCCGCGCGGTAGAGGTAAGCGGGCGTTGCTACACTGGAAGCTACGTACGAGTGCTAGGACTAGCTTTTGGTCTTGAGTTCGTCAGTACAATTCTGTTATATGTTTCAAGGCCTTCGCGCGGGAACCACGTTGAATTTCGGGACAAATTATTAACTGATATTCTGGGTTATCGACCATAAGAAAAGAATATTGGCGTTAATGGCCCGGTTGTGTTCTCTTACACGAGGGCCCGCGTTCCGACTTCACCATGATCCAGGATTTGGCAGATCAAATAATTACAGTGGAGCGGTTGCCATCTGACCTCCGTGACCCTGCTACCAGGGGATCCTGACCAGCTTGCATCATGGTTACACATTTAACCGCTTGTGTTCTGGTCTGAATGAATCAAAAAGACCCAAACAGGACGTGTTTCTTATCAGTTATGAAGGAGTTCCAATATCTTCCTCCCTGTTCCGTCATCAGACCTTCGTCACCGAGTGTAATGAGAAGGCCTCGTCAGATCGAATCTAATGAGCCCAAACTCGAGGGGTTTACTAGTAGCCATTGAAGAGTTCTAGTACCCACTTCCTGGCCCCATCATCAGATCAGATTCCCATGTATTTGCAAAGTTTCATTACGATACGACTACCAGAAGTGGGTCAAATTTAAGTTGCAAGATTTGTTTACATTGTTAGTTACAAGTGGAGCAGTGGCGTGCCTAGGGGTTCAGAGTAAGGCAAGCCGAGAGATGAAGTTTGTGTAGTTTTTACGGTTATTAAAAATAAATCCATCCCCTTGCCACATTACTGATCAATCCTCACTTATCACTCTTCAGTTTTATACCAGCAATATAACTTATGAGAGAGACAACCAACAATTCAATGAGTTTGGTAAACCTATCTATGAAATTGTCTTATAAGCGATTTACTAATCTGAGAAATAGGTATAATAGGAATACATATAAGAAAATAATTTGTTATTTTCTGAGAAATGATTAAAAACTTTACCTTTTCCATGCAAATCAAAACTTGTGCACATTTTAAACCATCACAAGGGACTTTACTTCGTCTATTGTTGATCAATCTAATTAAATCACTTTTACTACAAAACACAACAAAAAACGAATTACTTATCCGCCCAAACGGCTCAAACAAAACAATAGTGAAGTTGGTACGTTCAACAAACGTACCTACTGCGCATGCGCGAAGTTGCCATTTTTAAAGATCCGTGTACAACTTCATACGCAGGGCTTAAAGTCTCGTACAATTTACTATATAAACAAACGTATAGTTATATCTCATTATAGGACAGTTTTCATATATAAGAAAGAGACATACCGGCCGGAATCAAAGCCCGCTTACAAGCCAGCGCGTGCGAGCGAGATGACTGACCGAGTCTCAATTTACTCAACTTGCGTGTGCGTTCGGATCGTGTTTCGTAACCTAGGCGTACGATGGCGCTGCTTCCCGGCGCGTAGTTTGAAGCGCATTACCTTTGATTTTTTATTGATAATTATTTTTATAAGGCAAGCCCGGCTTTTGGGCTTGTATGACAGTAACGCCGCTGAAGTGGAGGTAATTAAAGCGCGTTATTAAACGCTCGATGGCTTGATTTCTGATCATCTGATTCATGCCAGCTATCGCTCCTGGTAGCGATCCGTCCTTAGCAGTATCTACTACGAAACATACGTATGGTTTCAATCCAAAACGCTCCATCGTTCGATTTCTGATCCTCCGATTCGCTACAGCCATCGCTCCTGGTAGCGATCCGTCCTTAACAATATTTACGCCGAAACATACTTATGGTTTCAATCCAAAACGCTCCATCGTTCGATTTCTGATCCTCCGTTTCGCTCCAGCCATCGCTCCTTGTAGCGGCCCGTCCTTAGCAATATTTACGGTGGACCGTACGTATGGTTTCAAACCAAAACGCTCCATTGTTCGATTTCTGATCCTCCGATTCGCTCCAGCCATCGCTCCTTGTAGCGGCCCGTCCTTAGCAATATTTACGGTGGACCGTACGTATGGTTTCAATACAAAACGTTCGATCGTTCGAGTTCCGATCATCTGATTCGCTCCAGCCATCGCTCCTGGTAGCGACCAGTCCTTAGCAGTGTATATGGACGGGACACTTTACTGCTAATTGTGTTTGTCGACCACGTAACGACTTGTTTGCCGGCCCTCTTTGCCTACCCTGCGTCTTATAGCCGATTTATCGGCCAGATGTTTGGGGTTCGGTATAGCTTGGAGTGGCCTTGGGTTCATTTTTACTCTATTACTTGTAAATGAGCTGAGCTTTAACTGGTAGTGGCGGCTTGGCCATGGATTTGATAGAACCTTTGCCACATATTTCTCACTTATCTATAAGATCTAAAATTTGCGCGTATCACTGCATCGGAATCGTAGATCGCGAGTGCGTGACATATTTCATATTTCTCGTTTTGTATTTTTTCCTTTGAAACTGCGTACACTGCGATTGGATTTATTCAAATCAAATCAATTTATAATTTATTCATCGGCATTTTTAATGAATTTTACTGAAAAATGGAAAGTATCAAGGACGGAGTACCGTCTGGTCCCTAAGAGCCGACCGCATCTCTCGACATTGTAAAATATCCTACAAGATACTAAATAACTTTAAAACAGTAGTAGAATCACCAAAGTGGATAGCGTATCAGGCTACGGTAGCTACTTACCATCAGTCGGCCCGTACGCGGGTTTGCCATCTCAGTAGTATTGAAAAATCAGACGATCGGACAGAATTCAGTTTCGTTTTCCTTGTTGGAAAGATTGAAGTACTTTTCTATACTTCCGCAAAGGGCTCTGACTGAATCTTAGAAACTCTCGCTAGTACAAAACACTATGTATCTTTAATTATTTTATGATTATTTTGAATTTGACATTTATTTGACACTATGACATTATTATATATATACTCCCTATTATTGACCTAAATGTATGGACATTGTCTGAAATAAATGATATTTAATTTAATTTAAAACGAATGGTAAATACTTCATTATTAACCCCCGACTAAAAAATAGGGGTGTTATAAGTTTGACGTGTGTATCGGTAAAATCGGTTCTGTAGTTTGGAAAATATTTGAGTTTAAGTAACTTGGTCTAGAGGTCTTCCGACTTTTTCTATCGGTTTGGTTATCTATTTGTTACTGGCGTATCTTGGAGGGAAACTCAATTAGTGTTACAGCTGTACTTATTTTCATATACATTCCTATTGACGATCTGAGTGGTTCAGTGGTCAACATGCCGGTCTGCCACGCAAGAGGTCCCCGGTTCGATTCCCGGCCGGGCAGGAATTGAAATGATGAATTTTAATTTCTGTTACGGGTCTGGGTGTTCTATGTATAATAAGTATGTATTTAAAAGTATATAAGTAGTTTATCAGTTATCTAGCACCCATAATACAAGCTTTGCTTACTTTGGGGCTAGATGGCGCTGTGTGTGAATTTGTCCACGGTTATTTACTGCATATTATGGAATTACTTAATCAGTCGGAGGGCAAAAATATGTTCAAATTCCTCACAACTTCAACAAAATCGGTTCCGTAGTTCAGTAAATATTTGAGTTGTAATAAACTTAGTCCACCTATTTTTTTTTGACAAAACGGCAAACTTTACTACACTAGAAGGCAATTAGAACACCTTAACCAATCATGTTAAGTACCGTATCTGGTATGTTATGAGATGTTAAAGTGACAGCAGTATCATCTTAAGCGCTTGCGGTGAGCAAGAACGATCTATGGCCCAAATTTAGAGAGGCGAGTGATTTATCGATAGATGTAAGGATGACTCGATACAATGTGTATAGTTATGACGTAGGTATTTTGATGTCTAAATTATGAATGTAAAATTATCGTGTGCTTTTCTGGACAATTATTATAGAATTATGTCTTAAAATAACTGATTATTGACCTAATCCAATCAGAGGAGAAGGGTTCTCTTTTATGTTTAGATTCTTTTAGTTTCTTTAAAAATTAAATTTACAGTAAATGGATTAAAAGCACAAAAGAAATCGTCAGCATTAATAATAACATATTTAAATATAAAAATTAATACAAAATGTACAAAGTAATACAAATTATAAATTTTATATTTCAAATTAAATTAAATTAATAATGTATAAGAGTTAAACATCGTTCAAATTAAAAATATTCGTAAAATTAATAAAAAGTCAAAATATATACATACAGAGAAAAATGTTTTCTCTAACAAAAGGTTGATCAGTCGGGACCTAAATGTTTCGTCAGAGGCAATGTCTTTAAAATGTAGTTGTTCGTAAAACGTCAGACCAATAACACGCGGATTTTTTCCTATAACGCAGTTTGCTGCGCTATGGTTTGAAGCCGGCCAGTGCGATGAGCGTTTAACCGTCAACATGAACACGTTTATAACTATCAATATGTAAGTTAAACAATATGATCTCCACATAGTTAAACTTTATCTCCACAACTTGAATCTCACGATGAAATATTACAGAACCAGCCTCATTGGTATCAACTGACAAACACAGAATTCTACACAACTCCCGCCCGAATTGAGTTCTCCGAACGCAGAACCGCGAATCATTCCCACCGTTTTATGGCACGAAAGAAGAACGCGAAACGGGTCCATTAAACCGTTATCGAAGGACTGTACACAAAAGACGCGCTATCGGTCCACCGCATCGATATTTATTTACACAAATCACCCCTTCCCTAAGCGGAGACAAAGTGTCGGTACACATTAACACTGTAGGGAGGTTTTATGGGCCGCCCCCGCCTTAAAATATTGTCTGATTCATTAGGATATTCCCGCGTTTAAGTTGCGCCGGGCGCTCTGATATTTTACGCGAAACTTTTGAGTGTATGTGATCATTCCGGGGTGGGTAGGCGCAACAATTTCGCGAAAGGATACCGTTACGCGTGTAATAAGACGCTAAGATTCCGTTATACGCTTAATTATGGGGGGTTTCTTTGGTAGACTGTAGGTTACCCCCCCGGGTTACCTCTACCCCTCTCTAATGACACATGTATGTAAATATCCCGGGGAACGACTGTAGGTGGCGACGTGTGCGCCGTAATGGGCGCCCGGTTGTTTTCTTTGATTAAAGAATTTTATTACCGGGTATAATTCACGATTAGACGACGCCGACTCCTGAAAGGGTTGCCTTTGAGATAAAGCGCGGTGTGTAATGACGGGTGCGTGGTGCTGGATCGTAATTGTTGTGGGAGTGGCGTTTCTTAAAAAGTTGCGGGTTTGGGAGCGGGGGCGAGGGAGTATTGGTGATTTGCGTTATAGACAGTTTTGATCATTTAGGCGTCGATATATTGATCTGGTAATGATTATACATCAATGATTGCCTATTTCGAACTAGTGTCTTACTACTATGGTTACGTTTATGATAACGTTTATTGAAAATGCAATTACCCGTTGCTTGTCTGTCACATTTCCCCTTGAACAGTTTGTATATTATAAGCTAGTAATAAAATAAATGAGCGAAAACGCGAAAAGATAAGTACTGGAGCATCGGACAAAAGAATAGCAACAAAAAGCAATGCTGGCCTACAAAGAAGTACCTTATAATACGCGTGGAAACTTTTGTTTGCGAGTCTGCCACACAGGTATCCTAATTAGTACATCTGTACTCCTGCCTCCAGAATCGTGTGGAATGTTGACGTTAATAATTACACGTAACCCATACGAAATTAAACAAAACAGCGCGGCGCAAAAGTTTAAAAAACGCACATAAAAATCTGTTCCACTGAGCGGACCTTTTACAACCGAATACAAGCCCATAAAAGAGTGTTTATCTAAAAAGCTTGCCACCTGCGCACTTTTAATGAAGTATCAACATAAAATGTAATCTCTATGTATGTATGTGAGGAGGCTACACCCTCCTTTTGGATCTTATAACCCGCTCGCGTTTTAAATTTTAATGAATATAGATATCTTTATGCCTTTGAACGAGCGAGCGTGGCGGACGCGTCAACGGGGGCGCTGAATTTGTTAGTCGGCGCTGGAATCACAAATTCTGTCCGAAATTAACGGACGAAAAATGCCTCGACTCGTGTCTCTAAATGAATTGCCATTCCTCGAGCGATGAACCTTTGACATACCTAGCCATAGACATGGACAAATCTTTATTTAGTCCAAATACACATACACAAAAATAATAAAAAATTTAATTTACAAAAATGGGAAGTAGTGGGATGTGACGTGGAGCGTCGTCATGTGTGTGTATGGTATGACGTTTTGGGCACCGGCAGGTGAGGAGACATGACAGGGCCAGGAATTGGCGGATTTAGAGTGTAGGTATCGATTTAATGGATACGTACAGGGGCTCTATTTTTGTATTGGTCGCCTCGATTCGAACGGTTATCAATTTAGATTTTCGACATGAAACATTTAAATCATATTGGTAACACCGAAACGGTTCAATGGTTCAAAAATAGTGATAATCAGCATCACGTATTAAAATCTGTTGATAACGGTCATGAGTCGGGGTCTATTTAACCCTATAATTGTCTCCGTGTTTTATGTACTCTTTTTTTGTGTTAATTGTAAATTATTATGTCGTGGCGTCCTTTGTAATAAATATTTTCTTTCTTTCTTTCTTTCTTATTTCCCTGCATTGCACGGTTCCATATGACTGGGAGACGTGTTGACTTACCCAGCAGTGCTTGGGCATCCGCTGGAACACCCCTTAACTATTCAACCACCGACGCTTTCTTGCTCGAGTTGTTTTTAAACTGTGCAGGTTGCAGACAACAAAAATGCAAAACCGCAGGTGCGTTTTCACTGTGAGGACTAAATCGAAATGCCTCATCCCTGTAAAAGCGCCTCCTGTTGCGAGTCCTGTTATTACCCGTATCTATAACAGTCGCCTTTATTTATTTATCCCTTCATCGGTCCTCATCAACGAAACCCAACCCACTAGCCATTAAAAAGCCAACATTACCAACACCCCGCAAAAACACCCACCGCCAGAACCTCTCAAATGGAAATAGCATGTAATAGTGATTAAAACATTCTGGGAGCGCAGTTAAATCTAATATGCAGAATCAGTGCGGGGCACTGATGCAATTTTTCCCGGCAACTATGAATCTTTTGTGTGCGGGATTGTTATCTTTAAGTAACGGTATATTGTAATTTATCTTATGTTTAGTTTTAGAAAGGATTTTACTTGCGTTTGCCCGCGATTTTGTCGTCGTAAGCTTCGTAAGTTATTAGGTACATTGAGGACCCGTTCCTGTGGTACTGCCTTTGTGATATTCTGGTCCATAAGCTACATTACTGGACAATTTCGCCCAAATCCGTTGAGTAGTTTTTGATCATGAAGCAGTAACAAACATCCTTGCAAACTTTCGCATTTATAATCATTACATAGTAGACTTTATATGTATGTATCATCATCGTAATATCAGCCGGAAGACGCCCACTGCGGGGCGTAGGCCTCCCCCAAAGATCTCCACAAGGCCGGTCCTGTGCCTTCCGCATCCAGCTGGTACCTGCGATATTTACCAGGTCAGCGGTCCACCTAGTGCGAGGCCTACCCACGCAGCGTCTTCCGGTGCGTGGTCGCCACTCGAGAACTTTCCTGCCCCATCCGTTCTGCGAGCTTTGAGCCCTGCCCACTTCCACTTGCTTCCACAAGCTATGTATGTATTATCTCAATTCCCGTCATATTGGCATATCCGCCACGATACCGCAGACGAGCCTATCGGCCCTTGCGGGGCCTTCCCCGCCACAATCGGAACTCGTGTGGAACTTTGTTTCATTAATACGTGGGTGCCTACGGCCGGAGAGGATGCAGAGCTGAAGGAAGTTGTTGAATGAAATGTGTGCAGTGTGGCGCACGCCTTTTGCTGACGAATGGCGTACAAAGCGAGTAATGTATTGGATGGGTTCCAATTTGTCGATTGCGAGAAGTTGCGAAAGTGTGACGGGTTTCGTCAAGCCCTCTGTAGGGGTGTAGGACGTCCGTAGCTCCGTAGCATCCGTGCTCTATGCCTTCTATGTAGTTACCGCGCTCCATGTCTCGCGTGAGACAGGTTAATTCTTTCTGTGTTTTTTAGTTTAGCAGCAGTCACCGCAGGCTATGGACGTTCGTAATACCAATGGCACTTCGACGCAGTTGCCTGCATCATGGTCACGACTGGTGTCGCTCCCAAGGACAGACATATCTGTCCACCCTCATTCGGATATAATATGCTCGCTAAATCCCACCTTTCGTTCTCCATCCGCACCACCCGTGTGTGGGCCCACTATACAGTTTGAGACGCGATGATTCATTGATACCCGGAGCGGACGCCTTGGGACCGACGCGATTAGACCGGGGCTTCATTACATGTCCTGCTAATTGTATTTATGGTACAGAATAAACGTGATATCAGGATATCAGAGACGTAAACGATAAACGGGGTTATCTTCAAGAGTCATTCATGGTACTGACGTACCTAAATTGAAATTTATCGAGAGTTCTGAGGAACTCAGGTGAGAAGTTTTCTTTCAGAAAATAGCAGATCTTTTTAAATTTTTTTTTACAAATTTTTTTTATGATTCATAGGTTAGATATTCAGTTGCCTGAATATGCAGGTTTCATTGCGATGTTTTCTCTCACCGAAAGAACGTCGGTTAGCATTCAACTACTGTACATCAACTCAGAAAAGATCACAAATTCTGGTGTATCTTTGCAATTCAAGTTATTCCTGTCCTCCAAAAACATCATTGTATATATCAACACATGCCGCACAATGTGTCGTAACGGGACACCCAGAAACTGAACAATATTAAGAAGCTGGCTTTTCCAGCTTATTCTTCTATTCTTACTCTCCAGCTACCCCCAATTTAATAACTCCCCAGAATACCGAACGCATTCTAATACGGTATTTATTGCGGCATCCACCGCCGAAGCGCTATAAAACTGCGCACCCGTACCCTTACTCCCGGAGTTATCTCCCGCGTCTAAAGTGTCGCAACTCAAAGTAATTAATATTTTAATTGGGCATTTCGTGCGTTGTTACTTAGCTGATATTGTGCGATAAATTCACCGGCGATAATGGTACCCCCCTTCTAGGTCTGATGCGGTGCGTACGCGGTCTTTGGTGGGTTCGACTTGGGTGTGGTTTGACTTCGTAGGTGGGCTCTTTTTCTTTGCCAAAATTCTTTGGACCTTTCATACTTGTCATTGTAATTTATTTATAGGTATTTGATGCGACCTTTGGGTTGCTGTGAATTCGCCTTGTAAAAGGGTATTGAGTTCAACTCAAGATTCTTGTTGGGTGGGAGTTTTGAGTCGTAGATGCTGGCTGGACGTATACCTTGACGTTCTCAAGTTTGGCCGCTTTATGGCGGTATTAGTTGACATTCAGATGGGGATAGAAAGAAAGAAAGAAAACATGTATTGCAAATAGACACCACGACACGACAATTCGGTACAACAATAAAACATAACAAATAACTAAATAAGAACAAAACGCACATAAATCAAATTGAAAATTATGTTATGTTAGATGTGGGACAGCTATTGCACTTAACGTATTTAACGAATACATCCCCATCGGGATGTCTAGAATTGATTGAAGTGTGTCATATGTAACGATTTCAAAAACGGTGCGTATTATAAGTAGAAGACGTAAAAAATATAAGTACCTATATATATATTGTTTAATACCACAAGTAGTAACCGACCATAGAGAAAATATTTACTAACGTAATAGAGCAGCCATCACAAACAAAAATATTGTACCAACCTGTCACGTGCGGGAGGTGCGGCGGGAGGGTGCTAAGTCATAGAATGACCGATGAAATGTTATCATTTTCTTTATTTTTGGCACTCGAATGGTTCGTACAGTTTTTAATGCACAAGATGGCGTTTTTTTGAATATCCAAGCCACTGACAGATTGGTCCGCGTCGCGCAATGTCTCAGAACTGACTGCGGCCACTGTTGTCCATGGACCGCAAAGCGTGGTTCAAAGAAAATACTTGCGGTGTCTCCTCTATTACGTTAGTAAATATTTTCTCTATGTAACCGACATATGTCGGTACCTAAGCGGCACATTGATTTGAAAATTTTAACAATTAGACGCAAACCCCGCAGCGACACCGCACCAAACACCTAATCGACGCCAAACAGAACAAAGGCGGCAGATCAAAAATTCAACGACCCACTGCGCCCGAGTTGGCACAGAAAGGGTTATAGCGATTTTCGAACCCGTTAACCCGTTGATCGGATATTAGAGAGGTATTAATGTAGCTGCCGCCGGAAACGCCGGTGGGCGGGCGAAATGGCACGCGGTGGTGAAATTGAAAAGTGGCAACGCAATGTCGGCGCTTTTGAGGAGTTCTTTGAGGAGAAGGATATTTAATTAAGAAGAATGTGGCCATGTACTATGTACCAGTGACTCTTTTCATTAGTTGAATTCAAACCGATGCTCTTACGGTGAGGAAAAACATCGTGATGAAACGTACACATACAGGCGACTGAAAGTATGTAACCATGATCCAACCTGCGGGGCTATTGGCTAACTCAGTTGACAACTGTATTTGACACTAGATAATTCTACACCACGTCATCTAGATTAAAAACTGGCAATAGCATCTACCAAATTAGAGTAGTGTCAGATTTTTTTATGTCAAATTTAGTTGTCCACTGATATAGCCGATAGGCCCTCTGGTCAGGCACCCCTGGCAGGTCACGGAGGTCAGATAACAGTCGCTCCACTGTAATTATTATATCTGCCAAATCTTGGATCATGGTCAAGGCGGACCCCGTGCCCTTGTGTGCGAGAGCACAACCGGGACATTAACGCTTAGATGTTTTTTTTATTAATGCAGAAGGTTGTGATGAGCATATTGCGTGGTGATTCGGGACTTGTAAACAGAGTATTGCATCTGTTTGTGCCTCTTATCCCCAGATTGCTACTCTGACCACGTCGGCCCAACTTACTCGTCACTCTCCGATACGTATCTCACGCCAACTCTTCTATCGTCCGGGCGTTAGGTATGCTCAATGCGCTCCTGGCATTGGCAATCGAGTGTGATATATTTGTCTGCTGGATGTGTGTAAGGAATGCCTTAAGTTCTGCGAGATGATATTTAACTAACAATAAGTGTTTAATTTTACCTTGATCTGGTCACCTGTAGGTAATACTGTAAAGTTTGCTCTAAATAAAAAAGGTTGGTCTGCTACGCGGTCCCGGGTTCGATTCCCCGCCGGACAGAAATTGAAATGTTATATTTTAATTTCTGTTACGAGACTAGGTGTTATAGGAATCTTTAAAAAAATATAAGTAGTTTATCAGTTTTCTAGCCCACATCTGGGGCTAGATGGCGCTGTGTGAATTGTCCAAACATATATCATTGCTGTAACGTAGCCTGTAGGCCTAGCACAAGTTGCTCTCGCGCACGATTAGCGAGAAAAAGCGCGACATAGGTATTGCTATCTCTTTCGTCTTAGTATTGAGAGAAAGAGACAAACGCTCTCTCGCGGCGCGAGCTTTGTCGCGGACACACTTGTGCTAGGGCCACTGAGTCGACCACAAAACAAGCCGCGAAAATCCGCGATCAAAACAATCATTACGTATTAAAATTACTTGTTTTCGCCTCCTCCGCCGCTAATCAAAGGGCATTATCTCCCGCGGCACCTCCGCCTAATAAACTCAATCAATATCTAATGCAATCAAAACACGCAATTAAAACTGCTCCCGTGACATTTGCATATGAAAACCTTTTATAATTGATCATTGGTAAGGGCTGCGTCTCCCGGAAGACAAAGGGGTGCGCGTGGTGCCTAAACAAATTAGAGTCATGGAAAACAGGCGGTAGGGATGGGTTGGTTGAAAAATTGCAATCGGATTGTGCGAATAGTTTCGTGATCGCTATTCGAATAACAATTCAAAATAAATCCACTCGAAATTTTTCGTTGAGTGTAACGTAGATTTAAATTGATAGTTTTTCATTCGTTGTTAATAAATAAATAATTTAGCTTTGTCTCCCTATACTACACTACTACCACCACTCACTTTCACTAATGCCACAAATACATCACCACCACTTCACCTAACACTGGTAAACTTCTTGTGTTTCGCTCCTGCACGCAGCATCCTTAGGAAACAGTTATGATTAAACATGTTCGTTTTTGTTCTTGTAAATACGAACGCATTAAAAACCTTATGTAGTTTTTTATTCGATTGATAAAAAATGATGCGCATAATTTTTTTTCACTTGAATTATTTTTAGATTCGGAAATTTCGAGTAATACTTATAAATGTCTAAACAGTCGAATAATTGGAACTGTAGCGACATCTATCGCTCTAATAGAGAAACTCAACAATACTCACATTACGAGTCCAAGAACACAAGTTGGCAAGCATTCAAATCTCCATACACATATCAACTTTCCATATTAATAAACCTACATCGCGCTAGAGAAGTGTTCTTATTTCCGACGATCATCTATCGGACCGTTGCTCCCCTGGTCACAATACCCATCTAGGTGGGTAATTATAATCACCTTTTTCACCTTTCTCCATCTTCGCTTGCCAACATTGGCAGCCTCAACCTCATTCCGCTAACGAATAATCATACGAATAAATCGCTTTCTTATTCGCCCATCACTAACAGACAGAAATAAAGCAAGTATTGGTGGGGTTGCGTTCCGGGGGGCTTAATGTTGATTGAAGTTTTTGACGGATGCTTCGGCGTTTCTGTGTGTGGGCCTTGGCTGTTTATGCCGTAATGAGCTGAACTTCTGCCTCGACGTTTGCTGTAAACATTCTTGAAACAGCCAGTTCGTTTTTATTTTCAATCGCGCTACTAGAGAAAGAAGGCGCGGTGTTTATTGGATTTGTGAAGGGAATTGTAGGATCACAACGATAGGGTAACTACAAATTCATGATACCAATTGATACCGTATGCATGTGCTCGTGAAAATAAACAATTTTTACTATGGCGCCACCTCTGAAATAGCAAAAAAATCTGATATTTCATACAAAATTGAAAACTAATTCTGCCAAAGTGTATGAAATAGCTGATTTTTTGGGATTTCAAAGTTGGTTCGGCCGCATCGTCCCTTACCACCAGGTGAGATAGAAGCCAATGCCTAGCTAGTCTAATGTTAAAAAAACCCTAACACACTGCAATTAAAATCAAATATAACTCTCACAAACTAACAACTCGTATATAATATCTCGCAAAGTGAATAAATTACTTAGTACCGGGAGTCGAACCCGGGAACCGGGGACCGTCTGCATAGCTCGAGGCGCTTGTTCAGCCGGAGCTTGTTGAAAAATTAATAACGTACTTACGTCCTCTGCTGCATGCAGGACAGGTTCATTATCAGCGTGTAAGTAGTCTCTTAGTTTTGCAAAGGTTTTAATACAAGCTTTTAAAACGATACAGGTATCATTAAATGGTCTCGGTTGGATGTACACCATATAATATCTTGGCGTTAATGTCCGGATTGTGATCTCGCGCGCGAGGGCCCGGGTCCGTCTGGACCATGATCTTGGATGTGGCAGATCAGATAATTACAGTGGAGCGACTGCCATCTCACCACCATAACCCTGTTAACAGGGGCATCTGATCAGGTTGGATCATGGTTACATATTCAGTCGCCTGAATGTGCAGGTGCCACGATGTTTTCCCTCACCGTAAGAGCATTGATTAGTGTTTAACTAAATGTACACAACTCAGACAAGAGTCATTGCTACATGGCGACCCGTGGTACACATAGCTCGAAGAACAGGTGGGCAGTAAAGTTCTCGAGTGGTGACCACGTACCGGAAGACGCAGCGTGGGTAGGCCTTCCAGAAGGTGGTAAAGATCGCAGGTACCAGCTGGATGCGGAAAGCACAGGACTGGCCTTTGTGGAGATCTCTGGAGGAGGCCAATACCCAGCAGTGGGCGCCATCTGGCTGATATGATGATTATGATGGCCCGTGGTACGGGATTCGAACCTGGTACCTCAGGAGATTACGACAATTCGGTTATTAGACGATTTGTTAAATGACCTTTCGATGTATGACTCTTTTTGCTCATAAGATGTTTCGCGCTATTAGACGTTTTACAAACTTAGACCCTTTTTTCGGTGGTAGGACTGTGTCAAGCCCGAGGAGCCCGCCTGGATGAGTAACACCGCCATATCCATTTCTGCTGCCAAACAATAATGCTGCCTGCGTTTCTGCATTTTTATTGCCTCCAACCTAAATGTATAATGCGTAGATGTTATGGGCGACCGTTACCACTTGCCATCAAAAAGGCTGTCTACTCGTTTGTCACTGCATAGCATAAAAAATTGACAAGATACACAATGTCATGTAGCACAAATAAAGAATAAATCAGAAAAACATAAATGTTTAGTTACATTACAAAATATGGTACAATATTCAGCATTCGTTTCGCAAGTCGGAACGCAGGGAATCACCTCGTCACTTGCACCCATAACATCACCCTAAACATTAGAGTGCCACTCGGCCATTGTTCCCAAAACATGCAATGGACCATCAACGCCGATACCTAATCCCCTAATCCCATAACGTGATCAAATGCAAGTCCCTGCGTCTAATTAGCCGGTCAAAGCCAACCTTTGGACCGCAAAACATCAAAGTGCGTAAGACAGTAGCATTGATGGCAAAATTACCTCGGCTTCTGGACGATTCGTGCCTATGTGGAGATATAGAATTTGATATGGCTCTGTTTGGTTTAGGGCCAGTTGGGGAAGGTAGTTAGCCAATTATCTATAAACAAAGAAGTCGGAGGATAAGTATAGAATAAATAAATATAAATAAAATATAAATATTCGTGGACAAATTCATACAGCGCCATCTAGCCCCAAACTAAGAAAAGCTTGTGCTATGGGTGCTAGATAACTGATATACTACTTAAATACTTTTTAAACACATACTTATTATACATAGAACACCCAGACCCGTAACAGAAATTAAAATTCATCATTTCGATTTCTGCCCGGCCGGGAATCGAAACCGGGACCTCTTGCGTGGCAGACCGGCATGTTGACCATTGAACCACTCAGGTCGTCAGGTTAACAATTTTATGTGCGACCCAAAGTGGGTCTTGACCTCCGACACAAGAATTCGCTATTAGTCCCTGTTCTGCGCGATTTGTTGCCAGTGAGTTATCTGGAGTTGAAGTGGAGTTTATGCAATGTTTCTTAATTAATCATGTTCTCATTTCAATGAAATATAACTTATTTGAAGTTAACTTACTTCGTTGTTATTTGATACCCATTGGATTTTCAGATTTGAATGTATATTAAAAATATTACAATTTTAATTGCTGCTGTTTCGTTTGTAATCGGATTTACATGTTATTACTTGTCTTTACAACCACGGAAGGACCAAAAAGCGATGGATTGATATCGCCGAGTCGGATGCGAGAGCCAAAGGCCTACGACGGGACACCCAAGACCGGGCGAATTTTTTTTTTTTATACCACTAAGGGTGCAAACAAGCTTGCGGCCTGCCTGATGTTAAGCAGACACCGCAGCCTATGGACATTTGCAATACCAGGGGTATCACCCACGCGTTGCCGACCCCGTAAAAACCTGGAAATGGAGAAGAATTAGTCTATCGGACCTGGCAGTAGCCGGGACTAACTGCTGATGATGATGATGACTTGTCGTTGACAACATGATTGATGAAGCAGATCCATTTAAATGTTTTTTTTTGTACTCCAATCGCCCAAAATAGAACAAACAAGACACTCGGATACACATCACCTGTACCCGCTACCCTCACCTCTACCCGGTCCAATAGTCTATTAAAACCGTACTACCAATAAGACTCCATCCTTTGTTTATAATAAACAGTTACCATACGCCGTCCCTTTCGCTCCCACCACTCCTGCGATCCCGGCGTCTCTCTCGCTCGGTTTGTTTTGTAGCAGCGTCTAGTGCATATCTAGGGTACCAGGCGGTAAGCACCCTCAGGCACGTTAACGACCGGGCCCGAGTTCGCCCGAGGCCGATTCAATTACTACCGTCGTATTATGCCCGGACGAAAATATCTATGTGTTTGTTAGTTGCGGTGTGAATTAAATTCTGTACACAGTTTATTGGTCATGGGCGGCGATTTGTTTGGGTAACTGCCGCAGGGATCGGACGGTTGATATTGACATGGCACCCCGTATATTGGAGTTTGTTGCCTTCGGGTTGGTCTGTGGTCTGCGTTCCGGGTGAGCTCGATGTTTAATAGGCGGCGGTTTGCCCAGGTGTATTGTTTTCGGGGAAAGTGGAATTTTCAGACCAATTGTACCTGTGAGTTTACGTCACTAGTATTTTATAATACCTTCTACGGCACTTATAATCGATTTCACGCGAACCACAAAATAAAAACGGCTCCTGTACTCCGAAACTGTACTATGAGGTTTTACAGAGTTCCAACTAACAGTACCCGAGTGGCGATCGACACTATGCGTCCGTACACTGAACGAAACTGACCAATCCTAGAGATGGACGACGTAGCAGACGAGTACTGTCAGAACGCATAGTGACGCTACTTTACTTAGACAAGTATTGTTTGTTAATACGAGCCATCAAATGTTCCATCAAACACCACTCTAAGTCCTACCGCTTTAAAAAAATCTCTATATGGCAACTTATGTCAAGTTTTTTAAACGTCATACAACGTCATTCATAAAAGTCATAACTAACAATTTGATTTCTGTGGAATTGTTTATTTTCGTGAGTTATGAAAAATATTATTAAATATTGGGCAAAACGGAAGAATTAAAAAGGAAGTTCGGAAGATAAGTTCCAGCGTGATTAATAATTTAGACAAACGAAAAGTACAAGTTCAAGCCAAAAAACTGAATGTTAACAAGAAGGACTGACAAGGACAGATTATCCCCAGATTATTTACATATCCACACACTTTATAATTTTTACTACTGTCAGTCAATACGGACTTATCGTGGTCCTATTATAGCACCTACCCCCAATTACAACACGAACCACCTTATCGAGGCCCACCATAGATATACTATACCTAACAGAATCTCTATGGACCCAACGACTTGTCGCGGCCCCGGGGTATCTATTAACTCCCCGTAAATTGCTGATAGCGCCCAATCGGGTTGTTAAAGCCAATATCGGGCTGTGATAGCGCCCGCAGGCTCGTGTACGCTGTTAATCAAACCCTGGAACCGGTCCTGTTCATTAAAAGGTACGTTAGTATGACTATGGGTTGTAGGTACATGGTACTGCATGTGGACACATGAGTGAAAAACTTTTCCGTACAATAAGTTGATAAGTAAGTAGGTATGCTTGGATGATTCAGACAGCGCCATCTAGGCCCAAAGTAAGTAAAGCTTGTGTTATAGGTGCCAGAAAACTGATAAAGTACTTATACATATTTTTTTTAATACACATTAGACATTTCTACAAGACTTGACACCATCCCATAAAGCTCTTGAATACAGTATTTTCTTACAAGATCAAATTTCCAGCTTCATTTTTACACAACAATGGCCGCTATGTCCATTCGTAAAGCCAAAGAGTATCAGCTGGGACAAAATACCATAAGACCACATGCATGACAGCCAGAGAATTCTTGAGGACAGACTCGATGCTGTTATCCGCGCTAAAAGTGGCTACATCGAACAATAACCTATTTCCATAAAAAAATTACACGTTTTCGTTATACTAAAGATTTTAATATAATTATTTATTCAAAATGGTCAAACATTCACCATTTTCGATTGGTAACACTTCGAACACCTGTAGGTAATGTGCGGCGCTGTTTTTTTTTTGCATAGGTAACATCTCATTTTCTTCAGATAACAGAACTTAAGAAGTCCAGTCTCAAGGTCAGTCTCATCAACTCCTTACAAATTATACACCTGAACCTTAATCATAAATCACTCTGTCTATTAGTGGAAACCACATCCACAAAATCCGTTCAGAAGTTTTTAAGAACATACACAGACAGACGCGTCGCGTGTCAAACCGAGCTTTAATTTTTCTTGTATTGTAATATGCATGTGGCAGTTTCTGCAAGTTTTACAAAATCATCACATACTTTGGTCATAACACCATTATCAATTTTCGATCTTTCGTTTATTTATTTATGAGAATTCCTCTTACCTATAGGCATCTTGATTGAAGCACAATATAGCAATCCTTCCATTCAATATCTCGACATCTGTTGCCGTATAATCAAATTAATCCATCTCGAAATGTATCGGTACGTCAAGAATGGACCGGTAGCGAAAATATGAGAACCCGCCCGCCAGCGTTGCTGGAGCTCTATTGGCGTGAGTGACGGAAGAAATAGTTTGGGATTCCTATAATGGAAGTGTAGGGGAAAGGGGTCGTGTTAAAGTGGTCGTAGATACGGGAAGCACGCCCCATGATGGATCTGGCGTCGACAACGGTACGGTATAGATACAATATGGTAAGGGTGCTCCTTGTTTCTTGAAAAATTAGCTAAATCAATTATTTACTTACTTGAAGTAAATGAATTTATTATAGACATATTTTTACCACAGGATACTTGAATGTGGACAATTACTGATGATTTGAAAATATTAGACCTTACAACAGATATGACCCAAAATCGCTAACAGTGACGTTATAGTCTTAGAAGGGCTGACCCTAAGGAAATAGATTGATCTTTTACCATAGGTCTGACAGACAGATCCACTTCCCACCCACAGCCTTCCCTTCGACAGCCCAGCTTCCGACGATGGAACGATGACATGCTTAAATGGATCGGCTGGGCTCGTGGTGGTGACCGAATATCAAAGTCATTACCTCTCCCAGAAACCAAGGTTGAAAGGTCTCTTGAAAAAACATAGGTAGGCCATATCCAGACCCAGGTCCAGGTCTAGGCCCAGGTCCAAGTCCTTGTCCTAGTAAATTCGACTGAGGAAATCTGCAAAACAAAAATAGACAAGAAAAAATTCGTGTAGCAAAAGTCATGAATGGGGAAAAACGCGAATGGAAATGAGCTACTGGCAAAATTCATCAATAGAGAAAAAAGGAATAGAAATGATGCTACGGGTAAATGAGGTATTAGAAACACACGCGAATGGTGAAAACATGAACGAAAATTACCGCGAGTGGAGAAAATCGCGAATAGGAACAAATATATTGGGGAAAAATAATATTATATACCTACAAAAATCACGAGGTCAAATGCAAGCCACGCATTTACAGTTTATACACAACAATGACTGTATAGTCATTTCATTGAGGAACTGCATAGGTTGCCATGAACTGTGTTACCCAAATGACTCTGAACTCTGCCCCTGCGTAAGATAGGTGCAAGTACAACGTCGAGTTGCATAGAATCCCTGGGTATATCTGACCGTAGTGTTAGATTGAAAATCGAAGATGTGGTCCAACACTGTCATAGTGTTGGACGTTGGATTTAACGTTAGACGATATGCACTGTCCCAACCCTAGTTGATACTAGACATTCTTCTAGACATTGTTCTGGCCCGTTCCGCTGAAGTCTAAGTAAAGTTCAGTTATCGTTAATACATAATGTAACTTAACTCATGATAGCTTCATGATGAAATCAATGGAAAATTGGAGTGTATTTCATGAAAGTAAAAGGGTTTAATATGTAAAATAATACTCGTTTTAATACACTTTTTATCCCATGAAGCTATATTTACAATTTATGAAATATCGTTATTTATGTGAGTCACCTATGTGAACGACGATATTTCATACTTATTTCATTACGTTAGAGCAATCAAACTCAAAAGTTCATTAACTATCGAGTAGATTCAAAATACTGCAGTAAAACAATTCAAGTATAGGATTCGCTGTTGAAATATTACAGTTTATCGTCAAATATCAGTGAAATTATTTGTTAAGGTTTATCTTTTTTTTATTACACATAGTTATTTTCGCACGCCACTGTAGTTCCAACTAGTATCCCTACTGTACCCGTCGCCACCGCGCCCACTGCCCGTCCATCGCTCAATTGCTCTTTGACAGCGCGAGAGTGGCCGGCGACGATTGGATCCATCATTTCCCGTGTCAGCGGACAATACGCAGTTGGTATTGAATGGGAAAATATTGTCAGACGTCCGCGATTAAGAGGGGGCATGAAGAATGGTGCTGGCGAGACGGCGTCGTTTGTTGTGGAGTCGGCAGGGTTGAAAGTGATAATTATCTTGACCAATACCTTGATAATTATTAACTTGGTAATTACCTTGAACCACAAAATGTGTATGCGATTTCGATTTGCCACTTCTGAGTGCGAGAAAAGTTTTTTTTGTAAGCCACTAAGATATTGTCAGACTTCCGCGATAAAGAGGGGGGGCATGAGGAATGGTACTCAGAATCAGAAGTATACGTACTGATTTTAATGACACTTTCACTACACATATTATCGGGTTTGTTACCAAGGTTGGTATTGTTTTTACATCGATATTTCGACGCAGTTGCATGCGTCATGGTCACGAGTTGACTTTAATGAGTGATTTTAATGAAACAAAGCTAAGAACCATCTCATGAATTTCAAATCACCCTGTCCTATAAAAGTATGAGACTCTGTCCTATGAAGCTAGCTCTCAGTGGACAGTAGCGCCACAGAATATTGATACTAATAGCGCTAAGATGGCAAAAAGCATACGGCCCGCCTAAACACAACATTGTAGCAACTTAATATTGATATATACACAACAACACGAGGCCACTTTGTCCTACTTCTTCCATATTCGTCAACTATTCGTTCATTCTCATTTATGGCACTCTTAACGCGACCTTTCAATGTCCGGTTTTGACCATTACACGTCTAAATTAAACGCTACATAATCTGAATAAACTCTAAACTGTTGATTGTGATAGCACATTATCTTCCGAGGACAAATCCAAATTCCAACGGCACCTAGAAGCCAGCTGCTTCCCCAAATTCGACAATAGCAACGACACATAAAACAATTCGCAACCACACCGAACATTCCTTAACAACGATAAAATTTAATTAATCCACCGAAAATACATAATGAACCGAATTCTTGGGCGCGTAACGTAGTCCGGGAATCTATTAGGTTTTACTGGCGTCCGATATGCTGCCTCGCTCTCGGAGTCCATCCATTCAATTTTCTAGCCCATTTCCGAACGGAATAATTAAATTTTCCCCGGAGTCCACGTGGCGGGAAACACTGAATTATCCAGGAGCCTTCGCCCCGGATCGTGATAGGTCTTGGACTATGCTTTTGTAAAACCCAGTTAATTGACAGCGCAATGGATTCGCGACGGCAACGCGTTTGGGTGTTGGGTGCAAGCTTTTTGGCGTTTTTGCGCGGAATTTTTGAGATTGCATTGTCTTTTTGCGGAACTGGTCGAGTGGGAGGTGTAGTTCGTTATTATTGTGTAAGTTTTGGCATCGGAAATGTGATTTGTTAGTTCTTTTTTTACGGGCAAGATCCACAACTCATTTCTACTGATGCGCTCAACTCCTTTTGTTTTGATATTCAACAAGTCGGGTTTAAAACTAATACTGGGTTATGGGTACGACCGGGAATAAAAAAAAATTATTCAGTCTTGAAAAACTGATATTAAGATGTGCTTTTTCGTATATGTGATTATGTGTGCAGATAGAATGCCACTTTCTTGCTGTTTGAGATGGAAGTTAAATGACTGGTTACGACAGTAATTCTATTATACAGACTGCCCCATGATGGTAAGCGGTGACTGTCGCCCATAACATTTACGATTCATGCATTTAGGTTGCAGAACAAAAACGCAGAACCGCAAGTGCGTTGTCACTGTGAGGTCTAAGATGAAATGCCTCATGAATGTATTTTCGCTATGTGCTAGAACCACGTCGCAGAGTGCAATCTTGTGGTTAGGGTACAGGTATGTTAACAACTCATTCGCCACCCATCTCGAAGGCTGCCAGAATTTCGAGACTAGCCATTTCAATCTGCAGTCGGGCTGCAGTATTGCTAATAACGGCCTGGACATGCAATCAACGCATTGCTGCAAGGTTTGAGGCTTAAGGAGGCTGGGGGAGTCTTAATCGAAATTAGAGGTAGCCCACGCCACGACCGTAGTCCTGGTGACTGGTATGGAATGCGCTGGGGAATTGTACGGATGTATTTTGTTTGTTTTGCGTGTGGTGTGTTGTGAATTAGATACTCTGAACTGTAGCAATATTTTTGGTTGCACGAGAAGTTTTTTCCAAACTGATAAACCACTTCGTTGGCCTGACTGTTGTCATCTTGGCGTTAATGTCCGGTGGTTGTGCTTATTTATTTAGTTATTTATTAAAACTTGCACAAAATTGTACAATGGCGGACATGAAACTAAAATATATCTGTATCTATCTATCTTATCTACCTGTCAACCAGGAGATTGTTAGTTAAGGAAAAGGTTGGCGATGCAAGAGAAGCTACGAGTCAATGTCGAAGAGGGGAACCGTTTGTGCTACTATAACCAAAACAGTAAGCCTAGCACAAATTGCTCGCGCGCGCGATAAGCGAGAAAAAGCGCGACATCGGCATTGCTATCTCTTTCGCCTTAGTATTGAGAGAAAGAGACAAACGCTCTCTCGCGGCGCGAGCTTTGTTGCGGACACACTTGCGCTAGGGCCACTGGTTTCGCGAGCGAGGCCGAACTCTATATGCACTTACAAATAACTTTTTATTAACACTTGTAGTTGTTCTAAGTAGTAGTACCTACCTACTTATTATCAATACCTTTTTGCGACTCACCTATACATGTAGACTATAAACGAGATGGAATACTCTCTCTCTCGTCTTACTCGAAATTCAATCGCCATCCCATATCTTCGAGAAACTTCACCTCCAGCACACAAGACAATCAAATACGGAAGATAAATATTTAAATGTAATCACCGACAGACACCCAAAGATGGCGGGGTCTCATCCTCATCACAGCGACCCCACCCGGGTAAAAAACAATAAATCAGAAACATGCAAATCCGGCTAATAACTTGCACAAAACCGAAAGCCGTTACGCCGAAACCGGCGATAGGTACAGTCCGCTGCGGAGGTTTGTGTACGGGTGCGGGGATGCGGTGATTCCTTAAAATAAACACTCGTTTAATTCTTTAGAACATGTAATAACCTTCGGCGAAACCTCCGGCCTCAAACCGAAAACCGGGCGAAGGCGAAGATTTGGCCGAAAGTGGTTTTTATTATTTTTGACAACTAAATTGTAAATTAATTTTTTGATCGTCGCTAGGTCAACTTCTAGAGATCATTTAAATTACCTTTCTATATTATAGTCAATATACTAAGCTAAGAAGATTTCAATATTAAAGTTTTAAAGTAAATTACAATTTAATTGTAGCTTGTAGCCAATATTGAACAAATGTTTTAGTGCTTTTATAAGCTTTCGGCTCCTACTTCGGCCGAAGGTTGTGACGATAGCCGATTAATATTACTATTAACCTAAAACGGAGTACATGAATCGAAAACTAGGCCACAATTTTCCGTCAGATGTAAACAACACAAACAGATCAAGTCATCACATATCACATTTCATCCAACTAGATGCGTAACCACATTTTCCCCCTACACCTGACTCCGCAGCCGACTGTACCTAATCCGGGAATATTTAATACGGGTACGCAACGGGGGCGCCGGCTCCGCGGACTCTAGGGCGCTATTTCCATGCTGATGTTTAATAATTGATAATACCCCGCGAAAAACGCACGGGGGCGTGACTTGGGTGGGAGCTGGTAATACCGCTTTTGATATTTTTTTTTTGTAAGAACTAGGCTGCCATTTGTCCGCCATCTCACCTAGGCCTCGAGTCCGCTAATTTACTTGCCTTGTTTGAATAGTTAGCCGTGCCACTGCCACACTTAGCCGTGTGTCCGCCAGAGTAGAATAGCACCAACCCCTTACATTTGTGGGTGTCGTACAAGGCGACTAATGTTTTCGAAGCAAAAGATCTAGTCCCCGTAGGCTGGAAAATGGGCAGCAGCGTTTTCCATTGTTACATTTATAACACTACGATCTTCAACCCGCCGCCGGCCAAACATGGTGATTATGGCAATAACCTCCTCTTTCGTGAGAGGACCTTAGTCCTGCAGTGGACTGTTATGGGCTGTGATGATAATAGTAACCGAAATGTAATTGGATCGCAACAGCAGTTCAACGGCAGTTTTAATTGTAACATAATTACTTTTAATGTGTTAGTATTACAAATAATGTATATGAACTGTTTAGCTATAATTTCAATAACAGAATACAAATAGTAGTCAGTAGATTATCTTCTATTTCAAACGATCACACCAAAACCTTCAAAATCACACCGCTCGCCGCCCCCGTGGCTGCCCACACACCTGTGCGTCGGCACCGCATTATCAGGCTCGACTTGTAAACTGAGGCGCGCAATCGATAATCATCTCGCGTAAACAAAGTCGGTGTGGGGGAATTTGATTATTGGGTGCGAGTTTGTTTTGTGTAATACTACCGCCCTGAAAAGCTAAGCTTGAAACGGTCCGGGTCTAGCGGTAGCGAGCTTGCGAGACCGATAACCAAAGTTAAGCAGCGCACGCTGGATGGGTGACCGTTTCGTACATTGAGACTTTTTTTTATTCTACTCAGTGACAAACGAGCAGACAGTCCACCTGATGGTAAGTGGTAACCGTCGCCCATAAGATCTACTATTTCAAAAATGTAGAACCGTAGGCGCGTTGTCAATGTGAGGACTAAGATGAAATGCCTCATGCCTGTAATTGCGCTGGACTAGGCTAGACTAGGAAAGAAAAATATATGGACGCATGTATCTACCTACGTACCTCTATGAAAGGTTATCATGCTGCTAAATGGTTTGATACTCGAAATTTTAAACCGCAGTTTTGTTATTGGCATTGCAACTTTGAATTGTACTTTTATAACTAAATTTCACTGTTGTAAAACTGGATGGAAATAAATAAATAAATAGACTAGTCGAACTTCACCGCAATGAGCTCGCCACTTTTGAGGTGTGCCTCCTAATGCTGTTGGCGAAGCGAGGTCCAGGGTCTTCCGCTGGGGACCCTGAGGCTGGTTGACCAGTCTTGGGGGCTGATTGGCACCCAGTGACGGTTTTTTTATTAAAGCTATGGTATTTCGTATGCTTTGTGGTAATTAAACCAACAGTATTTCGTATCATCATCACAGCCCGTATCAGTCCACTGCAGGACTTAGGGCCTCTCCCACGAAAGGGGAGGTTATTGCCATAATCTCCACGCTTGGCAGGCGGGTTGGAGATCGCAGTGTTTAAATATAACAATGGAAAATGCTGCTGCCCATTTTCGCCATTAGTCGCCTTGTACGACACCCATGAGTGTAAGGGGTTGGTGCTATTCTACTCTGCCGGACACCACACGGTATTTCGTATGCTTTGTGGTAATTAAACTAACAGTATTTCGTATGCTTTAAGGCAGTCGTTGGCAGTTTGGTGTGAACGTATTCTGTTGTGTGTGTTTGGACACTGCGGCCTCCATGCCTGCAAAGCGTGTAGATTATGGCATAACAATCCATAATGTGGAGGAGGGTCAAGTCGAGCAATGGACTGTTATTTCAATTCAATTTTTATTATCATAGATTATCAAGTTGTTATAGGATAAAATGAAATGTGATAACAATTTGTGTATTTATTCCTTTTCAGGTAAGGTTCTAAATCAAGTAATTAATAGGAGAATTGTGAAGCAAAAAATTTTTGGTAAGGTTTTTCTTTATATCCATTAACAATTTCGTCTAAACGTCAGCAATATACTGTCCCTGGAATTTTCGGTGAGGGAAAACATCGTTATGAAACCTGCACTGAGTGTGTAACCATAATCCAATCCGGTCAGGTTCCCCTGGTAGCTCGGTCACGGAGCTCAGATGGCAGTCGCTCCACTGTAATAATCTGATATGCCAAATCCTGGATCAAAGTCAAAGCGGACCCCAGGCCCTCATGATGATGATATTCTGTTTCTACGCCTGCACCTGCAATATCCCAAAACCGGGCCCATAACCCTGCGAACTCGAGCCGGATATCTTGATCCGGCTCATCATTTTGCCGTCTCCGTCATAATAATGTCCGTGAGTATATCTGTGCCAATTTTCTCCGCTCAATCCGTAAGATCCGCGAAACAACGCTATGCCTCCCCAGAACCCCGCAATACGGAGTCTACGGGGTCTTGCGAGACCCCAATTGAAATGTTTATAGATACAATAATGCCGCGGGATCAATTCCGGACGCGGCGAAGGTGGTGTTTTAATTTATTTTTACCCGGATGCGGGAGGCGGGTAGCGTCGGCATGTGAAGCCGGGTATTGATATCTGGGTATTGTTTGTGATATTTGCGTTTGTAGCGTGAATTATAATTTACTGTACTCACCTTAGGTTAAGGATGTAATATACAGAATAAATTACTGTCTATGTCTAAGTGTGGTATGTGTTTAGTCGATCGACTTTATTTCTAAACTATAGTTTATAACTGTTGCAACACAGTTGGAAGATAGACAGATAGATAGATAAACACTTTATTACCAATACAAAACATTATATAGTACAATTACAATCTCTAAGAGACATTTAGGCCAAGACGATATAGTGAGCCAGACTATAGCCAGGTTAGTAGCAAAATCAACATGGTTCCAGTCCGAAACTCGTCAAGCAGTCTCGAATCGGGGAAATCTCATGTCGTTCCATTCCCAGTTCAATCTTTAATCTGGCGATGTGCATTGATCACAAATTGCTAATTTCTCGTAGGCGAGATAAATGATAGCCCGTGCGGTTCTGGGATATAAGCCACAACGCTACAAAATATCATCAAAATCTAACATAAGAGTAACGAGCAACCATCCAAACATACATCCTCAAAACTTACTTAATTGATGTTAAATTCTTGCTTTCCTAGCATGCTTGATGAACACTCAAACCGTTTGTCATTTTACTCGACAACAGCCAGTGAAAATTTGTTACGACAAAAATAAAGTTCGCTTTACATATTTGACTTGCAAAATTTTTTTTGTGTCAAAATAAATTGAATTGAATCGAATTTGCTGACCGTACCGTAGGTCTATTTGCCTATTTGCAATGGTAAGACTTTATTTGCGTTGTGCGATCTCCTTGGGCGAAGGTGAGCTGGGGTGGGTGCTGGGGGCTGATTTTCAGAAGCATCCCCAGGGTTGATTATGATTAATCCAGTCAGTGTTATTGGGAGTTAATACATAGGTATATGAATACATTTTGTATAGGCACAGTACTTGCGTAGACCGGCAAATTACGTAGGCAACAAATGTCTGGCAATACCATCCCGTCAGGCACGGGAAGGAGAGGCCGGCCTAAGAGGCGATGGCTAAACGTCCGAGGATGCCGAAGACCGAGCGAAGTCGGCCAAGAGGAGTAGGAAGGCGGACCCCGGGCCCTCGTGTGCCGTTCGAGAGCGAAACCGGAATTTTACGCCAAGCCTATTTTTAAAATGCCACTCGATCAAACTTTGAATATTTCCCTAGAAAATAAGACACACTTCGAAACAAATCCGATCTGAATTGTGAAGCCCACAGGTTACAAAAACCAAAATTTATTATGACAAATTTCGGTCCTGTAGTCTACAATAAAATTCCAAAGTATATTAGGGACTATGACTGTTTAGTAACATTCAAAAATTAACTTTAAGAATTGTTAATAGCATAAGCTTATTACAGCTTGAAAATCTATTGTGTGGATTTGGAGATTATTCCCAGTATCTAAACTTTCAAACATACCAACTTTTCTTCTTTTTCCACTCGAGAATACTGTAACTTCTTGTTAGCGAAAGAATGTTCCAAATCGTTTGTTTGGATTCGGAGGTTATCCCCAATACCTTTCGAAACCTACAAACACAAAACTTCCCCTGTTAGTATAAGTTAATGTTTATTCCACACAAATTTTCATCTAAAACTTCGCAAACAATAAATCACAATTAAAAAAGAAAACAAGTCACCTAAATAACGGTTGCCTGCCAGTAAACGTTTGAAAAAAGAACACACCCCAGGTATATCAATAAGGAGGCGACTTTACAAAATCGTCGCCCACCTCACTGGCTGAAAGAGAGCTCGTTACGTGCAGAAAAAAAAATAGGCGCGCGAAAAAAAAATCGCTAAGTGGCCACCCTTGATACTGGAGCGAAGCGAACTGATGAATAACTAATGAACCCGGCCTAATGACGTATTTTGCCTCGGACCTCCTATGTATAGGGAAAATGAAACGTGTGAAAAAATATTAACTCGGCCGTCTTCGGGTCTCTTTTATGGCGCGGGGCGCGGGAGGGGAAGAGGCGATAGTGTTCTGTTTATTTCTTTCGGCTTTTGTTTCGCTCGATTGCTTTTTGTCGATGGCGCTTTGGAGATAGTGACTGGAACATTATTAACATTATTTACAAACGAAATGTAAAAAATTTGTTTAAGTTTAATATCGGTCAAAAAAACATACAACATTCTCCTTCTTGCGAAACGGAGTTGACGTGCATTTCAAATACTGATTCAAAACCGTGTCGCCACGGTTTTGTATCGCCCGCTTTGCCTGATTAGAATTTCAAACGTTCATATTTTTTAACGATATTCAGTGACGAACGAGCAGACCTGCTGGTAAGAGGTAACTTGCTTATTTTTAAATATAAAAAAAAAACGAATTTATCTTTTCTAAATAGTCTCTCTATCGAATGAAACAATAAAAAAACAGTTAGATATTATGCGTATGCGGGAAATCAGTCAGGAATGTGGAGTGGCTCAAGTCGGACAGTGGACTATTAGGCTGCCTGTCCGATGAAGCGGAGAGGAGCGGAGCTGTGCCAATATTAACCAATATGTTGCATGTATCTGCGCTCCGCATCATTGACAGGCAGCCTTAGGGGCTGTTCTGCTTATGGTGATAATGTGCTGAACATAGACGATGAAATAGGAGGTTACAGTGTAAAAGAATGATGGAGTTTAAGGTACCTTTACTCATGTTTTATCATCATAAGCCAACTGGTGCCAACACATTGCTTACCTCACTTCGTAAGGTGGTGTCTCGGTATCTCTACATATTAATACCTCAACAACCATCCACTAGCAAAACCTCGAACCGAACACGCCTGTGTTGAAGCCACAGTATCTATTTCACCCCATTCTACTCGAGTACACCACAGTCGAGTGTTAGCTCGAAGCGGCCCTCCAATTGCAGCCCGAGCAATTCCAAAGCGGCTTTTAGTATTTACTATTTAGGTGGTTGTAACGTGTTTTTCCATCACATTTACAACACGTAGGCACAAGTGTCTGTCTCGACGCTTGCCGGTGACGAGTGGGGCGGTTCAGACGCCATCTTGGGTGGCGCTTGAAGCGGTTGAAGCACAGTGGGGGGAACAAACAGTGGGTTGTGTTCGTACAACTCGTGGTGCCGATGGTAGGATTATCAAGTCGAGTCCGCCTGGATGGATACCACTGCCGTTTTCTATTTCTATTTCTGCCGCCAAGCAAGTATTTGCATTGTTGTATTCCGGTTTGAAGGTAACCAGCATAATCATAGGCATGAGGCTTACCAGCTTAGTCCGCACAGTGACAACGCACCTACGGTTCTGCATTTTTGTTACATGAAACCTTGGTGCGTGAATCATAGATGTTATTTGCGACAGTAATTGTTTTCCATCAGCGTCTGTTCGTTTGTCACAAAGTAGTATAAATATTACTAATCAAACTAATCTTGCCTTGACGCCTTACCGTGTTTAACATATTATAAATCTTCTAATCGTTTTACTGCTTAATATTAGGCAGGACGGTTTTCCACCTTCATTATCATCATCATCATCATCTTGGCACTATGTCCCGCTTGCGCCCCCGCGCTTAATGCGCGGGCGCGGGCTCCGCCTTCCTACTCTTCCTGGCCCACTTCGCTCGGTCTTCAGCATCCTTGGTGGTGAGCTTGTTTACCACCTTAGTCGTATAAAAAAAATTAAGAAAATTTTATTAATGACCCCTGCACGATCACGTCCTACATGGGCTACTGGATGTTTTCCACACTGTGCCTGAAGGGCTCGCGACCACGGTTCACAGTTTTCTATTTGGCGCACGCTCCGGCTGCGCGATTAGCGCGCGGCTGAGTTTAGCGCATTTGATGCCTGTTTATGAGATTTGGTGCCTGTTTATAAGAATTTTTCTCGAGTTCGGAAGGTACACGTTGGAAGGTGCGCTCGAGCGTTTAGGGATTTTTTAACGGAAAGTACAGTCGAGTTCATTAATATGTGAGCATTACCAAGGCTTCAAATATAAATGTACATGGAAGGGTACTTATATATCTGAGCAGATTCATAAATCAAACATATGTACATCTGCTCAGATATATAAGGACCCTTCCATGTATATAAATATTTGAAGCCTTGGTTATGCTCACATATTAATGAACTCGACTGTACAAAGAAATAGTTATTTGTTCAACAATAGAGCAATGTTGCTGTTTTTTTAATTGCGAGTGCTGACTTTAGCCTGAAGTAGCCCATAGTAGGTCCCAAATGGATTGGCAATAGCGATCGTTGACCTCCCGGTTGGAATTGATTTGTAAGTTTAACCTAATACTTAACCTTGGGGTCTTCAAATCAAGAGGGATTACGTAACTTCAGTTTATCGTAGCTACGATCTTTCGAACCAGTATTCTTCGCACGTTTGTATTTCGCAGTTCAATTACGCACTCATCTTCTAGGCACACATGCTACATCTTCGACCTCATCGTCGCTTTCCTTCAGGTGAGTTGAGGTCAAATGCAAGACTATTGAAAAAAAAAAGTGGTCATAGCATAGCAACTGATGTAATGATATAATTATTCATTAGTATTCGTTAAAATTGTATGTAAGCAGAACAGTTTATAATATTAATATGCAATGTTGATGAAACCTGCAGTGAACATTTTATTAAAAGTGCATTGACCCCCACTTGCCATAACTAGTGATTAGAAACGAAGTTTCTGAGAAGAAGACCGACCGGGAATCGAACCTGGGACCTCTGCGTTGGACCTGGGACCGGCATGTTAACCAACTGAACCACTCAGGTCTTCGAATTGCGTTGTTACTGCAAGTTTCCATCAGGTGGCCCGCTTGCCTGTTTGTCTGCTGAGTAACATAAAAAAAAAGTTTTAAGCAACAAAAGCGTCCTCATGGAGAGGTGAAAACATCATTACCCATCCACTGATACGGCAAGAGTGGGAAAACAAAGCGTCCCACACTAATGGCGTCGCCGCCCAAGGCAGGTATAGATCGGGAAATTTTAAAAGTGAAGCAAAGAAAGTGACGCTGCAAGGCGCTGCAAATAATGAAATTACTCCGGCAGGAAGTCGGGAGGGAGGCGGTAGTGATGGGCGATGGGAGTTATTTATTCGAATGATCATTCGTTTGTAACAGGAGTTGTTCGATTGGAATTAATATTCGTCATTTCAATTTCTGCCCGGCTGTTGGCAGGCATGTTGACTAGTGAACCACTCGGCTCAAAAAGTGCATATAAAAATGCTACTCTAATGAAAAATCATTCGAGTGAAAAAAGCAGCTGCGCTGTTCATATCTACTTATGTCACTCAGGACTTTAGTCAGAAGGCAATGGGGTATCAAAGGGTACAAAAACTACTGGTACACTCGAAGCCGTTGGAACTCGCAAGAAAAGCGCAAAACAATAAATAAGCTATCATTTAGCCACTGAAACGCCAATGGCAGCTATTGCCGCCAGTTGCGCTAGGTTGCGTAGGCAGAGACTAAGAGACTATAAAACGCCACTTTTCTCTGTCCTGAGACAACTTCCTAGCCTCGCATATATCCACAACTCTTTTCAAACATCTCCTTCTCTCCTTTTATTCTTATCACTTCGGACTCCAGCTTTCATTCGATTGCCGAATCTAAATAATTCGAATAATTCTAATTATTTTGTGAAACACTCGCCCAACATTAGGCCGTAGCATTTTTTCCACCCTCCCTTTTGTTTGTTGATTCGTTATTTATCGGAAGATCGAGGAGCCTGCATTATAGATTAACATCAAAGGTGGGCTGGATGACGTCGTTAAAATTAGATAGCCCCCCCCTTCATAATGAGATGCTATGGCTTTATTTATTGGCTATTTATTTTTTGGAGCGGCCACGCCGCCTTTTCCGCCATATTTTATGGCGAGTTTGGAAAAACACTTGATGTCGAGGTTAGAAAAAAAAACGTGATGCGCGAGAGTAAATATTTTAACGCTGTCAAGTATTTACGCGGGAGAATAAATTAGATCGTTGCTTCGTAACGAAGGTGCTTGATGTGTTTCTTTTTTATTTTAGTTTGTTTCTACAAATACGAAGCTAATTTGTGAGGTGGAGTGGAGTGGAAATTGTGATTATTTATTCAAAGCAAACAATTGGATCTGACCTTTTAATATTCAAGCTATAGAATGCAAAAGAATATTCATAATTAAAGTGTTCAGCCAGCGCCAAGAAACTTAAAACAATAGAAAATCTTTTGTTTGTGTTTCATTTATGAACACGTAATAAGCGCTGGTGGCCGAATGGTTAAGGTATCCGACTCGTAAGCGAGAGGTACCGGGTTCGAATTCCACTGCGGCCATGTACCAATGACTCTTTTCTGAGTTATGTACATTAGTTGAATGCTAACCGATGCTCTTACAGTGAGGGAAAACATCGTGATAAAACCTCCACATTTAGGCGACTGAATGTGTAACCATGATCGAATCTGGTCAGGTTCCCTTGATAGCTGGATCACGGAGGTCAGACGACAATCGCTCCACTGTAATTACCTGATCTGCCAAATCCTGGATCATGGTCAAGGAGAACCCCGGGCCCTTGTGATGATGAACAAGATGCCAAAATGATGAACAACAACCTAAAACTAATACATCCATACATAAAGCTCACGCCTGTGTCCCTTAGGTGGCGTAGGCAGAGACTATGGACCGCCACTTTGCTCTGTCATACAACTCCCAAGACCGCGCATATATCCACAACGCTTAACTTACATCTCCTTTTATTCTTACCGCTTCGGACCCCAGATTTTTTGGGAACATTACTGATCTGATCAGTGAATGCTTTTCTCGTCGTCCTTTCCAAATTCGCGCTATATACCTCTTACGTCAATCTTCTTTCATCTATTCGCTCTACATGCCGAACCATTTCAACATCCCTCTTTCTAATGCCACTACATCATCTTTTATGCTACACCTTTCACAGTTAAACCTGTTCCTATGACTCAATACCGTACTGTATCATCATGTCATGTTTGTGTACAATAAACAATATACCTACCTTTCACGGATCACCATACTACTGAAACTAATCTGTCGGATAATTCGGCAACGATCGCAAAGCATAACTACCCTCTGCGTTCCTTATTTGAATACTCGACTGTAATATCCCAACAGATAGGTGGGCGAGGAAAGTATTTCCATATAAATATTCCGGCCCCTCTCCCCCCTTGGTTCGGCGACAGGTCCCGCGTTCGAGGCGTGTTTTTGTCATGTTTTTATTAGTGAAAAACAATGATGAATTAGCGAACGGCAGCGCTGAGCGTTTATTAGTGGAGCTCGGCGATTTCTTTTCGGGTACCGCCGGTGGGTGGGTAAAATTTTCGTGGTTTAGCCAGCCCACGACGAAAAAACCGTGGTGTAATAAGTTTGAACTGTGTAACTGTAGCGTTGTGTGTCGGTTTGTGACATCGTTGCTCCCGAACGGATGGACGGATTAGGATGCGGTTTTCTCTTTTTGAAAGCCAGTTTAATCGGGATGGTTCTTAGCTGTGTTTCATTAAAATCCGTTATGTTGTTTAGGAAATATTTGAGTTTAAATAAACTTGGTCGGGTGTTATCTTACTTGTTCTGTCGGTTAGATAAGTTAGAACTTATCGGGTCGCCGACCCGTGTCAATGGCTCCGTGCTCAGTTTTATGTAAAAAATTTAAATGATAAATCTTTTATCGATGTCCAGAAAAACTGTGCTGTTGGCTCAAACCAAAAAATAAATAAAGACGGGAGAGCTGTCAACAGTAGCGCTGTCAACGTTCGTAAACATGTGTGTACTTAGTGAGGTGTAGTTGGGTGGTCAGCATGGCCCTTGGCTAAGGCGTAGTTTGGTCGCTCGCTTGTACAGTACATTGTTTGTACAGTCTCGGGATCCGATTTACACCCTGTGACGGTATATCATCACAGCCCGTAACAGTCCACTCTGCAGGACTTAGGGCCTCTCCCCCACGAAAGGGGAGGTTATTGCCATAATCTCCACGCTTGGCAGGCGGGTTGGAGATCGCAGTGTTTAAGACGACGGTATATATATTTTCAATAATACCAATAATCGGTCTGAGCTCGGCACACGCAACGGCGGGACCCTGCGCCCGCACCCGACATCACTCCTGGTCGCTTTTTTCACCTCCTAATTTGTTTTCGTTGGAGGTAGGACGCGCGATGGGCCGTGTAAATTTGTATTAAGTAGGGGAGGAATGTAGAATATCCCGCGGAGGTGAGGTGTCTTGTTGTAAATTAAATTGTTCGAACGTCCCGGGCGCTTCGGCTGCCTTCGATGGACCTGTTTACGACGGTTTGAGCGGCGGTGTATGACTTGTAAGCTAGAGGTGCCGAGTTCCAGTTCTGCCATTTAGCTATGACCTTAGTCTGAGTTATATACACACGCCAGGAGAAGCGTCGGTGGCCAAGTGGTTAAGGTATCTTTGTTGTGTACATAGTTGAACACTAACCGATGCTTCGTAATTTTATGAAGATCTCTGAGGAAGGCGTCTTTAAGCTGACATGATGAAACTTGGTCGGGGGTTATGTCGAGTCTCATTACGATGCGTGTGTGTTAACCTGAAAATCATTACAATTATTGATTTTATTAAATTATCAGAATAAAATCGGAAGAATCTTCGCGAACGAAATAGTCTGGTCAACTTTAACGGTCACGGCTGACGACGCGAGGTTGCTGAAATCTGAGAGAAAAACAAAAATATTTTTTAAGTAAGACTAGATAGGCGTTTGACCGCTATCACACCTGGTGGTAAATTACGATGCGGCCGATGATGGAGCATACCAGACAGGTATGCTTCATCATCGGCCGCATCGTCAGGAAAAGCCTATTCACTCTAGCCTTGAAGATGTTTAGATTATTAGATGAGGAAGATTAAGAGCTAAAGCAAACAGAAGCCGGAATTGACCGCTTAAATGATGACGAATCCAATCGCCTTCAAGGCCAGAACGAATAAGCTGTTTCTAGGCAGACACACTCCATCTTCGGCCGCATCTCATCACCAAGGGAGATGGTGGCCAAATTTCTGTCTATTAATAAAATGTAGAAAAAAAGAGATCATTTTAAAGACCACCCAAGGCGACTTCCTTGACCATAACTCAGCGAACCTCAACCTCAGGAACTCAGAAACCCGACGCCTCTCTTAGGAGACTTAAGAGATTGCGTCCATTAATGAGATCATATCCTCGGAGCGAATCTAATCGCCGATGCAAGAAAATACTTAACCAAATTGACACGTTAAAACAGTCCCCGGGCGGATATTATCGCCATTTTAACGGCCCGGGGGGGTGCGGGGGCCAGTTTTTTCGCACAGATAGATTGGATGACACTCGATCTCCCCAAGAGATGGAATTAAAATGGCGCTGCCGCGGCCCAGGGCGAGTCGGCCGGGAATTATTTTCCGTTGAGTGATTCTCGCCCATAAAATTTCTGATTGATCAATTCATTCGGTGTTGCCATTCCGTGATAATGAAGAGCACGTTTCGCGTGGACAATTTTTCCTAACACTCCTCCGGCGGCCCCTCCCGGGCTGCCTATTTTTCCGCCTGTTTTCGCTTTAGTGGATGTTTTATTAATTTCCCCTCGTTTTTTTTTTGCATGGCGAGCGTTTTTTTTTCTCTCGATAGCGTCCGTGACTAATTCGGCCGCTGGTGGCGGAATCGAAGACGGTGTCCTTTGTTTTAGGATGGCTTTTATTTGTGTAAAGAGGCAAACAAGCTCTTCTTCAACGATTTGTTTGAGCACAGTTTGTACCCTAACTTATGTCACCAGGTATATTGATAGTTTGGTATATACATCAGAGACTAACATGGCCACATTGCCTAATAATCATTTTGTAAGCAACTTCTGTGGCCTATAGGTGCTTCGACTGACTTCATCGATTCAGTAGCTTCCAACTAACATAGAGCTCGTCTAGTCTAAAATGACGCGCCCCACTACTTAGTTAGTTGATTTCGATGTGTGAGTGCAAATATTGATAACGACACTTCATCTGTGCCAATGAACGACGCGTGCTCCTACGTTTGAATTTCACCGGCAACTGAATGACCAATTATAACGGCATTTGTATATGTATTGCGCCCATATTTTAAACTTGCTTGTGTGCGTTAATGCGATAGTGGGGCGCGGCATTTTAGATTAGACGAGCTCTACCTGCTTACAAACATACAGATGTACAAAATATTCTTCTTGCTAATATTAAGTAGTAAAGCTGTACATTAATTGAATGCTAACCGATACCCTCCCGATATATCCTGGTTGTGCCTTATCGCGCGTGATCCTGGATTTGGCAGATCGTATAATTACAGTGGAACGACTATCCGACCTCGGTAACCCAGTTAACAGGGGCACATGACCAGATTACATCATGGCTACACATTCGCACTCTGTGCCAGCACAGTAATGTTCATCAGAGGATACAACTTTTGTGGGAGGGGGAATGTTTTTGTATATTTTTAAATGCAAAAACATGATTTTAAAAATGTAAACAGCGATATTTATAGATATTTATATATCCCCTCTATTATTCTAAGATTGAAATTACGGCCTGCAACGCCAAGCTGGTTATTTAAAAATCATTCGTTCCAATAAAATGTATGCAATCCCCGTCTCAAGAATGCACGGCACACGAGCACTATCTTCCCCCACCCGTTTGACCTACTGACTGAGCAGAGGCCACCAGTCAAAGCGCCGCGTCACAACTACCGAGATCAAAGTGAATAGCGATCCACACTTAATTGACCGGCCGTACTCCGCTGGCTTCCGCCGACCGATTAGGAGCAGATGGTGGGCGCTCGTTCAGCGGCGCCAGTTGCGAGGCGAGTTGGAGTGGGGGAAGATAGTAATTTCACAAAGCAGATACTCGCTTATGACATTTATTACAATTTAAAAGAATAATAACTAAAAACAAATTAAATAGACTTCAAACTTAAAAAAGGAAAACTCTGCTTTGTATCTATGCTCGGTGCCAGCACAGTAATGTTCGTCAGGAGACGGGGTAAAGCTTTTAGTGGAAGTGGATTCTTTTAGTATAGGATGGTCCAGATCAAAGCAAATAGCGATCCACACTTAATTGACCGGCCGTACTCCGCTGGCTTCCGCCGACCGATTAGGAGCAGATGGTGGGCGCTCGTTCAGCGGTGCCAGTTGCGAGGCGAGTTGGAGTGGGGGACGATAGGTATTTGATGTTAAAGATACTCGGTTATGACATTTAAAACAATTAAAAGGAATAGCCTACTGTATCGATATTCTTTCAAATATATTGTTTCAAAGTTACACAGGATTTTAAATTTGTATAGAAATCTGCAATCCCGTATTACTTTGAAACCATATATTTTAACAAAAATCTAAAAACCACAAGAATAGATCTTGGTTTCTGGGTCACATTAACAACATTTCATTGGCTTTGATAGCGTAAAACTGAAAATATGATCAAACCACGTTTATAAAACGCACGCTATAAAAATAATTAGAAAAGCATTTCTTATATGTATAAGAAAATACGTTGATATATCAAAATGTATGTCAAATTAGTATCCTTAACTGGTTATGTGGTCAGATGTGGGGCAGTCGCCGGCAACTCAATAAAACACAATTGAATTAAGTATTCTAGTAGCAGAGCGAACCCTGTCTGGCAGATATACCACTACTCACTACGCCTAATTACATTTTTATGAAACTTAAATTTTTCTTACTTATGTTAAAGTGTGTAATAATCATAGTTGCTCAACAATAATCTACCACTGGCTAATCGACTCCACTCGCCCGTTTAGCTGTCTAAACGCGCAATCGCAACCATTCGACTATCCGAATATGCTTTGAGGAGAAATGGATTTGATCAAAATGAAACCCAAACATTTCCGACGTCACAGTCAGACTGGGCCATTACAACTATTTCGGCAGTTTTGTTAGGAAACCAAGTTATGAACCCGCTAAAGTTGTACAATGTACAGTCTGTTCCCTAACTTATGTCAAATATGAATATTGGTGGTTTTGAATGCACATTACAGACTTCACCGTTATATAATACGAGTAGAATAGTACCTATTTGAATCGGAGAACAGATATATTGTTATTTACGTACGCTGATTTCGGGATGAAATCTGCGCACTCAGATGACTGAATATGTAACCATGATCCAATCCGGTCAGGTTCCCCTATTAACTGGGTCACGGAGGTCAGATGGCAGTCGGTCTACTGTACTTACCAGATCTGCCAAATCTTGGATCATGGTGGAGGCAAACCACCGGCCCTCGTACGCGAGAGCACAACCGGGACATTAACGCCAAGATGATTATTATTATTATTAAATACGCTAATTTCATGCATAAGCTACCATCGGAAGCCATGATCGAAAAAAGTAATAGGTTTTTATGGAAAACTCGAAATTCATGCGAAAGGAGTGGGCAGGAGTTAGTAAGTATGAGTAAATAAAGTCAGTCGACGTACCATTCAACTACAGAAGTTGTCTACAAAATGATTATTACTAAGTTACTGCAGCCGTTTGGAGCGATCTATGACGTGCATACAAAACCACCAATATGCCTCGTGACAAGTTAGGGTACAGACTGTACAGTCGAGTTCATTAATATGTGAGCATTACCAAGGCTTCAAATATAAATGTACATGGAAGGGTACTTATATATCTGAGCAGATACATCAATCAAACGTATGTACATCTGCTCAGATATATAAGTACCCTTCCATGTATATTTATATTTGAAGCCCTGGCAATGCTCACATATTATTGAACTCGACTGTACCTACTTCGAATACACTATACATAATTGCAACGGCTCCAGCATCAAAGCTTTGTACGATGCCCCCGGATTGGATGCTCCTTGTGGCCGCTCAGTGATCAAGGATCATTGCGAAGTTTGTATTTTACGCCAGTTGAGGTGAAAGTAATTAGTTGAGGGTTGAAAATTAATGTGTGCAACGCCGTGATTGTTGCTGAACAGAGAGTTTCCTACAAAGTTTTGCATTAATTTTTGACATTCAGTGCCAAACTACCCGCACGCTGACATGAGAGAGGACTCGTGTAATTCTTACATAGTCTATAAAACAAAGTCGCTTCCCGCCGTCTGTCCCTATGTATGTATATATGTATGTATGCTTAGATCTTTTAAACTACGCAACGAATTTTAATGCGGTTTTCAACGATAGATAGAGTCGGTGGCCGAGTGGTTAAGGTGTCCGACTCATAAGCGAGAGGTACCGGGTTCCAATCCCACTGCGGCCCTGTACCAATGACTCTTTTCTGAGTTATATACATTAGTTAATTGTTAACTGATGCTCTTACGGTGAGGGAAAACATCGTGATGAAACCCGCACATTTTGGCGACTGAATGTTTAACCATGGTCCAATCTGGTCAGGTTCCCCTGGTAGCAGGGACGCTCCAGTCGCTCCACTGTAGTTACTTGATCTGCCAAATCCTGGATCATGGTCAAGGCGGACCCCTGGCTCTCGAGCGCGAGAGCACAACCGGGACATTAACGCCAAGATGATTATAGTGTAACACGATTATTAGAGACTACAACACAGGGCCTACTTTTATAAGGAACCCTACCACGAACATAAATTTTCTGTCGCACATAATACAAAAATTACGTTTTACAGTGGACACGAGAAAATGATGAGACCGGTCTCTTTAGATCTCGACAACTTTAGTACCTATCAAAAACGAACTTGAAAAAATTGCGATGCCGTCGTCGAAAACAAAAAACTCGATTCCCAACTCTGAAAACGCAATTACGAAATTTTAAAAATTCTCGTCGCCTCAAGGCATATCTGGTAAGGGTCTATCAATTGGTGCCCGCCTGCGATCGGGCGAGCGATCAGCCCCAAAGCGTTGTTCATTAACGACCGCCGTAAAGACGGGGGGCGCCACATCCGGCTCGAAGGACCAACGCCTTATTAAGCCCCCAGGTGGGGGTAGTTGGAGAAAAAATTATAGTGCCACCCGCAATTGAGTTGTTGGATCTAGATTGGAGGGTTTAATCGCGACGTGATTGGTTGGAGATGGAAAAAACAGGTTTTTTTTCGGCAACAGTTAATCGAGAGTGAAATTTTTCGGTGCCACGGTAATGACGTAATTATAGACGGTTTGATGGTTATCTGTTTTTTTTTCATTGCGGTACTTAAATGAATCGTTTTGCCTAGTTAGTACGATGGCTCAATGAACCAAAGTGTGTTTTGGACTCTGACTGGTTGATTTAGTTTGTTAATTTAAGTTGTACCTAGTATATTTTTTCCAAAGACAATGAAGCCCGTACAAATCTAAAATTCAGAGTTAATAAAGGCGGCGCCCTTTGGCCGAATTGATTTTCTTTTTAAAACCGCGGCCCCGACAACGAACACTTATTATTCAAATTTGAAGTAGCCGAAGGAATTGACTCAAAGTGCCTCGACCCCGAATAAAAATTGACTCCGCCAAGGCGACCGTAGGAATTAAGCATTTCAATTACGCCCTCCTTACTCCAAACCTCACTTCCTGTCTGTGCGTTCTTTATTCAAATCGGATATCGCGCCGTTTTCTTGCACGTTTGAATTACAAATCGGAAGAGCGTTTCTTTTTTTTTCGGACTCAAATTTAGAACACCGCGCCAAATTGCCAGTTTGATTGCCGTTTTATGCCGAGCCCGGGACGTGCCATCGGAATGTTCTAGAAGGAAATAAGGGTTGACTTAATGTGAACGATATCTCGATGACTAAAGTTCCAGTTTGAAATTACTAATATGTAACCTAAATTATATAAATCGTATAGTTATACTGTTTTCCAGCGGACGGGCTATGTAGATGTGAAGAGTTTCCGATGTGTTTTAATGTGTGTTAGTTTCATATGGTCTATCTATTCCCTAAGTCGTAATGTGCATAGTTTTTAAATGCTATTTTGATACTTTTTATCGTGTAGTCTTTCAGTTGTTACGTAGCATAAGTCACCAGCTTCACGGTTTAGGAATCTTACGATTTATTATGAGATTGAAAGTTCTTTCGATTCGTACACTCTAGTAGCCTCCGGCACCTTTCATTTACAAGGGCTGTCTACACACATTAAAACCGCCGACCCGCCACCGACGCAGCCCGGCGACACTCAATTTGTAGTGACGTAACTGTCAAAACATTAAAATTTTAGCAACATAATTATAAATCTAATCTAGTTTAAGTTTTATGACGAAATTATGCGAATATATAGCATGTAAATATTGATCATATTGAATAAATCTATAATATTATGACAGTATATTTTTTTAATAGTTATAGTTAATATTACTGTAAAATGTGTCGACGGCTTTGGTGTGTAGCACTTCATAATCAGGGAGCTAAGAACCTAAATGAAACCAATCCATGAAACCACCGCTGAAGCCGTCGTCGATGGCTCCTAACAAACTGAGGGTACCTCCCGCTCAGAACAACAACTGTATTATTCTGAGACCTAACGCAAACAAATGATAATCAGCCTCCTGGAGGCGAGCCGACCGAAAAAACAAAAGACGGTGCGGCGGTCCGGCTGATTGCGTCGTTTGATGTTGCTGATTAATTAGGTGTTGCAAACGGAATAGATGATTGCTCGCTGATAGGGGCTTAACGGTGGAATTACTCGTCAAATTCTAGATTGTAATTGGTGGGATCATGAGGCGGAGCGTTCGAGGCGCTGGCTGGGGTGTGATGTAAATCGATATGGTGGATACTCTAGAAACACTTTGAAACTATGACTATGAAATGCTATGTCAGAATCAGAATCAAATATTTTATTCAATATAGGTATACATAATACACTTATTCAACGTGGACACATAATAAATTATATACTTACTATTATGTTATAATTGGAAATTAATAATAACCATAAAATATGAACAGTAACTCAATGAGAAGTTACAATATTTATTACAACTGCAATTTACATTGTTGTGTTCGGTACAACCCAATATCCGACCACGCTATTTCGTCCATCAAGTAATCATTTAATCTATAAAAGGCCTTGCGCATTTTTAATTTATTAGGCCACTAGACAGACTTCGTGCTGCTGCTTACTTAGCACCAGCTGAAATAGCGATGCTCAATAACGCATTCGTAGATAAAACAATACATATACAACATGTCGCCTTAGATAAAGTACACACCTAACAGCATAACAGCCCCCAATACCATCATAAACACTTAAATTCGGTCTCGCAAACGCAACGGCCACACCGTGTCGCCATAAAACAAGAGTTCCGCACAAACACATAACTGAGTAGGGTACCCTCTTTTATTTTTTGTCCCGCGCGCATTATCAAAATTATGTCCTCCTCAGTCGCACCTTAATGAGGCACTCCCCCCCCTGCGTCACCCCCCTTCACCCCCTGATTTCGTAACTGCCGATAGCACGGCAGCATTGAATAATTGTCGTAATTTAAACTGCTTGTTACGCAAAAACATGATACTCGGCCGGTGTGTTAGGGGTCGCGATGGCGGGCGCGTGTGCGGCGATGGCAATAGCGATTGGTGGGTGAGTGGGGTTTTTTGTAATATCTACCTGGAAACGAGCAAGGAGGTGGTACCTAATGGTACCTGAACCCAAGTGACTAGAAGTGGGGGGTGGGGGGCAAAATGTTACTTACTTATAAAACTAACTACTACAGCTTATTTCTATTTCAAATGGAATACATTTGAAATACCTACCTAGCCAGTGCTATGTGTGCTCGTAAGGCAGTCTACAGCCTACGTTCCTATACCCATGATGACCATGAAGATTAAGATGAAGATGAAGCACACTCACCACATGAGTACTAGTACTCCAGCCAGCGGACCGAGCTACCTACGTTCTACCTAAACCTACCCGAATATTGGCTTGCCTAATCCCAAATAAAACCTACACCTAACGACTCAACCTGCTTAACCTACCAAAACCCTAGCCACACTGATCCTAAAAGCATACCTATTTTAGAGCCTGACCTAACCTAACATCTGCCAGAGCACACACACTACAGTACCTACAACAACTTATTGTTGATTACCAATAATGATTACAGCTACTTGACTCAACACTAGGCTTGGCGTGAACAAAAGCAATAAGTTATGTTTAAACTCCACCCACAATAGCACATACGAAAAGCTCACGCCTCTGTCCCACAGGTGGGATAGGCAGGGACTATGGACCGCACACAATCGCATACATTGATTCTCGTCCGATCCGATCCGCCTGCGAGTGTGTTCCCTGATCACTATAATCTGGACGCCTTCAAGGCTAGAAAGAATAGGCTGTTCCTAGACAGGTCAAGTTAAAGTCAAAATATTTTTATTCAAGTTAGGTTTACACAAACGCACATGATCGTCAATTAAAAAAAATGCTTTGCGCCACGGCATCGTCGAACCGGCAACGGTTTGTTTGACTCATTACTGTTTCGGTCAGTCAGTATGGTACGGAAGTAAATGGCGCGTATTTCTAATGGCCTAGTTGCCAGAGCTTAAAAAAAAACGAGCTGACCGTCCGTCACTGTCACTATGACAATTGACTTTACCGCCCGGATCCACGTTGCCGTGCCGCGCACTGCACGTATAAACAAAACAAGAGTAATATAACAAATACACGAAACAAAACATTCTCAGTGTAAACCAACGACACAGTAATAGCGATATTCAAGGCATGCCCCATCGTCGGCCGCATCGTCACTTACCACCAGGTTAGATGGCGGTCAAATGTAATTATCAAATAAAAAAGAAAAGACAGCCCCACGATAGCATCAGAACTCCATCGCAACCGGCGCACACGTAACAAGCGCCTACACGTCAAATGAGACATATCTTGTTGCCTAATGGCGTCTCCAGTACAGACGTTACTGGATATATTATTATTATAACATAATAACAATGTGCGCAGCGATTTTTGTTCGCTAGCTCCACCGCGAGGCTAATAAGGCACTTGTACGTTTTAATAATTGGAGTACAACCGCGGACGGTGTGTCATTATAATATTGATATATATTTTTCAGCGTAAGCATCGCGCGGGATGAGTCTTATTTCGTATTTTTTTTTTCATTGAGGTAATTACGGTAAGAATGATGCTTGGTAGTGATGTTCGGGACGGATCGAGTTTGGTTGATACGTTAGGCGCTAGGACAGCGCAACAATAGGACATTGGCAACAGTAGTGCGACGGGCGGTTTTAAGGTTTCCTATTGGTCGGGCGACGTCCGTCGTACGAAAATGGTCGCAGGACAGTTTCCGAATTAGGCGCCTTATGGTATCACCACAGAGAAAAAATGCGTTACGATATGAAACATTGGAGATAATAATGTATGGATGTAATGATCGGCTAGCCTAGATATAGTACGGCAGTTCAAAAATGAGCGACATGTTCATTAATTACATGAAAACTAAAATTCATGTTAATAAAAATAAAAAGTTTATTAAATCTTGTGAAATACATTTCAATTTTAGATGTAAAAAACACGTAAAAGATAAAAATAAAAGAATTTTTTTGCCTGAGCTAGGATAATATGATACCCTGTGTTTCAGGCATGAAATTACAGATCTTAAATTAACAATGAATGGTTAATATACCTACTAACGAATACTGACGAAAATCTCTCATGATATTCGTCTGTCTGAAAGTACAATTTATGAAAATTTATATTCAGCTTGGTCCACCACAGTGGCCCACAGTTTTACCGGTGGCAGGGCCTGACAAGCCTGAACAGGTAGGTACCACCGCCTTATCTCTTTTTCCCGCCAAACAACAATGTTTGAATTGTGTTCCAGTTTGAAGGATAAGGTAGCCAGCGCAATTAAAGACATGAGCCATATCATATTTGTGACAACAAATAAAGTGTGGTTCTGCATGTTCGTCGCTTGAATAGAGTGTAGTGAATTAGAGTGTCTAGACAAGATGCTTCATCTTCAGCCGCATCGTCACTTGCTACCAGGTGAGATGACAGTCAAATGCTGGCTATTCTTCTATAAAATATTATCACTCATATGTTAAGTATGGGCGATAATACCGCATTCCATTAAGTCGACCGGCTGTAAAATTAAACAAATACTCATATAGATGACAGGCACCAATAACGAACTCTAGCTGATTCCTCTCCTCATCCACTCGCACACCGCCCAAATCGAAGCCACCAAAACGGTCACCGAATAAAAAGCAATCACCGTTTTAATCTCGCACTTATAAACAGAGGCACACTGGAGACGCCTTACCGAGAGGAGATTCGAAAGTATAAACCGTTTCCCATAGCGTTCTCTGAGGAAAAATGGCGAAAACGTCGTATTTCCTCCCCATTTAGTGGCACTTACGTCGTTGTTCTACCGCTAACCGGCATGCGGCAGCCATAATGGCCCGCTTTGACTTACTAGATGGAATTTTTAATGCAATAATTTCGATAATTTATCGCTAGATAGCGCCTTTGTGACGGCGGCGAGTGGGGCTCAAATTGGTTTTCTTTTTATCAGTAAACAGTGCGCCTCTGGACTTGATTGACCTCCGGCTGTGGGAACGTACGGGGAGGGAGGGCGGCGAGCTTGCTCGACTAGTTGGATGTTTTTTTGTACCAGGAGGAGACAAACGAGCAACGGGTCACCTGATGCAAAGTGATTGTAGACATCCGGGGAGTAGCGAATGCGTTGCTGGCCCTTGAGATTGTTAGTTTAGCAATTCTCACAGTTCAATTTTGTCATCTCAACACCCGCTGCAAGTTGGGTGCTCAGCCATGTAACGTAGACCCGTTGTTGACGTTCTTGTAACAATCTTTTTATGTTGTTTGTGTTCCGGTAACATCCTTTTTTATCTTTTATATGTCATCGGATCACAGACATGTCAGTGACTCAAAGAGAAGAATCAATAGTTTCGTCTATCCTACCATGCGCTTGCGTCGATCTACCCAACATCACGCTTAATAACAACGAGCCTCGTACCACAAAAGTCTGTACGCGCGCTCCTAAGCCGCAGCGACAAGCGAATGTCACATTGCGACACTTTCAGCGACAGTCGCTGCTGTGAGACGTTCCCATAATAGTTTCTAACGCTACCTTGCTCTCTGACCGCTGCGCCCGTGTGCCCCATTAATGTTAGCTTTCAATTCTAAAGCGACACTTTTGAGGTTCCGTAGGCTGTGTAATTAAATACGTGACGCCATTTAGCTATGGCCCTCGCCTTCTCTCGGTAATTTGTGAAAATGGAAAGATGGCCAAGGCGATAATGTCCGCTGGGTCCGGTTTTTTTTTTCGTTTTTATTAAAAACTTAGATGTCCTCGTTTGGGCGGGCTGCGGTCAGATGGGCGTGGCGTATTATCTGTTCACGATTACGGTCAAGTTCTATTAAAATGCTTCCGTCGCCTTAAACAACATAATATTTAGGCAAACATAATAGGCACTTCACATGTCCCAGCATCATCATAGTCCAAAACAGTTTAATGTAGGACTTAAGGCCTCTTTAACGGAAGGGGAAGTTCATGCTTGGCCGGTTGGAGATCACAGTGTCATAAATATGACAATGGAAAACGCCGCTGCCCATTTTCCAGCCTGCGGAGGTTCTCGGAGAGATATTTTTCGTCGATGACATTAGACGCCTTGTACGACCCACGAGTGTAAGGGCTTGGTGCTATTCTACTCTGCTGGACACCACACGGCCACAATACAATAAATACAAGGTGGTAATTATTTGACCTCATACTCACACGCGATAGAGACGAATCCGAACTAGCCGATGTGTATTGTTGATCGCCGTTGTAAATTCGTGATATAGAATATCTATAGTTATTATTAGTAACCATCGGTGTCCCACTGCAGGGCAAATGCCTCAAGCCTATTTGTTCGCATGCCAGTGCTCTAATTCGTCGTGGTACAGCCGATCTAGCCCAAACGACTTCTCCTTAAAACTGGAACTGGGCTGGCCATGTTGCCCGATATCGTTTGATCTGTGCACGAAACGTATCACCGAATGGATCTCACCTATTGGCAGGCCTTACGTGATTTTCAATCATTATGATTTACTGTACTCAGGGTGTAATGCGAAACCAAATAAAGTGCTGTGTGTGTCTAAAAAACATATCAGTCAGCCTTGAAAAATGAATCAATTCCATAGTTTCTTCACTATGTCTTTTTATTGAACGGGCTTACTCTCAGCACTCCTTACTCCTTATCATGCACTTCTGTCATCAGTTAACTACCCAAAAAAGGTTGCCTGGCAGAAATCGCTTTAAGCGATAAGGTCGCCTGTTGCTTCTCCTGCTGTTAATTTAAGTTACCCATTGTATACTTTTGATTGTGCAATAAAGCGTTATTCATTCATTCATTCATTCATTCATTCATTCATACATTCATACAGTTTGTGCCTCTACCCCTCCGACACATGTCACCAGTTAAAATTAAACCTCTTCGAATGCGGATACGACCGTATGAAATTTCTCTTGCAGGTTGCGCAAATCATATTAAAGATAAGTCGTTCTAAGCGATGTGGGGACTGCGAGCCTCCGATAGCCAACCTGGCAGGACGCCCGGCGCCTAGAAACGAATTGCTGCTTCATAGATAACACCTATTTCGAAATGAATGCTGTGTAATAAGAGTTTAGGAGAGTTGCTGTTGGAATTATTTTGCGTATTCGTTTTTTGTATGTCGTACGGTAGGAAAACAGACGAGCGGGAAAGTGGTCACCGCCTCCTATAGACATTAGCGACACTGTGGGCTCGCCATAGGCTCACTTATGCGTTGCCTACCTTTATGACATGTTGTTCTGGCAGAAAAACATGCCTCGGCTTCGGCTCATGCTGAGTGAGGTCCTTTTGTTGACTGGAGGTGCTACAGCACGGCAATGCCTAGTCGGCTTATTATTATTATCATATAAACATATTTATAAAAAAATTGCATGTTGCAAAGAATCACTTTCGTCCGTGCTTTACTGTAGGGCGCACTGAATACCAGCGCCATAGCACCAGCCATGGCATACGCTGAGTGTGATGTTTGCACGTTTTCTCATGGTACGGGTAGCCGATCATATAATGTCACTGTTTCCTTTTTTAGTATTTGAATAATCCTATTGTGTCATAAGTTTATTTATTTTTTTTATGTCATACGGTAGGCAAACAGGCAAGCGTGCCACTTGATGGAAAGTGTCACCACTGTCTCTAGACATGAGCAACACCAAAAGTATCGCCGATGCGTTGCCTACCTCTATAACACGTTGCTCTGGCAGTAAAATGGCAAATGCCCCTCCACTGCCAAGGCCACGGTTATCCAAATCCCCACCCCATGGAGCACTGGAAACCTTACTCACCGGCAGAAACACAATACTATTTCAAAAAGTATTACTAAGCTGCGGTATTCTGTAAGGTCACTCCGTACTTCCCCAGTCGGGCGGCTCCAATTCGAACGAGATATCCCGCTATGCCCTACCTCTCATATTATTTGTTCAATACATTTGCTTCTACCCGCACCGATTCTCCTACACTTACATCACTAAAGCCTCCGAAAAAAGGCGCCGAACCGGCCAAACTTTCCATTATCGCCGGCCCAACTTCCCGGACACCTGTCCGCCACACCTAAGACGTGGAAGGAGCCCAATAGTGGAACTGTGGCCATAAATCAACCAACTCGCTGCCACGACGGCCGGCTTCCAGTACACTTTCCCTCCGCAGGGCCATTAGCATTTTTTATGCATAGGAATCGATCCTTGTACCCGTCTAATGCTTCCCGCGATACATTAATATCTTACTTTTTATGGCTCTTCTGTAACAATTCTGGGCGCAAGCCGTAAGCGACTTGCTGCCAAACGAAATTGAACCCTATTCGGTCGGCATTCGGGCGGGGGAAGTGGTGAGATTAGCAGCCAGCTATATAGATGGTAATTTTTGAGGGATTCTCCCGAAGCTGCGTGGTGTAAATGTTCGATTGTCTTTTGTCTCTTGTGAGGACCGATTTATTCTTTTGATCAGTTTTTTTGTGGCCAGTGTTATAGTGGGCAGTCACCTTCATGCAGCTTGATTATCATCATCATCCGAGCGTTCAGTCCCGGCTTCCGCCAGGGTCCGCTTTCCGACTCATTGCCTTCATGCCGCTCGATAGTGGCATAATTAAATTAGGCACAATCAAGCCAAACTGACCGTATGTGGAGAGAACTATCGGAAGGACATGCCACTTGACGGAAAACTCTCCACGTGTGCGGGGTAAATTTGGCTTGATCATGCCACTGGATCAAGTCGCATAATGGTGAGTGGCCACCGTTATTGGAACTCACTTACATATTATTTTCTTTATTGGGTAGGTAGTAATAATAACATAATTAATATGTTTTAAATAGGAAACTGGATAGGGATTGAAAGGTTGCAATCAAAAAATTTCCACGTTGTAAAATATCGAGCATAGCCTTTCTCACTGTTACACATACTGAGTCTGATAGGATAATAATTTGTAACTATTCCCATAAGCAGCACAAAACGATGGAAGTCCCACGGTCAGTACGATACATACATACAATAATGTCACGTCTCTTCCCTGTAGGGGCAGGCAGAGACCACATCATTCCATATGATCCCTCTCGCTTCTTCCACATTCATTAACCTTTTCATACACGAACGTCGTCGAAGACGCAGCGTGGGTAGGCCTCCCGCAAGGTAGACCGACGACCTCGTAACGATCGCAGGTACCAGCTGGATGCGGAAGGCACAGGACCGACCGCCGTGGAGATCTCTGGGGGAGGCCTACGCCCAGCAGTGGGCGTCTTTCTGCTGATATGATGATGATGATGATAGTGACATGGATGTCGCCAAATCCTACCTGTCGTTTTCAGGTACTCTGGACCTGTCCTCTCTGCTCAGAATAACAATACAAAACTTATTATTGGTACTTGCACAGCCAACCATCGGATTTCACATCCCTACTACCATGGTTTGATAATAGGTGGCGCTGCGATGCCCCCCCCTTCCCCCCTTGCGCTTCGCAGCCCCTCACGGCCACTTTGAGATTAAAAGTTGCTCGAAGAAATGAAAAGTTTCGAGCGGAGCGTGCCTATCGGTTATTATCGGGGGCGTTTGAGTGAGAATTCCGTTTTTTTTTTGGCACGGATCTGGTGGCTGGTTTTTTTTGTATATCTACTAGGTATTAAGGTGGCGAATGGTATACTTGATAGGAAGCAGTTACAGAAGGCTATGGACGTTTGTAATACCAGGGCACAATCCGTTGTTCTGTTGTTTTCTTCTTGACATTTCGGCCCGCCGCGCCGCCGAAACGCCGAATATTTAATAAAACAATTATTTCTCCTCAGGTGTTAGGGCCCGAAGTTAAAAATATTTTCCCAACAGTCCTATACTATTTTGAAGGACATTTTTTCAATACGGACCCAAACGTCTGAGAAATAATATTAGTTACGCATCACTCGTTTCGGCTCGCGGGCCAGAACCGGACTGCGCTAAAACGCCTGAGCACTCGTTGTGATCTGTTTTGCACGATAGAGTAGCATATGGGGTACTTCATTTTTTCATTTTTACCTGGAACCTAAGTGCATAAATCCTACGTGGCGACGGTAACCATTTACATTTACGTAGCTGGGTTATTTGCTCGTTTATTTGAGTTGTATCTCAGAATCATCATCATCATCACAGCCCGTAACAGTCCACTACAGGACTTAGGGCCTCTCCCACGAAAGAAGAGTTCATTGCCATAATCTCCACGCTTGGCAGGCGGGTTGGAGATCGCAGTGTTTAAATATAACAATGGAAAATGCTGCTGCCCATTTTCCAGACTACGGAGACTCTTGATCTTTTGCCTCGAAAACATTAGTCGCCTTGTACGATGAGTGTGCTATTCTATTCTGCCGGACACCACACGGCCAATCTCAGAGTATTAATACTAAATTGTGGATAAATTATTATCAACATGAATTCTTTTTACATGAACACACGTATAACAGCGCAATATACATCTCTCAATATATATACGTACATCCATACATACGTATATGATATACCTGTTTAGTGGTACAGCTAACAAATCAATGTAGCTAGCTACGGTCCGTAGAGTTGCTACAGCGCGTAGTCCCGCTACGAGCTGTAGACATCCTACGATACTAAAGTTTAATAAAAGCACTCAAAGCTTTTTGTTTGGTTAGCATTCGTATAAGTAATTCATTGCGCTTTTTAACTTACTATAGACACAGTATAAAATCCTGTAGTTATTGTTAAGCTGCGTAATACCCTGACCCTGATAATGACGACCTTAGTAGTTCAGTGGTCTGCCACGCAAGAGGTCCCGGGTTTGATTCCCGGCCGGGCAGAAATTTAAATGATGAATTTTAATTTCTGTTACGGGTCTGGTTGTTGTTCTATGTATAATAAGTATGTATTTAAAAGTATGTAAGTGGTTTATCAGTTATCTAGCACCCATAACACATGCTTTGCTTACTTTGTGAATTTGTTCACGATTATTTATTTATTTAATAATTATTTTGCTGTTACATCATAATTCGTTTTAAGCTTATTTTATCGTTAGGCACTAGAGTGAAGATTGGTTGTTGTAATTTGTCTTATGTGGTAAACAAATATGGCGTACTAGTAACCAAAGATAATTTATAGGGTTGGGGAATCACCGAATGAATGATTAGTTATATAAGAATGAAAATGAAGTGAACTGATTTAATTTTTTTTTTTTTTTTTTAATCTTCTGCTCGCGGCTTAGCTCGTGTGGAACTTGTTTATACTTTTTGGTTCATTCATTCATTCTACTTCACCCATCTCAAAGATCAGTAGATATTATAGATTTCGGAATGTCAATATGTCAATTATTTTCAAAATCTGTGGCAGAAAGTGGTTATGAAATTTATATTTTCAGTAAAATTAAGTATTTGAATGAATAATTTACAACAGTATTCGTTGAAATTACATTATATGTGTTTCTTATTTAATTCAAGACATCTATACATAATGTTCGTAGCATATTGATACGGCAAGTCGCAATTTTATTACGAGTACTGTTTGTGTACCACATAAGACAAATTACAATAAATTAATGGTAGTGCTTGTTGTGTTGCTTTAATTTGCTTTTAATTTGTCATTTATGTTGTTGCAATAAATAAATAAATAAATATTCGTGGACAAATTCACACAGCGCCATCTAGCCCCAAACTAAGCAAAGCTTGTACTATGGGTGCTAGATAACTGATATACTACTTAAATACTTTTTAAATACATACTTATTATACATAGAACACCCAGACCCGTAACAGAAATTAAAATTCATCATTTCAATTTCTGCCCGGCCGGGAATCGAACCCGGGACCTCTTGCGTGGCAGACCGGCATGTTGACCATTGAACCACTCAATGGACATCTCTTTATATTTTACTGACTACAATATTGCTTATGAGGTGTTGGTGTCATTTTATTAGACCTTGGCAAAATCGCTACATAGCGGAAGCCACAACCTAAAGAGAAGAAGTATCTTTAATTTTCCAAGAAACTGTTTAGTTCAGTGACACCGTCATTTTTCCGCCATCACACCCTTCGATGATGATAAAGATTAACCATTTTATCAGATAATATCACGACCAAATCGGAGCTATTTTAAATAAAGGTCAGGCCAAGAATTCTATAAGCCGACGAGCGTGTATGAAAAGGTTTATGAATGTGGAAGGAGCGATAGAGTTTTGTCTGGACCATAGAAAGTGGAACAATGTGGTACCAGTTTAGCCTACCCGAACGGGGAAAAAGCGTGACTATGTGACGTGTATTGTATGTACGTACGTAGTATCTAGTTGTCTACAAAATTATATTGAAGTTCTAACCTTACATTATAGTTGTCGAGCTACGTGAAAAAAAAACGCAAATCGATGTACAGGATAGCCGTTTGGTACACGGGTACTTTAGATTAAAACAGTCATTTTGACCGGTAGTTCTTAAAAATATTCCCATTGCAGCAGCAGGCGCAGTAGTGACGTCATCAATTTTTTGTATGGGATTTGAATTTTTTTTTAACGAAACCTATCGTGTTTGGTATCATATGAAAGGGCTTCATGACCCAGTCCTAAAAATATATTACACAATTACCTTTCGGCCACGTGTTTTCTAGAAATCCAAGATGTATTTTCAAAACATACCAAGTTTGGGCTCTTGCAGGTAGGAGACGGCTTAGTATTTTTTTATAAAACATACGCCCAATGTCTCTGAATAACCTCATATATAACGTCAAAAAGGCGATTTTAAAAATGTACATCGATTCGCGGTTTTTATCAATATTTGTCGTGTACACCGTCCACTATTACTAGTGGGCTAATGTGTGACAAATGAATCACAAAATTAATCTTTATTTATTTATTTAACTATTTATTGTACACAGTAAAACATACAGGTAAAAACACAATTATAAATGACACAACGGGCACAACTTATTTCTAAAAATAAATTTCTTCCAGCAGGCCTACAGAAGTGAGGTTTTGCATAAGAAACGCAGATACGACGTGCACAGTACAGAATAAAAATAATTGAATAGATATTGTTGATGTACACTGGTAGTTGTCTAGTGCTCTTAATCTTAAATAATCAATTATACTTCATCTTTAACGAGGCGAGTGTGACATGTTTTTCACAAAACAATTTCAACATAGTTATTAGAAGTTACATACAAGTGACAGACAGTTCCGACTGCCATTTGCAAATTCAGCAAAGTTTTGTCAAGGCGCTAGGGACGAAACTGAGAGAGAATTTGGTATCAGTAACGCCATCTAGTGCCGGGTAGCGACACCGTTCGCTGGGAAGGTATTGCTTTGGTTTAAATTATGAACTGACTACCGATCCCGGATTGACTTTGTTCCAGGAGTGTCCTACATAAGACAGTATTAAACTATACGTATAAATCTTCCTCTTAAATCCCTCTATCTATTGATGAAAACCGCATAAGTATAAAAATCTATGCGTACATAATTCTACATACAGATAATCGGACGGCGAGAAGCAACTTTGTTTGTATTGTGTAAAGATGACTCTTATTTCCCTTTTATTTGTCAGTAACAGCAGTTTTTCAATCATGAATAGCTAGATATGACTTGCAAAAATTACTTATGGCTACCGCTTCCGTAAAACTTGGTTTAGAGTGCGTTGCCCTGGGAGCTTTAACTTTTTGCATTTTACTGGGCAGTATTTGACTGCCATCTCAACTGATAGTAAGTGACGTGACGTAGAGCAAGCCTGTCCAGAAACAGCCTATTGACTCTGGCCTTGTAAGAGTCCAGATTGTACTGATCGACTATTTATGCGAGAGGGAAACGAACAAACAAGCGTGCGTGACCTACCTACGATACACCCAAAGGAGTTGCAAATGATAGAGATATCTATGGTTGTCCATTGTCATAAGTGTTACACCCGAAACAGGAATATAAGTTTCATATAAGTGAAACTAGCTTTATGTGTAAGATCATTTTATGGCATGTGGCCGTCGTATGTTCATTAACTTAATCATTCAACCGCAAGTGAACCAATATCACCGCACAAAATTTTGTATGGGGAAAAAAATAACATCAACGAATAATTTCACGTTGGCTACCGAGATTGTCTGATCTCATTATTTTCTTTGAAGTTATGTCATGTCACGTTTCTATATCTATAAGACAATCGAACACAACATTCAGTGAGTTGTTAGCGAAATACGGCCGCAATTGTTGCGAAAAGTGTATGGAAAAAAAAACAGATTGGACCATCTATGCGCCAGTCACGGCAGCCACATTGGCGAAATTATATTCAAACATAATTGCCATACATTTATATTTCCAATGAAGCTAGTTGGAATTATACTAAATACGTTTTTCTTTGTTTTATTTTCATTTAAAGTTCTCCGCCTCTAAAAGAAGTCACCATTATAAATTCTAAAATTGAAGTGCTTATTCGTACTGTGAGTCTAATCGATCTTCAGCACAACTAGTAAATACTATGTACCACCCACACCTTCACACAATCCCACTCTCGCCTAGCAGAAACGGCACCTACCCAAGTCCTCCAACAGTAATGCATCCTTCGGCTATAACTGCGAAGATTCGGCGCTTCGGCGAACTTAATGTACTGGAAGTATCTGCGAGATATTACTGTAATGGCGGCGAGGCCCCGATAGTTCGTATTCGCCTGTGTAATTCTAGCGGAATTCGGTTCTGATGACGTATGAGACTAGTAATGTATGCGGGGGTTCAGAATCTGAATCAGAATTATATATTTTATTCAATATAGATATACACAATACACTTATTGCACGTCGACACATTACTTTATCATTGGAAATCAGTATCTAATAACCATAGCGTGCGTAACATGGAGCATCGGTGGCCGGGCGGTTGAGTAACCGACTCGTAAGCGAGAGGTACTGGGTTCCAATCCCGCTGCGGCCCAATGACTCTTTTCTGAGTTATGTACATTAGTTGAATTCTAACCAATGTTCTTACGGTGAGGGAAAACATCGTGATGAAACCTGCACATTCCGGCGAATGTGTAACCATGATCCAATCTAGTCAGGCTCTTCTGATAGCAGGGTCACGGAGATCAGATGGCAGTCGCTCCACTGTAATTATCTGATCTGCCGAATCCTGGATCATGGTCTAGGCGGGCCCTCGGGCCCTCGTGCGCAGGAGAACAGCCGGGACATTAACGCCAAGATGATTATTTAACCATAATACATTGACAGTATAGTCAAACAAAAAGAGAACTTACAATATTGATTACAGCTGCAATTTGTCTTGTGTTCGGGATATCCTAATATCAAACCACGCTATTTCGTCCATCAAGTAATCATTTAATCTGTAAAAGGCCTTGCCGCATAAGGTATTTTCAATTGTTGTTTTATCGATAGTTGTATTACTTCGTCGGGTTCTAGGGGACGCTTAGGTTGAAACTGAACGAATTGTGCAATAAATAGTTTTGTACCACGTGTCCAGAAACACGTTCCATCATGACCTGTCTTTCATCGAACAACGAGGGGGACGAAAGATCGCTATCCTTTTTTTTTATTAAACCTTTTTTTTATGTCATACGGTAGGCAAACAGGCAAGCCGGCCACCTGATGGAAAGTGGTCACCACTGCCTATAGACATTAGCAACACCAAGAGTATCGCTAATGCGTTGCCTACCTCTTTAACACGTTGCTCTGGCAGCAAAAGGCAAATGCCACTCCACTGCCAAAGCCACGGTTCCCCAAATCCCCACCCCATGGAGCACTGGAAACCTTACTCACCGGCAGAAACACAATACTATTTAAAAGAGCCACTTGCCATTCATTTGACCGTCATCTCACCTGGTTGTAAGTGACGATGCGGCCGAAGATGAAGCATGTCTGTCTAGGAACAGCCTATTTATTCACTCTAGTCTTGAAGGCGTAAAGATTATAGTGATCAGGAAACACACTCGCAGATAACGTGTTCCATTCCTTAGCCGTACGCATTATAAAGATATATGGTAGACATCCCATAATCTCGTACCTAGCGCTTTGCATCCACTTTTCTTTTGCGCTCTGCAAAGGACTGGAACCCCGATAAGTATTACCTTGGGGTCTTCAAGTCAAAAGTAAATAGGTATCTGCTAGGCAAGCATGCCACATCTTCGACATCAAAGTTGAGGTCAAATCCAAGCCTATTGCAATCTTTCAATCTAAATACCCTTTCATTTAATCTGTTTTATCAATAAATGAAATAATTTGTTGAAAAAAAAACCTTTTGCTAAAAAAAAATTAACCTTTGAACTTACATAGTTGGCTGCTGAAGGCCGAGCGCACCATTGTCAACAATTTTCGCCGCCCAATTCCACGACCACTCAAACCTGTAGACCTGACTATCTAGTAAGGTGCGCATTTCTATTGAAGAATAAGAATAATAATCATTTATTGCCTTAAACAAAATTTCGTGCCTTACCACTACATCTAAACAATGGAAATTACTAAGGCAAATGGCAAATATTGATGCGGTATGCGGGGTAGGGACTGGTCTATTTTTATTTTATTTTATTTAAAAGGCACATACAACAAATTACAGTCATTAAACAATACTGTGCATAATTTCTTAAATGTAAGTACTAGACTATAATTCTTATCCATTATGTGCACAGCATGGCTTAAAGTATTTCTAAAATTATAATAGTGTTAGTAGTATTGGTTAGTTAGAACAAAAAGCATCAAACTTTCAGTGGTGATTTAACTAGAGAAGTTCAAATTCTCAAAAATCAAACATATTTGTTTGATTTTTGAGAGCTCGAACTGCTTAGTTACCAACAGAAGAATACCAAGCAAACACATTATTCTTAAATTTTGATAAACTCGGATGAAATATGTCAAGTGACGAGTGTTTTTTGAACCGCTTCATTGTATTGGCGACAAATACGAACGTATACGAACGAAGTATTATTCGAGTAAACTTGAAGGGCAAAAAGTCTCTGACTAGGATTACGTGATTTATAGCGGGTATTAAAGTTTAATAAAGAGAGGAGCGCTGGAGAATCATAATAGTTGTGGACTATTTTGTAAAGCGTGACCAAATCGTTGCAATTGTCGGTCTCGACCGACACATGACCAAGGCCACTCCCTCGACGATTTCTTGTGAAATGTACTTTGTTGTTACTATAAAGAGTTTACATACATACATACGTAGCACTCTGTCAAGAGTGCACGACTAAGAAGAAGAAGAGGTAATGGTGATGAAACCATGAAAGTTCCGATTGAACCGGCATGAAAAGTTTTGATTGAACCAGCAGGAAATGTTCCGATTAAACCAGCATGAAAAGTTCCGATTGAACCAGCATGAAAAGTTCCGATTGAACAAGCATGAAAAGTTAGAAGGTTACGGATATCCTCAGTGCATTAGGAAGCGATTATCGAAAAGAATCATACCACGCGTCCTGCAGACTCTGTGGGGTGTCGGGTGGGGTGCCATTTACAGCGGAATCAGAAATGTAGGTAATATTTATGAGAGACTTTTATAGTGCAAATAGACGTAATAAAATGTTTTCAAAAAGCTTCCTGCCGCGTACAAGATATTTATTTTTTACTTGTACCTCTTTAATATTCAGTAATCGGGTGGACTAAAGTCACAAATAAAGGGTATTTTAAGTAGAATCCTACATAATTTACCAATTACACTACACAAAAAAGTTATTAGGTATGTACATCGGCACTGTGTAGTCTTCCCGTTTATTTTATGTTGTAATAATTGTATTATATGTATGTCTTTTTGTTTCACTGTTCTCTTTTTTCAATGTTGTGGTGTTGTTGTTTGTGTCGATAAATGTTTTTTCTTTCTTTCTTTATCAATTAAGGCCGTAAGAGGTGGGAAAGTGTATTTATAACAGTATTCGCTAACCACAATTATCAAAAATCTGCTTAATTAAATATCTAGAAATGGGAATGAACTATTTTTAAACGACATTGTTTTCTTAGCAACGTCTTTCTTTGTACCATAAACACCAGCTTTTAAATATTTTTTTCAAACTGTGTAGAGCTACAATGCTATACAGATAAACCATGTCTAACTTATATAGCGTTTTTGCGTCGTTATGTAAGTAGTACCAACCTGAGTAATGATATTCCCGAACAAAATCAAAACTGAAGAGTCCCTTAAAAAAGAAATAAATACTCAAAAAGCCGCTGACACCGCGACCCCACCCAGTCTTGGCTGCGACAGCGCGCCACGATAAATCCGACCACGGAAGCCCGCAACTGTCGGACCTCACACCGATGCGAGAACATTCACGGCAATGTACCTACTTTACTAGTTGTAATTGTGAGTTACTTCTCAATTGTAATGTAAGTGTAAGTTATATTACAATGGACCTCAGTTTGGCAAGAAATAGAATTGTGAGCTCACGGACAATTATATTGTCTATAGTCTCGATTTTAATAGATAGTTAAATTACAAGACAATAGCTCAAACGGGGACGTCGATAGCGACGTCAAGGCCCGAATATCCGCGGATTCGGCCACAGTGTTTCCTTTGGACTATGACATGGGATTGTTCAAGAGATATATTAGAGGTCTCTTTAGAGGCGGGCAACGCATTGGTGACTCCCCTGGTGTTGCTGATGTCCATAGGCGGCGGTGACCACTTTCCATCAAGTGGCCCGCTTGCCTGTTTGTCTGCTAAGTAACATAAAAAAAAATGGCAGGCGGTAACAGGTATCATATGTGATCCCAAAATGCCGATTAAGCTGAAGGGACAGGTCTATAAGACTATCATTATACCTGCTCTTCTATAAGGTAGCGAGACATGGCCCCTACAAGAGTGACACAAGCAGGAGATGCGCGTCACGGAATGAAAATGCTACCGTGGCTGTGTAGAGTTTCACAGAAGGATCGCGTTCGAAACACCCACATCCGGGGTAGCCTTGGCGTCCGTGACATCGCAGATTAGCTGCAAGAATGCCGCTTTCGATGGTATGGCCACGTCTTGCGCAGACCGGCAAGTTATGTGGGGAACAAGTGTCTGGTCATGCCGCCCCCGCCGGGTAAGGGAAAGAGAGGCCGGTCCAAGCAGCGATGGCTTGACGTAGTCAAGAATGATATGCGTGCCAATAAGCACATTACCAAGGATGCCGAAGACCGAGCGAGGTGGGCCAGGATTTGCAGGAAGGCGGACCCCAGGCTCTCATGAGCATAACCGGCACATTAACGTCGATGATGATGATGAATCATGTATTCATTTGTGGTACACGAGTAATGCAGTTGCTATACCTACAATGTAATGCACCTTTTTGTGTATGAAGTTTTAATATATGTATAAATAATATAAGTAGACGGGTCCTCTGTGACCGTCCACCGGCATAAACATGTAAACAAACAAATTATTCAATATACAAGTACCGTCATAGGGTGTTCATTGACTCACGAGTTATTCATTCAGTCTCAGGGTCCCAAGCTCATTAAGTATAAATAATAAAGAAAAGTCAAATTCATATATACTTGTAGTTATTGCCAAATAAAATCTATGTCTATGTCTAAATTAAAATACTTTTATTGTGAACATTTATTGACACAAACAACAACACCACAATTGAAAGAGATACAAGAAAACAAAAAGACAATTACTACAACATAAAATACACGGGAAGAATACACAGTACCGGTGTATATACTTACTTGATTCTTGCTAATTTGTTGTATAGTATATTTGATAATGTGTTGTGGCGGTGCCCACGTCCATATTTCACGTTCAATACAGCCATAACCCATGCCTTTCAAACAGCCATTATAAATAGGGGAGGGTCACACTCGCGAGCCATCATAGAAGACCCCTGTAATGTCCGCAACAATTAAACCAAGGTGGTCCGAGCACCCCTTCCTCCTCTTTTCCATATAAAATAATAAAATAATATAAAAATTAAAATATTCATCCCGCGTGCCGTGTATCGCTATCGGTGCCCGGGCCAGATATTTTTTGTCCGCCATTTTGTGTAGCGCACAGCGGCCATCTTGTTTTACGTGACCGCAGGAGCAGTTTGCAAAGATTATTCCTGTGTTGCATGTACGTATTCAAAATAATTGTTTGCCGTATTTTTTTCGGGCACGAGTTGAATGTTAATCGGTGGACGCAGATAAAAAGCAGAATCTGATGTGACTCGTGACGTATTTTGTTTAAAATGGGCTTTTAGACGAATATTAATTAAGCTGTGGCCTAATCTTTATTGTGAGCGGTTTGTTGTTTAGCGTGGCCGTGGCGTCGTGTAGGCGTAGGCATTACAATGGTAGATAATATTTCGGTTGGATTTCGAATAGACTTCACGAAAAAACAGGAATTAACTAAGATAGCTTGTTTGCCACCTTAGTGGTATAAAAAATAGGGGACGCATAACACGAAATTCACACCGGCATAGTAGGTAACGCGGTTCGGCAAATGCTTTGACAGCTCGAAAAAATCTTATAAAAGAGTATTATTTAAATATTCCTTCTTGGCCGGGAACCAAACCCGGGACCTCTGCCTGGCAGACCGGCAGACCACTAAACCGCTCAGATCGAGACTTATGAATTTGATGATTTAGTTACCAGTTACTTGCTGATTACTTGTAGGCGGTTTAGGAAATCAAAAATACTTAAGCATCTCTCAAAATCATATCCTATTAAACTTAAAATGTATCAAAGAAAAAATTCAGTCATTCGTGTTTTCGTCTATAAATATTTCTCGGAAATCACTCAACCCATCATTACCATTCATTACACATTTTAGAAAAAAAGCATGACGTCTCGTGTATGTATGTATATATTAGAACAGATTAGCGAGAAATAGTGACTTTGTCATGTATTTACTTAATAAACTAACCGACAGAAAATGTTAGATAACCCCTTAACAAGTTTACTTAATCTCAAATATTTTCCTGAAACAAATCTAAGAACCATCTCGATTAAACTAGCTTTCAAACAGAGAAAACCGCATTCAAATCGGTCCATCTGTTCGGGAGCTATGACACCTCAGACAGATACACATAGATAGAGCTCGTCTAATCTAAAATGACGCGCCCCACTATCGCATTAACGCACACAAGCAAGTTTAAAATATGGACGCAATACTTATACAAATGCCGTTGCAATTGGTCATTCAGTTGCCGGTGAGATTCAAACGTCGGAGCACGCGTCGTTCATTGGCTCCCACACAGATGAAGTGTCGTTATCAATATTTGCACTCACACATCGAAATCAACTAACTAAGTAGTGGGGCGCGTCATTTTAGACTAGACGAGCTCTACAGATAGACAGATCAAACTTATAACACCCTTTCTTTTTTGTCGGGGTTAAAAAGAGTGCTCGTTCAAACATACCTAAACCGGGCTACGAGCGAAGAATTGCCATTGGACGATACATTTGTTCGTATAATCTGTCCAAACTGACTTGTCTTATTTGGTTAAGGAAATTATGTATTTAAATGGATAATGTGCAGCAGTATTCGTTGAAATTCATATTCTATGTGTTTCTTATATAATTCTCAACATCTATACACAATATACGTAGCGTGATTGATACGGCAAGTCGTGATTTTGGGTATTATTTGTTCATTAAATAAGACAAGTCAGTTTAAACAGATCATAAAAAGTTCTGTTCGCTGTAGCCCACAATCCTTTCATTACCTGTTCTAGTTGAAATGAACGATGAAATGAGTGGACTGTATTCTATTCAACACTGGTTTATTCTTTGCTAACACTGAAGATGGGTAGTACAAATCGAGAAGCGTTTACTTTAAAATATGGATATAACTCGTAATTAACTGATATTAGAACAGCTGATGTGTAATGTAGATAACGACCGTTACGACACTTGAAGGTCAATGCACGATGCAATTGAAACACCCCGCGGTCGCCCGCCGAAGACGTTTCGTTTCATCTTCACTTAACCAATTATCGATGAACCATGCTTTCTATATACAAATGTACCGACCAATGTTAATTCTTTATAACGCACTTAGCTCATTCAGCCTACGCGTAGTCTGTCTGTATACAAAGCGACGAATGTTGATGGAGCTTCTGTTTAGCTTTATGACGACGCACCTGTGTTTCTAAATATTTTTTGCCTTCAACCTAAACGCATAAATAGTAGATGTTACAGGCGACAGTTACCGCTTGCCATCAGTTGGGCTGTCTGCTCGTCCGCATACAATAAAAAAAAATTGAAATACAAATACGAAGATACCACCGTCACCTAGCTTCTCCACAAGCCTCCACACGTCCTGGTCGGCGATTGGCGCAACTTTTTCAATTTCCTTAAAAAAGAGGGGGGTTGCCCCCCTTCCTCCCCGGAAGCCTTTATGGTGTTGGCGGCCGTCAAACGGCTAGCGATTATAAGTATGACGTAAGAGGAAGCAGCCTCCGAGAACCTTATAGAGGTTGGGAGGACGGTGAGGGAGCGAGCAGTCGGCCTTAAGTGGAGGCAAATTTTGCTCCAATGTATAAGTGAAATATATTGTAACAATAATTATAGTATCAAAGACTGACTGTGTAACCGTGATCCAATCTGGTCAGATTCCCCTGTTAGCAGGGTCACGGTGGGTAGATGGCAGTCGCTCCCCTTTAGTTACCTGATCTGCCAAATCCTGGATCATGTTCAAGGCCGACCCCGGGCTCTCGAGCACAACCGGGATATTGACGCCAAGATGATTTTTTAAATAGTATCAAAGGAACTGGTATCGAGGCCTTTGTTCAAACAAACAATCCACGCTGTAGGAGAGTAGATAATAATTTAATTAATAGTATAAAAAACAGTGGCTGTCTTAAAAATATTGCCCATTATTAATTCAAAGGAGAAAAAAGTAAACTTCTGAAAACATCGGTTCATGGGTTCGGTTACTAACAAAGTTCCATTGCAATAAACTAAAACCATTAAATCGATAATACGTTATCGCAAATGTAACAATTTCAATCATTGAAATCTGATAATTGTTTTGAACTGAGTTACGATAATTAGCCCACTGGCCTCCGTGACCCTGTTAACATTGTCAACCAGGTGATATCTTACTGAAACGCCTTCACCTAGTAAATTTTATTTAAAAACCGTCCTTCAAAACCGAATGCATTTTCCACAACGCCACACCAAGCCCCAAGGATGGCGGCAAAAAACGGCGGGAACCTCGTTCCGCCTCCTTTTTGTTCTCATATTGATTAAAAAACTTTCATAATCATATTCCCGGCCTTTGCCGGATAGTTGCGTATCGGTCCGCGGATATCTTTGAGCATCCGCCGCCGTTTGATTGCATTATTCTTTCCTAATTTAAGTTCTGCGAAGTTCGATTGGGGTCGCGTGTTTATTGTGATTCTTCGGTTGGCTGGGGTATGTTGTTGTACTCGAGTGTTGGGCGGTGTATGGCGAGATTTGTTTGAAGAATTATTCATGGCTACGTTTGTCCCATGCGGGCCCACGACAGACAGGCGCAGCAGGAAAATCGTAACTAATGTCGTCGTTGCAGACGCTGTAGCCGAAGACGGCTAGGAGAGCTATTATTATTATTATATTTGGTATTTATCTCAAAAGATCACGGTTCAAAAAGAACCGGAAATAATATTTATTACGGGCCTAAGCCAAGGATCAAATACTGAATTAGTTATGTATTGTTTGTATTATATTATTACCAAATAAATAATATGAATTTGTTTGCGAAAATCGATGCTTACATTGAATGTAGGCGCTGCTTGTTTCATTGAAAGCTATATGGCTTCATCTCAAGCTTAGCAATGCTTAAAAAAACAATCACATCGTTGACAAAGGATCTTGTAAAGACCACAGGTACCAGTTGGATGCGTAAAGCATAAGACCGGCCTTTGTGGAGACCTCGAGGCCTATGTCCAGCAGTGGGCGTCTTTCGGCTGATAATATGATGTTGTGAGATTACGGACATTTCATTACTCTCGAGAAACAGGTTTTTGGAACAGGTATTTTTACGTGCTCGTACTCGCTACTCGGAAGACTCAGTACTCATTTTTCGTAGTCCTAGTACGTCTCACCTCTAGCCGCTAGAGGTGAGACGTACTACTCTAGTGGCTACCAGATAATACGAAACTAAACTATTAATAAAAATTATTTACAAATATCGGTCGATAAACAGTATTTTTTTTAAATATTAATAAAAAAAAATAAGAGTATTAATAAAAATTTCTGCCTAGCCGGGAACCATATCCGGGGCCTCTGCGTGGCAGACTACTAAACCACTCAGGTCGAGACTCATGATCAGAAGTTGGAGAATCAGCTAACAGTTGCTTGCTTTTTTTTATGTTATACGGCAGACAAACAGGCAAACGGGCCACCTGATGGAAAGTGGTCACCGCCGCCTATGGACATCAGCAACACCAGGAGAGTCACTAATGCGTTGCCCGCCTCTGAAGAGACCTCTGATATACCTCTTGAAATCAAAAAATCAAAATCAAAATCAAAATTTCTTTATTGATTAGGACATTAAATATCTCTTTCAATCGTCAAAAAGGAGGGGGGTAGGAAAGTAGGAAGGAAACACACAGTGACACGCTGACCGCCCTATGGCTGTAGATAAACGTATCCCTCGCCAACCACAACCGAACCGGGCTCGACAATGCCAGACAGAGCCGGAACGCTATATTATATTATATACTCGTAGGTATGTCTAGTATAATTAAGAAAAACCACCTAAAACTACAGCAAGAGTAAGCCAGTCCACCAAGGCAGCACCCGTTCACGAGTATAACGCAGGGCCCAGCCATCGTCCAATTCAACCATATTTGAAGGAAAAGAGCGACCCGGCCCCCACGCCACCGCCAGACAGACTTTTAAGTGAGCGTGCATCACACATGCTGCATGTGATAGGTAGTTGCTCCCACCCTACTCTATCCTATCCCTACCCTATCGCTACCTTACCCCTACCCTATCCTACCATTGCCTTAACCCTACCCTACCACTACCTTACCCCTACCCTACCACTATCTTACCCCGAATCTGAACGAGCAAATGTCATAGTCCAAAGGAAACAACTGCTTGCTTCACCAGATATACTTTACTATGAGCCTTGGAATGCCTTTTTAGGTATAATCGACACCTGAAAAGGCTCCAAGACCGAGTTTAGTTTATATTGTAACATTATACGTATTTTATGACGGGAAACATCTGTAGCGCGATGTAAAGTACCAGTAGCGCCCTCTCTCGTCTGCGTTAAGTAACTTCGTGTCTCCATGCTATACTTTCTCGTAAAATGCACGGCGTACCAAAAAACTATTAGTTTATTGCCATGGGTGATTGGTTTACTTATTTATGTTTATATTACTCGAAACTCGAAAGTTTTTCCTTGTCAGTATACGAACTGGCAAGTGGCCTTGTGATGGAAGGAAAGATAATGACACTATTATTACTATACTAGCATTCGCCCGTGACTTCGTCCGCGTGGAAAAAGTAGCGTATGTTATTCCGGGCCCTAATCTAGCTAGCTACTGAAATGTATTGAAACGAAACGGAAAAATGGCTGATACGACACTGATTTTTAGTAATATATAAAAACTACCGCAGTACCGGCAAATATATCACACCTACCAAATCCATGTTTTTTTTTATATTACTAAGGTGGCAAACAAGCTTGCGGCCTGCCTGATGGTAAGCAGTCACCGCAGCCTATGGACGTTTGGAATACCAAGGGCAGCACCCACGCGTTGCCGACCCCGTAAAAACCATTTAACCCCTTTCTTGAAGAACTCCATGTTGTACTCTCCAGGGAAAACCTCTCCAGGTAGTTCATTCCACAAACTTAGTTTGCGTGGGAAAAAGTTCCTTTGGAACCGCACAGTTCTCGACCAATTTGGCTCCAAGGTCCTTGGATTTGAAGACCTAACAAACATACACATACAAACTTTCGCATTCACAATATTAGTAGGATTAGTCCAAATAATCTTTCTAGCTGCTAGAAATAGGTGTATAGGTGGGCTACACAAAGCCCCCATACGTTGGTCGGTTAATAACTATGGTATCTGTCATGTCTTCTGTGCTAGGTTGTGATATTAAGATAAAATCCAAGTTTTTACTACAAATCACAGTGTATTTCATTTAACTTATAACTGTAGCGACACCTTGTAAATCGTACCCTGAAAAGGCGCTGTGATTGGCTGTTGCCCTTCATAGCATTACGCTGAGGCTGGTCCAGTTTGGTCCGAGACTTCACTACACCGTACATTGCTTTTTTGTAAATTAAATTTTTAATTATTTTGGACGTGTATTGGGACCAAATAAAATTTGTCTATGTGGAGCGTCGGTGGCCGAGCGGTTAGGGTATTTGACTCGTAAGCGAGAGGAACCGGGTTCAAATCCCGCTGCGGCCATGTACCAATGACTCTTTTCTGAGTTATGAACATTAGTTGAATACTACCCGAAGCTCTTACGGTGAGGGAAAACATCGTGAACATTCAGGCGACTGAATGTGTAACCATGATTCAATCTGGTCAGGTTCCCCAGGTAGCAGGGTCATGGCGGTCAGATGGCAGTCGCTCCACTGTAATTGTCTGATCTGCCAAATCCTGGATCATGGTCTCGGTGGGCCCCGGGCCCTCGTGCGCGAGAGCACAGCCGGAACATGAACGCCAAGATGGTTATTTTTTTTTAAGGTTTGTCAATGTCTATGTATGGGACTAACCATCTTTTGATCACCACACTAACCCCACCCGTGTCTTCCAGCAACTGCACCTGCTATCGCCGCCGGCGTTCCCCGTGGAGCGAGTTGCGGGCAGCCCGTGCGGCGGGCGGGTCTGCGTGTGGGGCGCCCGCGGGGCGGCCGTGGCCGAGCTGCCCGCTCGCTGGGGCCGCGGCGGCCTCTTCGACTCCGGCAGCCCCACCGTGCTGTGCAAGTGAGTCTGCTTTTACTACCGCTAGTAAGTGTTCGTGCTACGGTTATGAACTGAGTTGTGCTGCGGCTTAATACTGAATCCCTACAGTTATGAACTGAGTCGTGTTACGGTTTCAAACTGAGTCACAACGTCGCGGCATGAGCCATGCTATGGTCACAACCTGAGTCACGCTACGGTTATTATCTGAGTCATACTATGGTTATGAACGAAGTCCTACTATGGTCATGAATTCAGTCATGCTACTGTTTCGAACTGAGTATCTACGGTCATGATCTGAGTCGTGCTACGCTTATGTCGAGCGACGTGCGAGCTAGATCGATTTCCATCGGTGGATATCCCGCCCCGGCGTTCCCCGTGGAGCAGGTCGCGGGCAGCCCGTGCGGCGGACGGGTCTGCGTGTGGGGCGCCCGTGGCCGAGCTGCCCGCGCGCTGGGGCCGCGACTCTTCGACTCCGGCAGCCCCACCGTGCTGTGCAAGTGAGTTTAGTTTTGGTGCCACTGAGTCGTGCTACGGTTACAAACTGAGTCCCTACGGTCATGAACTGAGTCGCACTACGGTTTTGAACTGAGTCAACACGACCATGAACTGAGTCATGCTACGCTTATGATTTGAGTTGTACTCCATTCATAAGTGTAGCGTCTTAGGAATGCTATAAATTGAGCCAGATACTTACGAACTGCCTTGTAAAGGTCTTATGAAGCCGATGGATATAAGAGGCGTAAACCTGTAACATATTGAAGCAAGGTAGGTCGATGTCCAGCGGTACATCTTGCGCGGTCCATGATCCACTGAATCATGCTACACTTACGAATTCGTTCTACGTTCTGAGCCACGTTACTGTCATCACCTAAGTCGTGCTATTCGATCATGCTACGCATGCCACTATTTGACTCTGGAACACACTGCTTTATTGGGTAATTATAGTGACTCAAAGATTTTAAGCTAAACTTCAAATAATTTCATCGAGAGTGTCCAATGAATCATATCTCCAACTCACTTGGAAACTCCTGTATCGTAGCTATTTTGGTGTATATTAATTAAAAGTATTTATTTTTGACCTAATGGACAAGAAATATAGATGCAATTTAAATGTAAGACAGCGAAATTATAAACCTTTCCACAATTTCCTCATTGCTAGACAAGGAAGCGAGACCGCCACGTAAAATAAGACAAGCACACAGTTCCAAAGAAATCTCTTCCCGACCGCCACCCGAACAGTTCCAACACTAGCCGCATGCAATATTTATCAGCGAAAGTAGTGTTCGCGACGGCAATTTTCAATTTACCCTGCTTGCGACTATAAAACGGGGGCTCAGCGGCGCTAGACGCTGGAAAACTTAAACACCCTGTCTAATAACCGTTGATAAGTTCCCGAGAAAGGCGGGCACGTAAGCATCCTGTATTTTCTACTATCGCGGTAAATTTTGTTACCTATTAAGCCCCTCGAAGCGGCTATAATGTTCGCCTGAGGTAACGGTTCGGGCAAAGAGTTTCGGGCGCCGTAGATGGGACTCTGTGGAGGGGACTCTATCTCTACGTACTAGCTCAACTCTAGCTCTACGCAGGTCATGAAGTACTTTTGCCCGCTAGACTAAGTTGTCATCTGAATGTATTAAAATTTTAACTAGCGTTCTCAACATTGCACCAACACCAACCTTAACTTGCAAAGTCACTTTTAACTTTATGACTCAAGTTTTGTGACTGTCCATTGTAAGCAATATTCAGGGCTGCACCTTAGTGACACTTTGAAATTTGATAAACCACTGGACTTTACGCACACACATACATAGGGCACTAGGGTCTTACGAAAACGTCGTAGACTTTACTACGAAGATGTAGCTGCTCTACGCATATTCCGTAGACGGCACTCTACGAGGATGCTACGTAACCGGGAACCTGTTAAGACTCTCGGAGGTCTAGGAGGTCTGGGTGTGATTACTGTTGGGCAATGGCCTCGCCACTCTGCCAGTATTGTATAGCCAGGATCTACAGCGGGGCCCTAAAAGCTACATGTGTGATTTCATTAGCGACTTTTTTCTATTGCGACTACTCCGAAATCCTGAGTTTTGACACCCGGTCACGCCCGAGGATAGGTTAGCGTCTTGGAACCCGCAACATAAATGAATGGTCAATTATGTGAATAGGATACGACTTTGCACCGGGGTAATTCTGTATTAACTGACGTTCATTTTTTTTTATTGCCTTGGAAGACACTCGGACGTACGGTCCACCTGATGGAAAGTAGCCACCGTCATCTGGGACATGTGCAACCCAAGGGAGCTGATGCCTTTTGTGGAACCTCATGTTGTAGTGCAGAGGAAAGACTTCGGGATCTCTCCCGATATTCCTCATTTCACATCTTACACGTGCGTCGTAAAAGGCTCGTGATGCTCATACGTTAAATTACGCTGTCTCCCCGAATACTGAGACATGGACCACGTGGCCTGTAGGCAGAAACCTCAGCTAAACACTCTACTTACTACATACTCTCCGGCCGCTCACGAGTCACCACTCTTTTGTACATGTTATTAGGCGGCTATATCGCACCATTTGCATATTTCGGCAGTAAAATTAATTCGAAGATTTGCCCGCATCCAGACGAGGGGGGTGCGTCTTTAAGGCGCGGGGGAGAGGGGGTAATTCCATCGGATTTGTGCATTTGGCGGTCCACCGCCGATATGAATTGTGGAATGCTGGCTGGTTTTAGGAGTAGGCAGCGTTTTTTTGTTGCTCTTGGAGGCACACGGGATCGGGATCGAGTGGACTTTTCGTTCTTATGTCGTGTATGTTACAGCTGGGAAGCTAGCCGCTTTGGTCCAAGCTTTATAATGCGTATGGCCGAGGAATGTACACGTTGCCTGCGATCATTATAATCTAGACGCTTTCAGGGCATGAGTGAATAGGCTGTTCCTAGACAAACGTGCTCCATCTTCGGCCGAATCGTCACTTACCACCAGGTGAGATGGCGGTCAAATGCCTGGCTAGCTCTTATACACAATAAAAACAAAATATATAAACATTCATCATCATCGTCCTAGCCTAGCCCGGCCTCTGCTAGGCTCCGGTTTCGTACTCATTCTTCTCGACGTTGCCCGGTTTTCGCCATCCTTGTAAGTCGTTGGCTCTCGCATCCGTCTCAGCTATGTGAATCCATCGCTTCTTGAGTCACTCTCCGTGAGTGCCGCTTCCATAATACAGCCAGGTTCTGACACCTGTTTCTCATATATATGTCATATAAACATTACAAAACTAAAAACAATACACAGTACAGTTCCATTTACATCACCTGCGACACCTTACTAACTGAGCAAGTATTTCTAGGCGACCATTCTAGGTAAGGCGACACTTAACGGTGGTTCATTGTTATTAACGACACATTAGTTTAAGCGTACACTTACGTTTACGGCCGGGAAGAGCGAAGCTAAATCATCTCAGAGTCTTAACACCCGCATTCACGAACAATACTTGTCTCAGTAAACTTGCTCTAAGAAAGAAAGAAAAGACATTGATTACACATAGCACACCACGACACAATAACAGTTACATAATTGACAAAGCCGTGTGGTGTCCGGCAGAGTAGAATAGCACCAACCCCTTACACTCGTGGGTGTCGTACAAGGCGACTAATGTTGTGTGACAAAAGATCTAGAGTCTCCGTAAACTGTAAAATGGGCAGCAGCGTTTTCCATTGTTATGTTTACAACACTGCGATCTCCAACCCTGACGACCTGAGTGGTTCAATGGTCAACATACCGTCTGCCACGCAAGAGGTCCCGGGTTCGATTCCCGGCCGGGCAGAAATTGAAATGATGAATTTTAATTTCTGTTACGGGTCTGGGTGTTCTATGTATAATAAGTATGTATTTAAAAGTATATAAGTAGTTTATCAGTTATCTAGCACCCATAACACAAGCTTTGCTTACTTTGGGGCTAGATGGCGCTGTGTGAAATTGTCCACGATTATTAATAAAAAAACGTGGAAATTATGGCAAGAACCTCCCCTCTTGTGGGAGCGGCCCAAAGTCCTGCAGTGGACTGTTATGGGCTGTGATGATGAATTGACATTACATTACAAATAAGAACATTTACCACAATGCCCATGCCATTGTCGGTGCCGCGGCGGCTAACGTAAATGGTTGCCACTCAACATTTGCTGTCGTGATCGCACTGTGTTCAATGGGCTTTATGATGTGTCAAATTTGTTCATATTGATGGACGCATAGTGCCGATGGCCACTTAAATAATGCCAGTTGGAACCCTGTGCGTTCGCGCGTTCTGTGAGACCTCATGGTAACGTTTCTGAATATGGGTGTCAGTGTATTTACCACTCGTCTAGTGCGATAAATTCGAAGGTGAACTTTGAGGTCTTACGATGTTTTGCGAAGATAAATTTTTTTCTCTTTTGATAGATGTCTATCCTTCATAAGTGGTAAGCTTACATACGAATTTAGACAACATCTTCTACTTATTTGAAAGCTCAAGCTATTGAGTTTGAGCTTTCAAACGATCTACGATCCACTGACGACCTGTTGATGTCGATATGACCAAATAAAGTAATCAATATTGTGAAAATATTTGTATTTATGAGATGCCAATCAATCACATAGAGGTGCTCAACAACAATCTTTTTATATGTATTTGCAGAGTTCATGTGATATTATGTGCGTAAAATCCGAAAATTTCATACTTAAACCTCTTACCTAATGAACGCGCCGACTCAGTCCAAATCCAGTCATAACAAATATTTATCACAGAGCGCAACGTAAAGCACTTGAGCCGGTATTAATCCCAACAACTAATATTAGCTATAAACAGCCCCTTCTTGGTAATTATGCTAAGATGTTTCGGGTGCAGTTTGCTGCTAGCGCTCCGGTGTGCGTGCATTCGGGCGACTGAATGTATAACCGTGATCCAATCTGGTCAGGTTCCCCTGTTAACAGGGTTAAGGAGGTCAGATGGCAGCCGCTCCGATGTAATTGCCTGATCTGCCAAATACTGGATCATGGTCAAGGCGGACCCTGGGCCCTCGCAAGCGAGAGCACAACTGTAGTCTAATTACGTAACTCCGTTGCCAATAATTCTCTGATTTCAGTCATTTAAATTGTTACTTTTGCAATTCCATACCATCAATTTTAATGGGTCAGTTGCTAACAAAGTTCCATTGCAATAAACTGAAACTTTGATTCATAATTGGAAATCTTATTCCATTTTCAGCGTTAAGGTTACTTTGTATCATCATCATCGTCCGATCGGTCAATACTGGAGATTCGCCAGAGTCCGCTTTCCTACTTTTTTCCTCCACTTCGGCCGGTCTTCAGCATCCTCACGTCTTAGGCCGTATCCCATCTTTTTTCGTCGAAGTTTAAAAATCATGACACCGCTTTCGAAATAAAAAATGTCCAACTAAGTCCGTTAACGAAGTCCGTACAAGCACCAGATCCGCCGCCGCCGTATTTTCTTCGATAACCCGTTATCGCGGGCGTTCGGTGCATTTCCTTGCTCTTCGCTGGCTTTGCTGTTAACTGGAGGTAGGTAATAATAATAATGTACTGTCACGGGATGCCAAATAGATCCCGAGACTTAGCGTAAGACCTTGGTCAATTTCCCAAGGCACAGGTTATTCATAATTTGGGAAGCACAGCAACAAAAAATTTTAATGTTCTTAACTGTCATTACTTTTAAATTTTATAATTTAAAAGTAAGTAAGTAAGTAAAAACTCTTTATTGCACACACAAAAATTATACATAACAAGAAATAAGAAGAACAATTTATACGCGCGCTTATCGCTTTAAGCGATCTCGTTCAAACAACCTTTGGGAAGAGGTAAGTTATCACAGTATCTCATAGTAGTGCAAGAGCAAATAAGGGGAAAAAACTAAAAGATGTGCTTACACATGTCATCATAAATAAATATATAAAGAGAATACTATAAATATATTATTATTAAACTATGGATAAACATAATTCTATACAATAAACATAATTTTATATACACAATAAAATAACTATAATTATTGCAAACAAACAGTTTTTGAGAGGAAATATTCGTGAACCTTCTTTTTGAAGATGGGTAACGATGTGCTGTGACGTATTTGTCGTGGCACAGCATCCCACAAGTAGGTAGATTGGATTGTAAAAGATTCCTTATAATACAGACCGCGTAAAAGGGGCTCTGAAGAGATTGTCAGATTTGGACCGGAGACCACGGTCGTGTTCACACCAAGAAACTGAAACCGCTCGGACAAATATCCCGGTGTGAGTGGATTGTGGAGGACATTATAAACAAATGTGAGTGCATGTGCATCCCTTCGTAACCTGACCGGAAGCCACCCTAGCTGAGTACGGAAATCTGAGACGTGGTCGAACTTGCGCAGCCCGAATATGAACCTGATGCAGAGATTTTGTAGTCGCTGAAGCTTATTGAGCAGGTCCTCATCGAGATCTAAGTAGCAGGTATCCGCATAATCCAAAATGGGGAGCAGCAATGCTTGCGCAAGCTCGACTTTAGTCTTAAACGGCAACAGGTTCTTCCACCGTTTCAGCGCTCCAGCCGCAGCAAACTTCTTCCGACTCACCTCCGACACTTGCTGCGACCCAGGACAGCGTACTGTCGAAGTAAACCCCCAGATTCCTAACTACTGTATTAAAAACTAGTGGCGTATTTTCGAACATGACTGGTGGGAGGTCGTCCAAGCTAAACCGAGCCAGCTGCGTCGTTCCACCAATAATAATTACTTGAGATTTATTTGGATTTACCGTAAGGCCATGCCTACGACTCCAATCAAGTATCGCCGCCAGGTCGCAGTTAATCTTAGCAATGCCTGCAGCAATATCATCAACCGGTAGAGCTCGTCTAATTTAAAATGACGCGCCCCACTATCGCACTAACGCACACAAGCAAGTTTAAAATATGGACGCAATACATATACAAATGCCGTTGTAATTGGTCATTCAGTTGCCGGTAAGATTCAAACGTCGGAGCACACGCCGTTCATTGGCTCCCACACAGATGAAGTGTCGTTATTAATATTTGCACTCACACATCGAAATCAATTAACTAAGTAGTGGGGCGCGTCATCTTAGACTAGACGAGCTCTACCTGTGTATAGACTTGTAGATCATCCGCGTATAGGTGGTACTGGCACTTAAGGACAGGGGTAAGGAAATTTATAAATATGGAAAATAGGAGAGGCGACAGGAAAGTAACGACAGTTAAATAATGCCTTTTAAATTGCTTTGCCTCATATCCTGTGTCGGTATATTATCGGTCGGTATTAAAGTTTCGATCACTCTACAGTTATCATAGTTACGCGTAGGTCCCCGTGCGAGAAATCAATCCTGGTCACGGTACCGAATGAGAAGGCGTCTTGTGGATGTGTATTTAAGAATGTATTTTATGCAGAAAGATAAATAGAATAGCTGAATCGACTAAATGCAATGTGTTTATAAAAGTACTTCCTAAGTACCTACTTGCTGCTTTGATATGTTACTCTGTTACTAAAAAAGAAGGCGCATCGGGTGACTCTGACGTCTATTAATACTTTATTCTGAAATCAATCTTGTCAGGACCTTTGTCAACCCTTGGTCACAGAAGTCAGATGGCAGTCGCTCCAACTGTAATTACGTGACCTGGCAAATCATGGATCATGGGCCAGGCGGACCACACGCTCTCGCATGGGACAGCACAATCAGGACATTAATGCCAAGATGATGAGTATTATAAATCCAGTTTATAATAATAACAATAATAATCAAGCGAATAGACTGATGCGCATAGCTCAACTTATCTTCCGAGTGGTTATTCCCGGCTTCTGCCAGGGTCTGCTTTCCGACTGTTTTTTCTCCACTTCGCTCGGTATGGGGCATCTGCTCGTCGTAAACTATTGACTCTCGAATCCGACTCGGCGATTTCAATCTTCCGCGTGACCTCATTTCTGATACCGGCAAGTTCATGCACCTATTTCTCAATATCCGTGACGCTTACGTAACACATGACCAAATCATATCCCCACTGAAATGCATAGCTATAGATTCATATTTATAGAAACTTTAGCTCTATACTCGTTTATCTTTTTTGTAGAAATCAAGCCCTTTTCACGGATAAAGTTCTTACAAAACACGATACGGTTCGATACAAACGGGTGTGCGGTTATCCAGTGGCCCGGCAGGCGTCGGGGCTCGTCCCGCCGCGGATTACCCGCCAAATTGGTTTAAGTTCGCACGACGGTCCCCGTGCGAGGAATCAATCCTGGTCACGGCACCGGATTGTGAAGGTGTCTTGTGGCGTTGTATCTAAGAATGTATATTATACAGAAAGACCCTGACAGATGACGGGGTTGACCGCTCGGATGATGATGTATTGATGAATGTTTTAACGCAAGTTTAAAAAATGTGCTGTTGTGAACAAAATGTTGACTGAAATAAACATAATCAAGTGTAGCCGTAGCGGATACTATAAAGACGATACGACACGTAGATAGATATTCAATTATGTAAAAATTTTATGAGTAAATGAATAAGTGGATTGTGGGCCTCAACTTACAGGTTGCATAAAAAGTTAAAGTCCTATTATAATGCGAATATTCTGCACTCTTTAACTTGGAAAAGCAACTAAAACGCGTTTAAAAAATAATGTAGTTAAATAAACTAAATGTAATAAATGTAATTGTGTGAAGTGTAATTTTGGAAAAAGGCAAGAAAATAAATAAACATTTATTACACATGTACAAAATACATCCACCAATTACCATCACTCTGTAACCAATCAGATCCGCCGCAACCGCGTCAAGGAGAACGGTACAATCACTAATTGCGAGCATGGGACCCTTTGCCTTCCCGCGTTCAATTCCAATAGATTCTAATAAGATTAGCGTTGTCGCACGGGTGTTAGATAAAATAGTTTGTGGCCCATAATTGGGGGTCGGGTCGCATCTACCACAGCGACAACACACTTCACCGAAAATCGACCTAATCCTCCACAAACAAGGTCTACTTTCCTCGACCGCACTATTTCATGGTCATCACTCGCATGACTAGGCAATATTGACTTCGAAGGTGATGCTCCCAAATCGATTGCCCCAAAAACGTACTCTGTACAACGGTCTTAAAGCCGGTTCTCGTTTGGACATTGTCGAGGATAGTTTCCTCCGATCGGAGCACCGTTTACAAATTGGTTCGGTCGTGGGTGAATCGGGGTTACCCAGTAATTGAGTCTTACGGGATCATTCGGTTCGGCCCGTTCGGCGGTGGTCAAAGGATTATGTGATATATCACTATCTATTGATCCTGACCGCGGTTTGGCCGGATTATTCCGGTTTGACGTGCCGTCTTTTGGGGTCTTGCCGAACGCTGTTTGAGTAATCAGATCGAGTGGCTCGGATTTGTTTGCGGTTTTATTGGTGTTTTCTTTGATTTGATAGCCTTTGTTGTTCTGGTTCTTCGATTGTGTTTGATTTGGAGGCTTTGGTTTGAGACCGTTATGGGAATTACGTTAAGTAAATCCTCCACTTACGCACCTTGATGGGTACGACCGGCTTGTCTACTTCTCCCGCTAAACGGCATTGTTGTGTTCCTGATTGAAGGTAGGCAATATTATTACAGGTATTAATGGGACAGAGGCATGCCTCATGCCTGTAACTGTGCTGCATTTTATTTATTATAGTTTAATGTGTTTATTTGCACCTTAGTAGTATAAAAAAAGAAATTAAAAAATGTGTCATGTACATATCTTGATCCTCATGTCCTGCATGAATCGTGTCGTAGATGTTATGGGCGACAGTTACCCGCTTGTAAGTAGCATAATTGCAATCACACTATAGCGTGCTATAGCGAGATCAACTGTTCCTATAAATATACATACATTCTTATTCAATCCAAACAGGCGATCTCATTCAATCCAATCCTTTTCCCTTCAAACGATTGTCGACACATTAACTAGTACTCTATCCCTATGCAGTTTGTTTGTAAAGGCCTTTGAATCAATCCCTCAGGACATCAAACAAAGTTGCCGCGAACACGTTGCACTGTTCCTAGCCGTTTTCGACACTTGTTCTCCCGTTGTTTGGAAAGGATAGCCTCTGTTTGGACTCTGTCTGAGACAATAATGGCGCTTAATCATGTCTTAGTGAGTATGTTAGGTGCTAATGTAGATATGGGTTGGTTACAGGGAGTTAGGGGCTGTTGTGATTGTATTGGGGTCAGAGATGAAATCCGGCAGTTGACGGGGAAAGGCATGTCGTTATAGAAATTCAAGTTATAAAATATGCTCTTCCGTTCACCCAGAGCTTAGATCTTTTAAATTACGCAATTATTTTAATGCGTGTTTCAACAATAGATAGAGTTATTCAAGACTAAGGTTTGTAAGCAAGAAAAAAAAGGTAGATGTTGAAGAGGGCTAAAGTATCTGTACACAAATAATACACTATACATGTGTATTTGTAACGTATTTTAATTAATTTTATTGTCGAAACGCTTTTAGGGACACGTCATATCAAGAGCCTAAAACGACTGGACTTGAGCCTCCTCCACATTACTTTAGTTAGAGGGTAGTTTTAGGGTAGTGGTAGAGATATTCATATTACTATAACATATTTATATATGACATCACGTGAATAAAGTCGCGCCGGGCCAGCTAGTATTACTATAACTCTGTCAAACCGCAATGTCGTCAATACATAATTAGACCACCACTTCTATAACGAATCCCCTTGTGACCCAAGCTAATATTTTCCGCTAGAGTTATGGCTTAATCTCATAGGCTTGTAAACTCAAAGAGGCCAATTAGCAAATATTCCTGTCTGCATAGACTCCATATTGAGTCAGTATAGAGTTTGTTCAGGATGCGTCGAGCACTGGACATCGGTCAGTGTAAACAAAACTATGAGAGTAGCGTTGATACGTCTGCGCCCGTGGTGTTTGACTTACTTTGATAGGGATATTTGGCTGTAGGCTTTGTTTTGCTGTACGTAATTCAGCTTATTGGAAGTGTTTAAGCTTGATAACATAGTAATAATAATATAACGCTACGTACGGGGTGTCAATTGGCTCCGTAGACTGTTCACCGGACTCTGCGTGCTTTGCTTAAGTTTGCTAATCAGTTTTGCAAGCACGCTGCCCCTTCTCTGGCTGATGATGATTGGTACATACATTTATCCCCGCAACTCACACTTATAATAAATAAATAAATAAATATTCGTGGACAAATTCACACAGCGCCATCTAGCCCCAAACTAAGCAAAGCTTGTACTATGGGTGCTAGATAACTGATATACTACTTAAATACTTTTTTTTTGTTTTTAATACATACTTATTATACATAGAACACCCAGACCCGTAACAGAAATTAAAATTCATTATTTCAATTTCTGCCCGGCCGAGAATCGAACCCGGGACCTCTTGCGTGGCATACTGGCATGTTGACCACTGAACCACTCAGGTCGTCGTTATAGACAGATACTATCAGGTGCCACAAGCTAGAATTCTGTCACACTTCTTTTGCCTCTTCTACATTTACACATCTTCTCATTCAATCACGCTGGTTGAGAGTACTTCTGACTTTCCTTTTTGTAGAGAAGGTATTTCATATTTCTGACACTTTAGAATGTCAACATACTAGCGAACTCGATCGCGTAACCAAAACCGCGCATCCTATCCGAACAGAGTCAACCCTTGCAGAATATTAAGCAACAAAACGACACACGTCACAGGACAATGGCGGGTGTTCCGGCCAAAATACCTGCGAGCGCACGTCCGCCGCAGGATCTCCCGCAGATATTTCTCACGCCCGAATTTAAGAACCTTAATCGCTCCCCATTGAGAGTGAGCCGCAACGATTTTGCGGGTAGATCACACAAAAGAGCCCTTTTTATCCCTTTACCGGCGGGAGCCGCCCCCCGGCCGGACTGTATTACCGGTATCGATGTCAAATTGGGGATGCCGATGCTTTGTTAGGGGGTTTTCTTTGCTTTTCTTGTAAGAGGGGCTGCGGTACTTGCCTTTCTGAAGGAACTACAGGGATTTTCTAATTTTTTGTCAATTTTTAAATTGTTTGCAGTCGGGGAGCGTATTTTTAATCCGACCTTTCATCTCACAAAAGGTAACAGATGTTAGACAGAAATGGAATCCTAAAACAGCGGGGAAGCTATTAAGAGCGCCCGAATACCAGACGCAAAAGAACAGTGAACCAATAAAGAATGCCACCAAGTCGCGCCGTGTAATTAACAGTGGCCACAATCCGGCAGTTTAATTCCAAACAACGGTGCGCAATACAAGCGAACACCGAACCATCCCACCGTGAGGGAATGTGATGAAAAAGGCACCGCGGACCGGACGCCGCGTACCCCGTCCGCACACACTTGAAGAAACGAAATTACCGGCCCGGCCGCGGCCGCTCAACGTAATACCATTCCACACGAGTCTTGGGGGCGAAATTAAATTTTGCATGAAATGAAACAAAATACAAAGAAGGTGGGCGCCAAACGGACAAAGGCAGAGTGGCGTCCAACAAGGGACTGGCGCCCAGCAAGGGACCCCGCGGTTAGTTAGCCCCCCGCCCGACTTATAGCGCCGCGCCGCCGTGTGTAATTTGTTTCTAATCATATTACGTTTTGTTTTATACGGTTCCCGCGCGTTTCTTTGTGCCGCCACCTGTGCGGTGGCGCGGCATGATTTCGTTTTCATTGTTCGCTTCTTTGGCTCTGTGTTGCGACATTGTGTCTCGACTGGTAGTAATTTGGGAGTGGTTTCTTTTGACGATTCTTAGTTCGTAATCCCGAAAGACCTGCCCACAGTGAGTCTACCTTACAATTACATAGGTACAAGGATTTTTTGCTGTCCAATATGCTAAATTCAGAAATAATCCACTAAAACATACAAGAAATACAAAGGACATTATTTAAGCCCTGACTAGATTAATATTCATCTGATATTCCTTTTGATGAGATAAGTAGTCGTATATGATTTCAATAACTGATATGTTTGCATTATTTTGACACATTATCAACCAATTCGCTGGATACAGGGGTCCCCCAAGGCGCGGCACTTGGACCAACACACAGCCAGCCCACGCATTCTTTTGCTTTGTACTTTGTAAATTACCTTCAAACATCCAACGTTAATACGTACCGAGGCATCCGCTGATGTATGCCCCGCCTCTGACGAGTGCAGCCTTAATCCGAGCGCGGACCCATTAGCATATCGTAATAAGCAGATTTTGCAAACGAAAAGCCAAGAACGCCCGCCCGAAGCCCGTACCCGTATTAATAATATCATGTATCCGGCCATGGGAGCTCACTGGAAGAATTTTTAATGCCACGCTTTAATTATTTTGCCGGCGCCCGCTCCTATGCTAAGTTCCATTCGCATTAGAGCATTCGTTTTTGCCGGGCGCGCCTACGTGCTAAATTATTCACTCGCGCGCACGCCGAAAACTGAAAATTTGTTTAAAGTCCGAGATCAAGAGTGTTACTCGCGAAGGTGGGTATTTATGACCCATACGCGGACCCCCGCGTACATTATGGAGAGTATAATTAACGGGGCGGTCCGGCGTTGATTAATAATGGACGCGCGGGTGATTCGAACGTGTAGTTTTGGCGTTCCTAAATGCCATTCGACGTGAGGTATTCCACTCGTAATTTTGCGAGTTCTTTCGTGGCCGGTCATCTCGTAGGTAGGGTTTGTTGGGTTTTTGTTAACAATATAACAAAATTTGATTAATTTTTTCTCGTATAAAACGTTTCTACGTTACTATATTCAGTTGACTGCATGCGTAACCATGATCCAGCAGTCCAGGAGGGCAAATTATAATTAGCTCCACTGTAGTTACCTGATCTGTCAAATCCTGGATCATGGTCATGGATCTCGGGCCCGTAGGAACACAACCGTAATATTGACGCCAAGATTTCTTTTCAATTTATTGTGACCAAATTTTTTTTTAAATACATAAAAGCTTGGTTATTACCTATGTACCTTTATTTAAACCTTGTGATTTGTCTGTGTCTAGTATTCTTTTGTTACATTGCGATGTCGCTTCGCAATTTTGTGTACCCTCCAATAACCTTTCACCTTACCCACATTGCGTCATCCAAAACACGGAGACGTGTTGAAAAATTCACAACTACCCCCATCATTCGCCCGGGTCTTAATCAATTTCACACACGGCGGCATTACCATACTTTTGCGATGCTCTCAAAGAGGGCAAGCGGACTGCGCTGGCTCTCATTAACTTTGGACCGTGCAAGGAGCTGTGTGAACAGATGGATGATATGGTACACAGAGTGGGAGTGTAGAGGCGACAGTGTCGTTCAGTGTTGTTGATAGATGTGCTCGTATACAGACATTATGTCTGACAACCTGCGAAACCAGCAACAAAGTCCACAAATATTTTGGAATCTACTCATCATCATCATCTTGGCGTCTTCTGAAAGGGTCCGCTTTCCTACTCATTCTTCTCCACTTCGACCGCTCCGTACGGTCCGGTACGACTGTCCCATCTGACTCAGCGATCAATCCTTCGCTTCTTGTGCCGCCCACGGGACCTATTTCCGGCATGTTTAGGCACCTAGTTCCCGTCACGGAATCACCACGCCACATATTATTTCGTAAACTACTGGACTAGTGAAATAAAGCTAAGAACCGACTTTCTTACTCGATCTTTTAAATAAAAATAAATAAATAAATAATCGTGGACAAATTCACACAACGCCATCTAGCCCCAAAGTAAGCAAAGCTTGTGTTATGGGTGCCAGATAACTGATAAACTACTTATATACTTTTAAATACATACTTATTATACATAGAACACCCAGACCCGTAACAGAAAGTAAAATTCATCATTTCAATTTCTGCCCGGCCGGGAATCGAACCCGGGACCTCTTGCGTGGCAGACCGGCATGTTGACCACTGAACCACTCAGGTCGTAAAAAAGCATCATCCAAATCGTTCAGAACTAACTGCGTTCTGAGCAACCCGTGCCTCAATCAAAGGTTACCTTCACCTCTGCGTTGGTCGCATCTATTTTTGTTCACCACCCTTAGCAGGGGTGCGGGGGCGGCGTCCGCGTTAATTATACGATTTTCTTTGAAATAAGTTAATAAATATTGGATAAGGCCGCCCTCGGTCGGCTCTAATGAACCCTTCGCACCTTGCCAGTTGTCGATGGCGCGAGTGGTGATGTGTGTTGTGTGTCTATTGCGATGCTTTTTTTTGAGATATTGGTCTTTGGGAAGAAAAATATTGGTGTGGACGTGAAAAATCACTTTTGTATGGGACAAAATTGCTCATTCTTTGAAAACATAATAGAAAGAAACAGCATTGAAGATTCTTTGTTCCCATCATACGAATAATAAATAGCAGCCCTTTCTCATAAATTACACTTTAATAATTGGTAATAAAATTACATTTATTACATTGGTTTTATTTATCTAAATTTTTAGAAAATTACTTTTTGCTGTTGGCTGGTAGTAATAGGAGCAAGTGAATAGTACCCAACTAGATATTCTGACACTTGATAGTCCTACCACCACTGTCAGATGGTAGGACCCTGTCAAACTTGAAGAGGTCTGGATGAGTATCTATTTCTGCCGCCAAGCAACATTTGTTTGCATTGTTACGATGTTGTTGCCAGCAAAGTACAGACACGGGGCATTTATGCGGTTAGGCATCTTTGTTACATGAAAGTTAAGTGCATGTATCGTAGGTGTTATGGGCGATAGTTACCGCTTTGCATCAGTAGTAGTATATAGGTAGTACGTCGGTGGCCGAGTGATTACGGTATCCGATTCGTAAGCGAGAGATACCGGGTTCGAATCCCTGCGGCCATGTACCAATGACTCTTTTCTGAGTTATGTCCATTAGTTGAATGCTAACCGATGCTCTTAAGGTGAGGGAAAACATCGTGATGAAACCAGCACATTCAGGCGACTGAATGTGTAACCATGATACAATCTGGTCAGGTTCCCCTGGTAGCAGGGTCACAGAGGTTCAGATGGCAGTCGCTCGACAATAATTATCTGATCTGCCAAGTCCTGGACCATGGTCAAAGCGGACCCCAGAGCCTCGTGCGCGAGAGCACAACCGGGACATTAACGCAAAGTTTTTTTTTTATCATAGGTGTTATGGGCGACAGTTTCCGCTTTCCATCAGTAGCAGTATAAAAATAATAAAAACACAGCCACACAGCTACCCCTAATCAACATGTTACCCAATCTAATTACTGAAGGGGTACTATTTCTCGTTTTGTTCGGAATATCAACAAAACCCGTTGAGGTGAAAGGGCGTAACGAAGATTGACCCGGACGGGTTATTAGCTGTCCTTATCTCTCATCTTGCTATTCGCTGCTTTTATGAGCTGAATAGTGTGGCGAATTGCTAGGTGGATATGTCGATGAATGTCACTTGTAGATTTTTTAATTATTATTGTAGGAAGTAGCCAGGCATTTGAGCGCTATCTCAGCTGGTGACGAGTGGCCAAAGATGGGGTACGCTTGTCTTGGAACAGTCAACTTAATCTAGCCTTTAAGGCGACCAGATTGTAATAATCAGGGAAGTGGGAACAAGGCAACGTGTTTCATTCATTTATAATATCAAACTTAATATACTTAATATTAATATTCATTGTTGAACAAAGGCTAAGTTGTTGTTGAACAAAGGCTAAGTTGAGCAGGTTTCAATAATGGTTAGATGTACAGAAGAGCCTTGCATTTGGCTATTTGCTACCAGAGCAACGTATCTCGAGATTTTAGAGACAAACGATGCATTGATGATACCCCTGGAGTAACTAATGCGCAGCGGTGGCCACTTTCCACCAGGTGGCCCTGTTGCCTGCTGCTTATCGATTGACATGTAACATTATAGTCTTGGCGTTAATGCCCCGGTTGTGCTCTCGCGCACGAGACCTCAGGGTCCACCTTGATCATAATCCAGGATTTGGCAGATCAGTTAATTACAGTGGAGCAGCTGCCGTCTGACCTCCGTGACCCTGCTACAGGGGAACCTGACCAAATTGGATCATAGCCTGAAAAAAAAACAATTTTTTTCTTTCTTGAGCACTTTTTCTGTTTGTGTAATAAATTTTATTGAGTTTTTCTTGAAATATCGACCAAACGTATCTCATCTCTAGTTTCATCATTGTTTTTCGCTCATCATGCGGATGGGGCGTATTAGAATCGACATCTCGCGTAAGGGTCAGTAAAAACTCCATACGAAAGAAGCGACCAACGCAATTTGCTCTCGCTTCGTATTGAAATTGAACCTTACAGGGTTGACATAAGACCGTCTCGGCGACGAGTCAACCGCAAATTCTTTGCCAAGCACATAGATGCAGGTTTGAATTATTTAGATGACAATCATACGCCTGTATTCTGATCGTTTCTCTCATTGCGATCGGATATGCATCCTTTTCTTTCGTTCCCTTCGAGAGCGGGATGGGTGGTGGGGTACGTTGTTGTATGCAAATCATATCATGAAAGTGGTTTTCTAATGTTGGGGTGGGGTTTAGTGTTCTTTTGCATTATTTGAGGGCTCGCTGCGTTCGCGTTTTTAATATTTGTTGATGTTTGGTCTGCATGTTTCGTATTGTTGTTGGGTGTCTTCGTTATTTAAACATCATCATCATCATCCTCTTTGGCCGTGTGGTATCCGGCAGAGTAGAATAGCTCCAACTCCTTACACTGGTGGTTGTCGTAAAAGGCGTATCAAGTTTTGGAGGCGAAAGATTTAGAGTCTCCGTAAACATTAGTCGCCTCGTACGACACTATAGTGTTAGGGGTTGGTGCTATTCTACTCTGCCGGATAGCACACAAAATGTAACATTAAATACAAAAAAATTAATACACTTGACATTGGTTAAATCAACGCGAATGCGGTAGGTAGCGTTTAATAAAGAAAAATATTATTCATTCATTTACTAATAAATACAGCCCAACAGGCATTCACCAATTTGCGACACGATATTTCACCACCACCGTCAACCCCGTCGTCCAGAAACATTTCTCGTGCGCCCTAAACGTGTGTCCGACAGCGCCACCGCAGCTGTCTCCGCTGTAGGCTCAGCCGCCACGCAACAGGTGGGCTGGGTGATATCTTTAGGGGGGTTTCTTTGTTACCTTTTTCTTTAATTTTATAGACTGGCGTGAAATATGTTCATCTTTAGACGACTGTTTTCGAGTATGTGATTGGAATTTTTTAGAGTTTTTGAGTGGTATAGGATTAATTACTTGACGAATCGGGGATATGGAAAAATTTGTGGAATTTGTATTGTATTGAAATTGGAATTTGTATTGCATAAGAATTATCTTCGTCAACTCCTTGCCTATGTGATAATATTTTATACGCTTGATAGAAAGAAAGATAATTAATATCTCTCTCTGTCTCAAAGGTTTTTTTACATTTGCCTAACTTTACAATTTCTCGTACGTTAAACTATTGGTAATCAATTTCGCCATCCTTATCTATGAGGAGTTGTAGACAGAGACAGAAATACTTTTAATTTATGATTAACATTGACAAGAGTTTCAGAAACTGGACGGTATTCATAATTTATTCAGAAGCCAAAATCGTGAGCGCCAGATCAAAGTCGAATGTATTACCATATACTAGAGATGTAACGGATATCCGGCCACTATCCGGTATCCGGCCTATCCGGCCATAATTTACTATCCGGCCGGATACCGGATAATGCGTTAATATCCGGCCGGATACCGGATAGTAAAAAATGTATGAAAAGCCCATAAAAGTGATTTTGCTTATCGGAAATATATGCCCTTCTGTAGCAGTCGAATAAAAAGTCGTATCAAAACGTTTAGAAACCATAAATATTAATCAAAGAAGTATTGATTATGTCGGCATCGGCACCTATTCGTATAATAGGTGCCTATATCGTTAATTTGGTAGGTTAGCAAAAATTTTTAATAGTTTTCTGGTCTCGTCTTTTTGCACTATGCCTTTTTCATTAGCTGGAGTCAGCTCTCCTTGTCTGCTTCCTCCATTTCTTTCTATTTTGAGCAGTAGCAGCGTCAATAATATTGTCCTTCAGTTTCCGTTGGTCCGCAGTCAGCCAGGTGGCGTGTCTTCCGCGTCAGCGAGTCGTCGTCGCCAAATTTAGGGCTACTTGCGCTAACTAGCACATGCTCACACCATCGCATTGAGCTTCCACGAGTGTGGACATTACGTACTTTGTCCAACAGGGTGACACCCGTTGATCAGCATAAATAAGAATTTTTGTCGTGTGTAGTTTTGTCAAGTGCTGTTTATTATTATAATGTACTTAGTATAATAATTTAAAGTTAATCAAGATATATATTGATATTATAGATACGAAAAAATATTATCCTGGATTAAAATATGAATTTCTTTATATTTAGAGGTAGTATACGATGTCGTTTATCCCCTACAATGATGTGGGCTAATGTGTAAGCCCGTATATTGAAACTATCAATCCGTATAAGGGCGGAAGAATTATTCAGTTGAACGTTCAAATTATTCACATTAAACGAAAACTTTAAATTACATAAACACATGCAGTCGTATACAGCTTGTACAAACTTGTTCAGAGACTATGACCTGTGAATATCCGGCCGCCGGATATCCGGCATCCGGCTAGGACGCTGGCCGGATATCCGGTATCCGGTATCAGGCCAAACAACTATCCGTTTCATCTCTACCATATACCGTATTATATAATACCAGTAATACATTCGACATTGTATGAGGCCTTTTGGAAAGTGGAGCGACGTGTAACATACAAAAATTGACCTTGTTCTATGAGCAATGCATTCTGTTTTCATACATCTAGATGTCAATTATAAAAATGGAAATAGTACCTACTTGATTATTGTATGTCCGAAATGGGCAATCTGTTGAGACTCATAATTAACATGTAGAGCTCGTCTTATCTAAAATGACGCGCCCCACTATCGCATTAACGCACACAAGCAAGTTTAAAATATGGACGCAATACATATACAAATGCCGTTGTAATTGGTCATTCAGTTGCCGGTGAGATTCAAACGTAGGAGCACGCGTCGTTCATTGGCTCCCACACAGATGAAGTGCCGTTATCAATATTTGCACTTACACATCGAAATCAACTAACTAAGTAGTGGGGCGCGTCATTTTAAACTAGACGAGCTCTAACAACTTATTGTACACAGATCAACAATAAAAAATCTATTCTGTTCTATTCACACGTTTTAACACAAGTGTAATAACCCTTTTAGTGCCCTATGTTTCTTTACTGACCGCACCACGCATATTTTCAAAAATAATTTTAATATCGAATATCTACGTCATAATACCTACAGATACAGCCGATACATGCCAAATTAAACTAGATCATAGCGTTTTTAATCTCTATGTTAAACTGTTGATACATCAATAAGTTCATCACTTTATTATTTTATTTCTAACTAGATATATTTATACAGAAGACGCTGTCAAAACATCATCAAATAAACAGGCGCGATGCGACCTATTTCGGGGGGCAATTCGGGCGTCAAATGAACGGAATAAATAATTCCGATCAATCGCGAGGGTGCAAGAGCAATCAACGTCTTAATTTTCATCCTAATGAGGGGGCGAGGGGGGGGGAAGCTCCCCCCTCCCCGCGTATCTCTACGGCGATTTGGGAGGCCGTGATCGAAATTCAGATCACTAGTTAAGAGTAATTGCTTTTCGGTGGTCGGCGAGGAATGGTTTTAACGCGATTTCGGTTGTTTGGTTTGGGGAAAGGCTAGCTAGGTTGTGGTCGTCAATTACATATCAATGTGCGGAACAATGTTGGAAATTAATCTGACAGATAGATTTCTAAAAGATATAGGTCTCGTGTTTTTTATTTTGTTAAATAAGCAAATAAATATAAAGATACAGCCAGTTAAAATATCGGGTGACGTTACAACGAGCGCCAATTTATGGCACGGTGTGACGATGTCATCACCCCCACTCCCAAACTATAACACGCTATATCTGAGTAAATTTTTATTTTTACAAATACAAAATATAATAATAAATTTTAGAGATCCCAGAATTCTAGTCTTTTAAAACCATCTTAGATATAGAAAATAACGTTTTAAATACACAAAAAAAGTATTACTTAAGAATCTATTTTAGTCAAAGTCATATTCAGTTTGATGACCTAATGAACTTCACTTGATAGAAAAAAATCCCAAAGTTATCCCGTTTTGATGAGAGTAAGGCACATGTTAATTATAAAATTATAATTAGCGACTCGGCTATTAATTCCATACGAATAAATAAATAAAGCTTCTCCTTCATTTTTTCCACGTTAGATCTTAGTACACAAGTGTAGGTATCTATTATTTATTTTAAAAACTTAAATAAAACCCCGATAGTGCTAGACCGCATTCGGCTGTCGATGCAAGATGCTTCGCCCGCACTCCGTCCACCACCGGGGCGCTGTAAATTAAAATCTGAATAATTAACGGAGACCGGGGGCCACAGCCCCCCCTGCGGACGCGAGCCCCCCCTCGTGCACTGCCCGAGACGTATTACTTTTGAGCGGTGTTCGTGTTTTTACTTGTGTATAGAGGTGTGGTAGGGATAGTTTTCTGTACTATATGAGTGTAGTATAATAATTAGCTATAAAAATATGTATATTTAATATTTGTTTAGGTACTTTTGTATTTTTAATATGACATTGTTAGGTAAGTATTATTATTTACATATTTGACGAAATTTTTTTTTTTATGAAATGTATAATAATATAATGTAATTTTACAAATAAAGAAATCTAATCTATTATAAGGAGAGATTATTTGCTTTTTGTTTGCAAAATTTCTTTTCATTTTGAAAATTCTTTCACTAACAGAATGCTACATTATCACTTAGTAACATCTAGGCTTTTGTCCTAAGAAAATGATAGATACACGCGGGAAAGTTGATTGTTTACAGAGATCCGAACTGCGCACGGTTGAAAGCCACTGAGAACGGCTAGTTATTAATATCGATACGTTGTCGTGTTTCGTTCCGCATAACGGGCGAGGTTGACCGAGGTCACCCTCAAGGGCGAAGGACCCTGAGACTGCTTGAACAATCTCGGGAGCCAATTGGTACCCCGTAACGGTAAGTACATACATTTTGTTTTTTTACATTGTACATTAGTTGTTGCATGAATCGTAATGAGGTATGCACTTACCGAAGGGTATGTCATTATTTGTTTATAAAACTAATACGCTATACGCTACACTTAAATGTTTGTGATCATAGCGTTTTGTGCGGTTTCTTGCTAGGCACACGCAAAATATGTGCCTAACCTATTTGTAAGCGAGCGGCATCATTCCCTGACAGTCACAGTGACAGTTAGACGATCAGCGGCGCTAGCGTCGCGAAGTTTTTTTTTTATGGCCTGTGGTGGTAGTGCCGTGGCGCCGGAGCATTTTATTGCATAGAATTGTTTACGATTAATTCATCAAAATATACAAGGTTTTTCTGGCAAAGAACATGAAATAGAATTATATTTAAAGAAAACTCCTGTAGAAGTTTTATGTTTAACTGAGCACTGGCTGAGAGAATCTGAGATGTCATTTAATTTATCTAACTATAATATAATTAGTTGTTTTAATCGGAAATCTATTTCCCGTGGTGGTTCATTAATTGCAGTACGGCAAAATATTAAATCGAAAGACCGGAAAGATGTTTCTGGCCTCTCAGTTGAACATAAGATTGAGTTATCCTGCGTAGAGCTAGAAAAGTGCATCATACTTTGTGTGTATAGGCCACCATACAATGAAAACTTTGAGATTTTTGAAAAAACTATGGAACAAGTTTTAGAAAGACTTTGTACGTGTAAAAAAAAGGTAATCGTTTGTGGAGACTTTAATGTTAATTTACTAGAAAAAACAACGTTTAGTAAGAGAATAATAAGCTTATTTCGTAGTTTTAATCTTAATTATGTATTTTTAGAGCCGACACGATGCACAGAATCATCAGCGACTTGCATCGACAATGTGTTCTGCTGTTGCGAGGTCAACGAAAAGGCTATTATAAATTTTACAAGATCTGACCATAGTGGACAATTCGTTGTTTTTGATTTTACGGAACAATGTAATATCAATGAAATAATTACAAGACCAATTACTCAAAGGAGAATTGAACACTTCAAACAAGCCTTATCGGAGACCATTGCCGGCCTTTCTCTTGATTCTCATGACCCAAACATTCTATTTTCTGATATGTTCAATTCTGTCAATAATGTTTATCAAAGTGTTTTTACGCAAAAAAGAATAAAAAGTAACTGTAAATCTAAATTTAGTGATTGGGCTACTTTAGGTATCCGCAAAAGCAGAGATAGAATGTTTGAACTATACGGTCAGCGAGCTTATTGCCATGATAAAGATTTTGTAGAATATGTCAAAAAATATTCAAAAACGTTTAAGAAAGTTTGTCTAATTGCAAAATCACAGCATTATAAGAAAATTATAAGTTCGTCTTCAAACAAGGCTAAGACTGTGTGGAATGTAATAAATAAGGAGGCAGGGAAAACAAAGCCTCGTGATACACATTATGAAATCAAAACAGAAACCGGAACTAGTACCGCAAATAAAGAAGTGGCAGAGTTGTTCCAAAAATTTTTTACCGAAATACCGATTAAAACTACCTCGCTGCTAAACTCGTGCCCAATTAGTGCAGAAAACTTGTTAAAAGAAAATATAGGTGCCTGTGAAAATGGCTTTTGTTATTCCGAAGTAGACGCTAAAACTATCATTAAAGCTTTTAAAAGCATTAAGTTGAAAAATACGGAAGATATTTGGGGTATGTCAGTTAGAGTTATAAGTACTGTTGTTGATATTTTAGCACCGTATTTAGCTTACATTTTTAATGCTTGCGTCGAAGTAGGTGTTTTCCCCGACCTCATGAAAATCAGTAAAGTGGTGCCATTATTCAAATCAGGTTGTAAAAATAGTTTGAATAATTTTAGACCGGTATCCATCCTGCCCGTTTTCAGTAAAATCTTTGAAAAAATCATGTTAAGTCAAATGATTGTGCACTTTAACAGTAATAAATTATTTCATCAACAACAATATGGCTTCACAAAAGGCCGCAATACTACCGAAGCTGGTATTAGCCTCATTCAACAAATTTTTGGCGCTTGGGAAGAACATCATAATGCAGTAGGTGTTTTTTGCGATTTGTCTAAAGCATTTGATTGTGTGAATCATTCAACACTATTACTAAAATTAAAACATTACGGTTTTACGCATGATAGTCTTGAAATGATGAAATCATACTTAGAAGGTAGAGTTCAAAAAGTAAATGTAAATGGCGAGTTATCTGCGGGTGGGAAAGTGAGCATTGGAGTGCCACAAGGATCTATATTGGGGCCGTTTCTCTTTCTTGTATATATAAATGACCTTCCATACATGGTGCAGAATATTGCTGGTATAGTCTTGTTTGCTGACGACACTTCACTGATATTTAAAATTAATAGGAAAGATAATAATATAGACGAAGTAAACTGTGTTCTTCAGAATGTGCTTCATTGGTTTACGATTAATAACTTAGTCTTAAACTCTAAAAAAACAAAATGCGTTCATTTTTGCCTCCCTAATGTACAAAGTAATCAATGTAATGTTATATTAGATAAAACGCAACTTGAGTTGGTAGAGAAAACTACTTTCTTAGGCGTTAATATAGATTCAAAAATTCAATGGGGCCCACATATTGAATCATTGGCTAGTAGGTTAAGTTCGGCTGCATTTGCCGTGTGGCGAATAAGGAGGCTAACGGATGTGAATACAGCTAGATTAGTTTATTATAGTTATTTTCATAGTATTATGTCATACGGCATCATACTATGGGGCAAGTGTGCTGATAGTGACATCATTTTCAAACTACAAAAGCGAGCTGTAAGAGCAATATATGGATTACGTCGACGTGATTCGCTCAAAGAATTGTTTAAAGAAATTGATGTATTGACTTTCTCAAGTCAATATATATTTGATAATATTATGTATGTTAGAAAGCATATTACCCAATTTGCTAAAAATACTGATATTCATAATGTCAATTTAAGAAACAAAAATAAACTGGTAACACCGTTGTTCAGACTAAGTAAAGTAAATTCATCTTTCATGGGTAACTGTATAAGATTTTATAATCATATTCCTGAATGTATTATTAATTTGCCTGAATTACAATTTAAAGATAAGGTGAAAACAACTTTAATGAAAAAAGCCTATTATAAAATTGATGAATATATCAATGACAAAAATGTATGGTGTACTACTAGCTCTTCGAAATAGGAAGTTATTTATAAATTTATAATTTTGTTAATTGAGTGAGGATGATTTGATGTGTAATAGTCATTGAATAACAAATATTTTTTTAATATGTACGGCATTGGCAGCGCATGCTCACTTAAAAGTCTGCCTGGTGGTGGCATGGGGGTCGGGTCGTTCTCTTCCCTCAAATATGGTTGAATTGGACGATGGCTGGGCCCTGCGTCATGCTCGTGAACGGGTGCTGCCTTGGTGGACTGGCCTGCTTTTGCTGTGCCATTTTTTATGTTTTTGAAATTTATTTTCATTTTTAGTTATCTTCACCGATTTGTAGAGGTTCACATCATATTCCAATCAAGACAGGCTCACTCAAATTAAATTGACAAATGTATCAATGCAATGTAATCATATTTAAATGTACCTGTGGGTTTCTTGCCGTTTTTTTTTTCCCACAGATGGTCATTTTCCTAACTGAAGCGGCATACTGACAGACAGACGACATTCTTTTTACTTATTTGTTCCGAGCTCAGGGCGCGACGCGGGTAGGCCGGCTGGGGCGTGCGGGTGTGAGCGCCGGCGGGCTGGCTGGGGCCGGGCGCGCGCCGCATATGATTCGCCTAGGCGGTTATGTGCGTGGCGCGTATCGGTGCCCGGTGTCTCGCCGGAGTAAGCCCTCGCGCGCGCTGATCGGTCTGCATGCGTCGCCCCCTACCTGGATGAGCTCGCTTAACTTCCCTTTGTTTTCCGTTAGATTTTTGACTTTTGAAAAGAGATTAATTAACGTAATCCTAATTCAATAAATACTTTTTTTTTTTTTTTTTTTTTTAAATTTTTAATTATGTAAAATATTTAAGATTCCGACATTCATGAGTGTTTGTAAAAGTCTAAACTGAATAAACGTGATTTGATTTGATTGATTTGAAATAAATAAATAAACATGCTTGAATAATTCACACAGCGCCATCTAGCCCTAAAATAAGCAAAGCTTGTGTTATGGGCTTATGGGTGCCAGAAAACTGATAAACTACTTACTTATATGTTTTTTAAAATACATCGGTACTTATTATACAATATACATACAACACCCAGACCCGTAACAGAAATTAAAATTCATTGTATCAATTTCTGCCGGGCGTGGCAGACCGGCTTGATAACCAACTAAACACTCATTTCGTCAAATTCCAATCAAATCGGTACATACAAGTGCCCGTTGATCTCGCCGTGACTTATCGTATTATTTTAAGATAATGGATTACATAAAAGTTTTCTCTTAATCTACATATAATGTAAATAACGAATTTCAGTGTATCCATTTTCAAAATTTTAGACTCAGTTGTTTTGGAGATAGGGGTGTGGCAATTCTCGTCTATTTTCTTAGATAATTAACAAACTATTTTTTTAATTATAAGAAATAATATTAAGATCAACACAAGCCCTTTCATTCGACAGACAGACAGCCACGCGAGTGATCCTATAATAACGGTTCCGTCTATCTGACATAGAGAACTCTAAAAAACCAATATTGACGACCTGAGTGGTTCAATGGTCAACATGCCGTCTGCCACGCAAAAGGTCCCGGGTTCGATTCCCGGCCGGGCAGAAATTGAATGATGAATTTTAATTTCTGTTACGGGTCTGGGTGCTCTATGTATAATATGTATGCATTAAAAAAAAAGTAGTATATCAGTTATCTAGCACCCATAGTACAAGCTTTGCTTAGTTTAGGGCTAGATGGCGCTGTGTGAATTTGTCCACGAATATTTATTATTATTTATTTATTATTTAATATAAACTGAACCATAACCTGCCAGCCACAGTATAGAGAAGGGCCTAACACCTGACCGCTACATCGTACAAAACAAAAGCAAGGCGAGCCGCAAATCCAATGGAGTTGCAAACGAACCTAATAACATTCGGTCAGTGGACGCTTATTTTTTCATATAACCGGCCGAAACCGGTTATTCGCCCGTAATCAACACCCGGGTACCGGAATCCGGATTGATGGACGTACAGACACCAAATATGTGTATGTAAATCATCGGTCCCGGTGAGTGTTGTTCTGTTTTTGGGATTATCGGGTTTGCTATCTGTCGGTTGGTTGGTTGTTATGATGATTATCTTTTTAACCCTCGACGCAAAAAAGAGAGGTGCAACAAGTTTTAAGAGAGGTAGGGCATAGCGAGGTATCTCGTTCGAATTGGAGCCGCCCGACTGGGGAAGTACCTCCACCTTACAGAATATCGCAGCTAAATAATACTCTTTTAAATAGTATTGTGTTTCTGCCGGTGAGTAAGGTCTCCAGTGCTCCATGGGGTGGGGATTTGGAGAACCGTGGCTTTGGCAGTGGAGTGGCATTTGCCTTTTGCTGCCAGAGCAACGTGTTATAGAGGTGGGCAACGCATTAGCGATACTCTTGGTGTTGCTAATGTCGATAGGCCGTGGTGACCACTTTCCATCAGGTAGCCCGCTTGCCTGTTTGCCTACAGTAAGACAAAAAAAAAAGTTTGACGTGCGTATCTGTGGCTTTGTGTATCTGTCTGTGGCATCGTAGTTCCCGAACGGATGGACCGATTTGGATGCGGTTTTCTCCGTTCTAAAGCCAGTTTAATCGAGACGGTTCTTAGTTTCATTGAAATCTGTTCTGTAGTTTGAAAAATATTTGAGTTTGAATAAACTTGGTCGGAGGTAATCCGACATTTTCTGACGGTAAGGTTGTTATTATTGACTAGTAACCCGTCCCGGTTTCGTACGGATGCTCTCGGGTTTTTTCTATTATAATAAGCCTGTATTGCCTATACATATAAACCTTTAAGAAGGAATAATCAACTCAATCTTTTGTCAACTGTTATCTCTCCTGGTAGACTGGTAGATAATGCTATTTTAGCTTTAAGTCCGCCAATGTACTGTTTGTGCATGAAGTATAAATAAATAAATAAATAAATAATCTAAGTGATAGGGAACCCCGCATCAAAATCCGTTGCGTAGTTTAGAAGGAGTTAGGGGGTATCCTGACAGACAGACGCGGCAAGTGGCTTTGTTTTATAGGTTATTAGTAAGAGCCATTGTCAAGTCAAAGTGGCCCGCACCAATCACAGATCGACTATCTGCTGATCCGAAGACGTGACATTGGCCATGTATCCCAGTGCAAGATCATCCAGGGGGATGCCTCACTGCACAGCGCCGAGTCCTTGTTATGGATGTCCGAGTAAGTAGTAGACGGCCTTCTGCCGTTTTGACATCGCTGAGTCGGATGCGAGAGCCACCGGCTTACGACGCGAGGAAGCCGAAGACCGGGCGAAGTGGAGAGAATGGGTAGGAAAGCGGACCCTAGCAGAGGCCGGGATAAGCGATAGGACGATGATGATGTGTAAGAGCCATTGTCAAAATACGTCGCGCTGTTGGTCAGAATCAAATACTAAAAGTTTTACAGTGAGAAGACCTTTGTGAGGTGAGCACAAAAACCATAAATTACAAAAACTTCACTTCGAAGATGTTAATGATCTAGTCATAGATAACGACACGCCGTTTTCCAGTAGAGGTAGGTAGAGACCCCAGAGTCCTGACAAGTCTCGAGTCTCTCGATTCTTCCCCATTTATTAACCTTTCCATACATGAACGTGAGTTTAGGACACTCTTCATTGACCTGACCTTTCTTTAAGTGATATATAAATAAATAAAATATATAGACTATTTAAAAATTTAATACCTATATTATTATTATTATGTTGGCACACCCGATGACGGCGGCGCTGATGTTGACAACAAAATTACTTTTAAAATGGCGAATCTTAGTTCCAGTTTGTGGCGCTGTACGTACTGCCACAGGTATTAATTTTGAATCAGATTGTATATTGTTGGCCGTCTCGGTCTTTCCTTTCCAACCATTCCATTCACTCCTGCCATATATCTTTAAAAAAAGATTGTATAACATCCACCTTACATAAGGCGCGGCATAAGGCCGCCTTTGCTCATATGTGTTCCTTGTTACTGTGACTGATTGATACTGTTATGTTTTATGAGCAATAAATTGTTTATCTATCTATCCATATAAAGGAACTGTAACTTGCAGTGCTAAAGAATACCATAACACTGCCAACCATCACAAGTTAAATAAACCCATACACAAACGCGAAGTCAATTCGCCGCAACAAATACACAGTCGTCATCGCCCGTGATGGCAACACCGGGCGGGGCGGCCATCTTTTATTCAGCCGGGCACAAACGACCCGGCCCGGAAATACCCCAAGTGTTGCCAGGGTACAATATTGATCACCTTTATCCCGGATCGACGATTTAAACGGAAAAACTCCGCATCCCGCATCGGGATTCTGTTAATTATTTAGAGGTCGAACCGGGATGGTTGTGGCGGCTGGATGTGGCATTCCTTTTTTAAATTAATAGACTGTGAGGGCGCCATAGGTTATCCTACATCATCGAGTATAAGAAAAAAATCACTTTATAGCGATAGCGATTTAGGAGGCCCACAAAACGTTGGTCTGTCCGTGCACAAACTGGTACAAAAAAAAATTATGTACCAAATCTCGACTTTTCGTAGCGATAGTACTTACCTCCTATCCTACTATATCCTCTTGTGTGGGTTCTAGAAGTAAAAAACCGGTTTCTCTCTCACATCCTCTTGGTTGATCCGCTTTTCAGCCATTTTAAAGGCACTTTCCTATTTGGTGACGGTATACTCGTATAACCGATTATGTGTTTCGGCACGGTTCACGGAAGCTAGATACACAAAATAACGAACGTTAGTTTTCTATTTTGTGCTAGTTATGTTGATAATCTAATGGTTAATCGGTCCGACTCGTCAGCGAGAGATACCAAATTCAATCTCCAGTGCCGCGATGAGCCAATGACTTTCTCTGAGTTTTGTAGATACATTAGGTAAACACCAACCGCTGCTCTAACGGTGAGGGAAAACATCGCCAGGAAACCTGCACGTTCAGGCGACTGAATTTGTACCCTTAGTCTAATCTGCGGGGCTAGTGGCTATCTCAGTGGGCAGGTTTCCTACTGCTAAGGATTTTCGCAGTTTCTTATTATCTCAGGATTATCAAATGTGAAATTCAGTTGCCCGCTGAGATAGCCAATAGCCCCGCTGGGAACCCCTAACTGGCTGATAAAGGTCCCCGCTGGGAACCCCTAATTAACAGGGTGACAGAGGTTAGGCGGCAGTCTACTGTAATTACCTGATCTGCCAAATCCTGGAGCATGGTCAAGGCGGACCCCGGGACCTCGCGCACTTGAGCACAACCGGCATATTGAAGCGAAGACGAGCCAGATTTGGAGGTCAATTGGTCCTATTCTTGGGACTATATTCTCTCTAGCGAATATATGTTATGAATAATCGTAGATGTTATGGGCGACAGTTACCGCTTACCATCAGGTGGGCTGTCTGCTCGTTTGTCACTGCGTAGAATAAAAAAAAGAGTACTTTACCTGTCGCACACGCATAACGTGGCTTTTTTCCCTTCCTCTGTACGACTAGCACAAGTAGCTCTCGCGCGGAATAAGCGAGAAAAGGCGCGACATACATACTACTATCTATTTCATCTTAGTATTGGGAGAAGGAAACAAACGCTCTCTCGCGGCGCGAGCTATGTCGCGGACACACTTGTGATACCCTTGTGTGGCCCTGCTGGTCCCCCTATTTTCTACCACATCCAGCCCCGACCGCATCCGAGCCCCGCGACGGCCCCGAACACGGCCAATTCGGTTCCGGATATTTTATATTCACGCGCACACCTCGCCCGCTGCCGTATTCATGCCTTCGGCGCTGTGGCCGTTCTAATTGTTGGTTTCGTTGTTTATAACTGTATCGTGAGCTATGTGACCTGTCCATTGCTCATTGACGATACCCATTTGACGAGCTGAGTGGTTCAGTTGGCTAACAGCCTCTTAGGCACGCAGAGGTTACGGGTTCGATGCCCGGCCGAGCAGAAATTGAAATGCTTGATTTTAATTTCTGTTACGGGTCTGGGTGTATACCTAATAAGTATATATTTCATAAAAAAAGTATATAATTTCTTTATCAGTTATCTAACACCCGTAACACAAGCTCTGCTTTTGGGGCTAGATGGCGCTGTGTGCAAGATACCGTCACGGGGCGCCAATGGGCCCCCGCCCGAGACTGTCTGACCATTGTCAGAGTCCCCTGCAAAAGACGTCAGTCACCCTCGCGGTGCCAAGTGCCAACCTCGCTGTAGTGCTGAAGTTTGACTAGTCTCAAAGTATGAAACGGTCACCCACCGGGCGAAATTTGCTTAACCTTTGTTATTGGTCTCGCAAGCACGCTGCCATTACAACAATGCCGCCTCGTTACTAATGTCACGGAATTCAATCCAATTCAATTTATTTTTATTCGGTGACAAATATTCAATTGGTTTCGAAATTATATATAAATAAAATTGTATAGATAATACAATTAAATTACATAATATTTTCATGCCAATTCATGTCAACCAAATTGCTCCCGCAACGGATGGCCGAGGACCTCGGAAAGATTTGCTATTGGCGACTGCGGAGGAGTAAAGTAACCTGCTCCTAGCTACGGCACCCAAAGACCTCACTAAAAATATGTTTAGTGTCTCCTAAGAAATTATTTTTAGTTATGATTTTAATTCCATGTAAGTGCTACGTGTTAGTCAAGGCCTATAATAGGCGACATGCCAAAATGCCTGGTCACTGTGGGCTTAACAAGCACATGTTTAACTAAAAGATCAGCAGTACAAAGGACTGCAGATTCTGCAAGGAGGACGAGGACACGCCTCTACACTAGCTCTGCCAGTGCGAAGCCCTGATGCGCGAACGTAGCATCCATCTTGGATACCAGCTACTACCCGATGAGGCACACCACATCAGTGCTAAGAACATATTACAGTTCATAGAAGCTGTTGGAATCAGCACAGAACTGTAAGCTAGGTGCGTACACAATATATCAGCAATGGTCGCAGTGATACTAGGACATTTAAGCTTGAAAAACCCACTTAACGTAATAAATAAATATAACACGTTTTAAGTCCAAAACGGAGCCAAAGGAGACGCATTTAATTGCAAACCTTGTTATGGTCCTGTCCCCATTAAAATAATATAAAAAATAAATTGGATCCCTCGCCTGTAAGGGTATGTTGCATCTATAAAACGCAGGCCCCAAAAGACCGGGACGTACAACGCGTGCATATTAAACATCACACACAAAATAGAATAAATTAATAATGCTATTTTTCTATTCATGCAACCCTCCTATTTATTATTGGACTAAATGCGGTCACCGGTACTATGAGGTCTCGATTCATGGTGTTCGAGTTTGTTACGAGTTGTCTATTTGTTTTCTCAATTTTCGTGGATCAAGTCAGTTATCGATGTTACTCGTCCATTTGCTTTTAGCACCAAGCGCTAAATCTGAATTGTATCATGACCCACCTGTCGTCAAAGCATTGGAATGTTAAGTCCATCGTACGAGTACGAGCTACAAGAACCATAAAACCACATAACTTTATAGAATTATTAATTTATCCTATTGAATTATTAAACATGTCCAGTTCATCAAGTAACTTATTGAGTAAATAATGACATAATCAACATGCACGTCGAATAAAAGTATTTTGGCAAAACATGTTTTGAAATAGGCAATTGAAAAGAATTGCTTCTTCCGTACACTTCTTTCCTGTCTGTAAGGTACCCTGAGTGATATACCGTGTAATACCTGAGTGATATCAGTTGTTCGAAAGGTCTTAAAAAAATGAACACCGCGGCACCCACCTCCACCCAGGGTCCTATCGACCTCTCGGTCATACGGACCGCGTCAGACCTAATCACGGGTGATGCGCGCGCTTACTTGCCGGTGGCTCTTCTTCTTGACATCCACAAATCCAGTTGTTCCAAATGCACTCTCCCTTAGCGGACTGACGTCACAATACACACTCCTGCTCCGTCGGCCAGCTGCCATACTCCTTCACTCCCTCCTCTATCTCTTCTTCTGCTCCTATTCCTCCTCTATTCTCCTCACGCGGTGCCATGCGTACGCAAACTCCGCGGCACCCGTAGTAGTACCGCCACGAACTCCCAGTCCGTGGCCATTCGCCATACTAGATATATCCCGTTTAATTAAACCGAGCGTCGTCGGCGGCAATTTTTCAGCGGCAACGCAAATATATCGTAAATATAATTCGGGGCATTATTGACTTTTCAACGGGAATTTGCTGGTGTCGCCATTGTGACCTGGACGGGGTGATTTTAAATTCGTGATAACAAGGGGTATCGTATGCATGTGCTCGTAGCAACAAACAACTTTTATTTGGACACCAACCTCTGAAATCACAAAAAGAATCAGCTGTTTACAACATTGACAAAATGTATAAAACAACTGTTTTTTTTTGTACGATTTAAGAGTATCTTTAAATATATCTGAAATCACAATAAAATCAGCAATTTACAAAATTGAAAACGAACTATGACGAAATGTATAAAACTACGGTTTTTTTGCGATTTAATAATATCTTCAAATATATGTAACCTGGTTTCATAATTAATACTGAATCCAGTCAGTTGACCGATTGGCCAATTAAGGGAATTCGTGACGTCGCTGAATGCATTGTACGACACGCGGTTGATGCAAAAGTCCAAGCTTAGGGTGGCTTCGAATCATAAATTTATAAATGTATGCACTTATTGGTTAAGTTACTGTAATATTAAATAAGTTTTACTCTTACTAAATGTGAATTAAGATAATAACCTAAATGTAAATAGTGTAGTGGCTCTCCAGACGTTTTGGTTTCAATTTAACTGTAAGTCTGGAAGTATTTGGATAATAAATAAATTGCGTAAAAATCCTTCACACATACAAAAAATAGGATATGGTCAATGAGTGCAGTCTCTATTAGTTTATTGTTGTTGTTTATAGTTAAATCTAAATCTATTGCTCTATGGTAGCGACTAGCTGATGAATTAAAACAGCGAACGGATTAAATTAGTTGTATAAAGAAAGTAAACAGAGATGTTTAAGGCAACTAGGTAGGTACCAAATAGATTTCACTAACATTCTAACGAACAACCTCTTAAGGATCATGCATGACCTGAAAAATAAAAGAATGTGAAGAAGCAAAACTCACCCTACCAAACCGCAGGCATGACGAAAAAAATTGTTTTAAGTAAATAAAATCCCAACCGCTCGCAACGGTCAACCAAGATCGAACGTCCGCCAATTTGAAATTCAAATCGGCCGCGTGTTCGATTGTTGACAAGGACAGCGGTAACATCAGTCATAAAACACCGCTATCATCAGGGGGCAGTTATCAGATCAGCTGGGCATTCATCACACTCGTTTATTGGCCTAACACCGATCAAAACGGCCCTTTGTCCCGTTCAAATAACCATAAATACCGAACAGACAAAATATAATAAATTGCCGATGAGATCTGTGCCAAATACGACGGAAAAATGACTATTTGCTGCCCCACGGGTCGAACATAGACTGTATTGCAACGTAGTAAAGGTGACTGGGCGCTTTGCGGGTAGATAGAAAAAGAAAAATCAACGTATATTTGCAGTGAGAACCCTTTGTTGTCGGCTTTTTTCGGTTGTTTCCGCGCAAAGGCTGATAGAACACGTTTTTCAAATCATTAAACAGTTTCGACCGCGGTCGCGGTTGGCGGGAAAAAGGAAAGGAAAAAAGGGGTTGCTGGCCGAATAAAAAAAATGGTAAAAAGGAAAAATTTGCGGGGCGTCCGCCCGGGAATGTACGTTCGGAGGTGGTCGTCGGTGATAATGCGGTGTGGACTCGGCGGGATCGCCAGCGACGCTTCCGATGTCCGCCCGCTATGAATTTTCATACGCATACCGGCTGCTAACTCAGCCAGTTTGTTTTGTTCGACAACCATTTTGTTTATAGGGGTAAGATACGTATGTCGAACCATTATCTGGGATAATAAATATGTGGTGTGGTCTGGCGTATCACTAAGTATCTGCAAGCTTATATACTAGTTTAGAGTGCCCTAATGTTAGGAGTATGTATTGTTTTATAGTGTACACTTTCTTTTCAAATTTGAGAGCTGATCTCGGTTTGGCTGAAGTCAATCTTCACCATATGGTTCTACCTAATATATAGAAAAGTACTTTCAATTGACATGACAGAAATACCTAAGAACACTATCGCGATATTTCTCTTTTCGATCTTATGTAGGTAATAGGTACATTAATCACAATAATAAGTCAATAAATATCCACCAATGTAATTTATACCACATTATTTGTCCAAAGGACTGCCGTCAATATGGGTCACCTGTTGGCGCGGTTCCCTGTTTCCCGCACTTTTTGAAGCGATGGCGCAGTATATTGGCGGGAAGTTTTTAAAAGCGGGAAAGGAAATGCGTAACGGAACAGTAAAATAGCAACTGTCGAACGTCGTCAAGGATATCCACTGGTGGAGCCTGGCAGTGGTTCCTAGTGATGGATGAAGACTGTTATTAGACGAATATTTAACCAAACAACTCTAGTAATGGTTTTCACTAACCCACTTTCAATCGATGTAATGAAACCACTAATCTCGTTTTTTTTTTTTTTTTTTTCATTCTGTGGGCAAACAGGCAAGCGGGCCACCTGTTGAAAAGTGGTCACCACTGCCTATAGACATTAGCAATACCAAAAGTATCGCTTATGCGTTGCCCACCTCTATAACACGTTGCTCTGGTAGCAAAAATTGTAATAATTGTAATTCCATCAAAACATAAGAACAGATGTAAATTCACACCATGGGTCACTATTTCAGCTTCAGCTTTTTAGGTAAAAACTAACTATAAATACTAACAATTATTATTCAAAATTTTCCATTTGTTTACAGCGATGGAAAATTTGTTTGAGACATACCTGTGACCACATTTTTGTGATGTCAAAATAAATCATGTCTATGTCTTAGCATGTAACCCCTCTTTCAAGCCATCCATTCCAGGCATCGGATAGGTTATCCCGAGACATCTCTGTCTTTGGCCGCATTGTCGCTTATTACCAGGGCTTTCCTGAAGTCTTTCCGTGGCACTATAACATGGGGTTCTTCAAAAGGCATGTCTACAGGGACCCTAAAGGCCAGCACCGTATCCGCGCCACAGGCCAGTTCGCAGATGTCTAAAAGGCTAATTACGTAACGCTGTTTCCGACAATTGCCTGATTTCAATTATTGAAATTGTTGCTTTTGCGATCATCGATTTCATAGGTTTAGTTACTAACAAACTATAAAATCGATCATACGTTATCGCAAAAGTAACAATTTCAATCATTGAAATCAGTTAATTATTGGCAACAGGGTTACATAATTAGCCTACAGGACGATGGTAGCCGCTTTTCATCAGGTGGACCGTCCGTCCGTGTGCCACAGTAGCAATAAAAAAATCTTCGGAATTCGATTTGATTCGTGAATTTCTTATATCCTCTTGTACATCTAGGATACCTTTATTTGAAAGTAGACATATTTTAAATCTACTCTAATATCGTGACACTGAACCCCACAACCGATATACCGTCGGTCATCCTCAAAAACACAAATAAATCAATACAAAATCCACTAATCCGATTAACATATTCACCGCTCCCCCTTTTATCTTCGGATACAATAACACCGCATTAGCCGAGCGCTCCCGGAAAAACTCGAACAAGAACGATCTCTTCCGAGCGATAAAATTCGAAAGTTTAATGGAAACAAAATCCTGGCCACCGATAAAACCGTGGAAAAATACCCTCCCAATAATATATTATAGGAAATTTCGGATGATCCCCGTGTTGCGGTGAAATGGGCGGACAGACCCGCGGTTTTGCATATAGAAAAGCTATTGTTTTTATGGATCCGTTGTGTGAGGAAGCAAACTGTCTATTAGTTTAATCGTTTTGATAAAAAATTTTATGTTACCAAAATGTCACTAAGTTTCTTACCAAAAAAAATTATACCTAAAGGGTTTTTTTATTCTTTTTTCCGCTTTTCTACTTCAATTCGCCAGGATTGGAAGATTCCCATTTGATACCTAACTCATGCTTAAAGATATAAAGGTTCTATATTGTAACTAGGATAAGAACAGATCGCATCGTCATAGAGACAGAGCTCGTCTTCAATCCCTTTCTAAGACTTCTAATAGACTTTCCGATTTCACTGGCGGCGACCAACGGTTAGTTGCAGTTGATACCACATCCAAACAAGGTCGGCTCGGAATACCAAAGCCCATTATTTTATTTAACTTAAAGATTAGTATCAACTGCAGCTGGCAGTTGCTCGGCGCCAGCCAAATAAGAACGTCTATTACCTAGTCGTCTAACTAATACTACTATCAGTTAGCTAAAAAGTATCCGCGCATACAGAACCCTACCTCCACAACCAACGCTCGCCGCGCACCGATGGCATGTTATGAAAAACGATGGAAAAAGCGCAGTGGACTGCGCGCAAGAATTAATGGCGCGAAACTTCGGCCCGCGGCCCGCGGGACGCTATCGGCCGGCTGGGTGTACAGACGGCCTTTGCCTGTGGTGGTAATTTAAAAAAAAAACTAAAATTGAGGGTATCATCGCACAAGGCTGTCTTCTTTTTTGTCTTTCTTCATTCGTCATTGAGTCAGACTTAATAAAATCTAGAAGTCTACATCCTCTATTTATTGTTATACCTCTGAATCTGATCTTCAGATATCCTCTGAATCTCATCCATGGGCGGCTGCTTTACAATATTTCTGTGTAAATATGTAGAATGTGAATGTTGCTCGTGGATCTGATTTTCTTGACATCCTGTGATCCGTATCACGATCCGTAAGTCCTACACACTCGATAAATATCGTGATCCAGGATCACAATCACGATAAATGTCGAGCATCTAGCATCCGCCATTGAGGATATACCTCAGAATATGATCCTTACCAAAGGAACTCTCCCACGCATACTAAGGTTGTGGAATGAGCTACCTGGAGAGGTTTTCCCTGGAGAGTACAACATGGAGTTCTTCAAGAAAGAGTTGAAAAGGTTTCGACAACGCGTGGGTGATGCCCCTGCAATTGCAAACGTCCATATGCCGCGGTGGCTGCTTACCATCAGGCAAGCCGTAAGCTTGTTTGCCACCTTAGTGGTATAAAAAACTACCTCCGAACGTAACATCCGAGTGTACCGTTGCGGGTAGTAGCAAATTTATGTGCGTCCGCGGCGGCGCGTTTTTGCGACTCGGCCCGGGCGCTCGCGGGCTCGCCGTCCTTTTTCTGCGGAGTGCGGACCGCTCTTAGTGTCCATAGTTCTCCGGTCCTGGTGTGCTTGAAACTTGCTTTGCGTGGCCATGAATATGTGAACCGATTATTAGGTTTAATGCTGTCACTCGGGCTCGAGAAGTACCGGGCTCGAAACCCACTGCGGCCATGTACATTAGTTGAATACTAACCGATGCTCTTACGGTGAGGGAAAACTAGTCAGGTTTGCCTGGTAGCAGGGTCACGGAGGTCAGATGGCAGTCGCTCCACTGTAATTTAATTCATTGCACTCTCCACATGGCACAGGTAACGAGATTAGAGTATCCTATTTTTTTTAGTTTTATGTCTCTGTTTTATTAATTTGTTTACTTTATGAATATTTAAGAATTTTGTGCCGTGTGTCTGAGTGGAATTAATGTGTTTTACTTTACTTACTTTACTTTAATTACCTGATCTACCAAATCCTGGATGATAGTCAAGGCGGACCCCGGGCCCTCGTGCGGGAGAGCACAACCGGCACATTAACGCCAAGATGATGATTGTTTTTTATTTATTAATACTCACAAGAAGAACTATAAAAGGAAGTAATAAATTGATCTCAGAAAATAGGAACAAAAACTCCATCACCAACTTCTCCTAACCTCACGAGCCATCATCGCCAATTCACTTTCACATTGAAAGAGATTCATTTGTCGCAATTTTCTGGTAGATTTTTCTCCAATTGTCAATGTGTCAGCGCCATTTTCGGATAGGAAGGCAGTTAATTGGCTCAGACGGTATGGCGGACATCGATCATCGGGATAGCACACAGACCGAACAGCCCGAGAAAGTAGTTCTTTATAAAATCCCTTTAAAATATAGGTTTTAAGACTTCCGTGGTTATTCACTACACTTTCACTACACATATGCAACCAACCAATACTAACTTAATTAATATTTGACCTATAGTTTTCGAACATTGTATTTGACATTTCATATTATGATTTAATTTTATATTTGACATGTTTGAAGCATTTTGTATTTTTCTTATAATTATTTAATTTAACATTTGACTTAATTATTATTTGATATTAATTTAATTCTTGAAAATTTCGAATCAATATAATTTGATACTATTTAATTAATTGTTTTTTAACATTGACATCAACTATTAGTACTTAATTCTATTCATGAAACTATTTTAAATGACGATGTATGATTATTACTACGAATAAATGAATATGAATATGAATATATAACCGTGGAAACAAACCCGATAATATGTGTAGTGAATGTCCCTTAAAAATATACCGTCACAGGGTGACAATCGGATTGTTCAACTAGTCTTAGGGTCTTGGTCAACCTTGGTTCGTCCACGGTATTAGGAGGTACACGTAATGAGTTCGAACGATGCAGTTCTGAAGTTGATAGAACCGGCGTTAATTTCCCGGTTGTGCTCACGCGCACGAAGGCCCGGAATCCGCCTTGACAAGTATCAGTAGGAACGACTGCCATCTGACCTCCGTGACCCTGCTACCAGGGGAACCTGACCGAATTCGATCATTGTTACACATTCAGTCGCCTAAATATGCAGGTTTAAGAGCTTCTGTAAGCATTCAACTAATGTACATAACTCAGAAAAGAGTCATTGGTACATGGCCGCAGTAACAGTAAGCATGAAAACATTATACTAATTTCCATTTGTCGGTGTATAAATTAAATGCCATCGAAATACTGCGACGTCTAGCAAATCTGTCTGTGTTGAAAACTGACAAAGTATTCAATATCTAAAACTTTGTGTCATAAATTTGCCTGGATGTGCTAAGAATTTTCTCTTCATTTTAATTACTGATAACGAAATAACGCACATTTGCGTGAAATATAGACATAGCCAAGATAATCAGACTATCCTATTGGATAAACATAACTATTAGTAAAATATGACGTCGTCGTTTAAACTTTCTGATAGGCTGTTCGTAGATAATAGCTAAAATAAAATAAAAAGTGTGTTACTAATTTTATTAAAAAGTTTCAAATTATTATACTCTATTCTCTATGGCACTTCTACCGTGCTCTATGCCCCTCTAACTACTCGGCCGTTAAATAGTTTACCGGTGATTTGTCTTTGAATATTGGCTTGTTTATAGACTGTGATTATTGCTACTTACGTATTCAGTTACAAGTGCCGTTGGTCTTCTGTAAAAATATAATGTTCCAAATTAATAATCATACACACATCTCGTCACTCCCTTTCCCGTAGGGGTTGGCAAAGACCACATTGTTCCTCATGCTAAGGCCCTGACATTCTGACGACCTGAGTGGTTCAATGGTCAATGGTCAAATGGGTGGACAATGGTCTGCCACGCAAGAGGTCCCGGGTTTGATTCCCGGCCATGCAGAAATTGAAATGATGAATTTTAATTTCTGTTACGGGTCTGAGTGTTCTATGTATAATAAGTATGTATTTAAAAAAGTATTTAAGTAGTATATCAGTTATCTAGCACCCATAGTACAAGCTTTGCTTAGTTTGGGGCTAGATGGCGCTGTGTAAATTTGTCCACGAATATTTATTTATTTATTTATTTTATAAGTACCTCTCTCGCTTCTTCCACATTCATAAACCTTTTGTACATGCTCTTCAGTTTAGGGTACTCTTAACCTGACCGTTTCAATATTCTGTGCCTTTCTTTAAAATGTCGTCGATTTGATCGATGTTGTATCGTTGTATCGTTCGCGTATTTCTGAACACCTGTCTTTCTAACCCCCGATGCAAAAGAAGTTAGACACGTATCCACGGAAGAAACTGTTTTTTTCCTTCCGTGTGTGTATCTGTGTGTCTGTGTATTCTATCTGTGGCGTCGTAGCTCCCGAACGGATGGACTGATTTCGATTAAATTTAATCTAATTTTTTTTTTTCACTTATGTCAATGTTATCCTGTTAGCACCTACTTAATCACTCTCTGCATGGTCTGCTGGTTGACTGTTAGACAGAGCCTCAATGGCTTTAAGTCCGCCAATTGCTGTAATTTGTGCAATAAAGTTTTTAAATAAATAAATAAATTTCGATACGGTTTTCATTATTTTAAAACCAGTTTAATCGATTCACGGGAAATATTTTAGTATATTATGTAGACATTGTCGGGATTTTCCGACATCTCTCTGCTGAGTTATAAATCTTCCAGCGATCCTATATCGTCGACTCAAACGATAGCGATGATCACAATCAATTTTCATTTGCAACTCCAAAAGGAAACTGGCCGCACAGAAAAAAGAAAAAGGGCGCAGGCCGCAGATGCTATCATTTTTAAAAGTCGAACGCGAACGTTTCAGTCACAGACAAGCGGATTCGGTGTAATTAATTATTGTTTTTTTTTTTGCCAATGACAGCAAAGCAATGAATGGGGATGCCGAAGCAGCCGTGACGGTTTGAGATGTTGGTGTTTTGGTGTAAATGTTTATGGATATTGTTGGTTTGGGATTAAATTAAATTACGGAGCTAAAAATAAGTGGTAGGTATGCAGTATTAATGAGAGACTTTTTTGAATTCGTAATTTGTACTTTGACGTTTATGAACAGTTGAATGTTTTATAATGACAAACACTTTTCGGATTGGTTTGTATCGATCGTGTGGTGTTCTTTAAACGAACTTGATAAATACCATATTCGTGTAACTAAAGAAAATATGACAAAATTAAATTCACGTCGAAAATGTGAACTAAACATGGCATCATATCATAGTTTGTAGTTGTTTGCGTACTTGACCACCGTCCACGTCCGCGCTTTTTTGGCGCGATCTATATAATGCTACATAGTAGCGATTATATACTGTCGCCGAGTACTGGGCGAACAAAGTGTAGCCCTTACCTACACTTTGTTCGCCCAGTACTCGGCGACAGTTAAGTCCATCAAGTCTATTATTGAAATATAATATGCTATACCAAATAAAACATTCAAAACAAAGCCCAACACACGCCACGGCCACAAGCAATAATAAATTTAAAAAAAAAAACGTTTTTTCTTCACTTGAGCCGCCGCAGAGCAAGGCCCCCACGTCCGATGTCGAACGAAAGGAGAATTTATCATCTAGGCGGCAGCGACAGTCGGCGACCACCAATGTCCATTTGGATAATGCCCAACGCGATTAAAAATATAAAAATACCCCCCTCGCCTCCCCCTGGGGGGTTCGGAGGGGGGTGACGGAGGACGCCGCGCGAGGACACAAAAGGATTATAAATGAGAAGGAATTTTAGATAATATTTGTACGTTGGATGTGGATTGTAATGTTGGCAGAGATCGGAAGGGGGCTCAACCCCCCTTCTCCTCCGACGGGTCGCCTTGCTACTAATGAGTGTTTGTATCAATTTGTTAGTATTGTGTTTGAATATTTTTCCGTTCGTTACGACGCGGACTAATCCGTCGCGGTCGGTGGGGATCGATGGGTTTGTTTTAATATTTTGGGGTTGTTTTTTAATATTTTAGAGGTTTCGTGGTACGGGGGAGCGTGGAGGCTTTTGGGTGTTTGTGCTCAGGGTTTGTGTTGTACTGTTTGTTGAAGACGTTGGTGAAGAAAGGTTCGTTTCAACAGAAAAAGATAGAAGTAGAGCACGATAAGGGTAGGTATTATCCAAAGAAGTCTAAAGAAGAATCTATATTAATTGAAATAAGTCAATTTACCTCAAGGTTCTGGACGGTATCCTGTTCGTGTACAATAAAGTGTACATTCATTCATTCAGTCAATTTATATAGATTTTTGTGGATCATACTTATCGCTATCGTGCGTCGGTGGACTAATGGATAAGGGGTCCGTCTCGTAAGCGTGAGGTGCCGGGTTCGAAGCCCAGTGCCGCCGCCATGTACCAATGTCTCTTTTCTAAGTCATTAATTGAACACTAACCGATGCTCTTACGGTGAGGGAAAACATCGTGAGGAAACCTGCACATTCAAGTGACTGAATGTGTAACCGTGATCCAATCTGGTCAGGTTCCCCTGGTAGCAGGGCCACGGAGGTCTAATGGCAGTGGCTCCACTGTAATTACCTGATTTGCCAAATCCTGGATCATGGTCAAGGCAGACCCGGGCTCTCGGAGGCGAAAGCATAGCAGGGACATTAACGCCAAGGTGATTTTGTAATTACTTATCACGGAAATGGTAACGACTACAGTTGATACCACATTACATTATACAAATTACTAATAAATTCTAGTAAAAGCTTTTTAAATTAATAGAAATACAATATATGGCACTTGAATTACCCGCAAATTTTATTAAATTTTTAACATAAAAATGCTAGCTCGTTAATTGCGAATTCGCGATGTTTTTCTTACGAAACAGAACGTGTGTGCCACGAGATAGTACAGCGCGGGCTTACGGCAACACCGCGCAGGTACACCATCGCCACAATTAATACATTTAAACGCAATTTTTCCCGGGATCCTCCGGGACACGACGCCGGCATCCCAATGAGGGCCCGGGAAAGAAAAACAGTGTCCCTGACACGGCCCGCCACGTGTTTTCAATTCATTATCTCCAAAACAAAAATTTCATTAGCCCCCAGATTTCGTTTTTATCTAATTTTTTAATTATTCATATTTAAATTAAAATAAAATAGAGGCCGCCCGTAAAAAAGGCCAACGTGTATATTTTATTAACCGAATTCATAATTCCACGCCGATTCGACTAAATCCGGCGCGGGGGGGTGAGCCGCTCGCGGGGGGGCGCAGTGAAAATATTTATGAATGCCAAGCAGAAAAATCCACAATAATATTTCAGGGTGGACGTCCGGCGCGGTCTTCACTTGACCCTCCCTGATCTATTTAAAAAAGAGCCCCGGAAGGACAAAAGGGTGGGTCGTAAAAAAACTGGACACGTATAGAGGTCGGCCGGCGTCCCGCGCCCATTGTCTGATTCTTATTTTTTACCGATCCGGGACCTTTTCGGTTTTTTATCGGTTTTTGTTCCGGAGACACCGGCAGCGGCGCTCTAACCGGGCGGCCATTTGTAATTTTTTGGATCGCCCCTTCACGTTGCGCGGGAGAGACCTTGGCGCGTAAAAATCGTGATTTACGCGCGCAAATGTACCGTGCGATCTTCCTCTTTTTGCTATTGCTGGGGACCTTAAAGAGCAAAGATGATTCATTGTTATTAACTCGGGCGCGGTGCGTGCGCGCCGCTTTGTCACCTCTAATTAATGAACGCGTTATTGTTGTGCGGTGCGCTTGATTTAGTAAGGATCCGGACTGTTAGTAACTAATCGTTTCTTGTACTAAGACGTTTGATTTGCGGGAATAGAAATACTTTTTTGCAAATAGAGCCTGTGTGGCGAACCTTATGTAAAGATTGATTACAAAATGTAATGTTTGCATACTGCAGCTATCACTAGCAGTACGTAAGGGGTCAAATACATTCCTAATGCTTTATAATTTTACCATTTTTTTTTTCGTTTATTTTTTAATAAAATAAGCCCTGCTTCTCCAGCAGAGTATTATAATCTCCATGCTTGGCAGGCTGGTTGAATATTGCAGTGCCCGAAAATTGTCATCACCGCCATTCGCCTTGCAAGACACCCTTCGAATGGGACGTATAATATGACATAGAGACAGTGACACTACGCAAAAAAGCCGCCGCTCATCTGTTTGAAACGCAAACCGTAATCCGTATAGATATCTTAAGCCGAGTCCGCCGCTTAAATCGAGTGAAAAATTCCGGTGACCACACAAAGAAAACCGACAAAACCTCGGCTGAACGCACGATTAATCCTGGCCGCACGCACACCCCGAAAAAGAATAAAAAGAATAAAAAACAAAATGGCTGCCGCAATCAAATTATTATCAAAGCTAAGGGCGAGACCGCGGAATCCTTCCCCGGTATTTATCACGGCGAATAATGAATGAATCCTTTTTTTGCGCCGTCCGATAATGTGTGCCCGTTGTAAGCACCTGCGGGCCGAGCAAGCTTACTGTCGCGATACTGCGTCTTGCGTAGAAATTTTACCTCATACGACAAGTTGTGGACATTTTACACATTACATTTTAAAAGCTTTTTTTTAGTTTCACATGTCTGTTCTTAATAAAATATTGCAAATTTTTGACCCATTTCCCGGTTTCCGATTAAATTTCGGTGAAAAATGTTGGGTAACAATGCAATGTTATGATACCATCGAGCTGATCTGATGATGCAGACGGAAGGTGGCCATTGAACTCCTAAACTACGTATGGTAAACCCATAGAGGTTGTGCTCGTTTGATTAGTTTTGACAAATAATCTGCCTGATCAAAGAGAACGCACGATAAAAGCTTGCTATGAAAATAATATTTTTCATTTGTTTCTATTTTTTAAACTCAAAAGCGACTTAGGTATTGTTTGGCATTCGACCGTTGCTATTTTTATACAACTCAGTGACAGTGGCAAACTAGCAAATATCCACCTAATAGTCAGCTGTAACTACTGCCCATAACATATGCGACTTAGGTTTCATTTAACAAAACTGGAGAAATGTATAATTTTTTCGTAGTTTTAGAGATGTTTTAATATACCGTATTTATGTAGGTGTACACTTGTGGGTAGTACAAGGCTACTAATGTTTTCGAGGCTGGAAAAGGGGTAGCAGCGTTTTCCATTGTTATATTTTTATAATACTACGTTCTCCAACCCGCCTGCTGAGCCTTGCAATAACCTCCCCTTTCGTGGGAGAGGCCCTAAGTCTTGCAGTGGACTGTTAATGGTCTGTGATGATGAGATACATCTCAGAGGTGTTTGACCAGCATCTGCCGGTGGCATATTAAAAAGTGACTGACTTTTTGTTACATTTACGTCTAAACCGCGAATAGATACGGCTAAAACTTGACAATGGGATAGATGGAAGCCTAGGAAAGGACAAAGACTACTTTTTATCTCCAAAAAAAACTAAATTCGCGACGAAATCGCGGGCAAAAGAAATAAAAGAAACTTTGAATGGGGCTACAAAAGTCAATGACAAATACAGAGGCATGCTCCCGATCGCGATAGACTGCGGTGGGATTTTGTCATTATGTTCACCAATCGAGAGGTGCTTCCCAGGCCCGCTGGCGCTGTTTGTGAGTGTCTTTGTTTGTAATAGATAAACTCAAATACTACTTAACCGATTTTAAAAAATTATTCACCCATAGGAAGATACATTATTAGCAAGTAACATAGGCTATTTTTATCATCAAAAACTTAGAGCTCTCTAGGAAAATTGCAACATTAAAACCCAAGTATCTAAATATTGCTTGTACACGCATAGTTTAAGAACGGCTGCATCTATTAAATTTAATTATTTAAATAAATTTTTTTATGGATTTAGATAATTATCAGGACAAGGTTTGTAATGAAACTTAAGAAGAATCTTCGAATGACGCTATAAAAGTCATTGACATGCTCCAGATAGGGATAGACTGCCATGGGATTTTGTCATAATGTCTTTGTCATGTCTTTAAGCGATAAGGCCGCCGGTTGCTTTAATTTGTTTATTTTTTTTTTTCCTCTGTTTTTGTTTTATTCTATGTATAAGCAATAAATAATTTTTCATTCATTCATTCAATGTTTACCAATCAAGAAGTGCTTCCCAACCCCGCTGGCGCTCCGGAGGTACCGGCCCTTCCGGCGGCTGAGGTGGTCCGGAAAATTGTTGGGGTTTCGCGGAAAAGTAATAAATTTTGAAAGCGTTTCGTTTGTGCTTTTACTGTACGTGATGACGTCGAAACTGAAGATGTCCGTCCGAGATCACGCATAGGTGGGAATCGTAAAAGTATCGGCAAATGAAACAGGTCGGCTGTAATATTTTCTTTATATTATATTATACATCCTGCCTTGCAGCAGCTTGCCTGCGTTGCCTGCAAATTGTACGTACATACCGAAAATTAAAATAAAAAACCGTCCGAATCTAGGCAAGCGATTTAAAAATAAAGTGGTTCAGTTGGTTAACATGTCACTTAGAGGTCTTGGATTCGATTCCCGGCCGAGCAGAAATTAAAATGATAAATTTTAATTTCTATTGCGGGTCTGGGTGTAGTATGTATATATTAGTTTAGCAGTTATCTAACCCCCATAACACATGCTTAACTTACTTTGGGGCTAGATGGCGCTAATGGCGAATTTGTCCACGCCTTATTAATTAAACTTATTTATATCCCCTGCCTACCCCTATAGGCTATCTACGGCATGAGTGTATAATGTTGTATATGTACGAGTATGCTAAAGTACATAGGTACTATTACAATGACCCAATGAGTTGCAAAACTACAATACCCAACCTCGTACCGGAGAGCCTGGAGGCTAATTAAAGGGGGTAAAAGGTTTTTACAGGGTCGGCAACGCGTGGGTGATGCCCCTGGTATTGCAAACGTCTACTAATATAGGCTGCGGTGACTGCTTACCATCAGGCAGGCCGCAAGCTTGTTTGCCACCTTAGTGGTATAAAAAAAATTAAAAGAATGCAGCAGCCGGTCAATCAACCCTGGTGCAACTCCGCCCGCAGTGGAGTATCGCAGCATACAGCATCGCAGCATCGCGATGGTCGAGTTTCTTAAGACCGTCACCATGCATCTCTTTCCGGGATGAACTCGATAAATATGTTTCTCCTTAGATTGTTTAATTTTGACAATTATTAACCTACTTCCATATATGTATGTTTAAACCTAATGATATCATCATCACAGCCCGTAACAGCCCACTGCAGGACTTAGTGCCTCTCCCACGAAAGGGGAGGTTATTGCCATAATCTCCACGCTTGGCAGGCGGGTTGGAGATCGCAGTGTTTAAATATACCAATGGAAAATGCTGCTGCCCATTTTCCCGACTACGGAGACTCTTGATCTTTTGCCTCGAAAACATGAGTCGCCTTGTACGACACCCATGAGTGTAAGGGGTTGGTGCTATTCTACTCTGCCGGACACCACACGGCCAATGATATATGAATGTAGAAAGGCAAACGAAGTGTGTCAGGATCGTAGCTTATAGCACTCGGTTCTCTGCCTACCCCTGTGGGATACGGGCATGAGTGTATAATGTAGTCTATTACGTTGAATTGCAAAACTACGACCAACTTCCAATCCCAACTTCGTACCGGAGAGCCTGGAGGTTAATTAAAAGAATGCAGCAGCCGGTCAATCATCCCTGGCGCAACTCCGTCCGCAGTGGGGCATCGCAGCATCGCAGCATCGCGGCATCGCCGCATCATGTAATTTGAAGTGTGACGTCTCTGGGGTAGTTACCCATCCGGTTGGCCATGGAATTGGAGCATTTCTATCCAATTTGCTGTCCGTAGATGCTAACTTTGGTAGCAACGGGCGCTGTGATGGACCGGTGCTGTTTTACAAGACGGGTTTGTGGCGCTGAGGTTTTTGTTTTGGTTTTTACGGGATATGGTAGGGAGTGCGTCTCTTATGCGATTGATGCAGGGTCGATTTCCATAAGACTGTCACCACAAATAAAATAAAATAAACAAATATGTTTGAACAGACTCAGACAGCATCATCCCATAACAGCTTTGCTTACTTTGGGGCTACCCAAAGTAAGCAAAGCTTGTGTTATAGATTTTAGATAACTGAAACATTCTTTATATAATTTTTAAAACACATAGTTATTAGATATATTACACCCAGACCAGACCAGACAGACCAGGCCAGGAATCGAACCCGGGACCTCTAGTCACCGCTTCGGTGACCGCTACATTAGCAACACAAGGGTTATCACCAATGCGTCACCATTATAGCCCCTGTACACTGCTCTTGCAGCAAAAAGGCGAATGCTTCACAGCCAATGCCATGGTTCCCCACTGGAGACCTTACTCGCCGGCAGGAATACAATTATATTCAAAAGGTTTCAATTAATATTGTTTGGCTGCGGTATGCTGTACAGTTACCTACTTCGCGCCAGCTCCAATTCGTACGGGATGCCTACTTCCCTACATGGTCAAGACAGGCCCTTGTGCGTGAGAGCACTACCGGGACATCAACGCCAAGTTGAGTTGATTTTGAAGCCACTATGCCTACTTCGCACCTACTCCAATTCCAGGATATCCAGCTATACCCTACCTATTTTCAAACCTACCCTTTTTTCTTTTTCCAGGAGCCATTCCCTGGACGAGCGGCTGCTGTACTCCCAGTGCGAGGTCCGCCGCGCGCTCTGGCACCCCAGCTCGCTGTCACACCTCCTGGTGCTGGTCTCCGACAACACTATCAGGTAAGGTTTATATAGATATAAATTTATTTATTATCGCATTTTACAGTCTTACATTTATCAATATTATATTAATTATGTAAATCTATAAAAGAGATCGTAAATTTTTATGATAAAAACATTTAAAATATACATCAGGTACAAGCATAATTAGATACTTTCGTCGTAGTAAGTAAATTGAATAATTAACAATAGTAAAAAAAATTATGACATGAGAATATAATAAAATTAAATACAAAATTACACATTGGTAGGTAATTGGTAATGTCAATGTCAAATACAATAATATAAAATAAAATGTAATTTATCAATACGTATAGGAAATGTCAAATGTCAAATATATAATATCCTCACGTTCTAATGCAAATAATTCCTTTATCAGAAGAACCGCACAGTGTTATGTTTCGCTGAATTATATCGTAATATTTACAAACGATCTGTCACAGTATATAAATAAGTTAAGACACAAATTGTTAATGTAAGCACTGTAGTATAACATATATTAGCAAAATTGTGTTATTTATTAACGTTGTTGTCAGACGCAACAGTTTGCTTATTTATCAAAGTTTGTGAATGAATTAGGAGACTTTAGGTCTACTTAATTCTCTAGTTCAAAGTACTGTATGTGTAAATGACAGTTTGTTTCTAAATTTTAAAAAATACTAGCGACCCGTCCCGGCTTCGCACGGATTGTCTCGGATTTTCTTCACTTTGGAAAGCAGTAACCAAGATGGGGCTGCAATAATTCTGCCTCAATGCGAAATGCGCGTCACCTATTCGTGGGTTGAGCCATTTACTGGATTGGGTAGTACTTAGAATCACTGAGTGGATTGCTATGAAAGGTATCCTTAAGTAGACGCATTTGACTCTCTTTTGCGATGCGATGCGACAGTATTTTAATAGTTTAAGTGATACAGTTTTCGTCAGCTGGGTTTTTTATTGCCCAGGGCGGCACACGGACGAACGGTTAACCTGATAGAAAGTGGCCACCGTCGTCAACGATCTAAGCAATCTAAGAGGACCTGATGCGGATGATGTGGGATTGTGTACTGTCTGTGTATAGGATTCTCCTAAATCTGGTTTTTTGATATCCGATCTGAGCTAATTATCACCATTCGGACATAGCTATCGGCACTTTATTCAAGAACCTATCTTTCCAGCGGCCTTAGCCAAGAGGTTGCGTTAATCTACAATCGTTTGTGGTAGAAAAAATGTATGGGATTTGACATAAGCTAACGTTATTTGACATAAGCTGTTTGTGGTAGAAATTCTTGGTCCATAGACCAATTCACGTACTTTCGGTGTACAAAGGAGGCGGATTGGCGGATGATCCTACACAATCAGAGTCAATGTAGATGTTGGTAGAAATAGTCGAACTTCGAGCTGTCAATTTTCTACCATACACGCATCACGCAAGCGGAGCTGTCAAAGATGACTAGACCAGCAGAAGTTTCTATTTAACGTTTCTATTGTGCGTAGGTAGGTATAGTGTTTTTAGTGTATGCCAAGGTTTGTTTTCGTCACTTGCTACGGTCCTAAAAACCTCTATGGCTTCTTCTACATTCATCAACCTATTCATACATACTCATCAGTTTAAAGTAGATACTCTTGACCTGACAATCCTTTCGTCAAGACATCACGCATTTGATAAGTACCTTTTCAACGCTGATTATTCTTTATTTTACAAGCTTTTATTTAGTGTTACATTCCCCATGTCTGTTCGTAATAAAACTTGCGAATTAAATTTGACCCATTTCCCGGTTTCCAGTTGAGCAAAAATTTTGCCCACTCATGTAAGTTCGGTAAAAAAGCAATATTATGATACCATCGAGCTGATCTGATGATGGAGACTGAAGGTGGGATAGAAACTCCAAAACTACGCATTGTAAACCCATTGAGCTTGGGCTCGTTTGATTAGTCTTGAGAAATGCTTTCTTTATTCTTTATTGTACACAAATGTGACGCAATGATACAGTACAGCAACAGAGATGTACACAAGGTGGGCTTAACTCATTAATTGAGTTTTCTACCAGCACTACTCTGACTGATCATAGAGAACGCGCGATAAAAGCTTGCTATGACAAAATATTCTGTAATTTTTTTTTTTTTTATACTATCTGATATACTAATTAAATACTTTTTTTTTTTTTTAAACACATACTTATTATACATAGAACACCCAGACCCGTCACAGAAATTAAAATTCATCATTTCAATTTCTGCCCGGCCGGGAATCGAACCCGGGACCTATTGCGTGGCAGACACGGCATGTTGACCATTGCACCACTCAGGTCGTCAAATTAAACAATTAAACTTATTGTAATTATAAATGTCACAGGTTTATAATGAAATCGAGTTTATAATTGAAACTGTGAATTACAAAACAATTCCAGACTATATAACATAGCGATCAAGAGCGGCCCGAAGCTCGCGAAGATCTTCACCATAGGCCCGAAGCCGTCCAGCCTGTTAGCAGGGAAGACCATCCTGGACAGCCTCGGGGACACGGCGGTGGACTTCACCGCGACCCCGGATTCGGAAGCCCTGCTCATCCTGCGGGGGAATGGGGACGTGTACATGATGGATTGCGATTTGGATGGGAAGAAGTGAGTGGGTTTTTGGTTATTCTTATGTCAATCTCGCGGTCATTCTTTGACGGCGTTCCATGAAGTCAATGTGTACGTTGTTTGTGTGATTCCTGTTTGTACCTACTATAGCTGTAGGTGTTAGATATGTAGGTGTCTATTGCTTATTATTATTTTCTCGTTTTAAATCCATTTGATAATTTACCTAAGTGCCTATTGTACGCGCTACTGCGTGTTTGTGTGCTTGTGTAGCTTTTTACATATGATGTCTTTACTGGCGAGGACCTATAATTGGCTTACTGTTTTATACTAGAACTTTATACATTGTAATGTACAGCTGTTGGTACTCCTACAAATAAATAAATAAATTAATCTGTTGACAAGAACGTCGTTAAGGTGTCCGACTCGTAAGCAAATACGGGTTCGAACCCCAGAGCGGCCATGTACCTAGTACACTTTTCTGAGTAATGTACATTAGTTGAACACTAACCGATGCCCTTACGGTGAGGGTAAGTAAACATCGTGTTGCAACCTGCACACTCAGCCGACTGAATGTGTTACCATGATCCAATGGTATGGCAGTAGGCTCCACTGCAATTACCTAATTTGTTTTCTGAGTGTTTTCAACACAGCGATCTCCAACCCGCTAACTCGCTAAGCATGAAGATTACGAGAATGCCTTCCACTAATGTGGAGGAGGCTCAACTCCAGCGGTGGATTGCTATACGTTGATGATGATGATTTCAGTCCCTTCCACCCGAAACTATCGGGTCCCCTGGCTATGTATCCGCCCGCGGACGACAACTACGGCACAGACTCGTGCGCCATCCTGGCGCTGGGCGGCGGCGGCGGCGGCGCGCCGGCACTCGTCGTCGTGGCCACCTGCTCTGCTGTGCTGTATCACTGCTTGCTGTTGCCTGCTGTGAGTGCCACTTCTTCTTTTGATATCGTCTAGCTCGGCACACGATGAGACGCCTCATCAGATGGTGGCCTTCGTCGTCGAACACATCAGCTACCTGAGGGGAGCGGATGCGGTGACGGCCTTTGAGGTACTTATAGACATGCCTTTTGATGAACCCCACGTTATAGTGCAAAGGAACAACGTAGACAGCACTTTAAAGATTAACGTCTAGTTTCCGTAACGCTTGTCAATGTTAATCATCGATTAGAACTCTTTCGGTCTCTGTCTACAACTCACCATAGATAGGAATGGCGAATTTAATTCATCATCATCATCATCATATCAGCCGAAAAACGCCCACTGCTGGGCATAGGCCTTCCCCAGATATCTCCACAAAGGCCGGTCCAGTGCCTTCCGCATCCAGCTGGCACCTGCGATCTTTACCAGGTCGTCGGTCCACCTTGCGGGAGGCCTACCCACGGTGCGTCTTCCGGTACGTGGTCGGCACTCAACGAAGACGTACCTACTAGAAACATACTAGCACCCTTCGAGAAACCCGTGAACGTTCTAAGAGTCTAGGGAGCTCATTCCACAACCTTAGTGTGCGAGGGAGACAATTCCTTTTGAATCGCACAGTTTACGACCAATTTGGTTCCAAGGTCTGAGCTTGTTCCTGAATAATAATAGTATTAATTCCATTTCCAGCCGCAACTAGACAACAACAACTCCCCCGACTGCCACGCGCTGTACGTAGTTGAGAACGTCGCGCTGAACATAGCTCTTCTACCAGACGACGACCCGCAATACTCTTATCCGGTGCATCTGTACGCGGTAAGTTGAAAGGAAACTCTCACCATACGTTCACTACGGAAACTTCTCATATTATCTGGTAGACAGTCTACTCGTGACCATAACGAATGCAACTTTTATGTTAGGACTCTATCAAGCCTGAGGAGTCCGCCTTGTTGAGTACCACCGCCTTATGTATTTCTGCCGCCAAACAACCATGCAAGCATTGTTACAGTTGTGTTCTGGTTTGAAGGATAAGGTAGCCAGCGCAATTATGGGCGTGAGGCATTGCATATAAGTCGTCGCAGTGTTAACGCACCTGCGGTTCTGCATTTTTGTTGCCCACAACCTAATTGAATCGTAAATGTTATGGGCGGCAGTTACCGCTTACCATCAGGTGGGCTGTCTGCTCGTTCGTCATTGAGTAGTATAAAAAAACTGCTTCGAAGTATCGAGGTAAAAACAATACTAACCGTAGTAACAAATCCGATATTATGTGTGGTGAAAGTATAGTAAAATACCACGAAAGTTGTAAAACCTATCTCACCATACGTTTCAGAGCTTTGTACAAGCTGTTATTTACTTTCACATGACCCCATGTTTGTTCGTAATAAAGTCTTGGAAGTTAAATTTGACCCTGTCCCCGGTCCGGTTGAGCTGAAAGTTACATACTTATTGGCCGTGTGGTGTCTGGCAAGGTAGAATAGCACCAACCCCTTACACCCGCGGGTGTCGTACAAAGCGACTAATGTTTTCGAGGCAAAAGATCTAGAGTCTCCATAGGCTGGAAAATGGGCCATTTTCCAGCCTATGGAGACTCCATTGTTACATTTATAACTTTGCTATCTCCAACCCACCTGCCAATCGTGGAGATTATGGCAATAACCTCCCCTTTCGAGGGAGTGGCCTTAAACCCTGCATGTTATGGGCTAAAACGATAAAGCGGGCTAAAACGATAAAGCGGCCGAAATCGATCTACCCGCTTTCGCAAAAGTTGTCTGCCACTACTGGAACTCGAACTCACTTTTAAGTCACGGCACACTACACTGGATCATATCACTCACTTTTTTAGTCTTATTTTGAACTAGTTCTGGTTTTAGAGACTGAATCACTGGTGACCAAGTATTCGACAACCTAAATCCGTCCTTACGATTGAAATTTGGATATTTGTGATTGTGATTTCGATGGCTTCCCTAACTGGGGCTTTACCAGGAGCTTTTATAGCAGGACCTAAACATAACTGCCCTGCTTAGAACGAGACAAGCTTATGTGACACAGTTCTAAGCAGAGCAGGTATGTTTAGGTCCTGCTATAAGAGTTCATGGTAAGCCCTCAGAACCTAATAACTTCGCTTGGCTTATTCGTAATGACCTACATGACAGTATATAACCTAATCACAATCCGTCCATCCTCAGTGCTCTAGTAGTACGTACTGCTGTGCGCACGCGGGCGGCGTGCACAGCGTCGCGCTACACATGCTGAGGCCTCTTAGGGACTACGCCGCGGCTGACGACGGTATGTATGTTTTTTATGTTATACGGCAGACAAACAGACAAACGGGCCACCCGACTTAAGCAACACCAGGGGCGCTACCATTGCATTGCCCGCCTCAAAGGAGACCTCTAATATTTTATTTATTTATTTCTTGGCGAACCAACAGTTTATAATAGTAGTTTATGCAACTGTCATATAAAAGGAGGTATTAAAACATGAGTGTCTGTTTATCATACGAGGCGTAGACGAGTATGATAATAGTTTGACACGAGTGTTTTAATACCTAATTATATGCAGTTGCATACACTACTTTATCTACACTCATATTTTTATGTTAAAATATCGTACCTATAATTTTCTCAACTTAGCTGGAAGTAAGCTGCGAGTCAGTTCTGTTGTATCTACGCGTCGAGGATATCAAACGGCGGGAAATTCACTTTACTACTTTCACATTTGTCTATTTATTTGCTTAAAATAAGAAAAAACATTCACAAACACAAATTACAACAATTACAAAAAATATTCTGTTGAGCGGGAAAATAATTACACGGAATGAAAATATAAAAATTTAAATTTTGAATTTGTTAAAGACATTAAGTATTCAGCCTACATTACGCCGTGTCTCGGCGCCCGACAGAAAATTAAAAAATAAAAGTGTTGCATAATGATTAAAAAGTTATTTTACGATACAGCTGTAATGAAAATAGTATGGGAAATGCTGTATCGAAAAGTAATTTTTTAAAATTTTATAGTCTGGCGTGAAAAAAGTGTACCCTTAAACTACTGTTTTCGAATATGTAATTGGAACATTATGCTATGAGTGTAGATAAAACAAATTAAACCTTTCTACTACTATTAATACTTTTCTTTTACTTTCCATACCAAGGTTGTCTGGAAGAGATCACGCTAGTGCTAAGACCGCCTTTTGAACTGCTTTTTATTATGTATTTTATCCCATGTATGTATCTAGTGTGCAAATAAAGAGTTTTTGTATTGTATTGTATTAAATAAATTGAGTAGACACAGTCAAGTATGTGATATTATGGTTGATAAGAGAAGAAGATATCCTTTTCTTTTTTTGTTTAAGTCGTTTTGTGGCGTTTCTAGTGATAATAAATGAGTTATTTATTTGTTTATTCATCCATTCCATTCCAGCGGACTCCGAAACAGCCCTATCCTCTATATGCTCGCGTCCCAGCTCCGCTCGTCACCTAGTGGCCGGCCGAGGAATAGCTTTAGCCGCCACGCCGCCACCTCTGGCCAGAGCTCTGGTGTTGTGTGAAGATGCTACGCTGCTCATCAGGTAAGGATAACGGGGTAACCATCTGCTGTAAATATGTGTATTTTGTTTTTTAAGCTTGGGTTGTAGTGTCATATGGCAACAATAAATGTAATTTCATTTCATATTCTCGTCCGTAAGCTGCGGTGACTGCTTACCGTCAGGTGGGGCGTAAGCTTGTCTGCTAGCATAGTGAAGTAAAATAACAAGGCTTTTACGAGGCTGTCGAAAAATCCTAAAGGGACCACATCAGCGTTTCATATTAATTGGTCACAAACTGCTCTGCAGGGTCGCTGCTGTTGACATTGACATGACAATTCAAAATGGCGTCACTTAGTTCCAGTTTCTGCCACCGGATCAGATATGATTGTGGGGCTGTATTATGGAACACTACACTTTCTAGACCCCAGAACTTTTAGCACTTCGTCTAACCAGCTGGATCTAGGACGAAGATCCCACAGAACGTATACGGCTAAGGAATGGAACGCGTTGCCTGCGAGTGTGTTCCCTGATCAATATAATATGGTTGCCTTCAAGGCTAGAGTGAATAGGCTGTTTCTAGACAGACTTGCTCCATCTTCCACCAGCCGGTCTAGCCATCTTTGATAGCCCGTTTGCGTGATGCGTGTATGGTAGAATATTGACAGCTCGAAGTTCGACTATTTCTACTTTTTGATTGTGTAGGATCATCCGCCAATCCGCCTCCTTTGTACACCGAAAGTACGTGAATTGTCTATGGACCAAGAATTTCTACCACAAACAGCTTATGTCAGATAACGTTAGCTTATGTCAAATCCCAAACATTTTTTCTACCACAAACGATTGTAGATTAACGAAACCTCTTGGCTAAGGCCGCAGGAGAGACGGCGGTCAAATGCCTGGCTAGTCCAACTATAAAAATCTTTAGGTCTAATTAATTATCTAGTGCAATATACTATTTGTGTAAACGACTGTTTGTTTCTAAATAAGGAAAAAAAACGTTGCCCGATAAATAAATAACAAAATGGTATAATTGCAGGACACTGGAGCCTTTCGATCTTGAAGAGCAACTTTACAAAGAGCTGCAGCTTTGGAATCCAGCCCTGGAGCAAGACGACATCAACAACATACTGAAAGAGGTTTGCTATAAAAAACTCAAAATATTTTTTTTTTGCGCCATGCAGTGACAAACGAGCAGCCTACCTGATGGTAAGCGGTAACTGTCGCCCATAACATCTACGATAGATTTAGGGCAACTAAATGCAGAACCGCAGGTGCGTTGTCACTGTGAGGACTAAAATGAAATGCTTCATGCCTTATTCTTTCAATCCGGAACACAACAAATTAAGCGTTGTTGCAGGTATGACGCTGGTACTCAACCAGGCGGAATCCTCAGGTTTGATAGTCCTACCACCTGAAGAATTTATCGAGTCATCATTGTCGTAAATTTGGATGCTTTCAAGGCTAAGAGTGAATTGGTTGGTCCTAGACAAACATGCTCAATATTCGGCCGCATCAGCATGTCTAGCACACGTTGCTGTCGCGCGCGACATACGAGAAAAGGTGCGACATGTATACTGCTATCTCTTTCATCCTAGTATTGAGAGAAGGTGAGGCTCTCTCGCGGCGCAAGCTATGTCGCGGGCACACTTATGCTGGCCGTGCAATTGAGATGGCGGCCATATGCATGAATAGGTCTAATGTAAAAAAACACATCAGCAGACGATTCTGCCATAATCTCCACGCTTGGCAGGCGAGTTGGAGATCGCAACATTGTTTTTTATTTTTATTTCAAAGCCGTTCTAAGCGATCATTCTGAGATGGTTCTCAGCTTTGTTCATTTAAATCGATTCAGTTGTTAAATTTGAGTATAGGTGTGATGACATGTGTCAAAATGTGATCTTTTCAATGCTTCCTACTTTATATATTCGTTTCTTCCCCCAGCGCCAGAAGCTATCGTTCACGGCCATAATGCAGGAAATCCTGTCACGCGAAGCTGACCAGCCACTACTGAGGAGTGCCGGCAGGGAGTCGCCCTCAGCTAAGGACGCCTTGGAGGTAACTATAGATTAATTCTGTAAGTCTGTAGTGACATCTATCACTCCAATTGAGAAACTCAACGATACTCACATTACTAGTACACGAACACAAGGTTGGCAAGCGGATGCATAGATGGCGCTGACCGTCCTACATCGCGCTAGAGAAGTGTGCCAACTCCGCGGCGTATATACAACTTCCGACAATCAACTGTCGGACCCTTGGTCCTCTGGTCACAACACCCGGCTAGATGGGTAATTACCTTTTTTTACCTACTCCATCTCCGCTTGCCAACATTGGCGGCTACCCTATACCCTTCACCACCTTTGTTGCTAACAATTCTTTGAATTCCATGATTGACATTGTTACTTTAGCGACTCCGTACCATCGATTTCGTGGGTTCAGTAGCTAACAAAGTATGGCATAAATATTTATTTAAATAACATGAGACTTAAATGGCAAGAAATAGCATAAAATATTTACAGTTATAACAAAGTTCACTTGCTGGAAGTATTAAATCGATCACACGTAATCGCAAAATTAACAATTGCAATCATGGAAATTAGGAAATTGTTGGCAACAGAGTTACGTAATTAACCTACTGATGACATGTTTCTGTGATTCTTAACCAATGATGTAGGGAAAAAGAAACTCATGAATGTAAATTTTTTCATACAATTTCCTACGAAAAGAGGGGTTTTTTATTTATAAACGTTTGGGAATTTTAAAGAGTGTAAAAAGCAAAAGTGCTGTTGTAGAGAACTTTATGTAGATTACCTTAGTGTAAGAGCTAATAGGCAACGGTCATGCGACGGGCGATTTTAGGTCTCCTATTGTTTGGGCGACGTCTAACGACTGTTGCCAATTAAGACAGCGCCTGAGGGTACCGATTCGCCATATTGTAGTTCTTATACTAGTTCTTTTTGGGCACACCCGTCGGCCATTCTATGTTACAGGCATATTTAGATAAACGAGTTTCTTCATTGAGTGGTTACAATAACTTTTGACATTTCGTTACATATGTAAGGAGTATTTAATAAAAGAATAATAATAATTTACTTAACTTGAATAACTTTGGGTATAAATGACTTAAAACTGTTCTAGTCATATCTTATCACATGTAGGTAGAGCTCGTCTAGTCTAAAATGACGCGCCCCACTACTTAGTTAGTTGATTTCGATGTGTGAGTGCAAATATTGATAACGACACTTCATCTGTGTGGGAGCCAATGAACGACGCGTGCTCCGACGTTTGAATCTCACCGGCAACTGAATGACCAATTACAACGGCATTTGTATATGTATTGCGTCCATATTTTAAACTTGCTTGTGTGCGGTAATGCGATAGTGGGACGCGTCATTTTAGATTAGACGAGCTCTACTTTTAAATTTAACGACAGTACAATGTAATTTTAAAATTAAGTTCCATTAATGTTTTTTCCGCCTCAAGGTGCCGATATATATAAATGTATAAAAATATACATCGAAGACTAACCGTGATCCTAATATTTCATCACAGTTATTCGCCTCAGCAATGGTGCGACTCCGCTCCGAATACATGTCCCGGCAGCAGAGAGCTCTGGACGCCGCCAAGAGGAAGGGCCGGGCTTTGACTTCCTTAGCGGAACAGCACCGCGCGTGGGTGGCGGACTTGCAGGTGCGTGACGTACACGGTAGATGGCGCTGCCGGGTGATTAGAACGCGCTATCGATGCGGACTTGTGTTTTAACTGGGTTGGGTTGTGGGAAAGTTTGAGGGTCAGGGTGGACAAGGTGATTGACTAAATCTTAGCAGGAGACGATGTCCACTGTTGTACAGAAAGCTGCTATTTAGACTTGGATCCTGTTTAGACTAGAATCATCTCCGGCTTGCACGGGCATCTATAGTAATGATAGCTCATTTTTACTGGTGGTGGTGGGCTGGTGGGTAGGTTGATGTGCGCCGCCTTTTGTACATAGGCGCATATTGGGCTATATCCCAAGGGTAAGTAAGGGAAGGCTTGGCTCGCTCCGAATACATGTTTCGGCAGCAGAGAGCCCTTGACGCGACCAAGAGAAGTTGCGTTGCGTTACTTACACGATAGATGACAGTGGGTAAGGGGCCACACCGTTATTAATATACTATCGTAAACTTTCTGGAACATCCCATCGACAAAGAGAAAAATAAATATTGCCCATCGGCCGCCTACTACATAAATGCTACGTAACCAGTTACGTATGAAGATTTATTTTTCTTTCTGCGAATCTAGTTACATACGGAGAAGAGTTTTCTTCCCACAAAATTAGTTACGTAAAAATAATGATTTGAATATTACAATGTCAAATGGTCTTTTCTAACATGATTGGCTGATTCATCATCATCATCATTCGAGCAGTAAATTACGATGTTTTTAAATAACAGAGGGGGTAATATAACGGTTTTTCATATTTGTTTTATTTTCCTCAGAGCGAAGTTGAGGAGGTGACGAAGAAGTCGGCGGCGCTGAAGACGAAATGCGCGTTCGCTGAGAAGCACCAAGACGATTTGAAGTACAGGTAAGTTTTTAATCTGCTAGAAATTGTTATTGTCACCTGAAAAGCATTTTAGACCCGGGGCCAGATTAGATTATTCGCGGATGACAAAGGAACTAATTTGGCAGACAGTCAACAATATTAACTCACAATATAAACAATGACAAGGACGCTATAACCTCATAGCATTCTTATCTGACCCCAGTCTAGAAAAGAAATTGGGCATAGAGGTATAGGAGGAGCCTGCACAGCGGAAGTCATAACCTATATTTTGTTATTTTTAAATTGTGCATATAAGATGTCCAAAACGGACGGCTATAGTTGTCAAATATAGCCGTCCGTAACCACTGCTATAGTCAAATTTGGTGGCCTTGGTCATATTAATGTAGAGCTCGTCTAATTTAAAATGACGCGCCCCACTATCGCATTAACGCACACAAGCAAGTTTAAAATATGGACGCAATACATATACAAAACCCGTTGTAATTGGTCATTCAGTTGCCGGTGAGATTCAAACGTAGGAGCACGCGTCGTTCATTGGCTCCCACACAGATGAAGTGTCGATATCAATATTTGCACTCACACATCGAAATCAACTAACTTAGTAGTGGGGCGCCTCATTTTAGACTAGACGAGCTCTACTAGCTTTTTGTATAACATTGAGTCACAACTCTATAAGTTGTGGCTATGGCTTGCAAATATTCTAAAATGTAGGTTTTACGAATATTTTTACTGACTATATCCGAATATTCGCGTACTTGTGACAGATTGGCAGTGTACATAGGTTGAGGCTCCATCTATTCATGAAATTGTAACATAGCGCCTGTCCTTACGAAGTAAAGTGCTTCTTTCCCCATTGGTGAAACCCACCAAACAAAGATGCTTATGTTTAGAAATGAATCATAAAAATCATCTTGGCGTTAATGTCCCGGTTGTGCTCTCGCGCACGAGGGCCCGGGGTCCGCTTTGACTATGATCTAGGATTTGGCAGGTCAGGTAATTACAGTGGAGCGACTGCCATCTGACCTCCATGACCCTGCTATCAGGGGAACCTGACCAGATTGGATCATGGTTACACATTCAGTCGCCTGAATGTTCACGATGTTTTCCCTCACCGTAAGAGCATCGGTTAGTATTCAACTAATGTACATAACACAGAAAACAGTCATTGGTACATGGCCGGAGCTGGATTCGGACCCGGGACCTCTGGCTTACGAGTCGTATACTCTAACCGCTCGGCCACCGACGCTCTCAATGCTTGTGAAATGAATAATGATATAATGTAATTTTCATGGTTAAATAAAGAAATCTATCTTATCTAACGCCTTCCCCAGATGCTCCACAGTGATCCGCCATCTCCGGTCGTCGTCGCTGGCGTCTCCGGCGGAGCGCGCCCTCATCGCGGAGCTGGAGCAGTCCGCGAAGCGCCGCGACAGACTCACGCAGCAGATACAGATGCTGAAGGAACACGTTTCCGAACGAAAGGTGGAGGTGAGGGTCTCGATAAATAATCAGTTCATATCTCCACAATCATGCAAATTGATATGTTGGTAGAGCTCGTCTAATCTAAAATGACGCGCCCCACTATCGCATTACCGCACACAAGCAAGTTTAAAATATGGACGCAATACATATACAAATGCCGTTGTAATTGGTCATTCAGTTGCCGGTGAGATTCAAACGTAGGAGCACGCGTCGTTCATTGGCTCCCACACAGATGAAGTGCCGTTATCAATATTTGCACTCACACATCGAAATCAACCAACTAAGTAGTGGGGCGCGTCATCTTAGACTAGACGAGCTCTAGCCTAATACAATTAAACATCAGATGCTGTTATTTTATATACATGACGGATCACGGTCAATAGTATGGACTCATGTGGTCAATAGTACGGACTCATGACGATGAAAACGCGCGTGGGAGTGCGCCCTCTGGTGGGGCGTGCTGACAGAGTCTCTCCGGCACGACTCGGGCCGAGTGGCGGCCATTCTTGGCGCGACCGCCGCCGAGGAGTGACGCGTCTTGAAACTGTCTCCACATTTCGTTTGTTTACGTTTGAAGTTCGTTAATAGAAAGTGTTATTTACGTTTAAAAATAAAGTAATTTTAAAATCACCTTTGAAATAAGAAAGTAAATTACCTCAACTGCCTACATTTGTAATACCGCTCTGAATTCTAGTGAAATTATAAGTGATGTGCAAAAATGAAATGGAATAAATACAGTGGAGTAAATGTGAACCTTTTCTTTAATTTATCTGGACGAATACGACCTAATCCTGATATCACCACCCTGATGACAATGATCCTGATACACCCCTTTCCTTCACGCGACGACATCAGAAGCGGTGATGACGAACGCAACGCCCAAGAGATGGTATGATGAAAAGCAACAAAGAAAATGCAGATACGCTACGTGAAAGCGTAATAATAAAAGAAAGGTGATTACTCGATCCAGTTGAGTTGCCTACATTAAAATGTAAAATGATTTAACATGTTCAAAGCGCAGCCAAGAGTCCAAACACCCCGAGATATAAGACAAAGACTTCGTCAGAAAGATTGGGGGATTCATAAAGTAAACAGCAGATCATCTGTACCAAATGGGTCATGGTCAAGGCAGACCCCGGGCCTTCGAGAGCACCACTGGGATATCGACAACATTATTAAAAATCTAGTGAAACTTACTATGGACGGCACTTTGGTATGGCTTCTTTGTTTTTGTTAAATTTAATTTAGATTACTCATGTAAAATATTTTCCTTTTTAAATACAAAATTGAGTTAGTTAAATAATTTGCGTAGTTCTAAATTAGCCAGCTAAAGTTTATTCAATGGCTTTAAAGTAAACGCTTACATTTAGATTCATTTAGCAGTGTGGTTTGACACCACAAGTAAATTAATTGCTTAGATTTCTGCAGATTAAATAAAATCAAACAATTAAAAACGGTGTATATTAATTTTTTATTTTTGTTTTACTAATACAATTATTTTCTTCTATTGCATAACAATGGTGCACAACGGTTCGCTTCACCTACGAGAACAACATTGAAATGCAACGCTGGACTGGTAGCCTCAACGTGATTGTTTCAACATGGGACGACGATGGTAGACAATCTGCGAGTGTACATGACTGAGAAATGATGTGATATTAACAGTTCCTCTCTATCTGGTGAGTCCTATACATAATTATTATTTAGTAAAAACCTGTGCTGAAGAGGCTCCCTAGCGGATTTTAGGAGTTATTTACTTTGACAATTAAGAAAAGTATTCTGACAGAAACACTATTGATACCCTTAGTAGAGAGAATGGCAGGTTTATTTGTATCTTTAGTGAAACTACAAATAGAAAGAATGTAAACAAAACATAAACAACGTCAGTTACGTCAGTTACAATTTGTTGGTAAAAATGTCAAAAACTACTGCTAAGTTTAAAAATGTTAGCTTTTGCGGGTACCTATGTCAATTAATGTAGGCTGTCTGATAGAAAGTTACTAAGAAAAAAAAATCACTCCACAAAAATAGTAAGAATTATGTTAAATCCGTCCCAATGTCAAACAGTGTTTATAGTAAAAAAAGTGTTATTTAATCTAAGATTATTTTACCATCTTGAAACATGGTGCGCTATGATTTTACGTATTACCAACATCACGTCAGTTATCAAAAAACAAGAATAAGAAATACTTGGAAAGCATAGTGCTAATATTTTTATAAATTGAGTACGTAAGCATAGTTATGGTGGTGCTGCTGCTGACTGACTCCTTCTTCTTGATCGTTGCCTCACTGCTGAGGATCCTGACATCTTCGGTAAACTGCATGTCTCCATCGGTTTCGATGAATCGTTCGGATATTTGGTCCACCCATCTCTTCGGACTTCGGCCTCTGGGTCTCTTGCCTTCGACTTTTCCCGTCACCATAAGTCGTTCCAGATTGCTGATTAAGTAAATATTTGATAATAACAGTGTGGCAGGGATGCCGTAGCAGTGAGTTTGTGGAACAATTAGCTGGTGTACTTTAGGATGTTGTCTTAAAGATAGGATAGGCTTCACATAGGCTTCGAATGTGCAAATTCAATAACGACCCCGCGATCTCCGCGATTTCTATGCGAGCGGGAGGGTGCAAACATGTATCGAGAGAAAAAAAAGAGAAAAATTATTAGCGTGTTTGTTTACATTTAACAGGAGAAATTCGAACGAAATTTTCCATATTTCAGTATAATGTTTGTTATTGTGGTCGTAGTTTCCCAATGTTGTAGAATAGAGAGATAAGATATCCGCGGTGAAAATGGAATCACCGATATACGTTTCTTTTAATACTACAAAAAAAAGGTAGTTTGGTTAGTAACGTAATTTTATATTAGTATCAAGTTATTTAACGAAAAAAAAAAGTAAACACGATTAAGTGAACTGATTGACGGTAGATAATTTCGAATTATGTTTTGAGTAACTAAAGATAAACCTGTGACTTAGTTCGACCGAAAACCATGTGTACTAAGTCAATGTGACTTAGTTTGACCTGGATAAAGACTTTGTTAGACGGATCAATCTAAGACGCTAACCCAATACGTGACGACTATCGAGCCGAGGTTTTTATGAGATTTATGTGATCGTTTTGTTTTCTCAAAATTTGTTGCATCATCGGATGAAGGTGATCGTGTTTTATCAGTGATGGTGGGCTAATGGAGCCTATGGGAGAGTTTTATGGTTGCTTACCGGCCTGATGGAGGCTATGGGAGCGTGGCTAATAGCAAGTAGTTGTTTTAAGCTTTGTGAGAAAGTGTTGAACGATAACGATGATGAGAAAGTCCAGATATTTTGGTGATAGTTCAATAGCCGGTTTTATAAATTATTTTTAGCTTCGAGTACTGAAATTTCCTTGATTACTGATATAAAGTAACTATTTTGAGTTCTGTTGTTGTGCCAGTAAGATGAGACAGTGTAAGCAATGGTGAGATTTCATATCCTTCTGCCAGTACAAGTTTTTAAGTACCTGAATTGTTGTTGAGGTCAAACATCCAGATTTATTTGGCTGACTTGGAGTGACCCGGGAGTCATGTGTGTGACTCATTGGGCTAAGAGCCCCGAAAGTCTCGGATGTTGTGGCTGTAGATAGCAAATTTTATTTTGTAATTTTTTTAGAAGGCGGCTTGATATGGGTTGCCTACGTTATTACAGACATTGTTTAATGGTTTCAAAATGGGAGCTTAAACGTAACGTAAAGTCTAGATAGAGTATACTCGTTCGAACAGTTAAAATCGATGACGATGATTATTGCTTGTTTAGTTTTGGTGTGGCAACAAATGGACTATTGTTACCTATAACTGGCGTATCAAATAGACGTGTGAGCTTCTTATTATTAAACTTCTGATTTAGTTTTGATATTGGGCAGTAGAAATAATGTTTATTTTGATTTTATTTTATTTTGTTGTTTTTGTAGAGATGACACCGTAAACAGTTGTTCGGATCTGTGACGATTACTTGTTGTGTAACTCGTAGACCGTTATTGATCGGGTTATGATAGCAGATAGACTGTTACCTATCACTGACTTAGTACAGATTTGGTCGAAGGATTGACCACGAGCTGAGAATCTATAGACAGCTTCTATTTATTTGTCCCGCCTGTGTGGCTCCCGTCTGTGTGGCTCCCGCCTGTGTGGCTCCCGCCTGTGTGGCTCCCGCCTGTGTGGCTCCCGCTTGTGTGGCTCCCGCTTGTGTGGCTCCCGCCTGTGTGGCTCCCGCCTGTGTGGCATCCCGCCTGTTTGGCATTTCGCCTGTGTGACATTAAGTCTGTGTGGTATTTAGCCTGTGAGGCATTCTACCTGTATGGCATTTCGCCGGTGTGGCATTTTGCCTCTGTGAAATTTACCCGTGTGTGACATCTTACCTGTATCGTGCTTTGGTAGACGTGACACAGGATATATGATGAATAAACTCATAGTTTGACGATTAGAGTGGCACTGACCAGAGTGACACCCAACCAGTGTGGCACCTAGTCTGTGTGGTATTTCGCTTGTGTGCAGGTCCAGTTGCGTGGCGGCCTGGTTGCGTGGCGGCCTGATGGCGTGGCGGCCCGACTGATGGCGTGGCGGCCCGACTGATGGCGTCCGTCGTGTGGTGGTTCGTCGCCTGTGTGTCATTTCTCCTGTATGGTAACATTACTTATTCTTTTTAAATTAGGATGGCGCTGACGGATGACCAGAAATCATATGGCATTTAATGAAGGAGTGTTTCAATCCCACTCGAAGTAACATTGGGTCTTTTGCTGAGTACTGAAAATTTGATGTAGGTATGTCACATATTTGTAGTGAATCTAAGTACCTACAGTAATGGACGTCGGGGACGATACGCGAGCTCTGTGATTGGGGCTTGTTTCCCACTCAACAAGAGCATCAAGGGGAAAACACTGGTGACGATGATTAAACCTTCTTCATTGGTGGTAATTGTGATACGGTTTATGAACCGTCTGGTGTTATACCTTGTCACGCCTCTCTAATGAACTGAAGTCGTAGCTGAATTTATGTCGGCAACTTATAAAGAATAATTTATGTACAAGATGATGTTGTTATCTCTCAATCTACAGAAGTTTAGTATGATAAATGATAATGGACGTATGTTTTATGTGAAGAATTGGTGGGTTAATGCAGTCGTGATAGATCCAATCACATGATTCATAAGACTTATTTGGGTGATGTGTTGTGGTCAGAAGTGACCGAGCGAATATAGTACTGTGCTATGGTTTTCATGTTTCAGATTACACACGAGGACGTGTGTACAGCAGGACGGCCGTGACGGATCACGGTCAATAGTATGGACTCATGTGGTCAATAGTACGGACTCATGACGATGAAAACGCGCGTGGGAGTGCGCCCTCTGGTGGGGCGTGCTGACAGAGTCTCTCCGGCACGACTCGGGCCGAGTGGCGGCCATTCTTGGCGCGACCGCCGCCGAGGAGTGACGCGTCTTGAAACTGTCTCCACATTTCGTTTGTTTACGTTTGAAGTTCGTTAATAGAAAGTGTTATTTACGTTTAAAAATAAAGTAATTTTAAAATCACCTTTGAAATAAGAAAGTAAATTACCTCAACTGCCTACATTTGTAATACCGCTCTGAATTCTAGTGAAATTATAAATGATGTGCAAAAATGAAATGGAATAAATACAGTGGAGTAAATGTGAACCTTTTCTTTAATTTATCTGGACGAATACGACCTAATCCTGATATCACCACCCTGATGACAATGATCCTGATACACCCCTTTCCTTCACGCGACGACATACATATTTGTGGAGACTGGTGCCTGAATTAGGGAAACCTGTGCAACCCCTTTTTGCACAGCCTTTTTGCTGCCAGAGTAACGTGTTATAGAGGTAGGCAACGCATTGGCGATACTCTCGGTGTTGCTAATGTCTATAGGCAGTGGTGACCACTTTTCATCAGGTGGCCCGCTTGCCTGTTTGCCTGTCGCATGACATAAAAAAACCCCGAATAAGCTGTCTTATTGAAATTCAAGGTTTCTTGGATGTAGGCTTTGTGCATCAATCAATCATCAATATTTGGATATTTTTTCTAATTTCAATTGCACATATCACACCCCAACATTCAGGTCTCTTCACATAATGTGAGGCTGGCTGGAAGATATTTTAAGGATAAGCTCATCGTTGTACTTTGTTTGTGATTTTGTTTCTATATGTGTTTTTATGCAGTAAAGACTATAATCATATTATAACCCCCGCCGAAAAAAGTGGGGTGTTATAAATTTGACGTGCATCTGTGTCTGTGTATCTGTCTGTGGCATCGTAACTCCGGTTCTCTTTATTTGAAAGGCAGTTTAATCGACGAAAGGAAATTCTGTAAATAGTGTGCGAGTGCCCTAATGAGGGCTAACTCGAGTTCGAAATTCCACAAGATGGCGCCACTGGCGAGTAAGGTTCGTTGTCAAAATACATCGCGCTATTGGCCAGAATCAAACGCTCTAAGTTGACAGTTAAGTTAGGTTTTTTCGGCCAATAGAACGGCGTTATTTTGCAGAGGCAAGACTTTACTCGACAGTGCCGCCCTCTGGTGAGCACAAAAACGGTTGCCCTTATTGTAATAGATATTGAATGAAGTTAGATTGAATGTTTAAAGTAAGTAATTATAATTGTTATTTCCTCTGCTATTTATAAAATTTAATGTTTATTCCACAGATGAAGCAATGGCAAGAAGAATACAAGAAGAAGGACATAGCGCTGGGCAAGTCGCACAGCGACACCATATCTTCTATACTCCAACAACAGTGAGTATTTTTACTGACACTACTGTGTTGGCTGTGTGTTACTGGGTGTTACTGTGTGTTACTGTGTGTGACTGTGTGTTACTATACACATATCTATTTTAGAATGCATCGTTTCTTAGGTCTCCCGCGGGACCTCTTTCCTGATACAGACAGGTTTCAGCACCTATTTCCTACGTATCCCTGGCGCTTACGCAATACGTGACCAAACCAAACCAAATTGCTTCGTCATCATCATCAGCCATTATAAGTCCACTGCTGGACATAAGCGTCCCCATATAAACGCCAATGGCCTCACGAAGCCTGCGCCTTCTTTTAATTTCTATTCTTCAAGAAAGTGCAAATTCCAAGTGTGTCTCAAAAAGAGATGAGAAGAGAACGTGACCACAAATAAACAAAAGTTAATATCCCATTTTTCTTTTCAGAACAAGTCAAATATCCACATTGATTGAAGAAACTAAACTACTGAAGGACCAACTAAGTATAGTGTAGGGTGTAGGTTAATTTCAAATCGTTAGAAAATGTAACTAGAACGCCTTTAAGCTGCTTACTTAACAAAAAAAAGTTGAAAATTATTATTAAACATGTTTAAGAATTTGGTGCAAGCAAGGCTAAAGGTTGTCCGACAAAAGATGGCTTAAAGTCTCTAGAAACTTTGCACGTTCAGGTTTTCTTTTCTTTTCTAATATAAACTTTTTTGGTTACAATTTTCTTTTTTTTTTCGGTATAGTCCACTGTTGGACTTGAATTGTTTCTTAATCAGCCAGTATTTTAGTTTTGTTTTAGAACTGTGTTCCCTTTTAATGTCCTAAATAAAAAGATTTTCAACTATGTTCCGAATTTTTAATGTCCTAAATAAAAACATTGCTTAATTTAATTTAGATCTTAATTCTGTTTAGTTAGTAAGAACTAGTCTTAAGTTAGCTTATTTTTTTGTCTTTAGTTAGCTTATTTCTTTGTTTTTGTATAATTTTTTCGATGCCTGTTTTTTTATTATTAAAAATGTGCACAAAATATTTTCCTTCCAGTTAGAAAATATAGATACTGCAGTTTCAACTATCATCAATGTTTTGTTAAAAATATGCATGTTTTTTATAAGAAATGACGCTGTTAATGATAGTTTCGTTGATTGTAAATGAGTAGGCAGTGTAAGACTTTTCAATAAAAATCTTAAATATTTTTTTTAAATTTTTATTTCATGAGATTCTTTTCAGTATCGTCAAATTCACCTTATAATTAATTACAGAAAGTCCTTAGTATAATTAGGTTAGGAATGGAAATTAATTATATCAAAAATTATAATTAATTTCTGTCTTGTATAAGTAATACAAAACGTAGCAAAGGTGAATTTCCATTCTAAAAAATACATTAATTATGAACATTGTAAAGTAGTTTTAAAATGTTTCAATCCTAACTCTGCTACATTCTGTATCTTGATCTACTAGGGTGTATAATTCTTTAAATTCAGATGTTCTAAAAACATATAAAAGAAATATCTAAAAGATATTAGAAAAACAAATCACTATGAACGTCCAACTATTACTCAAAATATTGAAGGACTACTGAGTAAGTCTAAGTAAAACGAAATTACTTCTAACTTACTCAAATTTCATAAAACCTACATTAGTATCTAATAACTAAACTAAACTATCTGACTATTTATTTTCTCAAGATCTTCATAGTTCAAATCACTCTTGCCAGTGCGAAGTTGATGGCTTGCGTAGAAAAGCTTCGCAAAGGTACGTAGCAATATAGTTCCCAATTTGGCCACTTTCATTACCCTTTTGCACCGTTAGTTACAGCACGGCTAGCACAAATATGCCCGCGACACAGCTCGCGCCGCGAGAGACCGTTCGTTTCCTTCTCTCAATACTGAGATGAAAGAGATAGCGTATTTATGTCGCGCCTTTTCAAGCTTATCTCGCTTATGCTAGCCCTGCTGGTTTTGCGACGAAATGATTACTGAGATTTGAATGAATGAATGGTTTATGTCATTGAACGAGTGGTCCCCAAAACATCTTCGAGACTCTGGTCTGGTCTTCCGTGAAAAAAAATTCCTTTCCAAGCTTCACGAACTCTTTCATAGATAACTTGCCGTCCTGTAAAGATGAAAGGATAATAAAATATTAATATCTATACCTTGTTAGTTTACAAATAACCAAGAGAACTTAAGGGGTTCGGCTTGTAAAGCTGCCGTACCGCCGATCTCCGATATTACGCCGCCATCTTGATGCAATTGAGTTGGGACCAATCGCAGCAAGCCAGGGCCAGATCTCTCTTGCTGCGATTGGTTTAAACTCAATTGCATCAAGATGGCGGCGTACAATCGGAGATAGGCGCTATAATAGGACCACGATAAGTCCGTTTTAACTAACAGTAGTAATAATTATAAAGTGTGGATATGGCAATAATCTGGGGACTATCTGTCCTTGTCAGTCCTTATTGTAAACATTCGATTATTTGGTCAGTATTAACTTTAACTTGTGCTTTTTGTTTGTCTAAATTATTAATCATTCTGAAAATTCTCCCGCACTTCCTTTTTAATGATTTGCCCATTATTGGACCATATTTTTCATAACTCACGAAAATAAACAATCCTACAGAAATCAAATTGTTCGTTATGACTTTTATGAATGACGTTTTTAAAATCTTGGCATAATTTTACAGATATTTTTATTTTAGTCTTTTTAATAAGCGATTCGGACTTAGTGTCTACAGTTGTGTGTTAAATACACTTACGCCATTAACATCAATGACGGCGAAGGCGACCGCCGCGTGCTCGTTGTCGAGCCCGAGGCACTGGAAGAACAGCTTGAACTCCTTTACTGATATGAAGCCGGACTTGTCCTTGTCCACCGCCTGTTGGGAGAAGAGATTGCGTTAGTTTGAATGGCTTTCTCAATAGCCCAGTAAAATCGTACATTCTATCTTGCAGTAGCCGTATTCACAATGATTCGAAACCGTTTCCGAACGATTCGACACGAAATTCGTGAAGGGCGAATCCGTGTCGATCGATTCGAAAACTGTTACTCCGAATCCCGATAGATTACACGGAAACTCTACTCTCTATAACATATGAAAATTTCATCAATATTAACTGAAACCACATTTTCCTAAGAACTTTTGCAGGGTCCTTAGTCGATTCCGTATACGAATCCGATTTCCGGTTACAGGTCGAGTATGAGCGATAATTGGATATGTGATACAAATGCCTTCATAAATAATTCAAGTTTTCGATTGGGGTGGTGTCGCGGGCTCAGAAATATCCATAAAACGCTGTAAATTACGACGTTTTTTGGGTCACTCACTAATATCTCTAGAACGGTGTGTTGTAGAGAAAAGTGTTCTTTTCCCGAATGAAAGCTTATAAAATTCTCCACAACTGCTACCTCACACACTTTTTCAAATACCAAACCGTTTACGAGCAACTCTCTCTTGATTGCGGCTTCAGGTAATACTTGCGTTTCTACGGGGTCGGCAGCGCGTGGGTGATGGTATTGCAAACGTCCATAGGCTGCGGTGACTGCTTACCAGTAGCCGTATTCACAATGGCTCGGAAATCGGATTCGGATACGGAATCGACAAAGGACCCCGCAAAAGTTCTTACGAAATTTTGTTTCAGTTAATTTTGATGAAATTTTCATATGTTATAGAGAGTAGAGTTTCCGTGGAATCTATCGGAATTCTGAATAACAGTTTTCGAATCGATCGACACGGATTCGCGGCGTACGAATTTCGTGTCGAATCGTTCGGAAACGGTTTCGAATCATTGTGAATACGGCTACTGGTAGGGCTTAAGCTTGTTTGCCACCTTAGTGGTATAAAAAATAAACTATAAATCTTCACCTTAAACAGGTACGGGAGCCACCGATGCGCCTTCTTCTTGAGCGCCTTGTCGTTTAACACGTGATGCATGTCTTCCAGGTACTGTTCGACGGTGACGTAGTTGTATGGGTCGATTGCTCCCCATTGTTCTTCCCATGTTAACTGGAATAGGACATTTTTTGTTGTTTTTATTGATCGTATGTTATACGGCTGACAAACAGGCAAGTGGGCCACCTGATGGTGCGTGGATATCAGCAACACCAGAGGCGCTAGCAATGCGTTGCCCGCCTCTGAAGAGACCTCTAATATACGTCTTGAACGAGCCTATGTCATAGTCCAAAGGACGCTGTGACTAGGAGCTCATTCCACATCCGAATGCTACGAGCGAGAAACGTTCTTTTGAGCCTTCGCGTTCTCTTATTAAAGAACAACAAAATTAGTCGCTAAAAAACCTTAAGTTTATCCACCTCAGGGTTTCTGTAAGGATGAGTGTGGCTCACTTATCGAGGGCACAAAATAAAAATCGGCTCTCATTTTTTGGGTGAAAGGTCGAATAAAACTATCGATTCTCTTATAAAATAGAAATATTACTATGAAGCTACAGCCCCAGCTGTGTAGTCTATCTGCACCCATCACGGTGCGACTTCGACCGTACGTACCTATCTACCTACCAAACCAAAGAATTGTTGTATCAACTTATTTTATGGTTTATTGATTTATTGTTTATGTTATGCGGTAGGCAAACAGATAATAGGTCTGAGGTCGCCTATAGACATGACATTAATGTGTTGCCCACCTCTGAAAGATAATCCAAAGAAAATACAGCGAGATGTCTAGCACGAGCAAGAAACGTTTCTTCGAACCGGCGTTTGGACAGCAACAAAGTGTCTGCATGAGTACCCTGCCTACATATTCTTTTTCTTAAATCTATTGAACCACACCTGAATAATAGCTGTGAACTCCTTCCCCTGTTGCTCGTCCAGGTGTCCCAGACTCTTGAACCGGTCCGCGAACAGCTGGAAGTCGCTGAAGGAGATCAGGCCGTCTTTGTTCACGTCCAGGATGTTGTGGACCGTTCGCATTTTCCGCCGCCAGAAATCCGACTGGAAAGAGAGATTGAGTGGGTCAGTATAGGCTTAGTAGAGACGTCTTGGTGTGTAGTGGTACTTTTGGGTGGCTTTTCTCTATTTTTCACAGTAGCAGTGGAGGATAACGTGATCGTCGATGTAATGGTCTAAAATCCTTTTTCTCTCATGGGAACACATCGTGATGAAATATGCACATTCAGGCGACTGAATAAGTAACCATGATCCAATCTAGTCAGGTTCCCCTGTTAAGGCCTGGTCCTGTCACGGAGGCCAGCTCAGCTGGCAGTCACTCCATTGTAATTATCTTATCTGCCAAATCATGGATCATGGTCGAAGCGGACCCCGGGCCGTCGTGCGCGAGAGCACACGGGACATTAACGCCAAAGCGATCATTTACCAACAGTCAAGTGTGCCTAGTAAAATGTCAGAAACTATTAGTGCAAGTATGAGCGCCGACGATAAATAATACACCTTCATAGAGCATCGTCTCTGGCACGTGTGTGAGATAGAGAGAGAGAAATTAGCTTATAAGCTTAATTTGCTGCCGGCAACAGGACCGACCAAATCGGAGCTCAAAATATCAGTGCTGTCGCTGCTACAAAGCTCATCGGCTCATGCGTAGCTGGCCACACCAGAGCTCAAAATACTCTGTCACTTACGTATATCATTGACTCCAGCGTCAGTCTTTTTATTACAAGCTTTCATTTAACTTGCATGCCAACAACTTCACCACCAAGGATGCCGACGACAGAGCGAGGTGTGCCAGGAAGATAACGCCACGATGATGATGATTATGATTTTGAGCTCCGCTTTGGTCGTTGACTAAAACAAAATTTCCAATCCTCACCCTCTCAACTCCCTTGCATTCAGTATCGGAGTCCGACTCCGAGCTGGAGTCTGACCGTGGCCGGTCCTCCGCCCGCCCGTGCCGCTTGCTGTACCGCCTCGAGAGGTCGCCGAGACGCTCTGGCAGGTAGCAGACGCCGCCCGTGCACGCTGGCTGGGCTTGCATGTGCTGTGGAGGAGGGAAGGATAAGTCAGTGAGTTGTCGTCATCCGAGTGGTCTATCCCGGCTTTTGCCAGGGTCCAGATTCCTACGAAAATTGAGGGGTTTAAGTTAGACGTATCTGTGGAGGTATGTGTTTGTATGTTGCATTGTAGCTCCCGAACGGATGGACGGATTCAAGTGCGGTTTTCTCTATTTAGAAGGCAGTTTAATCGTAATGGTACATAGTTTTGTTTCATTATAATCGGTTCAGTAGTTCAGTATATATTTGAATATGTGTAAACTTGGCCGAGGGTTATCCTTTAGACTTTATCTGCCGGTTAGGTTGTCTTATTTTTCTCCACTTTGCCCGATCTTTGGCTTTCTCAAGTCAGTCTTAATAGAGAGTGGTTTGAGAAATTGTTGCTCTGTGATAACTAGGGATAGCCTCATGGAATTTGAGGTGGCTTTAGGGTGAACGTACTTACTACATTGAATGTTACTGGGGCCAATACTAGTCAATGGAGTGTTCAAGCGTTTCGGCCTGGTCCGGTTTTGGCACGCGGGCCGAAACAGCTTATTAATTTAAAATCATATTTTTCTTAAAGCGTTTGGGCCCGCAGTTACAAATTATATAAAAATATATTTTTTCCCCCGACTGTCCTAAAACAATTTTTAGGACATTTTTAACTGCGAGCCTGAGGAAAAATATTACTTTTAATGCATACTCGTTAGACCAGCGGTCCAAAACCAGCCTGGGCCGAAACGCCTTAAAACTAAGTCAATGTGCGTTATTGCAAAAGTATTTATGTTACCTACGTCGTGTTCTTAGCTTGGGACAGTCGTCGCAACTGTTACATTGTTAACTTATAGGGTAGATGAACCATAACGAGTACGACCTTGTAGCTAACCGTTAGCGAACAATAGAGCCTACACGGGTATAGACGCCAATAACCAGTATAAAAGGATCTACCGTTGCTATGCTCGTCTATAGAGTCACTAGCTCATCTTATACTGGTTTTTAAGTCTAAGTGCTGCTGTGTTGACTGTACCAATAATGTTTATGTAACTTAGAAGGCATTGCATGTTGCACTGTTTTACTGCAGTTCTATATTTAGATGCTGAGGGGCTCACAGATATCTTAGTTGTATGTCAAGTCATGACTTTGTTAACCCATCAAAATACCACGCATAACTTTATGGACCTTATTATGTCGTTTAGGCAAGAATTGAAACTGTATCACATGTAGGTAAAGTGAGCTGCGATACCAAGGTACTAATCTCTGGGATGCGGGCATGAGAGTGTGTTAAACCGTGTTCCAGAAAAAATCTATAATCGCAGCCACCGCAGCATGACGTACTTCGTCGCACTTTATCAACTGTTGTGTCTAGCTTACTTCAATACAAACGAGCTTACTTACGAAGTTACCTCGTTATCATACCTCGACAACAAACATCACAGCAACCGTCGCCACGCACATGCAGTAGCCACTGCGTAATATGTAGATTGAGTTAGGCTTGCATTGTCTGCGCGCGCGCAACGCAAGTGCAACGACCGAGTTATGCGCTCGGGACCGTCGTGTGGGTCGAGTGCGGTAAGTATCGGCTATCTGTATAACGTTATACTGCGTAACTTGGTTTGGTGTTTTGGTTCAGGGTAACAACTGTTTCTGATTTTTTAAGGAACGAGTGAAAGTTGATGGTATCTTTTCCCAACTATATTCGACAATCATAATGTCTAAGATCGATTTCAATGACGTTTTATTGATGACTAGACAAAATGTTGAATTTGGCATGTCACAGCGCGATAATTCGTGTATGATTGTCTAGTTGTTTCATAATTTCATGTTGTTTGTTTTTATTGGATTTTTTTGTGCATTTTTTTTGTAACTTTTTTTCATGGCTCTGGAATCGAGCCACTGACCTCAAATAATACCTGTATTATTGGGGGTCAGTGTTTCGAAGCAATTCTAAGTCAATATGTAATGTGTTTGTGGTGTTATTGTGTGTAAATAAATGTTTACTGTTCTATTCTATTCTATAATAGGCCCCCTAGGTGAAGTGACGATTTGCAAAAGGGTGCAAGTGGTTGTTGGGTATTTTAGCATTAGCACTCATTGGGGAAGGCTATGGCCCGCAGTGAACTAAGGCTGATGATTCGCCTCTAAGGGGTTGACATCTTTAACAATATTCCCCTCTCCCGGACATCACAGTCATCACATACCTACATTATATTTCAAATAACAGATAACGACTCGTAGGTATAGCATGTGATACCTACGTGGGCTATGAGAGCAATCAGATAATCAAACCGATTTGCTGGGCTATTATACCATCCGCTACTGCTGTCGTGAAGCTGTCCCGCACTGAACCTATCTATAGAGATTTATTGCCTACATCACCAATGAAAACAACCTGAACAATAGAAAAACCACGAAAAACAAATCTACAGAAACACAAATTGAAAACCACCAAAAATATCAGAAGCAGAAATAAGACGAAAAGGAAAAGAAGAAACCGGAGAATTTGGAATACGATAAAATAATTTTATTGCTGGTTATTTCAATAAGGAGAAACACACTTTTGCGGTAACACCTACGACATGGGTATTTCTACCAGAATTACCAGAAACAAACAATAGATATGAAATGTATTAATTTAAATTATATTTTCAAAAAGTATTTAATTTAAAATACCATACAAACAACATAGGTTATCATATGTACATCTATGCAATATTTTGATAAATAAAAGAAATCAAACAGTTAAAAGTATAACCTACTATTCTTATCAGTTAATGTAAACAGAGAAGAACACCAAAATTAAGAACAATAAAAAAGAAATACAATTATTTTCACGGAATAATTATGTCAACAACTTGGATAATATAAATGGTTACCACTAACCGAATTACACCGGGATATCTCTCAATATTTTGTTAATGATCGGCAAATAGCACCCGAGATCTACAGTAAAGAAGGTGAAAGGGAAGCACTTCACTGAGGCAGAGCACCCGAAGTAGAAGGAACCAGAACAGTGGCCGTATTTACAATGATTCGAAACCGTTTCCGAACGATTCGACACGAAATTCGTAAACGGCGAATCCGTGTCGATCGATTCGAAAACTGTTATTCTGAATCCCGATAGATTCCACGGAAACTCTACTCTCTATAACATATGAAAATTTCATCAAAATTAACTGAAACCACATTTTCCTAAAACTTTTGCGGGGTCCTTTGTCGATTCCGTATCCGAATCCGATTTCCGAGCCATTGTGAATACGGCTACAGCACGCGGAGTGAAGGGTACAACAGTACGCAATGTTAAGGATAAAACCAGCAAAGCAATAATAGCACGTGGAGGTATTCAAGTATTGGACATTTTATGTCACTCGAGGGAGCCAGCGACGAAGCTTGTATTGGTATTTATTAAATTATGTCAATAGAAGCCTGTATGACGAAGTTATCACTGCTTAAAGTCAGAATGAAACTATGAAAGGTAGAAAGGCTTTAAACAAAAATAATCCGTAAAATTCCAAGCTCACCTAACCGGTTCAAAAACCAGTCACCTGACGAACTATCTTATATCGAACACAACAAATTATAATACGGCAAGAATCCCTTGCAAACTGGTTTAATTCCTGATTTCTGACGCTGATCAATACCAAACAAAGAGGAAAACTGGTTATAACCGCATATTGCGAGCCACCAGATGAAAAGTAGTCAGCGCTACCTATGAATACAGTGAATTATATTATTGATCTTTGCTTTCTTAGGATATCTCCAAAGCCCTCGGGACTTTTTAGTAGGGTGCATTGACGCTTTTGTGGGATACCTAGCCGATGTGCATTATTTACGGCCAATATCTGTAATTGGGGTTGCCAAATCTACTTTATAATAATATAGTATCCTACTATATTTAGGGTTAGTTAGGGATTTAGGGCTATACACTGTTGGCAAAACATATCAGTAGTAAATCTAGGTAAGTCCCATATTTTAGTCATACAGAGTTAACACTGTCGGTCGTCTCATCGGAAACCTTACGATAGCTGTTGGCGAGTTGCACCTAGTTGTCCGACGACACTCAATTCAACATAAACGAATTCAATCACTCAATTTGTATTGATGTAACTATCAAGATGTCTCCGACTTGATAAGTGAAGCTGCAGACTAACCGCCGATAAGAAAATGGTCAACATATGTCGGCGAGTCGGTTTAAGATAACATAATTGTTGTTGACTAACTTAGGTTGATGATTGTACTGTTTTTTGACACTCGTTTTCCAGCCTACGGGGACTATAGACCTTTTGCCTCGAAAACATTTGTCGCCTTGTACGAAAAGCCAGTCCACTAACATTTTTCATGTTCAGTATAAGAACGCGATGTAATGAAGCCGTACATACACAGATCGTGTGTCGGTCGGTACACTTTTAACTAAAAAATATCTTCACAATTCATGGTGTGAAAAAGTCTTCGCCATGTTTCTTTTTTGTGGCTGATGGATCCGCGCCGCTCAAGCAGCTCTAAATGGCGGCATCCGTTAGGGCCTCGCTAAGGGCATTGGCCTGAGGCGGCCGCGTAATTTGAATTTTAAGTAATTTTTTACTGTTATGTAATTGCTTGTTTACGTTGTTAAGTGGAATATTTATTAATTGTTTATCATGGATGTTATAGCTAATAATAACTAGCTTTATTATATACTGCTGATAATGTTTCTCCTGTTTGAAGTTTTTGACTGTACTTTCTTTAAATTTTGAAGATTTATATCATCATTTACACAGAAATTAAAATTCATCATTTCAATTTCTGCTAGGCCGGGAAACTAACCCTGGACCTTAGTATGGCAGTTGGCATGTTAACCAACTGAACTTTATTTTGTTATCAGATCATGGATTTTAGAATTGCGAAATACCTCGATAGAGAGTTCTCCTGGCCTACATAACCATGTCCGGATTTACCCGGCGCCCGTGATCACCACACTCTCGTCTAAACAATAATGACTTAATAGTTCACCTACCTAAACACTTGTCGTTCACAACAATCTATTGCGCATTGAGATTTTGAATGAATTTATTTGATTAGTTTTAATTTGTATGTTTTGTTTACAACAAAGCGATTTATTTGTTTTATAATGAGGCACTGGTATTTGCTGGTTAGTCTTTTATCAGTCTACATATTACTCGAATGTATCCTACAATCCTGAACAAATTTTAATGAAACTAAGTCCAGAACATTATCCAATTAAACTAGTTTTTCAAATAAATAAAACAGCATCCAGATCGGTCCATCCGTTCGAGATCTACGAGGCCAGAAACAAACAGATATTACACACGTCAAATTTGTCACACCACTTCTCTAAACTGGCGATTAACCTTCGAAGCTAAAAACCTTTTCACATAGACATATAAATAAAAAAGTGTAATTGTAATCGATTTAAGAATTAACCTTTCTACCTGCCATATCTCAATGCTACAGTCTCTGGAATCCATTAAAACTGGTTTCGTACAAGCGTCCGGGCACTTTTTCCGTACGCATCTCGGACCTACTTGACCTTCACATTTCACTAATGACTTGCCCCGCTTTACACGTTTCGTATAATCAATGACTACCTGAAACAGTCCACTGCTGGAGTTAGCCCGCCTCCACATAAGTAGAGGGCTTTTCTATCCACGCTTGGTAGCGGGTTGGAGATTGTAGTGCTTAAAACACAACAGCTAAAAACGCTGCTACAACAATCTGGTCTACGGAAGTCCTCACTGGTCTGTGTCCTTAAGCATATGATCCTTAAGTACAGTTAAGAGCATAAGTGCGGTTAAACGGTTTTTATAGCAATTATGAATTAAATTTTTATTAATATTTATAAAGCCGCGGGGGTAAACCTACTTTATTTTTTTTTAGTATTGAAGTGTTCTAAAATTTTCATATTATGTAAACGCTTATGGATTTTTGTGATGTCAAAATAAATCATGTCTATGTCTATGTCTATGTACGGTATGTGTATGTGGCGATAAGACCGCCTTTGCGCGCATGTATATTATGCTGATTTTCGTATATTGTCTTATAATATGTGTGCAATAAAGAGTTTTTTACTTTTTTACTTTACTTTATGTAAAGGACGAATTATTTGGGCATAAAATACAGCTAATGCTCCCTTCTTTTAGCAAACTGATTTTGGCTTAAGATGCACGAAATGCTGTAAATGTTGCTGGAACGACAAAGGAAAATTTTCTTGAAGTTGTAATACACTTATGCTCTTGTACTGTACCTACATAGATAATAACGTCAGACAATCATCATCATCACGGCCCATCAACAGTCCACTACAGGACTTAGGGCCTCTCCTACGAAAGGGGAGGTTATTGCCATAATCTCCACGCTTAGCAGGCGGGTTGGAGATCGCAGTGTTGTAAATATAACAATGGAAAACGCTGCTGCCCATTTTCTAGCCTACGGAGACCCTAGATCTTTTGCCTCGAAAACATTAGTCGCCTTGTACGACACCCACTAGTGTAAGGAGTTGGTGCTATTCTACTCTGCCGGACACCACACGTGGACACAGACAATCATAATAATAATGATTTTTTTTTAATTTGTTGGCAGAACACTCATTAAGCAATCATATCTTTCACAAACAAGTTACACTTGTTACTATACTTCATTACCAGCGGACGATCAAAAAAACACTTCCATCTGTCAAATTGGGGTAAGTGATTAGTAGTTATAAGGGAATAGATGAACATTTACCTACTTACAGCGGTGCCAAGGAGCGTCGGTGGCCGAGCGGTTTGGGTATCCGACCCTTAAGCGAGAGGTACCGGATTCGAATCCCGCTACGGCCATGTACCAATGACTCTTTTCTGAGTTATGTACATTAGTTGAATACTAACCGATGCTCTTACGGTGAGGGAAAACATCGTGATGAAACCTGCACATTCAGGCGACTGGATGTGATCCAATCTGGTCAGGTTCCCCTGGCAGTAGGCTCATGGAGGTCAGATGGCAGTCGCTCCACTGTAATTACCTGATCTGCCAAATCCTGGATGATGGTCAAAGCGAACCCTAGGCCCTTAGCGCGAGAGCACAACCAGGACATTAACGCCAAGATGATGAGATGATGATGACTACGATAGCGGTGGCTATTACAACGTATACTTGGGTAAAAGCTTTCGTGAATTGGGCTCCGGAGGCCACGTGGTGGGTTGAACCCCGATTAATAGTTCATTTGGTTGCGAAGGCCATTTTTTGCTAATCAACATTCTGTTATCAAGAAAAATGGCGACGGGCTGGCTCTGCCTTTAACTTAATGTTTATGTGAGGGGAATATTAATATTTGATTCTTTTCTGTTTTAAAGAAACAGACTTTTGTTACGAACACCAATGGATTAAAGAAAAAAATCACCCGACGCTCCGCAAACCTAGGATGTTGTTTTGTCACTTTCTTTCAAACTCAATCATCTCCGTAACAGATTATAAAACATATTTCCACAAAAATATATATATGGAGCGCCAACATAACAAACAGAGATATTAGTTTTTGCGTTGCTGTAGTTATGTAGCATTTAACAGCGATTTAACAATGGCGCTTCCCACAGACAGAGCAAAATATTAATTTTTATAAGTTACTTATTTAAACGTTTTACTTTTATAGCAAAAGTTTACATGCGAACCTACCACTACAATAATTGATCGAATCTTCACTCATGAAATCCACATCATTTCTTTATAGGAAACATAGAAATAGGTACAGTACAGTACCAAGTAATTCGAACTTGGTTGAAAAAATTAGGCGACAGACTTATGGGTTGTGATGATGATAGGTTGCGTCAGGCTGGTAATTCAGTTTAGGGCTAGAGCCGTGAATCTGTAAGTACTTATAATTGTGTATCTATGCGGTATAGGGACCTTTAGACACCCGCACCACACCCACTTTAAAACAAACAACCATTAAAAATTTAAAATAAATAAATAAAATGAATGTCAAAGAACATTATGATAACCCTATTTGACCTTTTATCAGTTTGCCAGTGGTCTAAATTCAAAGTTTTGTGGAAGCAGTTTTAGCTCTTACGCTCATGGGGAGAAATATGAAGTTCGCTTGAGCAGAAACAAGATAATTTAAATTGTTATCATTAGGTAAGTTACGAAGTTGTGTTTCTGCGATTGTGTGGTAATTGCGTGTTGAATACTTGTGTTACATTATATCTGTGTTTTATTTTGACGAACTGAGTGGTTCAGTTGGTTAACATGCCAATGGTCCCAGGTGTTATTCCCGGCCGGGCAGAAATTGAAATGATGAATTTTAATTTCTGTTACGGGTCTGGGTATTGTATGTATAATATCATTATCAGTTTTTTATTAGTATTCTGGAACCCATAACACAAGCTTTGCTCACGGTGTGAATTGTCCACGCATATTTTATTTTTGTATTACGGGTTGCGGTAGGTACCAACTTATTTATTTCTTATTTTCAGTTGCATAATATTTTGGAAGAAAGCAATATTGGCTATTAGGTATATACGAAAGATTTTTGTCACTAACTTGTCCGACTATTTGTTGCTTTTTACGGTTGTGACTGTCCAGATTTCAAGAAAATTTGCTATAGAAAAGTCTTAAATGTACCCCTAACTACAAACAAAATTTAGCGTAAGTACGAATTTTAAAAAGCAGAATTACTCAGTTTTGTATTTACTTACTCAAGTTATATTTTATTTGTTTTAGAGATAGCGGTGTATATTAATCATTTATTATGGACTTTCTTGAGCTAATCCTTTACAACTTTCTAACTTTCTATACTGGTTCTTGCCTTAAAGATGATAAGTTTAGTATGAGTTCTCTTACTAGTGAAATATAAATGACTGTAACTTAATTATAATTATATTAGGTAAGTTAACTTTAATATAAAAAGCAGCAGTTTTTGCGCCCAACTACGTTCGCATTGAACTCGATAGTCGACAGCACATCCCAAGGTTAATGGATACTATCTAAAAGATAAAAACATTCTAATTCTAATACGATCTGCCTTTCAATGAGAATTACAAAAATAATTTGAACAAAGAACTAAAATAAATAAATAAATAAAACAGGACACTGTTAACAAACTCAATTAAAGCCGTAGTTAAAACTCTTCCAAAGTTAAATTTAACTTCGATGCCGAGTCGACGACTAATGTGAGACAAATAACTTAACCACAAAACAATCGAAAATTGGCTCAAGGCTGACTTAGGTATTATTCATGAAAGCATTGTAAATAAATAAGTGTAACCAAGTAACCTAAGGTGAAAGTGGGACTACCTTTGGGTAATTTACATAAGTATCTAACTGTACTTTCAAAGCGTAATTTAGGTAACCAAGTAATAATTATTGGAGTAATACCTTGAATTGATTTTGTACACTGACGCTCGACAGTAGAGTCGCTCTCTCCAAACTCATCGCCGCACGCAGTCCCAACCTCATCAGGGAAACCGCCATTTTAAATTCTATTCCAATTTTAAAATACCTAACACACTTCACGTTTCGAGCCCCTTCATACAGACACTGGCACAAAAACTTCAAATAAAAAAAAAGTTTATCAAGTCGATTTCCGAACGCGCGACTCAACAGACTGGTTTGAAATTGGAACGCGCGTTCGGTTTTATTCGAAAGGACGCCGGTAGTGGGGTGGCGTTGTTGTGCCGGCAACATGTGGATAGCGCAGTGGTAGAGTGTAGTAAGAAATGTCTATGCTTATTTTTAAATTATCAACAATAATCAACATAGAGTAGTTAATTGTAGGGGCGTGTTTATAATAAGCTTAAAAGTAAGTATTATACTTAACCTTTGTTTATGTATAATACTTACTTTTAAGTTTAAAATTGCAGTGCCCGTAAGGGTTCATAATGTTTATGTAACTTATGAAGCAATAAATAAAAGCTCGTGATACTGTTTTTGTCAGCATAACATAAAAAATAATCATCTTGAAGTTAATGTCCCGGGTGTGTCGCGTGTTAACCATGATCCAGGGTTTGGCAGATCAAGTAATTACATTGGAGCCATCTGACCTCCGTGACCCTGCTATCACTGACCAGATTGGATAAATGTTACACATTCAGTCGCCTGAGTGTGCAGGTTTCATCACGTTTTCCTTCACCGTAAGAGCATCGGTTAGTATTCACCAAATGTACATAACTCAGAAAAGAGTGTACATGGCGGCAGTGGAATTTGAACCAGGTACCTCTCGCTTGCGAGTCGGATACCGAAACCACTCGCCCACCGACGCTCCTACTTTTAGTATTGGTTAAAAAGAAACAAATGTGAGTTACGAAGTTTTGCCGCCGATCATTGTTTTGGTACCGTATAATTTTTTTTACGGAATCAGAACCTTGTTGTCAACGATATAGGGCCGAGACCTAGAAGATTTGGGTGTTGCGATAGTATTGTTTACTTTGATTGTTACGACCTTACGCAGGGATGAACTTTAAAAGTAGGGCCCTTCTTGCCCTAGGGCCACAAATTAACGGTAAATAAATTGAAACAACGATCACTATAAAAAAATAATTAGCTAGACAATCATACATATCTTGGTAAATAAATAATTAATTATCTTGTGCCTTTTTATGTTTTTTCTTCTTCTTTCATTGTCAATACCCTTTCTTCTCGTCTGTTTTACGAATACCTATTATCTAACTGATAATGAATTATTGTCTGTTGTTATACCTATAGACAGGAATCTTCTACACATTTACTTTAATAGAAAAAAATACCTGCCTTACGTAATAACCCATGGCGAAAGTCTAACCTTTAATACTAAATAGTAACACCACTACTATCCATTTAACAATTTCTTTGTTATAAATCACTGCATACATTATAAAAAAAACACGCCACCAGTCCATAAAAAATTAAATCAAAAAGGTGAGTGTATCCCGCCAATAAAAAAGGGGCCCACGGCCGCGTCTGCGCCGTGCGCAGTGAAACGCATGCGGGCCCACGTAAGCCATTCGCATCCGACGCATTGCAATTTAGGTTACAGACACGCATCTATTAACTTGTCATTATTCATAACAAGTTCCTAATGTGCCAACAAACAGTTTTTCCTTATTTACCTGATTAGAAGATTAACAGTTTAATGTCAATTTGTTGTTTGGAACAGGCGCGTTTGGAGCGTGTTGCTTGTCACGTAAGCCAAGACGGAAGCTTCGAAGGGTTTGGGTTGGAGCACTTTGCAAGTGGACCGCTCGTTCCATGTTTAAAACAGTTGTCAGCCTTTTTATTTTTTTAAGCTGCGACGCGTCAATTCGGCGCCCTTAAAAGAAGATGCTAGTCGGAATCTCCATACAACAATCTTCAAATATGAACCCGCAGAGATTTCTAAATATAAAATTGTCAATGTTGTTAAAAACCTACAACAGGTAGGTTTTTAACAACATTGACAAATTTATAACATCTCGCTTCTGTAAGCCTGCTGGAAGAAATTTCTTTTAGTAATATGTAGTGCCTGTTGCGTCGTATATAATTGTGAAATATCTCTGTGCATTTTATTGTGTAAATAAAAAATAAATAATCCTTATATCACACGAATCTCACACAATCATGTTACCCACATGTTATGTATTAGCCACAGAAATCGATGGTTTTACGACGACTTAGTGTTGGCGTACAAGTCCTGGATAGTTGTTGGTAATTATATATTATGTCCACTAAAACTAGGTTTGGAACACGCATTTAAAGTTTCAGGGCACTGTTTGACAACCTATGTATGTCTAATCTAGAGGCGTCCAGCAGTCTGTATAGGTACGTCTGTCAAAGTCTGTGTGTATCAAATTATAAGGCTTCAAACAAGGTAATTGATATTGTAATTAAATGTAAGTTAATCTTTGGAAGAAATAACCACATCGCTTTTCGTTAATGCGTTTGAAATTAATGCATTGAGGTAACTAACATAATTATAAATTTAATTTAATACTCCCAATCACAGCCCATAACAGTCGCATGCAGGAAGTAGGGTCTCCCACGAAAGAGGAGGTTATTGCCATAATCTCCACGCTTGGCAGGCGGGTTGGAGATCGCAGTGTTATAAACATACTTAACAATGATAAACGCTGCTGCCCATTTTCCAGGCTACGGAAAATGGGCAGCTATATGATATTTTAGCTCGAAAACAATAGCCGCCTTGTACGACACTCACGAGTGTAAGGGATTGGTGCTATTCTACTCTGCCTAACCAAATTATGAATATAACTGCAGTGTCTTCTTACTAAATGCTATGAAATTACAACACCAGCTAGTAATGTATTTCTGAGGATATTTGTATTTATTTATTTCACAGTTTTACAGCATATAAAATATTATTCAAAAAGGTTAAACAAACAAAACATTATTAAGTTGTAATGCCAATTACAAAACTGCAATTTATAATTTTGGTAATTATTATGTAGCCTATATGGATATTTGACTTTTTAACGCATAAACTGCGGTAGAACCCTGGAGAGTAGGTACAACAAGGAATTCTTCAAGAAAGGGATGAAAAAGATCTTACAAGGTCGGCAAGGCAACACAGCAGTAATACAGGTTTCAACAAAAACAATCGTTTTGGCGTCAATACCTCCTTTACCTGGACTCTCCCGCGCGAAGTACCATAACGTAATATTGAAAAAAAAAAAACTTGGCGTTAATGTCCCGGTTATTCTCTCGCGCACGAGGGCCTGGAGTCTGCCTTGACCATGCTCCTGTATTTGGCAGATCAGGTAATTACAGTGGAGCGACTGCCATCTGACCTCCGTGACCCTGCTAGGTACCTGGGGAACCTGACCGAATTGATAGATTATGGTTACACACAATATGCACTCCAAATATAACAAACCAACCAATTCAAAAACAAGGTTACGTCACGGAAAAGAGCAATTTGCGCACTCAATTTTTTTTTAATTTCAATGCAAAGGGAGAGGACACACTGACCTGACGCCAATCACGGTCAATCATCATTGTGCTATCATTTCATCTGCACGCGCGCAATTCTTGCATGACCGTTTGCAAACATGTGCTGTGTCACGTACTCCTTAGCTTCCTACCTGTTATAATGAGGGTCGATAATGGAGCCTATTATCTACTCTATCGTTACGGATCAGCTGTTTGTTAATATGAATTATCTGTGGTAGAGCGTCGTCACGTCGGCCTGAGGGAGGATACCGTTTGGGCCCCTTACCCTGTGCGCTTACCTTGTTTCTCCCGCCGAGGAATAATGCTTGCGTTGTTGTGTTCCGGTTTAAAGGATATAGCTTATCAGACATACGAATAAGTATAGGTATCTGCACATGTAGGTACGGTGGGTACCTACTAGATACGTAGATTCCTACAATAGAAAACCGCAGATGCATTGTTACTAGATACTGTGAACTGGTGATACTTTGATTTGCGGGAGACATTGATCACTTACTTTTCTCTATAAATTACGTATTATTTTCATGCAAATAAAACATGTCATACATGTGACAATACTAATTAGTGAATATATCGAAAATTAGCAGTCTTTCCCTTAGAAGATAAAAGGTAAGTGATCAATGTCTCCTCGTAAATCATAGTAACCCCAGTCCACAGTATCTAGTTACAATGCACCAGCGGTTTCCTATCTATCTAGGCACTTACCTGTAATCAAACAATTAAAATGCTGCACTGTGGTTCCATACAACAAGCGATTGTTTTTTAAACCGGTTTTCAATATTTTTTTGAAAAGTTCCTTTATATACCAAGATAAAAAGTTATAAGACACAGTGTAGTTTTAAACTTAAATTCGTGATGTTGGCGTGTTTGTAAACAACGCGAACGGGTGAAGGTTACCGTTCCGGTCCAGACGAGGGTCAATTGTTTGTTTGTAAAAAATGATTCGACTAAGTATTTAATACTAAACATTCAAGTTATATATCTACTAGTAGGTAAATTATAAAACCTACTTGTTATGGATAAGCAATCGTAACAATTATGGAGCGTCGGTGGCCGAGCAGTTAAGGTATCCTACACGTAAGCGAGAGGTACCGGGTTCGAAACCCGCTGCGGCCGTGTACCAATGACTTTTTTCTCAGTCATGTACATTAGTTGAATACCAACCAATGCTCTTACGGTGAGGGAAAAGATCGTGATAAAACCACACACACACACACATTCAGGCGACTGAATGCGTTACCATGATCCAATCTGGTCAGGTTCCCTTGGTAGCAGGGCCACGGAAGTAAGATGGCAGTCGCTCCACTGTAATTACGATATGCCCTGGATCATGGTCAAGGCGGACCTCGGGCCCTCGTGCGCGAGAGCACAACCAGGATTTTAACGCCAAGATGATTATTTTTTTATATGTAGAAATGTAGTCGGTACAGTATACTTTTATATGTAGGTAAATTGGAATACCTACTTGTAGATAATAGGTAAGCAAGCATCGCTCGCAGAGTCCAGGAACTGAATTTGTAAGCGCTTCGTACTTGGGGCTGTTGTATGGTTAAAATTTTATTTTTACAATATTTATGAGACACACTGATTCGACCTTCGTGTAGACTTGTTTACAAACAAGTGAGGTTGTAGGTACATGCGGGACTCTCGCTAAATATTTTTTTTGCATTGACCATGAACGTACTGCCCAAAGCATTGACTTTTAATATGAGTCGATGAATTTTAATAAAGGTTCTGTCACGTAGACACTTTTGTATCTACGTTGCATTCACTGGTAGGGTATTAGGTGCGTTAACATTTCTTTTTTATAATTAGACTAACCAGGCATTTCACTGCCATCTCACCTGGTGGTAACTAACGATGCGGCCGATGATGGAACATGCCTGTCCAGGAACAGCCTATTCACTCTAGCCTTGAAGGCGTCCAGATTATATTCAAAATGTATTTATTGGTTAGAACATTATATATCTCTTTCAATCGTCAAAAAGGAGAGCGGTAGGAAAGTAGGAAGGAAGCACATATTGACACGCTGGCCGCCCCATGGCAGCAGCAAACTTACCCCACGCCAGTCACGACCGGACCGTGCCCGGCAATGCCAGGCAAAGCCGGACCGCGCTCAATATATTATATAAATATGTCTAGTAAAATTAAGAAAAACCACCTAAAACTACAGTAAGAGTAAGCCAGTCTACCAAGGCAGCACCCGTTCACGAGTATAACGCAGGGCCCAGCCATCGTCCAATTCAACCATATTTGAGGGAAAAGAGCGACCCGGCCCCCACGCCACCGCCAGACAGACTTTTAAGTGAGCGTGCATTACATATGCTGCATGTGATAGGTAGCTGCTCCCACCCTACTCTATCCTATCCCTACCCTACCCCTAGCTTACCCCTACCATATTCTCTTACTGCCTTAACCCTACCCTACCGCTACCTTACCACTATCTTACCCCTACCCTACCACTATCCTACCCCTACCCTATCACTATCTTACCCCTACTCTACCACAATCTTACCCCTACCCTACCCCTACTTTAACTACTACCCTACCCCTACCCAACCGCAGACAGAAGTCACTATGTGTGGGAAAGGAAGGAAATTTAACGCCGCTTCCAACGTGGTTCTCCGTGGGGGAAAGAAACAGCAAGAAACCCACAGAGCCTACGTTAATTCATTTTTTTTAAACATGTCTTATGTACTTATACATTATTTGTCCTATATACTATCTTAAAAGTAAATACCTGTATATAACAGCAGTTCAGTCCCATTGACTTTTGTCATTTTCATATTCAGATATACTATAATAACTTTTATCATATTGATTATTTTATAATATTGATTTTTATAGTGTTTTTAAATTGATTCAATGATAAATTCTGTATATCTGTTGGAACCTTATTATAAAAGCGTACACATTGACCCACAAATGATTTGTGGACTTCGGCCAGACGACAAGAACCAGTAACAAGTTTATCTTTATTTTTATTATTTCTACTATGAACATCACTGTTCTTGTCATTATATAATGTTCAAGGAACACAGTTGCAGGCAAGGCGTTCCATTCCATAGGCGTACGCATTGCAAAGGTTGAACTACAGCGGCTCGTGCGGATAGTTGGAAGATCCACAACATACAGTTGAAGCGCTCGCTTGAAATGATTGAAATTAATACTGAAGTTTGTGCAAATGGTACAAGATTGTGTGACCCATTGTGTGCAACGTGTGGACATCGAACTTGCTTTTTCCACATAGAAGGTGGCGGGACAAACACCAGAGATACGTGACAAATACCCTGCCGGTTTCAGGAAAGAGGTCCAAGCACAAGTCCTGTATTACATAGAGTAGGCAATGGACTTCAGAGGGCTACCCCTGAATTATTATATACTGGTGGATTACAATAACTCTAAAGTGTTGCCCGACTTTTGGAATAATAACTCTATCTAAGTATTATTTGAAAATTATGGATAACATTTGAAAGGCTTAATTGTATTCCTTTCAATGTAAAAAAATGTGTTACAAGCTAAAAATAGTAATTTTTTTTCAAAAGTCAGACAAACCTTCAGTTGATTTTTCAGTCTACTACTATAGACTTATATTCATCGGCGAGATCTCCAACCCGCTTGCCAAGCATGGCGCTTATTGTACTAACCTCCCCTCTCGTGGGAAAGGTCCTAAGTCCTGCAGTGGACTATAAGAGATGATGATGATGATGATGACCTTAAACGAAAAAAATATATTAAGTATAAGCTTGGCCGTGTGGTGTCCGGCAGAGTAGAATAGCACCAACCCCTTACACTCGTGGGTGTCGTACGAGGCGACTAATGTTTTCGAGCAAGAGATCAAGAGTCTCCGTAGTCTGGAAAATGGGCAGCAGCGTTTTCCATTGTTATATTTTAGCACTGCGATCTCCAACCCGCCTGCCAGGCGTGAAGATTATGGCAACAACCTCCCCTTTCGTGGGGGAGTCCCTAAGTCCTGCAGTGGACTGTTACGGGCTGTGATGATAAGCTTGATGTTTGGACCGATTTCGAAGCGGTTTTATTTGAAAACCATTTTAATTGCGATAGTTCTTAGCTCTGTTTCACTAAACTCTGTTCAGTAGTTTGGACATCTGTCGGTTAGATTCACATAAATCTTACAAAATTCTGTATTTAGAAAAAAGAAATAATTTGGTTCGATTTCTGTGGTTAGATTACCATACCTCGATCATTCGAAGCGATTGCTCACTCCATGGTCAAAGCCACGAGATTGGTATAATGATAGAAAACAGAATAGTGTGTTTACTAAACTGAATAGTCTGTTTTCTATGTTCAAATACTGAAAACCCCATTCAAATCGGTCCACCCACACGTTCTGGAGCTACGATGCCACAGCCAGACACACAGATACACAAAGCCACAGATATACACGTCAAATTATATCACCCCTCTTTTTTCGTTGGGGTAAAAACTAGTATAAAGGGAGCTAACGTTGCTATGTGCGTCCAAAGAAACGCTAGCTCATTTTATACTGGTTATAGTAAGTCGACATACTTTTGACTATACCTACCGAAATGTAGGTCGTATCCAATCAAGACCCCAAAAAATATTAGACCAAACCACAAAACAACAAAACTGGATAGGTATTAAAACAAAACATCGCACAGCTTGACCATAAACTGTACGCAGTCGACGAGGACGCCACTTTACAAAACAAACCTGTATAAATCGACAAATATAATAAGACAAAAATTTAGTTCCATGTCAAAAGTGTTTGGTCAAACGTATTGACACACTGCTAGTGCAACTGATCGCAAAGTGGGTCAAATGTGATATGTTAGCGTAGCTTGCTTTACGAGTTGGGTGTCGATGAACCTTTGACTGGTTCTTGGTCGCCTTAGAGTGGTAATTGTTATGCAGTATTATTAAGTGGCATTTGATTTTACGATTATGTCCTCCAGTTAAGTAGATAAGTACCTAATTGTAGCGCAAATAGGTATTTACCTACTACGCTGTTGACAGTCAAGTCAAGTTGACTTTGGCCACATTTTTAAGGCAATCTGGGTGTATATTTCCTTATTTTAGCCGTTTTCCCGAATTGATCCCGAGCGCTCGTTTCCGCAAGGTGAGTCAATCGTATCACCGTAAAGTTTCGATCACGAGTTTGCAATGTCAAAGCCTTGTACGAGTATACATAAAGAATTTGGTTCACTCATTTGTGTATGTCGTAAAAGTAGAAGTGTGAGTACGTCACTCGCGATCGGGTTAAAGGCGGAAAAATTTATTCCGCGATCGTTTCGGAAACACGGCGATTTAGACATACTTATAAGTCAAAGCTGAAATGCCTGCTAATAGACAACTTCATTCGGAGTCTATGCCCAGGTGCAAATTAGGTATAAGTGTTTATTATTAATAGTATTATTTTGTTTTTTTTTTGTACTATGTTGGTAGGGTAAAGATATTAAAGGAATAGAGTGAATAAAAAAAAAACAAAAAAGCCCCTTTAGACAAACAGTCAAGCCAAGCGTGTGCCACCCGATTGAAAGTGGCCACTGTTGGCTACAATGGCTACGGTATTCTGTAAGATGTAGATATGTACCTACTTTAATAAGGGTACATGAACATAGGTAAAATGTTCTACTAGATTTCCACCCGCGTGGACTATTGACATTTTATATCTATATCCTGCTAAATTATCTCCATGTCGAATTTCATCAAAATGGTTGCAGTGGTTTAGCCGTGAAAGCGTAACAGACGGACAGAGTTTATTGTTAACTTTGCATTACATAGGTGGCGCTGATCATGGCTGTCCATAACATTTCCAATTTTTCATACGATCCTAATTTTAGTTTACCATGCTAAAGTGGCAGAAGAGCAGTAAAGTTCTCAAGTGACGACCACGTACCGGAAGACGCAGCGTGGGTAGGCCTCCCACAAGGTGGAGCGACGACCTGGTAAAGATCGCAGGTACCTGCTGGATGCGGAAGGCACAAGACTGGCCGTTGTGGAGATCTCTGGGAGAGGCCTATGCCCAGCAGTGGGCGTATTTCGGCTGATATGGTGATGATGCTGAATTTTAGTTTGTTTTTTTAATCCGCGCTATCGAAGTGGTCAGCGATGTAAATACCGTACCGACTTACCCTGTTTTTACACGGTTTTTTTTGTAGGTACCTACTGGAATTGCAATTCACGCAAAAGCTTGGTTATAACGTGCAAAAGTAGAGTAGCGAATATTGGAAACCAACGAGCTACAACAGACCCTGTGTAAACTTCACATTCCATTTCTTGTGTAAATCTCTTTCGTACTCGTGGTAAGTTGCATGCACCATGGTCACGGGACTGGACGTCGAAATCTCGTCAACAAAGGTACGCATACCTATAAAATGATGAGCCAATAATTTTAAAAGCAAGCAGATACTTATACAATTTTATTTAAACATTGCCAATGTACACTTTAATGAGATTTTATTTACAGCACTGGACAACAGTGTTACACTTTAAAAATATCCATATGATTAGCTTTTCCAAAATAAAGACAAATAAATAAGTATAAAATTGTAAATAAAACGTGCATCCATGCTGTGACAGCTGCACCTATTACTAGATTAAATCTTTCTTGACATGCATAATAGAAACTTAAAATAATAGTAATTACATGATAATCAATTTACACAAACGTAAATTAACTTTTATATATTTAACATTTCGAAAAAAGTAAAAAGAGCCAGAGAAAAGTTTCATACGTAAATGTAATCTAACATACAATAAAGAAATAGAATGTGGAACGTAACATTTTCTTCACTGATCGTAAAAGTATCACATCAAATTCGTAACTCACCGAATTATAAAAGTCATCAAACTTAGTTCTTCATGGTTGGATTATGCATTACGGTAAGTATAATACATGATTTGTTTGTAATCAGACAAGTCTTCTTAGACAAATACATTTAGAACTACATATTTTGTACAAAATATTACGCTTTTTTATACTCTATACGCTCTACTTTGACCTCATCACCTAGTAGTTTGTACACGTAAGTCACCACTGTCGCACTTTGGATGTCCATGAGCACAAATGAAGGTGTTGGATTCCTGAAAAAATAGATTAGTAATTCATTTATTTGTTTAACAGTTTATATGTACACAGGAAATACATACACAATAGAGAAAGCACTGACCAAATGTATCATTAAAACATTTTAATGAAACTACTTATATTTTAGGTAATAAAACAGTAATCAACTTTTTAGAAGTCAAATAGCTTGATAGGACCTTTCACACAATATACCTACATATTTTAATAAAAGATAACAGAGACTACATACCTATACAGAGGAGTATATGCCCCGGTTGCAGATCCTGGGTTTATATAGAATTTGTTCTCATGCTCGTAGGCCTCGAACCGGTGAGTGTGACCAGATATCAGGATATCAACGTCCAGTTGCCTCTGTACCAAAGCTAGGGACTCCTCGTCGCCCCATGGGACGACTTGATGGCCGTGGACTAAGCCGATGCGGAACTGACCGACAGTTATGACTTTCTGCTCAGGGTACGTTGAGTTCTGGAATTAAGATATTTAAAGGTATTATGGCAAATACAAGCTGAACAAGCTACTTTCCCAGTCATTTTATACAGATAAAATTGTCATGAAAAATGGCTAAAAGCCTAGGAAGACATGATATAAGCAAACAATGTATATCACCAATGTGATTTTGGCCATTATCATTTATCTATTTATTTCACAAACCTCATCGAAATCGCCTCGGACTACATGCACATCACTAGCTAAGGTTTTCAAGTAATCGTAAGACTCTTTTGTGCACAGGTTTCCTGTACATAAAATGTGTTGGATTCTGCCTGGTAGTAGCAACTTCTTGAATTTTGGCGGCAAGCTGCTGCATCGGTGTGGAATGTGTAAGTCTCCAAGGACAAGTACCAACTGAAATGAAGGTCAAAATTGGTAAAAACAGGGGGAGGATACCTACAAAGCTGTTAGTTTATTTTATAGGGTCTACGGCATCTCATTGATATTTTTTATGGCTGTTGTATACTATACAACATATAAAAGCACTGCTATCATTACAATACTTGTCAGGGTATTGAAATTGCTATCAACAAAACAGCTAATTAGTGCGTGTTGTCATCCAAAGTTTACATACCATTTTAAAGTGATATTAAGGATTATTGGGTAGTACTACTAATTTATATTAGTGACCAACAGGTTGTAGCTAGAACTTTTATGTAAAATCGACAGAAACAAAGAAAATGTTCTCAAAATCCACGAAAACGCCTGTTTCTTCCAAAAATTATCGACATCGGACAAACTACAAACCACCAAACCCAAAACTATACTATCAAAAGTGACAGTGACAGTGGTGACCAAAAAGTACACAAACTATCAAACGCGACAACGAGTAATTTTCATTATTACACTACCACTTTACTCTTTCCTACTTGTAAGAAATTGTATGAATATGCAGTAGTGTAATACTTTATTAGAAATAAAATACACGTGGGTAGGAAAAAAATATGTAGAAATTTTGTCTATGATAACAAAGTTGCCACATAATATTAATTTTACCTATAATGTAGTATTCTTGCCCTCAATTGTCAATAATAATAACATTATATACATTGCCCCCTAGCTTTGCTTAGCTTAAGCGAACTTAGCTTTGTGATAATGCTGTAAGGTCAATTTACTGCATTCTATAATAATTAAAAAGCATAATTGTACAATGACTTTTGATGATGGTGACGCCATACCTGGTTTTTACTGATATAACCTGAATATATCCTTACAGAAGCATTTCTGGCTGGTAGCGTACCTGACCAGAACGAAAAAGCCGCTACCCAGACGACTGGCTTGCTGTCTTGCCAATGTGATCTCTTGTAAATATCCGATACATAAAAAATTCCCCCTTAGCCCGCGATCTATAAAAATAAGTGATTAAATATAAACTAAATTTTTATTTCAGGTATAGTCACCATAATAACAGCATTTAAAAAAGCTATTATATTAATAGGTACATTTGCTTACCTATCACTTAAAAACAAGTAGGTGCTTATCTATTACAATGTAATGTTAATAAAAACGTAGGTAATGTCAATTAATAAATCAAAAACAAAAATTAACAGGCACTAATTGCCACCTTAGTGGTATAAAAAAATTACAAATTTATAGGTAGGTACTGCAGTCTATAACTGTTACCGTGATCAAATAAATAAATAAAATTATTACATACCTACTTACTTAGGCAGGTATGTAGGTACATTATTAATTTATAAAATTAAGTGGGTAGGAAGGTACCTAAGTTACGTAGAAATTAAGTAGGGAGACAACAATATACTCGACTATATTATTATGATGTTTTTAACATATTTATAGGGTGTTTGATAACAATATTGTTTTTCAATTGTGAAATGATGTTTTGATTCTACGCTATAAGAGTTGTTAATTAGATACCTATAGCATTGTTTCACAATAATTTCAATAAATTGACAACCTGAGTTGTTCAGTTCTCAACATTCTGTTACTATATAAGAGATCCGACTGGGCAGAAATTGAAACGATAAATTTTTTCTATGTACCTACCTACTTAACCGCGTCGCTTAGTAGGTATGGGGTTAGATGGCGAGTGAATAATTATTTTTAAACCTATAAAAAACCGTATTCAAATTAATAATTAGTGTAAATCATTAATAAATTAGTAAGAACATTAAATCATCCATTCAATAAAAAATTATGAGAAATCAGGATAAATATTTTCGGTAATCAATTAGTATTAAAGCTTGCAACATTCTACTCTAGTTGATCATCTACAATCTATGGTGCCTTCATTTGTGTGCAAGAAAAAAAGAAAAATTTCATGGTGTTGTGGGTGACACATATACGTAGAAAAAATTTAGAGTAAGAAAAATACCACATTGGCACCAACGGCAGGGAAATGGAATCAATGGAATATGAGCTCGCTAGGAACCTCACTCTGTTGTTCTTCGTGGAACGCCTGCTCGACAAAGGCGAGCCGCGGACGCTGCACGACCTTTCCTGCCAGTTTGGTGCCAAGGGATTCACGAAGGAGATGCGACAGATCGCTGGCGGGTCGCAGTCGGGACTAAAGAAGTTCCTGGCGCAGTACCCGGCGTTGTTCAACATAGACGGGGACTATGTCGATATCAACACTTTCCAGAAGCATACCTGCGGTGCGGGTGTGGGCTCAAACAACGATTATATCGAGGAGGCGAAGGACTACTTCGCTGGTAAAATGGTGCAGTACGGCGAAGGCACCGAAGTTCCCATCAAGTCGCTCCTAGGCCACCGCAGCCAAGCCTCCCCGCAGGTACGTCACATCTCTGGGCAACGGATCAAGGAGTTCAAGGATTTCCTCATGAAACACCCCGATACGTTCCAGATCATAGACGATAACGTAGTTCTAGTCAGTGAGAATCACATGCGAGGCAACGCACATGGCAATTCAGAGCACTTCCACAACTTACCCGTAGCCAATATTAACACAGATACAGCGCAGCAATTGCTGGACTATGTCGCTCAATGTATAGAGGCCAAGGGACCCGTGATGGTTGATCAACTCTTTCATCTGATAGTGTCCCGTTTCCCACAAGAATACTGGTATCAGATGTTCAAGTCACCTGCAGACTTGAGTGCATTCCTCAAATTGTTTTCAGACAGTTTTCATGTGCAATCCAATCTTGTCACATTGATCAGTAAACCAAAAATACCTGTTATGTATCTAAATGCTAAACCAAAAGTTAAGACTGAAGCACCAAAGCTTATCGAGGAGAAGTCTGCTTCCCCTGCGCCGCCCACAGTGGACAGCCCCACACCCTCTGACGGCAAGAAGAGCCCTGCAAACAGAATACTCAGTCCGATTGAATCTCCTCGTGGTCCCCAAGCAAACATTGCCAATCAAACTTTAAAACAAAGAATAAATTCCATTGTTATTAAAAATTTAGCAGAAAATATGGTCAGAGACAGGGTAAATAATCATTTAAATCGGGCCTCTGAAGAAACCAACGGTACTCCAAGCTTGAGAAACAACCTCATGGGGGAAGCGTGGCGGCAGAAGGTGCTTCAATGCACCACAGTAATTGCTAGTGCTAGGGAATGTGCAACGTTGGTTGACAGTATTATGAACGTAAAAAGAAACACTAAAAGTATTGTTTCCTTTGACTGTGAAGGCATCAACTTGGGCTTGAAAGGAGTTTTAACACTATGTCAAATTGCTACAATGAATGGAGAGGTCTACATTCTAGATATCCTGGCTTGCCCGGGCATGGTGCTAGAAGGTAAACTAAAGGAACTGCTAGAGAGCGAAAATGTAGTCAAAATTATACATGATTGCCGAAATGATTCAGTCAATTTACACAATCAATTTGAGATCACTTTGAAGAATGTTTTCGACACACAAGCTGCCCACGCAGTGTTGCAGTTGCAACAACAAGGTGTACCTGTTTACAAAGTAAAAAATCTTAGTCTTAATGCTCTGTGTGAATTGTATAATGCTCCGATGAACCCCATGAAAGAACAGTTGAAGAATGTCTACCGTAGAGATCAGCGTTATTGGGCCAGGCGACCACTTACTAAAGACATGATCATCTATTCGGCTTCAGATGTGTTGTCTCTTGTTAACCCAGCTATTTACAGTTACATGTGCAGCAATATCAAACCAGAAAACCTGCAACTCTTTGAGGAACTCAGCAATGAACAGGTCTTCATGCATATTCAACCCACAGAAGTGAAACTCCGTAAAAGACAAAGAAAAATCAATACAGAAGTTGGTGAACTGAAACAAAAACTGGCAGAGACTACCAAAAACATTGTTTTGAGTAACAGGGAAATACGGTTGCTCAGGTATTTGGAACTTACTGAAGAAGAAAAGGAAAAGCTCAAGGGTTGCCACAAAATATCCAAGAAGCTGGAAAAGCTGGAAGCCATTGGACAGGAAAAAGATTCAGATTCAGAAGATGATGAGAGAGAGAATGAAATGGCTAGCCTAGAATCTAATCCCTCAGATTCCATTTCGTCACCACACTCCACCCAACCCCCAAGTCTCACTGAATCAATGCAAATGATGGATGAAATTCTGTCAGACACAAATATGGACAAAGTAGAAAAAATAAACCGGCTAGAAGCAATTTTGTCTGCAGTAGCTCCTCTCAGTGGCGAGTTGGAGGACAAATTCTCACAGACCATGGAACAAACACTGCCATTACTTAAGAACAAGGACTGGTCTAACCTCAGTCAAATTCTGAACATTGATCCAGATAGGAAAAGCTGTTGCTGCAAATGCCATAATTCCACTTTCGATGATGTTAAGTGCAATGATCTCAATGAGGCTAAGAAGGCAGAGATTGGTTCACAGACCCTCAGTACGGGAGACATTGTTATAACGAGGATCCATTTCAGAGAAGAGGATAAAGCCAACGAAAGAGTTCTAGACGCATCCCCGATGAGCAAAAGGGTTGGTATTAATAATATGTCTTGATTTACTTCCATTTATCTGAGTGCCACAGTTTAGTTTCAGAGCGATGTCTGAATTGTGATCGATCCAATTTTTTTATAGTAGTTTTTAAGTTTTGAAAGATATGAACATTAGATGGCCCCCATTTTTTTTAATGTAATTGTAAAGGCGGGGATACGTCGGCGTTGCGACTGCGCGAGATGGAATAAATTAATACTGATCTAAGGTCGCGCATTGGCGAGTGCGTACGCCTACGCTATTTGTTCATTTGAGCGAAGACGATTCACGTATACTCGAATAAATGCAATAATAATCCGCGTAATACAACGGCTACTTTATTCCTTCAACTGGAATACACAGTATATGCTGTTAGCAAATTTAAAAATATTTAATTTATTTTTGTTGGCTATTGCCTGTTATAAGTATACAGACTTTAATGTGATAGATTCCAAGGCCTTGTTTCTCGATCTTATTGGATTGTAAATAAGATAAATATTGTAATCTTTAAACAAAGGTGATCGAGCACTTTTCCGATTTAGTGATATACCTTGAACGAGATGTATATAAACATATTTATTTACCATTATCTCAACATTGTTTTTGTTGTAGTAGCCTGACCGCTACGGAACTATCGAAAATGGCAATAATAGGTAGAGAAACGAAGTTTTTATTGTAATATATTTATCAGATTAATAAGTAGTTTGTAGGATTTTAATCATGTTTAAAAATATTGAAAATGGTATGGGGGTTAGTGATAAATTATGAGATTTTATATCTTGAAGTTGAGTGGTGCTTAGAAAGAGTTATTTAATATGTTACTAGACTCTGATGATGCCTGCGTTCAACAGATCGATATAGAATTGTAGGTGTGACTAGTTAAGTTTTTTATCTAACTTGTTTTTAAAGTAATCATTTGTGCCTTCAAGTCATATCCAACGGATGCCTTTATAGTAAACGTGAATTGTAGAACTTTTATACGTATTTTAGTTGTATAACGTAACACGAAGTTTAGATGTATTTATTATTTAGTAAGTAAAGTAGTTCAATATTTATAGAAAACAATGTACCACTTTAAACACTAGATAATCTCGAAATTATCATCTTATCTCGTATGTAACACATCTACATACAGATCTTGGTATCATGAAATCACTGACGTTTTTTCTACGTATGTTGACTTATTTCGAAGTTTATATTGTGTTACTGGTATGTTAAGAACTAAGTGATATATTTACGAGTATATGCTTATAGCTTAAAGATTATTTGCAGCATATTTACCTTTTTCATAATGTATTATATGATCAGTATTTTGCTACAAACAGCACACGGATCGAGTCTGTTTTCTTTTTCTTTTTACTTATTTAATGTTATTTCTACATATTTAAATCATTAACGTAAATCAGGAGTCATGAATTTATTTCTTTAAATTGATAAGCTGCATATTCCTCCAGCAGATTACTCTTGTTTGTGCCTTAATGTTGTACCTACTGCACAATTATTGTGAGATTGGTAGCTTTTTACAAGTTTATGTATACCATATGTATTATTCAGACAAGTGCCACTGTATAACACTTATGAACTTATATTATTACAAGTTACTGAAGTTGAATCGATTTTGAAGTTGGTAATTGTACACTTTTGTAGTGCAACGGTCTTATGAATAATTAACAAAAATTTATTCAACGGATGTCATCATCCGTTACTATGTCGATTTTTATACTTTTTGTTAGTCACTATTTTTAATGTAACTTCTAACATAGCGAATATGTTTGAATGTTTATTCAAAACAGCATTACAAATGGTCGATTGCTTGGAATTTGTCGCTTTCGTTTTGTATGTGGCAAATAGTAATTGATACTAATTTGCGCACTGGTTCATGTTTATTTTAAATAAAAATCTAAACTAAATACCTATTGTTTCTACTTCAAATATCTACGGAAAGCATTGATATAGTTTGGTTTGTATTGCCTGGACTTGTGTCTCGTAACCAATGACTTTTCATTAGTTGAACAGTGATCGATGCTCTTACGGTGAGGGTAAACATCGTGATGAAACTGCACATTCAGGCGACTGAAAGTGTCACCATTATCCAATCTGTAGCCGTATTCACAATGATTCGAAACCGTTTCCGACCGATTCGACACGAAATTCGTGAGCGGCGAATCCGTGTCGATTGATTCCACAGAAACTCTACTCTCTATAACACATGAAAATTTCATTAAAATTAACTGAAACCACATTTTCCAAAGAACTTTTGCGGGGTCCTTTGTCGATTCCGTATCCGAATCCAATTTCCGAGCCATTGTAAATACGGCTACTGGTAAGGCAGGTAAGTAGCAGGGTCACTGAGGTCAGATGGCAGTCCCTCCACTGAAATTACCTGATCTGCCAAATCCCCCCGGCGATTATAAAAGGCGGACCCCGGGCCCTCGTGCACGATAGCAAAACCGGGACATTAACGCCAAGATGATTATTTATTACACTTGTGTCTTGTTCAGATCTAGATACCTACATTTTAGGACTAAAAAAGTTACACAAACATCCATGTTACATAAAATAGTAACAAAGGTAGCCATTGTGGTGAAAGTAAGTAAGTACTTCACCATAATAGTACCAGGCTGGTCCATTATTATTGAATATGCCGCCTTTAGTGGCATGCTTCGCGAATACAGTTATGCGACTTGCATAAATTTAGAACTGCGTTCATGTTGTCTTAGCCTCATTATTATGTAAATAAGTGTGCTCACTAGATAAGAGGAGATATGCATTTGTTTTTTGCCATCTACCTATCGTTCATAGAGAGATGTGCACTTGTCTGCCTACTTAGTAAGTTACACGTGAGATTTTGATGAAGTAGGTACGTGGGAATCCTGTCTTATTGTTATTAGAAAGTTTACTTTCACGTAAAGTCTACTGAATGGATTTTGATGAAATTTTCCAGTACTATGAATGGGGTTACTTCGATGTCCTAGGGTTACATTGATCACTTACTTTTATCTAATGACCAAGTGTTATTTTCATACAAAAAACCCTGATAAGTGGTAATACTGTACAACTGTTAGCATTCCCATAGATCTCAATTAGAGAAAATTACCTAAAACCAATGCAACCCCTTCACATCAAAGTCACCCCCAACTAACGAGGAAGTTTCCAATTTTTTAACTGATTTTAAAATTTTGTGTAAAATGAAACAAAACCGTTAAATGTTTTAAAATATCTCAACAAACAAAAATGTTCTCAAGACTTCAACGTTGCGATTGATAGAACAATTTCGTCCGGAACGCGAATTCGTGCGTGACGTCACCACGCCGGCATTCCGACTGCCACTGTTATATGGCGCTACCCATACACTGATACTCTTTGTGGATGTATCTTTGGAACTGCAATAGCTAGACACTTGAACTTTTCACAGAGTATGTGTTACTATGGCCACTTTAACTATTGACGACCTGAGTGGTTCAGTGGTCAACATGCCGCCACGCAAGAGGTCCTGGGTTCGATTCCCGGCCGGACAGAAATTGAAATGATTAATTTTAATTTCTGTTACGGGTCTGGGGGTTCTATGTATAATATTTGTATGTAAGTATTTAAAATTATTTAAGTAGTTTATCAGTTATCTAGCACCCATAGCACAAGCTTTGCTTAGTTTGGGGCTAGATGGCGCTGTGTGAATTTGTCCACGAATATTTATTTAAAAAATTTAACAACAAATAATAGATTCCCAGATTTTTATTCTCGCAAGCTTTACCATTTATGCGATAGAAGATAACTAAATACCTCTGAAAGCGCCTTAAAACCAAGTTATACGTTTGTTGTTACAGCAGCTACAGTAACACATAGGTACTCGCTATTGCAATTCCCAAAAAAAGAGGCCCCGTGAGCGACCTAAGAAGCGATGGATTGACATCGCTGAGTCGAATGCGAGAGCCAACGGCTTACGACGAGAGGATGCCGAAGACCGGGCGAAGTGGAGAAGATTGAGTAGGAAAGCGGACCCTGGCAGAGGCCGGGATGAGCGCTAGGACGATGAATGATGACTCGCTATTGCAAATCCAAAGATAGATACAGTCACAAAGAGTACGAGAGTGTATGGGTAGCGCCATAGCTAGCACAATTGTGCTCTCGCGCGCGATAAGTACAAATGGCGCGACATAGATACTCGACTATCTCTTTCATCTCAGTATTGAGAGAAGGAAACACAGGCCCACTCGCGGCGCGAGTTATCTCGCGAGCACACTCGTGCTAGCCGTGCTGATGACGTCACAGTTAGATCGTGGCAGCAATTACTCCCCGAGAAAATAATAATCATCTTGGCATTAATGTCCCGGTTGTGCTCTCGCGCAGGGCCCGCGGTTCGCCTTGACCATGATTCAGTATTAGATAATTACAGTAATGCGACTGCCATCTGATCTCCGTGACCCTGCTACCAGGGGAACCTGACCAGATTGGATCGGTTACACATCCAGTCGCCTGAATGTGTAGGTTTCGTCACTATGTTTTTCTTCACCGTAAAAGCATTGGTTAGCATTTAACTAATGTACATAACTCAGAAAAGAGTCAATGGTACCTAGCCGCAGTGGGATTCGAACCCGGTACGGTACCTCTTGCTTTCGAGTCGGATACCTTAACCACTCGGCCACCGACGCTCCTATAAACGAGACAATATGTTAACTATAACTCAGTCATTTAATGACGGATTTTAATAATTATTTAATTTTGTTCTATATTTTAACACTACCTATTCATTGTCGTTAATTATGGCAATATTACATTAGGAAACTCTCTCATTGACGGTACCTACCCAGGTACTAACTTTGATTACAAAGATTAGGTAGCTGCTTCCGTGGGAACCTTGCAAGCATTACAATAGGTACCCAGCCAGATCTTACGCCAACGAAGTTCATCTTGATTAAATAACTACTAATGAGCAGCAGAAAATGCTCAGTATTTTTAATACTGCGATAGCCTGCCATTGAGGATACTAATATGTAGGAGTCCAGCAGACCATCCCCTAATTTAATAACTGCGAGACTGATGTGATGCTGGCAGGCCGGCCAGGATCCATTGTTAGCTGCTCTAGCGATTGCCAGTAGGTATGTTATAGGTACGTGAATTACAAGTGCGAGCGTACTAGGTAGGTATGGTTCTGTGAACTACTTTTCTTATCCATAAGTACCATATAATAATACTAAGAAAAAAAACTTAGAGTAAGGCGCTGTAGGCGGTCACACTTATAGATTTTTTTGAAACTTGTCTTTTGAACAAAGTTATCATAATCATCGAAGCTTTCAGCACGATATCCATTTTTCGACATGTAAAGTATGAACGAAACGCAAATTAACGGTCGTTCTGTCATGTTCTTGTCACTGTCAGATAAACTAAAAGTTGCCAGATTATCAGAAAAGTGGCGGTTTTTATCGTATTTTAAGTCGAATCGTCGATAAATCTATTTTTTTAATTTGAAGGCATTTCCAACTGTTGCAAATAGTTTATTTTGTTTAGTTTCAATGATAAACGAGCTTTTGAATAGTATAATGTTTCAAAGTGTAGGTTACAAATAAATGTTACAATTGTTCATAAAAGTTTCTAATTCAACAACAGCCGATGTTTCTAAACTTTTACAAACGTATTTCAATACTAATGTGGAGGCATCTTTAAAGATAAACAGTGTTATGTGTTCCATTTAGTAATCAATCTATTGTTCATAAAAGTTTCTATAGAATGTACAGTAGTTTCATAATTTATCTCGAATGGAAATGCCCAACTCTCTCCAAGTTTCAATAGCTCTCAGGGTGACTTGCAGTTGGTGCAGTATCTGCTTAGTGAGCGTTCAGTAGCCGTATTCACAATGGCTCGGAAATCGGATTCAGATTCGGAATCGACTAAGGACCTTGCAAAAGTTCTTAGGAAAATGTGGCTTCAGTTAATTTTGATGAAATTTTCATATGTTATAGATAGTAGAGTTTCCGTGGAATCTATCGGGATTCTGAATAATAGTTTTCGAATCGATCGACACGGATTCGCCACTCACGAATTTCGTGTCGAATCGTTCGGAAACGGTTTCGAATCATTGTGAATACGGCTACTGGACTGTTCCAAATATCATGACGGGCTGGAAACACTGTTCGAACATTCAGCGTTTCAGGTTCAGTACTACTTTTTAGATTAAGCACGTCTGGCAGCTTAATTAAGTTATGTTAAATCTATCTATTAAAAGAAAGAACTACATACTTACATTTTTAAAACACTGTTTATGGTGTTTTAATACTGGTTCGCTTTCGTCCAAAATTGTGTTCATTATCTGGTAACACCAATTATCAAGTTACAAATTTTAAAAAGTGGATGTTTGTTTTGTACTGTGTTCATATTTATTATTTTACAAATAGCAAATAAAAATAGGAAATAATGGAAGATTTTGATGTATTTACTGATGAAATTAATTTCACGAAACCGCTTTATATGAACATATTGAATAAATTCGTGAAAGATGTACCAGCAACGCCTAGTGGACCGAATTATCAAAGTAAGTTTCTGTAGAACATTTCTATATATTAACATTGATACTTGAGCATTTATTAATAATTCAAGTATTTAATTTACCAAAATATTTACCAATAAATTTGGCTGCCTGAGGCGGTGGTGACCGCAGAGAACACAAACGGATTTAAAAATAGATTAGACAAATTCTTAAGTTCAGAACAGGAAGAATAATTTTGGTTAGAGAGAAGCCGGATGCAGGCAACCCAACAGTTGTTCACAACTGCCTGCCTGATAATTAATAATAATAATAATATATTAGTGAGATTAATACAGACACTAAATACTAAATTTTAACTGTAGAAACAACAATAATAAATGGTTTGAAAGTAATATATGGACATCATACTATTCCTATTAAACATACCTGTAGAACATTAAAGCCTGTCTGTTTCCCGCGAAAACATCGTTCTGCAACCATGGCAGCTGTAATTTGAAAAGAAGAATAATAATAATAATAATAATAAATATTGCAATTACAACGCTAAGCAAATAACAACTAATAACTAGCTACAAATCATCAACAATTATTTTTACATGGAGAGATAATTGGTTTGTGACAGAATTGTACACAAAAAATCATTCAATTGCCTGATAAAAATTACAACAATAAAATAATTTAATCATTTTATTTTTTAGGTGGCCAAAAGTTGATGGGTGAGGAGTGCTTGGTTTCGCAGAATGAGGTGGAATGTGCCTTCCACTTGAGCGAGGCTGTGTCCTCAACATTAAGGACTTTGCCTGTGTATAGAGATGAACAAACTAAGTGTACAGGTTTGTAATGATGATGATAATGAAGATAAAATAAAACAACTATGCACAGACAAATTCACACTGCGCCATCTAGCCCCAAAGCTGCATGGCAGATCGGTATGACAACTAAGTGAACCAAAACAAGATTTTTGAAACCAAACCAAAGCTGAGTTTGTAATATTTAGGTACAACTACAAGTTAAACTCATCATCATCATCATCATATCAGCCAGAAGACGCCCACTGCTGGGCATAGGCCTCCCCCAGAGATCTCCACAAAGACCGGTCCTGTGCTTTCCGCATCCAGCTGGTACCTGCGATCCTTACCAGGTCGTCGGTCCACCTTGTAGGAGGCCTACCCACGCTGCGTCTACTGGTACGTGGTCGCCACTCGAGAACTTTACTGCCCCATCGGCCATCTGTTCTTCGAGCCATGTGCCCTGCCCACTGCCACTTCAGTCTGGCAATCCTTAGAGCTATGTCGGTGACCTTGGTTCGCTTGCGGATCTCCTCATTTCTGACTTGATCGCGCAAAGAAACTTAAACTCATGTAGTAATGATTATTTATAGCCACAGACCTGGCTGCCTGTTTTATGTTTCAGTTGTGGGAATTGTTGGTGTGCTTAGGTCACAGATTTTAGCCTAAATGATTTACAAATAATCTGTCAAGTCATAAAAATAAATAAAAAAATCTTGTGTTAATGTGGTTATGTTCTTCCGCACGATCGCCCGGGGTCCGCGTTGACCATGATCCAGGATTTGGCAGTTCAGATAATTACAGAGCGCATGCCATCTGACCTCCATAGCCCTGCTACCTGGTGAACCTGGCAACACTGCCACGGATGCTCCAAGTCTTAAGAAATTTATAACAATAGAAAATCTATAGTTCATAACCCGATATAGAGCCATCTGGGTCTTGACAGGTTAATTAATAAAAGCTGGTTTTTTTATTATTCAACTGTTTCATTTTGTTTCCAGGTGACAAATTGTACAAAATAAAGAGCTCAATTAAAACTGTAAATGATATAGTCAAAAGTAATTCAATGTAAGTATCTTAATTGACTACCAAAGGGGTTCCTAATCTTTTTCATACAGCAACTTCCTTCACAAATAAACTGTATTTTTTGTGATGCCCTTCTACAATAAAATCCCTGTGTGTGGCTGGCTCTAAGAGATATAAACTCTAACAGGGAATATTAGCTTGCTTTTTGCAAATCTTCTCGAATGAAATCGCTACCCTCATATATTTTTCGTGATGGGGTGACGTGGTGCCATCCTATGGGCGTCGCGATGCACATTTTGGGAACCCTTGGACTACCATATGGTGAAAAGAATTAGATCTTCTGCTTATGGTTCATGGACAGTTTGCTTGATAAGGCAATAATACAAAAAAAAAACTAAAAAGATGAAGTCACACTAATGGTGCCCACAACCTACCCGTGGACACCAGCAGCCACTTACATTGGCATATCTTCAACACAGAATCAGATTTCTTATTTATTCTTTTTGTAGACCAAAGGATCAAATGGACGTACTAGCAGCCCTAACGGATGGTGTAAATATTGGTGAAACATTAAAAGAATTCGATCATGAGGAGGAATTGCCATTTCACAAGCAATACCTAAGGTTTGGTCCCATGAACAATGTTGACAACTTTAGAAGGATCCTCAGTGAACTACCCAAAGGTTAGTGGCTTCTATATATACAGGTGTCCTAAAACTCGACGTCAACCCGGAATCGGGTGAAAAGGCAAGTCATGCTGGATGGCAGAAAAATATTTTAAAAAATCTAAGTTGCATGATTTCAAAATTATAGGCATTTAAAAAAAAAGGAATATTGCACACCCTGCAACAGACTTTTCAGTCCTGTTGCCACAATACTTTACTTTTTTCTTTTTTTTTTTGCTGTGTAACCCTGAATAAAGCTTCCTTAAACAGTAATCAAAATGTTGAAACCAGCTGCTTAATCTTGCATAAAAATAGGACTAATCTCTTAGAAAAAATTTCAAAATAAAAAATTGCCTAGGTTTAACTGACTGGTATTGAAAAAAAAAAGTACTACGCGAGTTTGGCAAGTTATGTCAAAAGTTGGCGCATTTAGTAAGGATTCCAGGATGGTATGATACTTGGTAAATTGTAGCTGCTATCGTTGACAAAATTTTTTTTTTCCTTTTTTAAAACCCAGGTTTTAACAAATTGTTACTTGGTTAAAAATTATTCTAATGGGCGCAAGGTTTTCCAAACAGTTGTAAATTGTTGCTTGAGATGAAGGAGTCATTCTAAGAAGTGTGAGCGAGAAAAAAGTGTAGGTGGGGGTAAAGTAAGTGTACGCGAAGGTAGTCGCGCTGGGTCCACTAGTTTGTTCTAAAATATCTTCAACATGATCTTAGCGTTAATGTCCCGGTTGTGCTCTTGCGCCCGAGGGCCAGGGACCCTTGACTATGATCCAGGACTTGGCAAATCGGGTAATTACATATTGCGTTTCGAGTTTACAGGATCCAGGCATACATAGATACATATGGACACAAGGCGGGAAGCGACTTTGTTTTGTACTATGGATGGATTTGGTTCTCTCCTGTCCTGTACTATTAATTAAACTCTTTGTGTTATTCCAGAATGGACGGTTGTCCAACTGACTGCTCCGTACAACCCCCACGAGAACACAAAGACTCTAGAAGAATACCGGACGGAGATAGACTCGATTTGTGTGAGTGTGTTCACCAATGAATACTTCGATGATACTGTTGGACCGATCACTATAAGTATTCCAGCTAATGCTGTTAAAGGTAAGATTGTTCTATCGTTATCCATTACCGTGGAGCATTTTGTTTTAAGCAATTTTTTGTACCACTAATGCGGCAAAGAAACTTACGGCCTGCCTGATGGTAAGCAGTCACCGCAGCCTATGGACTACTGGATGGTGTTACCGTTCTTCTCGGCTGTGCTCACGCGGCCGAGGGCCCGCGGGCCGTCTTGCTCATGGATCCAGGATTTCGCAGAATAGGTAATAACAGTGGAGCGACTGCGATCTGACCTTCGTGACCCAGCTGACAAGGGCACTTGACCAGATTGCATCATGGATTCATCACGATGTTTTCCTCTCCGTAAGAGCATCCTCAACTAATATACGTCTACATAACTCAAAAAAGAGTCATTGGTACAAGGTAGCTGTGGGATTCGAACCCTGTTCCTTTCGCATTGCGATTCTTATTCCAAGGTATTCATTTGAAGAGACGTGTAGAGTAGCTATGATCCTGTAAGTTCCCCAAATTTAATTCCTTTTGTGTGGGAATATGACCATTCTCACCCTACCTGATCTGCCCAATCCTGGATCACGGTCACGGCGGACCTCAGGCCGTCTCGCGCGAGAGCAATACCGGGATATTAACGCCAAAATGACCATCCACTCAAACTCCAACAATTATCCAAGATCATAATCTTGTTCAACACCTTGTTCATAAACTAACTTGATTATATCTGTCATGTATACCTAAATAAATAAATAAATTTCAGAGGGTGAAAAGCCTTTATTCACCGAGCTGTATTCGCTTCTGGACGAGAACTACCAGACTTTAAACAGCGGCCAGTTCTACAACAACAAGCGGCTCGTGCAGTCCTACTGGAGTAAACGGGAGGATGTCGATCTCAGGATGAAGGTATTTTTTCCTCTTATTTCCGTCTGAAAGCAGCTAAGTAGATGGGCTGCTTTCAGGTTCGGCGGCTTGAGTGGCTCTGTGGTTAAGCCGGTCTGCCACGCAGAGGTTTTGGGTTCGATTCCCGGCGGAGCTGATATTGAAATGATGGATTTTAATTTCTGTTATGGGTCTGGGTGTTCTATGTGCAATAAGTATGTATTTAAAAGTATATAAGTAATTTATCAGTTGGCGAGCACCTAAAAAACAAATTTTGCTGACTTGGGGGCTAGATGGCGCTGTTTGAATTGTCCAAGCACATATATACAGGTTGACTTCAAATTGATGATACCAAGGGGCGTATGCACGTGCTCGTGATAACCAACTAATTTTACTATAGCACCAACTCTGCAATCGCAAAATACGAATCAGTTGTTTCATACATTTTGGCAGAATTCGTTTTCAATGTTGTATGAGTAGCTGAATTGTTTTCGTGATATCAGAGTTGGTTCCATAGTAAAAGATGTTTGTTATCACGAGCACATGCATACGGTACCGGTCTGTATCATGAATTTGAAGTCACCTTGTACTATAAATGCGAAAGAAACCCTGTCTGTTACGCTTTCACGGCTAAACTGCGCCGGTTTTCATGAAATTCGGTAAGGAGATAGTTTAGTGCCTGAGGATGAACATGGGCCAGTTTTCATTCCCCTCAACTCGCAAGATGCAGGTGTAATACTCCACGCGGCTCCAAGCTGGCTATAAATAGACTGGTTGCAGGTTTTGTCCCTGATCATAACTTACATCTTCAGATCAGACTTGTCCAGACTTGTGCACTATTAAATTATATCAATCATTTAATTTTTAATTTTATATACCTTTTTGTATACAAATATTGGCTGTACATTGTAACAAGCTTTGCTTAACCCTATTGTCAATCATATTTAAAATTCAAATATTTAAACGTATTTACTATTCATTATTCATCAGAAGCCTCTCATTACCTTTGTATTTCTTCGCTCAACGCATTAAATTTAATGTGGGAAGAGGCCTCCAGCGGCCTGGTATGGTCTGTTGATCTGATGTGATGATGATGATGACATAATGTAATTCCAGAGCGTGATCCAAGCGATGGACAAGAAGTGGCTGGGCGGGTGGGGCGCGTTGCTCACGGGACGGCTGGAAGACACCGCCTTGAGGGACAGGGTCCGGCGGTTCGTCGACGACAGCATTGCGGATTGGGGGTGAGGTCGTCTTTGGATTTTATACAGTTACGTTGCGTTTCTCAGTTATGTAGGGAAACGCATTCGCGGTTTAGAATGATCCTTATTTCAACTTCGGACTCGTGGTCTCACCAGATTGTTTGCAGACTCGTCACGCAGGTCTCTATGGTCCCATTTCAGATTAGTGCCCGTTCCCAAATGACCCTATTCCCAGAGCGCCTGTTCCTAGATAATCCCACATAAGTTTGTATGAAAACAAATGACATGAGAGGTGTACATTTTCGTACTTTTGTTTACGTAAAATATTTGTCTCCTCTCGTTAGCCGTACATCAGTGAAGTTGTTGTTCGTAACATCCTAACCTAATATTATCTATTTTCAGATTTATAAAACTGACAAATAAGCAAAAGGTATTGCTATACAATCTAATAGGCAGTTCCCCAAACTTATTGCCGGAGCAGATAAAATCTTGCATAAGACGGATTTTAACAGAACACGGCAACATCGACGATATCCGTCAAACACTGGACAATGATTGTCAAACTTGTACCCCAACCTTTCGATTACCGAACGAGCTATGTTTGCAGTGTTTGTCAAAGTGTTTTCAGAAGTTACATCATTTTACTCTAGTGGATGGTATAAGGGCGTTCACAGAAACTGCCAATACGGTGAAGGAATCTCTCGAGTGGGAATGCTTGAAGGAAGCCAGGAGGTATCCGGTGATTCTAATTGTTGATGAGGTATGTTAAATTATGTAGATTTTTTTTAGTTTAATAGTAGTCATCATCTTGGCGTTAATGTCCCGGTTGTGTTCTCGCGCACGAGGGCCCGGGGTCCGCCTTGACCATGATCCAGGATTTGGCAGGTCAGGTAATTACAGTGGAGCGACTGTCATCTGACCTCCGAGACCCTGTTAACAGGGGAACCAGACAAGATTTAACCATGGTCACACATTCAGGCTGAATGTGTAGGTTTCATCACGATGTTTTCCATCACCGTAAGAACATCGGTTAGTGTTCAACTGACGCACATAACTCAGAAAAGGAAGTGACTTTGTTCAATCGACAGTGAATATGCAACTAAAGTAGAAAAGATGAGAGTAGAGAAGATGGTACAGGTCCATGCTACATCATTTTCAAATAAATTGGAAAAACTAGGAAAAGAGTCATTGGTACATGGTGGCACCTGGTAGAGCTCGTCTAATCTAAAATGACGCGCCCCACTATCGCATTAACGCACACAAGCAAATTTAAAATATGGACGCAATGCATATACAAATGCCGTTGTAATTGGTCATTCAGTTGCCGGTGAGATTCAAACGTAGGAGCACGCGTCGTTCATTGGCTCCTACACAGATGAAGTGTCGTTATCAATATTTGCACTCACTCATCGAAATCAACTAAGTAGTGGGGCGTGTCATTTTGGACTAGACGAGCTCTACCCCTCTTTAATCGATAATTCACATGAACTAACTAGTAAACAAATGTAAACGCTTTTACCATTAGAAAGGGTCAGGCATTTCAGCAAGTTTCGTCCTAAAACCTGCCATTTTCCCTCCCCAGACCCTCGACCAGTTCCCATGGGAGACGCTGCCCATACTCAACCACCATCCGGTCTGTCGCATGGAGAACATTCACTTCCTCTACTATCTTTACAAGACGCATGAGAAGGATATCGTGAATGGATACTTTATGACGAAGAGCGCTGTCGGCAGATACGTCATCAATCCAGGTGCGTGGAGTTGAATTTTATTAGAACTGGTTCCAGATTTCTTTCTAGAAATAAGCAGTGCCTGTTGTGTGTTATACTTCTGTAACATAACGTGCATGTTTAACAATTAACTGTTAGATTAGATTAGATATATAGCTGTTCATAATTTCTGCTGCAAGACGTTCACTACTGGCCATTAAAGCCAGCAGTGGGCTAAATGGCCAGCAGTGGTCCAAAATAAGGTAAATTTTTGTATCACGGCTTTTGAAAAAAAAGGAGCGACGCGTAAATAAATAAAAGTTATGCAAAAATTGACCTTTTTTTATGAACAATACATTCCACTTTGATATGCTCTCACGCTTTTTGCTTTTGAATTTAAGCTACTGAATTTTAGCTAATAAAATGTAATAAGTAGATGTATTATGGGCAACAGTCACCGTTTACCATCAGGAGCCTAATTCTCATGTTGTGATTCGACATTTTTTCTAGCCACAAATCTCCATTACTAAAACCACTGAGTATCTATTTGCAATAAGAAAAATTCTTTCTCAACTACTTTTAAGAATCGTATAATGTCAAAGATCAATTTCAGTGAGTCTTAATACAGTTTTTTTGTCTAGAGAATATGCCAAATTTGAAAGAAAGAAAGAAAATTATGACACATTTGTGTTGTCACTGCGCGGGAATCGCCCCCTAGGTGGACTAACTCCTCGTTTGTCACTTCGTAGTAAAAAGTGGCCTATGCCCAGCAGTGGGCGTCTTTCGACTGATATGATGAGGATGATGAGTTTAAAAAAACTACCCCCAGAAAAGAACCTAGACCGCATGGAGAAGCGGATGTCTTCGTTCGTGTCGTACTGGTGCGGGAGGTGGCGCGGCCGGAAGGGGGAGCCGCCCACCACGGAGGAGCTGTTGCGGTATATAGCGGAGGCTGATGTGTTTTTGTGAGTATTTATTGTTGTCGTGCCCTTAACACTCGTGGGTGTCGTACAAGGCGACTAATGTTTTCGAGGTAAAAGATTTTAGAGTCTCCGTAGACTGGAAAATGGGCAGCAGCGTTTTCCATTGTTATATTTACAACACTGCGATCTCTAACCCGCCTGCCAAGCGTGGATATTATGGCAATAACCTTCCCTTTTGTGGGAGAGGCCCTAAGTCCTGCAGTGGACTGTTATGGGCTGTGATGATTGTTATCGATTACTACTGTATAGTGTCCCCTATAAACAGGGTTATGTGGAACACACATGCCTAAACCTGCCGGTACCAGGAAAGAGGTCCCGTAGGCGGCCCAAGAAGTGATCGATTGACATCGCTGAGTCGGATGCGAGAGCCAACGGCTTACGAAGCGAGGATGCCGAAGACCGGGCGAAGTGGAGGAGAATGAGTAGGAAAGTGGACCCTGGCAGTGGCCGGGATTGACCGCTCGGATAATGGTGGTGATGACTCTTAAAACTATTTGATAGTAGTTATTCTATACTTTTTCATTTGTTAATAAAAATTATTTTCTGAATGTTGGTTCGAGGATATCTTTAAACGACCGCATCTATTTTTTTGGGTTTGTAATTAGCAGTTTTCCAATAGGTATCTAAAGCATTCCTAACCACTCACTAGATGGCGCCCCGACAATTTTGGTAATTGATAATCGCTTGAAATAGGTTCTCAGCAAACAGGATATAAACACTGGGTACGTTGTCTTGGATAATATTGTATTTGTCAATCGTTTTCAACCATTTTAGAGGTTGTAATAATAATGGAACATAGTGCCAACGTCTATAAATATTTATTTTTACTCTTCGTTTAACCTTTAACAGTTATGTTTATATTAATAAACAATTTATTTTTAAGTTTAGTATTAGTTGGCTGCATGAAATCACTGCCACCATCATACAGATTAAAAAAAGATTACCAAAATTGTAGGAGCGCCATCTATTGATACTTTTTGAAACCAACTATCAATACCTACTGGAAAGCTCCTCATTATCAGGACAAGGTTCATATTAAAGAAAAAGAGTAGGTGGGGGTAGGGGTAGTATAGGAGAAGGGTAGGTGTAGGTGAAATAAAGGTACGTGGAGTAGTTTACGGGTAAAGCAGGTATAGTTGTAGGGTAATTAAAGAATAGTAGTAGGAGGGTAGATTAGTATAGGTTAGGGTAGCATACCACATGATCGAAGTCGCGCCATGCCAGCTAGTAAATAAATAAAAAAAACAATCCCCCCAGGTACTGCGGCCACGGGGACGGCTTCGCCCTAACAGGGTCCTCGGCCGGGACCCTGGAGTCCTCCCCCTGCCACGCCGTATCAATCCTGGCGGGCTGTGGATCCACAAGACTAGTAATGCCGTCTGCACGGGCGCCGCCCAGCGCCGCGCATCATCGGTTATATGTGGCTGGGTGGTGAGTGACTATGGCTATCTTATCTTTTTATTACAAACACACTGGGGGTCGCAAACCGGAATCCCGGATACAGAATATACCGAGATCCCGGACAAAAAATAAACCTTGACAATACCGGTATTCATTTTACGTAAACCGGGATTTTCGGTATTCAGTTAAAATAAAATTGTATATTACTTTTGCGTATCACAACCTAGACTAACAAAACGCATAATATTTAGCTTCAATATCATTTTCTCAAATACTATAGCAAAAGAAAATACTCCTCGATGGGGGAGATTAAAATTAGTTTTTTCTTCTAGAAAATAACCTTTCTTAAAATTCTCAAACTATTTACGTCTGCCTATGACTTTTATACAATAAAAAATATAATAAATTACTAGCAACTTCTCAAAATCCCGAAAATCACGGTTCTGAAAAGATATCTCGGTCTCTCGACCCCTAATACACACCCACACACGATACATGGCTGCACTGAGATTCGCACCCGATACCTCTCGTATTGCGAGTTGGATACCGTTACCACAAGGTTACCGACACTCCTATGAGGATTAATACATATCTGTAATTGCGCTGGCTGTCTTACCCTACAAACCGGAACACAGCCATGCCAATACTGTTGCTTGGCAGTACACATCCAGGCGGACTCCGTAAACTAATTAAATTAAAATTAAATATCATTTATTTCAAGTTTCACAGACTCATATTCTTATTACATTTCATTAATAATTATAGTTTATAATGATAAATACATTCATCGTCAGCATTACAACGTCACTTGATAATACAATACAATTGCAGTCGATACTAATCCTTACGCAGTATGAAATAAAGTCGCTTTTGGATCCGGGGGATGTGGTCGGCCGTCCGACCAAGGTCCAAAAGCGACTTTAGTTTGTACATCGTAAGGATTAGTATCGACTGCAACTGAGGGTTGGTCAGCTCCAAATTGGAGCGTCTGTTATTATACAGGCTTGACAAAGTACTCATCATCACCATATATTTGAGAGTATAACTCATGGCGTACAACCATAGGGTGGCTCGTTCTCGAAGGCTCCAAGACCTGATAACCTGGTTTCCCTTCCAGTCCGTCAGTGGTGGGCATGCTGTGGGAAGTAACCGACTTGGAAGTGGACAAAGTGATATCAGCGCTGGTCGCTCGCGCCATCAAACCCTCCAATCCTTTAGCTGTAGCCTGGCAGAGTGTGGGCAAGGCGAAATGGACTCAGGGGATACTTGGTAAGTTTAATTTTGGACTTTTATATTGACCTGTAGACTAATGATGACCTACGGGGCTATTGTCTAACTCAGTTGGCAACTGAATTTGACATTAGATAATTCTACACTACGTCATTTTCGTTGGTCACTGACTTTAGCGTCTATCAAATTAGAGTGGTGTAAGATTATTTTATGTCAAATTCAGTTGTTCACTGAGATTGGCCAATGGCGCCGGTGAGTGGTTCAGTTGGTTATCATGCCGATCTGCCACGCAGAGGTCCCAGGTTCGATACCCGGCCGAGCAGAAATTGAAATGATGAATTTTTATTTCTGTTACGGGTCTGGGGTCACCCACATCACTGATAACACTAGAAAAACTATTTAAATACTTTTATATACATACTTATTATATGTACATATAACAATGTGTATGACAAGTATGTATTTAATAGTAGTTTATGCAACTGTCATATAAAAGGGGGTATTAAAACATGAGAGTCTGTTTATCATACGTGGCGTAGCCGAGATGATAATAGTTTGACACGAGTGTTTTAATACCTAATTATATGCAGTTGCATACACTACTTTATCTACTCGGCTACGCCTCGTATGATAAACAGACACTCATGTTTTAATACCCCCTTTTATATGACAGTTGCATAAACTACTATTATCTACACTCATATTTTTATGTTAAAATATCGTACCTATAATTTTCTCAACTTTGCTGGAAGTAAGTTGCGAGTCAGTTCTGTTGTATCTACGCGTCGAGGATATCAAGCGGCGGGAAATTCACTTCACTACTTTCACATTTATCTATTTATTTGCTTCAAACAAGAAAAAACATTCACCAAGACAACCTTCAACGATTAGAAAAGAATATTCTGTTTAGCGGGAAAATAAATACTCACAAATATAAACAGGAAAATTTGAATTTTGAATTTGTTAAAGACATTTAGGTATTCAGCCTACATTTGGCCGTGTCCGGGCGCCCGACAAGAATTTAAAAAATATAAGTGTTGCATAATGATTAAAAAGTTATTTTACGTTACAGCTGTTATGAAATTAGTATGGGAAATGCTGTATCGAATAGTAATTTTTTTAAATTTTAAAGACTGGCGTGAAAAAAGTGTGCCCTTTAACAACTGTTTTCGAATATGAAATTGGAACATTACGCTATGAGTGTAGATAAACTACTATTTTAAAATTTTATAGACTGGCGTGAAAATAATGTATCCTTAAACAACTGTTTTCGAATATAAAATTGGAACATTACGCTATGAGTGTAGATAAAAGTATTTACGTTGTTTATCAGTTATCTAGCACCCATACCACAAGCTTTGTTTACTTTGAGGCTATATGGCGCTTTATGAATTATCCAAGCATTTTTATTAATTCCTATATTACACAACCATTCCAGAAACAGACGTAGACCCGAAAACTGCTCCTCAAATCGAAGGGGATCTCCTCAGGGCCATCACGCGAGCTCGCGGCGCCACTAGCTATGTCATGATAGCCAGCACCGTCGTGGCCAGAGGGTTGCCAGTGAAGATACAGGACTGAGGAGGCTTATAGCTAGCTATAAGGATTCTAGAATCCAGTAAAGATACAGGGCTGAGGTGCCATAACGATAGAATCCTTTGCTTTTGATAGGCACACGGATAAACGGTCCACTGAATTCGGCACACAGCAGAATACCACATTATGTACAGACAGCATTTCGACTTACTCAAACCCAGTATAAGATGTGCTAGCGTCTCTATACAACAAGCAATGCAATGTTAGCTGATTTTGTGTAGGTCGATATGCTCTCATTTGTCGGATTACCCGAAAATCGTGTTTGACTTGTATTTAGTGTTTAAACAAAATATGTACAGCACGAGCGCCGGATCTGACTATCGGAATGAAAAAGCTAAAAAAACTATACTACCCCATCGGCCATCTATATTTCGAGCTAGGTGCCCTGCCCTCTGCCACTTTAGCCTGACAATCCTCGGGCTATGGCGGTGACCATAAGCAATACAAACCTAACAAAATACTGTCTTATGAGTTCCATGAGTAAAGCTTAAAAATGTGTGTGCGTGCTTCGGTATGTCAGACCTGTTGTGGTGTGAGTGTGAGAGATTAGGTCATGTACAACAAATGAAATCGTCAAGAAATTGTCATATCTGCATGTTTTACTTCTCTTCATTGTAGAATGGAGTCCATATTTGTTTTAGGACCAGTGATATTTTGTTTAAAAAAAACAATGCATATAGTTAGGCCATGTAAAGTCGGGCGATAGTTACCATCTACTATCAGGCCGCGTATTCACAATGGCTCGGAAATCAGATTCGGATACGGAATCGACAAAGGACCCCGCAAAAGTTCTTAGGAAAATGTGGTTTTAGTTAATTTTGATAAAATTTTCATATGTTATAGAGAGTAGAGTTTCCGTGGAATCTATCGGGATTCTGAATAACAGTTTTCGAATCGATCGACACGGATTCGGCGCTTACGAATTTCATGTCGAATCGTTCGGAAACGGTTTCGAATCATTGTGAATACGGCTACAGATGTCTGCTAGTTTGTAATTTTTTTCTAACTTGGAAACAACTTATCGGCATACAAAGTTGCTTGGGTGTGTTTAAGAGACCTTCCAATACTCAAGAGTGACTCGAGTCTGCTAAAATGAGTAAGAAGGCGCCACACAATGTATATACTTTTAAAGGAAATAAAAGGCTTACAAATTGTATGACTTTACTTAAGTTGAAGAACTAAAGGTATAGAAACATATATTGTCTCCGGGTTTCTGTGATCTAAAGGAAGAATAATGATTATTAAATTAACTTTTACAAGCCTTTTTAAATCTAAGAATCATGCTATTTTATACTATGTATGTATAATATAATGATTTGTAATATAATGTTAAATACTATATGCAGTCGTTTTATTGTAAATCGTATTCGTTCGTATTTGAGATGTAGCTCCCATTGAAGTACGTAGTCCATACCTCTTCATTCTATGAGTCTTTTTTTGTCCTTCGTCGTTCATCTCGCGTCTCCATATCCAGCCTCATCCTCCTCACCGTCTTCCTTATTTTCATTTTTATGGTACCGCGTGCAATCGTCTATCTATTTGCATCATTTTGTGTTTCGGTTTTAATCCGTAACAAAAAAAAAAAAATAAAATAAATATTCGTGGACAAATTCACACAGCGCCATCTAGCCCCAAAGTAAGCAAAGCTTGTACTATGGCTGCTAGATAACTGATATACTACTTAAATACTTTTTAAATACATACTTATTATACATAGAACACCCAGACCCGTAACAGAAATTAAAATTCATTATTTCCATTTCTGCCCGGCCGGGAATCGAACCCGGGATCTCTTGCGTGGCAGACCGGCATGTTGACCATTGAACCACTCAGTTCGTCGTAACAAAATGACTCGAAGTGAGATTTTACGTATGAATACGAACCGAATACGTGTCAGTACATACACGTTTGTAAAATTACGAGGACGGTCAAACCGGATCAGAAACGGAAACGATCCGTATTCAACCCGAATTACGGATAAAATTGTGGTACGCAACCAAACCCCCTGTCTTTATATATGTATAAATATCCAAAAACGGTTGCATCGATTTCAATAATTGTTTTTTTGTTCTAAAGGTTATAATATAATACGGAGATAGTTTGTACGCAAGAAAAAAAATAGGTACGGGTAAAGTAGGTGTGGAATCAGTATTTTATTGTGTGCAATAATGTGTAAAATAAATAAAAATCTAGGAGTGTACAGCCCCGAGGAGCCGGGCGGGCGCGCAAGGCGTGTAGGGTCAGGCAGGAAGTAAGTTTCTTTGCCACCGCAGCGGTAAAACAAGGGAAGTGTGAAATATGTATACGGTTTATTTGTTGAAACGCCACCTTTTTAGTAAGTGACATTGTCAAGATCCGATGTCTCTCAATAAACTTAGTGCAAGAAAGGTGTTTTCTTGGGATTTCCCTACATCCAGCTCCTGGATGTCCATATTCTACAGGTAGGTGGGGTGCGGTAGGGCTAGCACGCCACGCGAACGAAGTTTCGCCCGGCCCACTAGTAGGTACATCAACATATCTAGGCATGTGCAGCCAACAAGGCATTCCGCTGGCTAGCCGGCCCCGAGGAGACGGCGCGGGCCTTGGTTATAATACGGAGATAGATTGTACGCAAGAAAAAAAGTAGGTGTGGAATCAGTATTTTATTGTGTGCAATAAAGTGTAAAATAAGGAAATATCTAGGCATGTGCAGCCAGCAAGGCATTCCGCTGGCTAGCCGGGCCGGAGGAGCCGGTCGGGCGCGCGCGCGGCGAGGGCGCGGGGCGGCGGCGGCGCCGCGACGACGGCGGGGTGCGCTCTTTCGGCTCGGCCGCCCGGGTCAGCGCCTGGGGGGGATGTTATCATCATTATCATCATCATCATCAATCGAATGCATAGATAGGCGGGGATAGGTGGAAGCTGGGGCCGTACCATGAACTCTTATAGCAGAACCTAAACAGAACTGCCTTGCTTACAACGAGGCAGCGCTACACGTATCACATTTGCCTGGAGACCTGTAACACAGGTTACTCGTAATCTAGTGCAGGCTGCAGTCTCCACATACATAATACATAACTATGTAAAAGTAGTAGTAACAATTATTGTAAATGTGGAGAAAAATAAATGAATATTTTTTTATTTTTTTATTTTTAAGCTTGTCTCGTTCTAAGCAGGGCAATTCTGTTTAGATTCTGCTATAAGAGCTCATGGTAAGCACTGGCCAACGGTGTAGTAGAGTGTGTTGTGACGTCAGCCGGTTAAGGGAGAGTGCTTATGGACAACAAGATTTGTGGGTGTCAAGAAGTGCGCACGCCCGAAGAACCACCGGCAAGTAAGCGTGCGCATCACCCGTGATTAGGTCTGACGCGGTCCTAATGACGGAGATGTCGATAGGATCCTTGGCGGAGGAGTGCGGGTATAAAGTGTTTCAGTGGACTAATTGTTAAGGGGTCCGACTCGGAAACGCGAGGTACCGAGTCAAGTTATATTGAATAGAAGTTATTAACTCCTCAAATACTGAAAAAAAATTACCTGCGAATGTTTGTAGAATCTCCAACCCGTGGACACTATGGCAAAAGCCTACACTGATATTATGTGGAGGAGCTATAAGTCCAGCAATGGGCAGATGGATTGTTGGAAGGTATGTAAGCTTAATAGGCTGCCTGCTTTATTAGCTTAACCAACCTTCACTAGATGTACTATTCTGACACCATATATGAAAATACGCGAGTGAGCGTATTTAGTTATTGACCACCTAATCACCGCAGCGTAAGGTTGTAAATTGCTTACCTCGTCGATCTTGATAAGCTCCACCATTTCGACTATCTTCTTCTCCAAACCCTTGATGTAAAGCTTAGCGTTGGTCTGGTTGATGTCGACAGATTTGCCCAGCAGCTTCATCAGAGGCAGCGAGTCGCAGTCCGAAGACCTGGAAGAGTAGCACCACCGTTTTAAATCAACCAGCTTTATTTTGCGACATTCCTCCGTGTGGTTTTTGATCCAATTTAGTCGGGTTAACAGGGTCACGGAGTTTAGATGGTAGTCGCTCCACTGACTGCAAGTTTCATCGATGTTTTCCCTAACTGTAAGAACATCGTTTAGTGCTCCACTAATGTGATTGTATTATTTTTATGTCTTTTTGTATTTCTTGTGTCTTTTTCGATATTGTGGTATTGTTGATCTCGTAAATAAATGTTCTTTCTTTCTAATGTAGGTTCCTAGTTATGTAGGTAACTCTGAAAAGAGACATTGGTACATGGCGGCACTGGGGTTCGAACCCGGTACCTCTAGCTTGCGAGTGGGGCTCTTTGATCGGCGCTCTTCACCGGTTATTATAGAATGTAAATGAATGTAGAAAAAGCAAATGAGGTGTTTCAAGCTCGTAGCTTGTGACAATCTACTCTATGACCATCTCTGTGAGCTTTTTAATGGTGGTAATAATTGACCATGCGGCTGAAGATAAAGCATGCCTGTCTAGGAGTTCTATTGCTTAGCCTACTTCTTCTACTACTACACTTCTACTACAGCAAGCCTGCCAACGCGAGTTTAGTCTTCTTCGTGAGCACGCTTGAAGGCGTCGATTACACCAACCAGGGAACACACTAGCAGTCAACGAGTTCTATTGCTTAGCTTTATCTACTTACAAAGCCAAAGCCTGTATCTTATCCAGCAAGGCAGTCAACACGGACGCCGTCCGGTCCTTGAGCTCGCAAACGCGGCGGGTCTCGCCTCGCTTTTCTTCCAGATTGTTCTGGAGCGACTCAATGCTGTCCTGCTGCTTGTAGAGCTTGGCTTGGTGCTTCGCGTGTTCTTCGCCTGGTGGTAAGTGAAGATTTTAATAATATAAGGAGGCGATAGTGGGTCACTTGATGGTAAGTGATCAGCACCGCCCGTGGTCATCAGCAATATCAGGAGGGCCACGAATGCACTGCCGGTCTTTGAGATAAGTTTAGGCTTGTTTCTTGAAGGCTCCAATGTCGTACTGGCTCGGGAATACCAATGTGAGAGGATTATGACAGAGGTAAGGCGTTAGATTTCCGGCCGTGCAGAAATTTAAATTATGAATTTTAATTTCTGTTACGGGTGTTATAAGTATGTAGGGGAAGGTGGCCTAAAACGGGTAAGCGCTCGTACGCTGCCATGTCAATAAGGAGTGCCGACGGCTGCATGTTCCAAGAGTAGCCGAATGATGACGAGTTTCGATCCATTTTGCTTGGGCACCGGAGCCGCTTAATGGCGGATGTACCTATATTTAACAAAAGTTTTTTAGTGCTTTTCTTAAAAAATATTAAGATATATGTTCCTTGATTAGTCGAAATCCTTTATAATAAGCACATTGTTAATATTGCGCTTATATTTTAGCGCTATCTATCTTTAAATTAAGACACAGAGTTATATCGGATTACCTTTCATTTTGAAGTCTTTAATTACTTTACAAAAATATGTGCCATTGGGCAAAACGGGTATGGTTTTGTATGAAAAATTTAATACAAAATGGATTACATGAAGATCTTGTTATTTCAATCTATATTGTAAAAATACCTCAAAGGAGTATAGGTATTTTGATCTACAACTCCTGTAGCTATTAATATTACATAAATAGAAAGGTTGTTAGGTGGTTCAGGTTTTAAAGTTTGCATTTTAACATTAAACAAAATGTTAAATGCTTACAGTCGAAATGATAAACTATAGTCGGTAGGTAAAGTATTTTTTCCAAGTTGTTAGATTTTAAGTTTGATTTACCTATCCTAAAAATTATGACGTCTACCCGCTTTGCCCTAATCAGATACCCGATTTAGGCTCATAAGCGGGCAAAACGGGTTTTTTAGAGGTTTCTTATTTCTTCTGTTTATAAAATATTTGATAGAAAATGCTTTAAAATAGATAGTGTTTTATTTTCAACTTTAATAAACATCCTATCTTATAAACTAAATCAAACGAAGATATTCACCACATTTCTAGTTTTTTTATATCCTCGCGCGAAACTTACCCGTTCTAGGCCATCTTCCCCTACCTATTTGAAAAAAAGAAGTAAGTACCTAAGTATATCTTATCTAAGTATTTTATCAGTTTTCTAGCATTCATAACATTAAGTTTTGCTTACTTTATGCTAGATGGCGCTGTGTGATTTGTACAACCAATTTTTTTTTTAATTGTACGCTGGGAACATTTCTTGTTCAAAAGTGATAAATGTTCTTATTGTTATTCACTTACTGATATTGACTTTGAGCATCCTCACAGCATCGTTGAGGTTCTTCAGTTCCGTGTTCACTTCGTTGATGTAGTTGAACAATGCGTAGTTCTCCTCCTCACGACGCGTGAACTCCTGGATCAACTTGTCCACGTCCGTCTCGCCGGAGAATTCCTGGAATTGGCGGAAACAGGAAGTAGGTAAATGAAACGCAGATAAGCTGCAAGAGTGCCGTGTTCGATGTCATGGCCACGTCTTGCGCAGACCGGTAAATTACGTGGGGAACAAATGTTTGGCAATACCGCCCCCGCGGAGCACGGGAAGGACAGGCCGGCCCAAGAAGCGATGGCTTGACATCGTCAAGAACGACATGCGTACCAATAAGCTCACCACCAAGGATGCCGAAGACTGAGTGAGGTGGGCCAGGAGTAGCAAGACGGTGGACCCTGGACCCTCGCGTGCTGCGCAGGGGCGCAACCAGGACATAATTCCGTAATGATGATGATGATGATAAGGAAGTAGATAAAACGGTTGTTGAAGAGTGAGGATTGGGGCCCCAACTATAGGTGGAGCTCATCTTGAGTTGTTGACTAGGAGTAAGTATTATGGGTGGAAACTCTATTCTCGTAGTTGACTAGTGTCTACCTGGGACAAACTATCCAGTAAGGCCCACCACTCATTCTGATCGTTGAAGCTCCTGTTTAACCAGGGTCTACAATGGCGATCACACACAAGTCCTGAGTTTTGAGACTCAGGAATGAGGAATAACCTGAGGAAAAGCTATAGTACTGTCTTGGATTGAAACCCGCAACAAATTTAATTAAGATGTAACAGGCAAGAGTACTTGTAATGGTATGGATCTCACAGAAGCGGCACTGGTTTAGTGGCAGCATGCTTGCGAAACCGATAACCAAGATTAAGCAATGCTCGCAGAGTCCGGGAATTGGATGGGTGCCGTTTCGTGCGGCTGATCGAAATTCTGCACCGTAACGAGCTCGCCACTCGTTAGGTGTGCCTCCGAATGCCGTTAGCGAAGCGACATTGTACAATGTCTTCCTGTCGCTAAGGATCCTGAGACTGGTATAAAAATCCTCACCTTTATAGCATCAAGCATATCCACATGCTGGTTATAAGCCCTCAGTTCTTCCTCCTGCTGCTCCAACCGCTTGGCTTCGGCACGCGCGTCGGCGGCCGTCAGCCGCACCGTGCCCTTCGTCCGGAGGAACTCCTCGAGCTTCAGACTGTGGTCCAGCTGGCGCTGCAGCTCGCGTACTTCCTGCGGGGATTAGGAAGATGGTTGGTTTTAGGAGGCAATGGATTTGGTACATGACATTTTAAATGCTTCTAATTTGTTCTAGTTGAAAATTTTATTTTTTTGTTTTATTTTCAAATATTGTCGTTGTTGCTTGTAATAAGGTGTATTTTCGTTCGTAGGGAAGGAATGAAACAAATAGTACGTGTTGATTAGTCTCGATCTGTATTAGAACTGAACTGGTAACAATTTTAACTTAGGAGGGACGCGGCCAATAGATATAGCTATAGGTATCTATAGGTAGTTACTATCATACGCAACATGCCGCCCACCAAAGGACACAGTCCTTTATAAACAAAAAAATACATAGGTACTTATGTAAATGAACTGATAGAATTTATTTCACCTATCGTCTTTAACAATTTTACAGAGAACAATAATTAAACATATTTTGATTGATATTTTCATATCAATGGATTATTGACATGCAAAATTATCTATTCAATACAAACTCAGCGATTGGGTATTGCTATAGGGATACTACATTAATAACAATGTCTTAAACACTAAACTAATGACAGTAAGAGTAGGTACGTTAATTTACAAGAAATAGTACAGTAATTATGTTTTATCTATCGGTAAGGCACATAATTTAGTTACGGAACGTTTTACAATATCATTGTTATATCTTATGCTATACACTCTAGTATGTCCGTCATGCCCAGGGTGTTTGTCAACTACACGACCGAGAGACCATTTTCCCGGTGGTAACTGTTCGTCTTTGAGAAGAACTATGTCACCAATCTCAAACTCCCTCTCAGCTTTTGTCCACTTTGGTCGCTCTTGTAGTCTAGTCAGGTATTCTGTTTGCCATCTGTGCCAAAAATCACGTACTAACTTCTGCGTTAGCTGCCATCGTGAGAGTCTATGAATGTTAATATTCCTTAGGTCTGGGCTCGGTATGTTCACTGGACTTTCGCCTATTAGGAAGTGTCCAGGCGTAAGGGGTTCAATGACATCGGCGTCAGTGGTGTCGATTGGCGTTAGAGGGCGAGAGTTCAGGCACGCTTCTATTTGGCACAGTGTGGTTGTCATTTCTTCAAACGTCAGACTGGAGGTGAGTATTCTTCTAAGGTGGTATTTTACAGATTTAACACCGGCCTCCCATAAACCACCAAAATTTGGACTGTACGGTGGCATGAAATGCCATTGAGTGCCATCAGACGCAAGTTTTTCAACTAAGTGACCAGGTAAGTCTAAATTGGCCTCTTTCCAAGCAGCTGTCAATTCCTTGTTAGCCCCGACAAAATTGCGGCCTTGGTCACTCCAAATATGTGTGCATCTGCCTCTTCTGGCTACAAATCTGTTGAAGGCTCCAATAAATGAATCAGATGACAGGTCTCCTACAAATTCTAGGTGCAAGGCTTTTGTAGCCATGCAAATAAATATGGCGATATAGGCTTTATTTGACTTTGCTCCTTTCCCCTTTGACATTAATACTTGCAAAGGACCGGCAAAGTCAACTCCACTGTGAAGAAATGGTCTTGCTTCAGTGACACGGGCCTTTGGTAAGTCACCCATAATTTGGACTCTGTTCGCGGCTTTCAGCCGAGCACATGTCAAACATTTATGTATGCAAAGTTTCACAGCAGGTTTTACTCGAATTATCCAGTATTTTGATCGTAAATAGCAGACCATTAGTTGGATTCCACCATGCAACGTTCTTTTGTGAGCATCAGCTATTAATAACGGCGTCAAATCATTTTTTGTTCCTAGAATAATAGGGTGTTTCTTCGTGTCCTCTAGATCTGTATGCCTTAAACGGCCGCCCACCCTGAGAACTTTATTTTGATCTAAATAGGGATTAAGCGATCTTATTTTGCTTTTATTCTTCACATTTGTCTTCCTATTTAATCTTGCTATATCATTTCCAAATTCTCTGTTCTGTGCTATTTTCACACATGTCATTAATGCTTCTTCCATTTCTTCTGTCGAATTAGGTAATATTAATTTTTCAGGAAACCTTTTACTATTAAGAAATCTTTTGCAATATACTATAGTTCTTAGTAATTCGGCCAATGAATCAAAATTATCCAAATTCATCTTATAATCTTCTATTTCGGTTTCTATTTTCAGGTTAACTACAATATTTTTCTTTCTTTCTAAATATGTAGGTATAATATTGGGTCTTGTAAATTTTATGTTATTTCTCATTAACCATTCTGGTCCTTCCCACCATAGTCTATGCTCAGCAAGTTGTGGTACTTGTAATCCTCTTGAGCCTATGTCAGCGGGATTTTCCTTCGATATAACATGGTACCATTGGTTGTTGTTTATGTTGTCCAATATTTCTACAACCCGGTTGCTAACAAAAGGCTTCCATCTATTCGGATCTCCAAATAACCATGATAGTACTACTGATGAGTCAGTCCAAGCGTAAACTTGTCCAATGGATATTCTCATAGCCTCTCGTACTTGTGTGAGGAGATTTGCTAGTAAAACTGCTCCACAGAGCTCTAATCTTGGCAGAGATACAGGTTTGACAGGAGTTACTCGTGTTTTTGATGCCACAATTCCAATTTTAATGTCTCCATTTCTTGTGCTTACTCTGCAGTAGACTACAGCGCAGTATGCTTCATTTGAGGCGTCGCAAAAACCATGTAGAGTGATGTCAGCAATGTTACTATCATCAGTGTATAGCCATCTGTATATTTGAACTTGATGCAAATCCTTGAATGTTTCTCTTATGTTAAGCCATATCTTTCTTAACATGTTTGTCACTTCTTCATCCCAATTAAGTCTTTCCATCCATAATCTTTTGATTAGTATTTTTGCAGGTACAATAGCAGCGCCGAGCCAACCCAATGGATCAAATATTCTCTGGATATCGGCAAGTATATTTCTTTTGGTAATTATTTTAGGTGGCGGTGGCAGATTGATGTGATAATGGAACGAATCTGTAGTCATATTCCAGGTAAGACCTAGTGTTTTGATAATGCGATTGTGATCTTCGTTATTTGCACTTGCGCTTCTTTCAGAGGGATGTATTTCATTCATAAATCTTGTACTATTAGAAGCCCATTTTTGTAGTTCAAAACCTCCTTTCTTCATTATTTCTCGCAATTGATTGCTGATTTCTATAGCTTCATCTTCTGTTGAACATCCACTTATACAGTCGTCTACGAAAAAATCTTGCTTTATAACTTGAGATGCCTTAGGGTAGTCTTTCTTTTCATCCTCGGCAAGTTGTATTAATGTTCTGACTGCAAGATAGGGCGCCGAAGCTGTGCCGAAGGTAACCCTCAACATCCTATAGTCCTTGATATCTTGGTTTTGTTTTGTGCTATCTGTTTTACAATACCACAATATTCGTTGATAATCGGAGTCTTCTTTAGAAACCTTTATTTGACGATACATTTTTTGTATATCAGCAACAAAACAAAATCGTCTAGTACGCCATCTCATTATAATACTTCTTAAGTCTTCTTGCAGCTGTGGACCGACAAGCATTTCGTCGTTGAGTGATTTGTTGTTTTCACCCTTGCAAGATGCGTCAAAAACAGCTCTGATTTTTGTTGTTTCCTTGTCTACTCTAATGACAGCATGGTGTGGAAGATATATTGCTGGGCTGATAATCTCTTCTTGTGGAACTTCTTCCATGTGATTTAGTTGTATGTACTCGTTCATAACCCTTGTATATTCTTCTTTAACTTTTGGATTCTTGTCTAAACTTCTATAAAGTTGTTGCAATCTCTTCATAGCAATATCTCTCGTCTCACCTACTAATTGTTTTGTGTGATCTGTCTTGAACGGCAATTTCACTGTGTATCTCCCTTCTTGATCTCTTGTATGTGTTTTCGCATAAATCTCTTCACATAATTTTTCTTCTGCAGTGAAATTTCGTTTGGTTGTGTCTTCAATCTCCCACATACTTTTGAGCATATTATCTAAGTCCAAATCCAGGTGATGATGCATTACAATTGTCTCTTCGCCTTGTGCGAACCCTTCATTGATTTTCCCGAAAAGTATCCAGCCAAGGTTTGTTTCTTGTGCACATGGTGAACCAGGTGGACCCTTGATGAGATTGTTTTTGAGTATGTGAGTGTAAACTTCTATACCTAGCAGCATATCTATTTTTCCTGGCGTGTAATAACTTGGATCAGCCAGTTGACGCCCGTCTAGGTGCGGCCATGTCTGTGGAGTGATTGAATTGCATGGTAACCTTGTTGTGAGTGGTGTAGAAATCACGTAGGCATTGATTCTAAGGCTGAATTGTTGATCATATCTTGACAATAACTTCAAAGCAACCTTATGGTTTATGTGTGTCTTTGTTGAACCGACACCTGAAACAGTGCCGGTGGCTGGAGTTTTCTTGAGTTCTAACATTTGTGTTGCTCTCTCGCTGATGAATGTAGCTTGTGAGCCAGGGTCGATAAGTGCTCTTAATATGACAATTTGACCCGCGCTACCCATTACAGGTACTAACGCTGTTGCAAGAAGCGCTCTTTGGCTGTTTGAACTAAAATGTGATGCAATTGATACATGAGGCTCATCTTCTTCACTATCTGTGGTGGTATGCAGGGAAGAAATCTTCTGTGATTGTGTTTTGACGATTCTTCTTTATTTGTAGATAATGGCCTTCTTGGTGAGTGTAGAAGCGAGTGATGTCTTTTGTTACAGATCTTGCATGATGTTTGTAGTTTGCAGTTGGACACGGAGTGGCCAGAAGCTAAGCAGTTGAAGCAAAGTCGTTGTTTCTTCACGTATTCACTTCTCTTGTCTGGATCCCATCTTCCAAAGTCTTTGCAATGACATAAGAGGTGACTCTCATTACATAACTTGCAAGGATTTGAATGTGATGTTGAAACTGCAGCCGTAGTGATATCTCCACCGGTGACATGATAAGATCGTTGATTTATTTTGTCTCTCATGAGGTTTGTGGTCAGTTCTAGTGTGCATATTCTGTTCTCCAAAAACTTTACAAAGTCTTCAAACGTAGGCAAGTCTTCATTATGTTCAGAACTAACATACGTTTCCCATTCTTTATGAGAATCTTGGTCCAATTTCTGCACCAACAGAAATATGATTAACGGATCCCAAGAATCGATCGGAATATCCTGGTTTTTGATACTGGTCAAACATTCTCTCGTGCTATCTATGAGTACCTTAATTTGCAGTGGAGATTGAGTAGTCATTTTCTTGAATGAAAACAATCGTTTGAGTATAGCGTTGACTATAAGCCTTTTTTGACTATAACGATTCTTCAAACCATTCCACGCCGGTAAATAGTTCTTCTCAGTTACTTGAAAATGTTTGATAGAATTTAATGCTTCGCCTGTAACACAAGTTTTCAAATAATGAAGTTTTTGTACGTCACTGAGGCACTTATTATGGTGAATTAGAGATGTAAACGTATCTTCGAAAGATTGCCACTCTTCATATGACCCCGCAAATGTAGGCAGGTTGATTGTGGGCAACTTAACGTCGGCCGGTATTTTATCACTTGTTTGTTGTACTCGCTGCGGTGATTGTGATGCGGATACAATTGTAGGTGTTCGCAATAAATCCATAATGTCGCCCTTTAATTCAAGAAACTCATCCATGCAGCTTTGATACTTATCTTCTTGAAAATAGTCCAATTGTAGTCTTTCATCACGCGTAGTACTTCTTAACAACTCTTGATGTACTATTTTCACGTTGTTCCAGTACTCGTCAACTATTTGCAGGCGAGCTTGTAACCATCCGCGAGTTAAACGCGCTTTCGGACACTTTTTTAGGTTAGTTTTCGCTTTATTAATGAGTTCAAAATTATCTTCCAATTGTTCGGTAAGCTTCTTGGATGTTGACATTGTTTACGACGTAAAAACCTCGATTTATCTGACCAAACACTCGAATTATGCCACTTGTTTACGTAATATTTATTCCATTGATAGGTAATGCTTCCGAGATGCGTCGATCCCTACGACCGTTCGCCGATTCAAGGTCAAAGGAGTATGCAAATCACTTTCACTTTTCAAGGATCCGGCTCGATTATGACCACTATGTTGCTTGTAATAAGGTGTATTTTCGTTCGTAGGGAAGGAATGAAACAAATAGTACGTGTTGATTAGTCTCGATCTGTATTAGAACTGAACTGGTAACAATTTTAACTTAGGAGGGACGCGGCCAATAGATATAGCTATAGGTATCTATAGGTAGTTACTATCATACGCAACAGTCGTCATTGTAGATTCCTAATCCTTGCATGGGTAGGCCTCCCACAAGGTGGTCCGACGACCTGGTAAAGATCACCTACGAGTATCATTGTTACTTAGCGGCAGAAAGCTCCCGATCTCCCATTCTTCACCCAGTCTCGAGTTTTCCACAGATCACTGGCAGGTTATACCGCCGGTTAATTAATATAAGGGAAGATATACCATGGTTGGACCTTAGACCACATGGTCGCGCGACTGTTGCCAATTAGGACAGCGCCTAGTGGTAGAAAGAAACCTATTGAATCGAACCAGCCTAGTCGGGTACCGACATACCTGACAGTGCCTCCTGTAATCCAGGGCCGCTTTCTCCTTGAGCTGTTCCAGCTTCCCGCACCACTCCTCGCGCTGGTCATACGTGGTGATGGCTGCCTCTACCAGCTCTATGATCAGGGCCTTGCCCTCCATAAGTCTTTTCACCTGGTTCTTCCAGATCGTGTTGAAGAACTGGCTGCAATGTTAAGGATTCCACATGTTTTATGGCAATAAAAATAATTTGGAAAATCCTTGGCAAATTTTTGAAGAATTGCGTGGAGGAGCGTGAAATCTAGGTATGCGCTTATTTTAATTCATTAAAAAAAGATTTTTTTCCACGCATACTTGGTATGAGCTCGAGAGAATTCCCCTGGAGAGTACTTACAACAAGACGTTTTTTTATTGCCTAAGGAGACACACGGACGGACGGTCCACCTGATGGAAGGTGGCCAAGTTCTGAAAGAGAGCCTTGCAAACGTCGACCATCATCACAGCCCGTAACAATCCACTGCAGGAGTTAGGGCCTCTCCCACGAAAGAGGAGCTTATTGCCATAATCTCCACGCTTGGCAGGCGGGTTGGAGATCGCAGTGTTTAAATGTAATAATTGAAAATGCTGCTGCCCATTTTCCAGACTACGGCGACTCTTAATCTTTTGCCTCGAAAACATTGATATTCTACGGTAACTGCTCACTATCATGCTTAACCTAACATAAATGAAAAAAAAAATTCTACGTTCTGTGTTTTATGTGCAAGAATCGATAAATACCGCTTACTATCAGGCGGGCTGTCTGCTTGTTTGCCATCAAATATAATAAAAGATGACGAAGATATTAAAGGACGACCGGAACGACCGGAAGATTTACGACCTGGTACAATTTGTGGGTAGTAGATGGTTTCAAGACGATCTGACTCCATTGGTGTGAAAGGCATGGGAGGAGGCCTACGTCTAGCAGAGGGCGTCCTGTGGCTGAGATGATAATGATGATGCCGAGTATAAAATAATGTAGCTTTTTTGTGTTAAATGGAATTGTATAGCAAAGTTATAGTGTCGTGGTGTTTTTTGTAATACATGTTTTTTTTTTATTACCGATCCCTCAGCAGCTTGTCGATCTGGAGTCGCATCCGGTAGTTCTCGCTGTTCACCGTGTTGAACTTCTTCATGGCTGTGTTGAGCCGGTTCTCCAGCTGCCCCACCACCGTCTGGTTCACTATGGGGTTGGTATAGTCCTGGGGAAAGAGCGGATACGTTAGGCCTTCTGGGGATTGGAACGTTTATAATAAGGAGCATTGGTCCTCGCAATCCATTTACGGAGTGCCAGCCTTGGCGTGAGAGATATCGCGGATAAAATCAAAGAGAAGCCTTCGTTGGCTTGGTCTCATGTTGTGTAAGCCAGGGGTAGGTACTTGGGAAATAGGTGCCTAAACACCAAAGCAGTAAAGAGGTCCCGCGGAAGGGCAAAGAAACAATGGATTGACATTTCCGAGTCGGATGCTGGAGCTAATGGCTTTCGACGCGCGATGCCGAATACCGGGCGAAATGGAGGGCAATGAGTCGGAAAGAGGATTCTGGCAGAAGCCGGGACTGACCGCACGGATGATGATGATGAGTGGTCCTTAAGGTTAAGGTTAAGGTTAATGGGCTCCTCTTTCCGCACTTGAACTCAAACTTGGTCCTTTGTGCGTAGTTAAGGCGTGCTAGTTTAGCCAGCCCAGCTCCCTCCAGAAGTCCAGCAGTCTCTTTGGACGCTCGCAGATCTCTCGGAGGGACCCTGTTCCTAACGTGACTTTTACCCTGTGGTCCTTAAGTCCCTCACACTCCAGGACCACATGGGCCGCTGTTTCCTCGTCTACTAGGCATCCCCTGCATAAAGGGCTGTCTGTAGCTCCTATTGTGAACAGTAGTTTGTTCAGGGGGAGGTGTCCTGTTATTGTACCAACTACTGTCCTGAGTTCTGTCCGTTTGAGATCTAGCAGTTTATTAGTTAGTCTAGGTGATCGTTCGGTCACAACCAACTTCGTCTGTCTACATCCTATTGTGTTTTTCCAACGTTTATTGTGCTGGTCCGTAGTGTGTTTGCTCACCCATGCTCGCAGTGTGTTAAAAGAGAGGGGCAGGGACGGAGGAGGACCAGCAATTTCCGTCCCTGATCCCTTTCTTGCCAGCTCATCGGCGGCATCGTTCCCCATCGAATTGCTGTGACCCTTGATCCATTGTATCGTAACCCTGTTTGTCAGGGATATATCTTCCAGTGCCTGGTGGCACTCCAGGATTAGGGCAGAGTTTATGCTGTTCTTTCCCAATGCCTTCAAGACTGACATGCTGTCCGATAAAATTCGGATACCTTGGTCGCTTATACCAAGTCTCTTTACTCGCATGGCGGCCTGTGTGATTGCTACACACTCGCATTGGAATATGGTACTATGTTCCCCTAATGGTATGGAACTCTTAATATTCAGATCCAGCGAGAAGATCCCTGCACCGGTGCCTTGGTCGGTCTTGGATCCGTCCGTATAGATACGGACTTCTCCTATTCCAGACCAGTCTGCCTCCGTTTCCGCAGTTTGTATCTGGTATCTCTTGCCAAATATGAACTGTTTTGCGATTCGGTCACACTTGGCCTCAAACATAGGGTTACTCTGAACCATTGTTTCCCATAAGGTTTGATGGGAGCCAAGTTTATTGTTCCATTGTCTTGTTATCTTAAGTCTTAGAATTGCCATCTTTGCCTCCTGCTGTATATGCAGATCAAGAGGTGGCAGTCCCAGTAATACTTCAAGTGAAGCTGATGGTGTCGAGCGCATGCAGCCCGTTATGGCAGAGCATGCCATTCTCTGGAACCGTTGCAGCCTGTTGACCGCTGTATTGAGCTTGGTTCTGGACCACCAGGCCACCGCGCCATAGGCAACGAAAGGCCTCACCACGGCTGTATACAGCCACCTGGCAATCCTGGGGGAGATTCCCCATGTTTTGCCAAGCAGTCTGCTACACTGCCACATTGAGATGCTGGCTTTGGCCAGTTTGTGTTCCAGATGTTTGTTCCATAACAGTTTGTTGTCGAAAATGACCCCAAGGTACTTGACCTCGTCTGTTAAGGATAGTTTGGTACCGAACAGCTTGGGGAGTCTGAGTTCTCCCAGATTCCTCTTGTGTGTGAACAGGACCATCTCTGTCTTGGATGGATTGACCGAGAGGACGTGCTCACTACACCAGCTTTCGACTATTTTTAGTGCGGACCTCATGAGGTCGCACAGAACGTTCTCAAATGGTCCGCTAATAAGTATGGCTATGTCATCTGCATAGCCAATTGTATGGAATCTGTTGTCATTTAACCGGCTTATAAGCTCGTTGACTACAATATTCCACAATAACGGAGATAAGACCCCACCCTGTGGGCATCCCCTAGCGACCACTGCTCTGGTTGTGTTATTTATAGTTATTCGTACGGCCCTGCGTCTCAGCATTGAGTCGATCCACCCGGCTATGGTATCCTTTACTCCATGCTTAATCAGTGCCTGATTGATGCTCCCAAAGTGTGTTTTGTCAAAAGCACCTTCTATGTCTATGAAGACTCCTAGAGTGGATTGCTTAGACGCCATAGCGTGTTCGATGTGAGTCGTTACGCTATGCAATGCTGATTCTGTGCTTTTGCCTGCAGTGTATGCATGCTGATTTTTGTGGAGAGGGAACTTTATTAGCGCTGAGTCTCTGATGTCTCTGTCGCATATTCTTTCCAGGACCTTCAGCAGGAACGATGTCAGACTGATGGGCCTGAAAGCTTTGGGTTGTGTGTAGTCACTTTTGCCGGGCTTCGGAATAAACACAACCCTAACCTCTCTCCACTTTATCGGTATATATCTTTTAGCAAGACAGGCCCTGTATATACTGACCAAATGATCGAGTAGTCTCCCACCACACCATTTCAGTAGGCCGGGGAATATTCCATCCGGGCCTGGTGCCTTGTATGGTAGGAAACTGTCCATTGCCCATCTTACCTTATCTCTGGTCACAACTTTCTCAACTTGTTCCCATTCTGCTTTACTCGGATGGTGCTCCGCTGTCTCACTCCATGTCTGCTCATTGTTAATTTCGCAGCCCGGAAAGTGCGTGCCTAGCAGTAGCTCACATGTCTCCGAGTCCGTTTTAGTGTATGTTTTGTCAGGTTTGATTAGTGATCCTAGGTTGTGGACTTTATCGTTACTAAGTACGTTTTTTATCCTAGCAGCCTGGGTGTTCGATTCTATACCGGAGCAAAAGCGTCTCCAGCACTCCTCCTTCCGTTGCCGGACACGCTTCTTGTATTTCTTCTGGGTCTCCTTGTAGGTATCCCAGTCACTGTCGCATCTTGTGTTTTTGGCCCTATTGAACTGCTTCCTAAGTTTCCGTTTTAGTTTCTCCAGTTCGGGTCCCCACCACTGATGCCGCGGTTTCGGTCCCGACCGAGGGGAAGTTAGGGGGCATGTCTGTTCGTAGGCGTCTGTTAGAGTTAACGTTAGCTTGTCAACCTGTTTGTCTATGTCATTGTCTGTATGGTAGGTGGGTGGTATTGCTATCCTTGCTAGGGATTTCTCCGCACAAATCGCGTACCTAATACGGTCCGTTTTGCGAGGATTTCTGCTCACACTCTTTTCCCGGTTTTCTATGTTCAATTTAAATCTGATCCATCGGTGATCAGAGCAGGAAGCCTCGTCAGACACATGCCAGTCCGAGATTAGGTTAGATGCCCGGTCCGATGCTAAAGTCAGATCTATTATTGTTTGAGCCCTACGTGTTACAAAAGTGGGTTCCGCGCCCCGATTGATTAACGAGAGTCTGGTTGTCATAAGATAATTAATGAGATCCTCACCTCTGCCGTTCGCGGTCTCGCTCCCCCATAGTGGGTGGTGCGCGTTTGCGTCCGTTGCGATGATTACCTCTAGGTCTTCTGCTTCGCAGTGCTGGATCAGACGTGCCAGCTCCGGTATGGGTGCCTCAGCGTCACTTGGCAGGTACGCCGATGCAAGCACCATCGGAGGCAGGTTGCTGTTGGGCGCGCTCCTGGTCCTGACAGTTGTCAGATTCCTGGAACAATACTCGGTTAAGAGTACGGCGCTGACATGCTTGGGGACGTATATGCACGTACGAGGGTTACCCACCGTGGTGTCATAGATTAGGTCGCCTCCCAAGCTGCTCAGACCGTAGACCCTCCCTCCCCTGATCCACGGCTCCTGGATCATGGCTACAGTCAGTGGTTGTACCTCCAACATCCTGCGTAGGGAAGCCGTTGCAGTCTGACTGTGTTGGAGGTTGATCTGTAATACGTTAACCTTAGGAAGAGCTGGAGTCGTATGTAGCGAAGCCATCACTACCAAGCAACTCCCTCTCCTCCTCGGACGAGGATCCCCTGTCCGCCGTCAGCGTTGCTTCCCGTCGCTTCTTAGAAGCGTCAGGAGGCTTCGCTGAGGTCGGGATCAGTGGCGGAGCAGCGGTGACACTGCCTGGTGTCCCCTGGCTGACCTCGGTCATGCGACCGGGTTTGCCTTGAGGATCCCCCTCGTCCCCGGGGCGGGCCCCAGGGTCGAGGTTTGGCTGCATCTGCTGCTCCTGAAGAGGCGCGGGCGCGTCAGCCGCACTAGCACTCCCCTCATCCCCGTACTTAACGTACACGGAGCCGACTCTGTAGCACAGTCGTCTCCCGTTCTTGTCCAGCAGGGCTACGTCGGCCTGCAGTATGCCCAGTATCAAACGGAGTTGCCCCTTCTCCTCCTGCACCTCCGAGTGATACACGGCCCACTGGTCGACGGCATGCCACGGGTTTTGTCCTACGAGGCGACGCCGGACAATGTCCAGGCCTTCGCCCCCGTACTTCGGTATTAGGACGTACGCTTTCACCCTTTTCGGCAATTCAGACTGGCGTTTGACCACCAGTCTGGTACCAGGGTGTGGTGATTTGAACGTCTCCGCATTGTTGCGGAGCCATTCCACCGAGCGATCGTCCCAACACCAAAGTTTGACAACCCCCTCGCCGAGTATCGGTCGTCCCCTGAAGCCAGGAGCTGAGGTCGTCGAAGCACTGCCGCTGGGAATCCCCAGTTGTCGGTCAATTGCCTCATCGATCTCAGCCTCAATGGCCTCGAGGTGTTCAGCCTTAAGTTCACGGAAAGGCTCCGTAAGTATCGCCATGCACAAGTCCTTGGACATAAGCGCATCAGCGTAATTCACGGAGCCCTCCGGATGGCGTTTCGTCTTCGGACGTTTTGCAACGTCCGTTGGTGTTATTGAATCGTCCGGGCGATTCCGTTTAGCGGGCTTGCTGCTGTCGTCTTTTGTCTTGACGACCGGGGTCGACTGACGTGACGCCACTTGCTTCCCTGCTCTCTTGCCTCTGTATAAGCGGGCTTTAAAAGGCTCTGGTCCTCCTTCGGCTACTGGCACTGCCTTAGCACTTGCCTTCGCTGCTACCACTGGGGCGGCTGCGGCCGGCACCGCGCTTGGGCTCGGGGTCGCCTCCACGGATGAAAGCGCCCTGTTGCCATCTGCCTCGAGGTCCCTAGCCTTCTTTGCTTTGGCCTTTGCCTTCTCGCGCCTCACTTTACTTGAGACCCGTTTTTTTTTCTTTTTTTGTTTCGTCGCTGTGGCTGATGCCGCGGTCGGCTGTGGTCCGGGTCCGCCCACGCCCGAGATATCCCTCCTAGGAGACGATGTCTTCCTCGGAGTGACGCTCGGCATGGCTTCCTGTAGGTCGGATAGGTCCATTGCCGTACTTGCAGCTTCAGCCACTGGTGCTGTAGTTACATCTCCTGGTGCAGCCATAATTGGCGCAGGAGCTGCTGGTGGTGTTGTTGGTACCGAGCCTGTACAGGCTGCGGCTGTTGGCGCATTAAGGGATGCTGCCAAGGGGTTTGGGTTGGTTGTGAGTTTAGTATCCATAAATAAAGATTGTTAAAAATTCATCACTGGCGGCGTTCCACCCTCCTTGGAGCCCGCAAAGTGGGGACGGCACGCAAAAAGTTCACGCAGTGATATAGGTCCCTTTTTGCAGAGAGTGTCGGGCCGGAACTGGTCAAGTTGTAACAGTCTGACCCTTAGGCCAAAGTATTTCACGCGAAAAATATCCCACAAATATGTACTTCGAGTTCGGGAGTCGATACCTTTTTTAAAATAGATTATAGGTTTAAGTTTAAATGAAACGGCTTCGTTCAAAACTGATCGCCAGTGCTGCTAGAGTTTCGAAATGATATTATTCGTAAATATTTTGTTTATTGGAGTCCATCGAGAGTGAATCTTTCTAAATTGAAACCAACGCCACCTGTAGAATTTATGACGAAGTTTCACAATATTACGTTAGCAGCGTCATGTAACAGTTTGACCCCTAGGCCAAATTATTTCACGCGAAAAATATTCCACAATTACGAACTTCGAATTTGGGAGATGATACCTTTTTTTAAATAGATTATAGGATCAAGTTATAATTAAACGGCTTTGTTCAAAACTGATCGATCACTGACGAGTTGCGAGAGATTCGTAATTATTTTGTTAGTTGGTGTCCATAGGGCGAATCTTTCATATCTGTTCCGCAACTAACGCCATCTGTAGATTTCGATAGATACGATTTGACGAGGTCGCTCAATATCACGTTAGCAACGTCATCTATGTGCGGAGTATGGTAACTGTTATACAGTTCTCTCATGTTTGAAATGTGTTTATCTATTATTTGAGTGTTCTAAAATTATCTTTGTTTTAATACTTATAGGTTTAAATATTTATAGGGTTGTTGAAATCAAAAGAAATCATGTCAATGTGTATGGCTGTATGAATATAATTTGTGGCCACAAAGCTTAGAGAAAGAAAAAAGTAAGCATGAGGCCTACCTCCTAAGGTGGGGTGGATTGATAGGCAAGGTCGAGTCGACACGAACCGTCGGGTTCCGTAGCTGTCTTTCACTATCCATAATTTAAAAGACGAGTAGTTTATGCTGTATTTAAAACATATTTTAGGACAGTAATTGCATCTAATTTCGATGTCATTCAATAGGTACCGATTAAAGGAATGACTGGTTATCAAATGGGTACGTCGCGAGTAAGATTTGTTGATTGTGGGGTTTTCATGTTTCGCTGAAGGAACCCTGCAGGGTGGCGTGATCGCTGTGTTGTTTTTGTTCTCGAAAGATCGACAGATTTTTGGAATCGATATATAAGGGAGTGGAAGGTTCGATGGGGGCTTTTTCTCTGATCAACATTCGACGAAGGCGGACGTCCGGGTGAGACGTATTCAATACCTACTTTTGGGGTTTTTTCCACTCGAGCTTTAGCTTCGAGGCAGTAGATTCAGTGAAGTACAAAACCAGGTATGTTAGTGTTCTAGAACAGTGATGAAAAATACTAATTGTTTGTTTTTGTTTCAGGGACCCCTTGGCAAGGCATTGCACACCGCCCTTGCTTATGCTTTCAGGTCCTACTAAGGTTGAAGACCTTAGGCCGTTTGATTCGGACAGCAAATGGCTGGATGTTACATAATATTCCATTATTAACCTTTTGTTCCGATTGGAATTAAGTAAATGCCTAGTACCTTTCTCTGGAATTTTTGTGTTACATTCATAGATCGTCTGACTTGGAACTTAGGCACTACGAAAGGATCTGGGATTCGTCAAGTGTTTCCACGCAAGGTTGCAAGGCCCTCGCCTTCGCTTCCCAACAGTAAGCCCCGTAGTGTCGAGGTTCCGAGGTCTTGTCACACAATGTATTCGGCATGTCCCCAGGCAGTATCATGTCGGATATTCTTAGGAATAGGTACAACTTCTGGCTACACTGGTCAGACCCACCACTGACTGGCCCAGGAGACGATAGGAAATACACCTTAGTACTTTGTTGAGCGATCTCGGTCGCTATTCCAGTGCTGAAAGTTAGGTTTAGCTAGTCTTTATTCTAGTTTTGCATAGGACTTATGTTTGGGACATTTACATCACATTTACACAGTAAACGGGGAATTGATTTGCACAAGGAAATGCTTAGACTTCGACTATTGGGATAAAGAAAGGGGAAGGCCCAAAAGTAGTTCGCTTAGGTTATCTTTTAAATAAGCAAAAATCAACTCATCTAGTAATGTAGGAATTTAGGTGTGGAATAATATATTCATATATCGTTATATATTCACTAAATAATCATTAAATCTTTAAAATAATACGGAATTCCTCAAGAGTTTTGGTTTCAGAGAATTTTATGAAACACGACCGATCTAACAGTGGTAGCATATTTCGCCGCGCGTCAAGTAGTTAAAGTTGCTAGTCTAGCGAACGTTCGACTTTACTGCGGAGTCAACCGACGCGATGGTCCCGGGTTCGATCCTCGGAGCCTAACATCATAACTTTTAAATATGCAATTTTTAATTACTTTTTATGAAATTTTAGCCGCGTCACATTTTATACGGTTATTAATATTCGCTTATACGTAGGTACTTCAATCTTAGATTGACCTTTACTAAATTATCTAAAAGTAACGCGGTAGACGGCTTCTGTTTTATACTATGTACAGTTATTATAATCCATTATTAGAAAAGGATTGAAACAATTACCGTATAAATCAATGTAATTTGAGAGAGATAGAGAGAGAAGAGCGAGAGTGAGTGCGTTAGATGTACTAAAGATTTTCTAGTCCGAACGGTTTTAGGGGCGAGAAATTAATTTCATAGATTCCTTCGTTGTCAATCAGTATGTACTTACGTGAGAAAGACAGAGCGTGTGTTTTTGGTCTATAGTATAATTGATGTTAGTGAGTATGTTGTGTATGTATGAGTGCGTGACAGTATAAGTATGAGCGCGTTTGTTAGTTGCCTTTAAGTAAATTAATAAAGTTGTAGGCCAATATTTGTATTTAAACAAGTAAGCTAGGAGTTGATGTGTTCTCACATCATGAGAATAAATTTATAACGAACATTTATTAATTCGCTATTTTGAACGTTTAGGGCAGTTTGGAATGTAATGCTTAAGTAGTGGGACGACTTCATTGAGCATTATAATTTGGATTTTAAATCCTTAAATTATTTTATTTGTAACCTTAATGTGTAGATATTACTTTATGATATTTATTGGAGATGGCATGGAACATGATCTTGATAAAATAATATTTAGTATCCTTCTTTCGGGTAGCATACGTGACAGATCGGGTTTTATGATTGGGGTCCTGTTGGAACACCAGTATCTTAGGGCTTAGTCCGCGCAATCCATTTATGGGTGAGTTGGTGTTATGGTGATGTGGAGAGATCACGGTCTTGAGATATCATTATAGCAGCTAACCTATCTGAATCTAAGGTATGTTGCGAAAAGGTCCTAAAATCAGCCATCTTAGAGCTTAGTCCGCGCAAGTCAATTTTTAGGCGAGTTGGTGTTATCGCGATGTTAATAGATTGCGGTCTTGAGACATCTGGATAGCAGCTGACCAGTCTAAACCTAATGCATGTTGCGAAAAGGTTCTAAAATGTATTAGCAAAGCTGGAGTCCGCATAGATAAACTTTTGGGTGTACCGTTGTTATCGTGATATTGAGGGACTTCGGTCTTAAGATGTCCGGATAGCAGTCAGTCAATCCAAATTTAATGCACATAGCGAAAACAGCGATGTTAATGCGGTACCAAGGAGGGGAGTAGCGTTGTACAGTTTTCGGCCTGCTTGATTGTTGTTTCGATGTTGAGGAAGCTCGCTTCCTTTATATCGGGATAGCAGTTAGTCTGTCTGAATTCCATGGACTTGCAAAACCTTTCTAGTACTTAGTGGTGAGCCAATGGGACGACTTTGATACGACCAAATCTGTACGTTGGGATTGCTTAGGATCAATGAATAAAGTTCATTGTTATTTACTTTCATAACTAGATGGTTCAACAGTATACAGACCCCTGATACAGTTGCAACATCAATAATATTCTATAACTAGAAATAAACTTTGGAGCTACTTTTCTATACCAATTGGAGTCCAGCATTTGAAATATTTATTGAGAATACCTGAAGCTACAGGCCTCAATTACCAGTTGTTTATTACAATATTAATTATTTTTATAACTAATTTAAATTAGCCTTGAGCTATTTATCGATACTGAAGATATCTATAATTTGTACAACTTACTTACTTGGGAGATTTATATGAAGAACTTGATGTGATACATCAAATACATTTGGGACTACCAATTGAAATCATGATCCTGTTCGCCTGTTATTGTTATATTATATCAAGGATTGAGTTTAGTACCCGTGAGATGTTTGGCTGTGTGAGAAGCTGGCCGCTTCGTTCCTCACATGTAGGTTCCATTTCCGGAGCGGTGGTAGCACTACCTTACGGACTGACCTATGGGACTCTATCTCTTTCCCTTTAATTATTACTGAAATATTGTGGCTTTAGCCATTTGGAACAACACCATGGTTCTCTGGAACTTATCCATTACTGGATTTTGAAGAAAAATTACAAACTGAAGATTTAATTATGCATAATCTGCATTTGTGTATGGAGCACTCTCTCCAGGGCTAACTGCCGATTCTATACTATTCTACCTATACTATATCTGTGCTGCTGAATTCGGGCCCTTTATTGTTGTCAAAGGAACACTGTTGTAGTCCGCCTTTGTATGCTTATGGGGTATCCAAATCTACATCGTCGAGTCTATTGGACCCTGCATACGCGATTGACTCAACCTGTGGTGTATCCTAAGACTTGTCATTATGCTCATGAGTAAGCTCTGGTACATGATATACGTTTCTACAACAAGATGATGTGGAGAGACCTGGAGTAAGCTACATGCTTTATTGAATTAATCACACCTACAATTATTATATGGATATGATCCACAGGCATTGGTTGTTGTTGTTGTGCCCTCTTACATTATATATTATGAAATACTAATTGACTTGACAAAGACCTAGAATCTTGTGCCATCTCTTAAATAAAATATCAGGGTAGGATGAGGATGTCTCTGGTTGACTCATATAGTAAGCTGCGGAGTGAAGCATGGGCTACGAGTAGCGAAGTTCATGCTGGAGTCAGTTATCTGGCTTTGGAGCAGCTTACCCCTCCTCTAATGAGGGGGGCCCTGTTTGTTTCCCTTGGACATAATATCTGTTTATTTTTCCTTACACATAATATCTGTTTGTTTCCCTTGGACATAATATCTGTTTATTTTTCCTTACACATAATATCTGTTTGTTTCCCTTGGACATAATATCTGTTTGTTTCCCTTGGACATAATATCTGTTTCTTTTCCCTTAGACATAATATCTGTTTGTTTCCCTTAGACCTAATATATGAATCTGATTTTAAATTTAACTATAAAACTCTAGGCAAATTAATCTCTAGTCTAATTATCTCTTGTATTTATTTAATTATATAATTTCATACCTGTTTATACTTCTCTACTCTAAAAGCATCGGGGTTACTAACATCACAACGTAGAGTTCCATAGACGATCACAAATGGCCTTATTTAGTTTAAAACGTCGATAATAGATTCTATAGTCTTACGATTTAGAAATGGTAGTTTTAGAGCTTAGGTTTCAATGTGAATGAGCGTGTGCGTGAAAGTATGAGAGAGTCTGTTTTGCTGAGAGGGCGAACGTTACAATATTGGTAAGCGTGACCAGGATATTACCACTGCTATATCATCATCTGTTTTGTCATCATCATCACAAATATAATCGTCAACTGTGACGATATTTATACCATAAAAAACTTGTAATTTACACGAGGTTAGTGGCTTTCTTCAAGAGAGCACAATTTGTTGTTCGTGAAATGGAGAGAGTGGAAGTATTAAACAGGTTATTCCTAAAATTATGAGCAAAATATTTGTAAATCTTCTATATTGACATTATTTTGTATTTCTGTCGGAGTAATGATAATAAATTTACAGCATTTCGGACAAATCAATAAGTCGTTTAGGATGTTGCGCAATTGTTGTTTTTAGGCCCGATAACAGTTGAATTGTTTTAGAGGGTGTTGTATGATGTATCCGAACAGCATAGCATCCCTAAGCAAATATCCGAACGTGTGTTTCGCGCGGGTTGGGGGTTTGACAGCTGTCTGCTTTGGAGGTTATTCAGTAAATGCCTGTTTCACGATGTCATGTGGTTTTCTTTAATACTGATAAAATATACACAATATTACATGGTGGCAGCGGTAAATCGGAATGGATAAAGGAAAAATCAGTGTGAAAAGTATACCGGAAAAGAAAATGGAGGAAAAAGGCTTTCAGATTGGATTGCCCGGGCCGTACTCTTTTATCCCGGAAGAGTGGCCGAAGTATAAATCAAGGTTTGTAAGATACATGAGTCTTACAGGTAACGAAAAGCGCAGCGATAGCGATAAAATAAACTGCTTGATGTACGCTATGGGGGAGAAGGCCGAGGATATCGTTCTTCAGTTTGATAAAAACTTAACCTATGAGCAGTTGCTGAAGAATTTCGATGATTTTTTTGCACCCAAGAGAAATGTTATTTACCAACGCTTTAAATTTAATTCGCGCGTTCAAGGAGAGAGTGAAAAATTTGACGAATTTTTGACAGATCTATATAGACTTGCTGAGCATTGTGATTATGGTCCATTGAAAGAAGAGTTGATAAGAGATCGAATTACTATCGGTATAAAAGACAAAAAAACGAGTGAGAGATTACTGTTACATAGCAAACTAACCCTAGAAGAGGCGATGGTACTCTGCAAACAAGCAGAAATACAATATGAAGAGAATAAATTAATTCAAAATATTGGAGAGCATGAAACAGTAATAAATAGACTCAAGAGTGCTACAGGAGGGAAATGTTGGTTTTGTGGAAAGGAGCGACACCCACGAGAAAAATGTCCAGCCAGTCGAGCAACGTGTCACAAATGCAAACGCACCGGCCACTTTGCTAAACTGTGTCGTTCCAGAGCAGCTAGTATGAGGATGGTAGAAACAGAAGAAGAAGAATATAAAGTCAGTATGATAGGTGATCTTAGGAAGTATCAAATTAAGGTAAAGATTTATTGCAGTGATGAATTTTTTAATGAAATTCCATTTTTAATTGATACAGGAGCAGATGTAAGTGCAATACCTCATGAGATGTTACGGGGGAAGTCTCCACTGCTGAAATGTAGGGATAGAGTAAAGGGTCCAGATGGAACCAGGTTAAATGTTGCAGGTACTGTAAATTTAAAGTTAATTTATAGGACTAACACTTATGAAGGTAAAGTTTATGTAATAAAAGGGCTTAAAATGCCAATTTTAGGGTGTCCTGCCATTGACGCACTTAATCTCATAAGTATTTGCTCTGTAGAAACATCAAGTACAACCGATAGTTGTACACCATGTTCAGTATGGGTAGAAAAAGAGTTCCCTAAGATATTTAATGAATTAGGAGTATTTAAAGATGAATTTCACATTAAGTTAATAAACAACCCAAAGCCTTTTGTACAGGCTTCTCCAAGGAATGTATCTATTCCTTTGTTACCTAAAGTAAAAGAGGAATTGCAAAGATTGGAAAATCTTGGAATTATAAGCGCTATTGAGGAACCTACAGATTTTGTATCACCTATTGTAGTAGTGGTTAAAGGAGACAAAGTTAGAATATGTGGGGATTATACGAAGTTAAATGGAAATATTTTACGTCCAATTTACCCCATTCCTAAGGTAGAAAATACATTGGCTAGATTGCAAGGAGCAAAATATTTTTCTAAGATTGACGCTACTTCTGGGTTTCATCAGATAAAGTTGGATGAAGATTCCAAATTATTAACTACAATAATTACACCTTTTGGGAGATATGTATACAACCGGTTACCATTTGGGCTGAACTGCTCACCTGATTATTTCAGCATGAAATTCTCAAGTCTATTCAAGGACATTCCAGTTGCCATACATATGGATGATATACTAATTTATGCACCTAGTAGGGAAGAACATGATAAATTACTTAGGGAAGTACTTACAAGGCTCACAAGGGAAGGAATTACTATTAACAAAAGTAAATGTGTGTTCAATGTCAGAGAAATTTGTTATTTGGGTCATATTATTAATGAACATGGAATTAAAGTGGATCCTAATAGAGTTAAAGTCATTAGTGAATTTAGGGCACCTACTAACAAAAAAGAGTTGTTACAGTTTCTCGGGATGGTCAATTTTGCAGGTAGATTTATTCCCAATAAATCACATATTTTGGCACCGCTACATATGTTGCTAAAAAGTGATCATATGTTTTTCTGGGGTCCGGCTCAAAGGACAGCTTTTCAGCATATCAAAGAGAAATTAATGCTAGCTCCAATATTGGCACACTACAACCCTTGGGGAAAAATATCTATTTCAGCAGATAGCAGTTCTTATGGGCTAGGAGCTGCACTAATGCAGGAGGATGATAAGGGGTACAGGGGTGTAGTGGCTTATGCTAGTAGAACTCTTTCAGACACTGAAAAACATTATGCCCAGATAGAAAAGGAATGTCTTGCTTTGGTCTGGGCAGTGGAGAAATTTCATGATTATGTAGTAGGTATTCACATACAGTTAGAAACTGACCATAAGCCTTTACTGCAAATTCTGCAGACCAAACCTTTAGACAACCTCAGTCCGAGGTTGTTAAGGTTTCGACTCAGATTGATGAGGTTTGATTATGAGGTAAAATATACACCGGGGAAAGACTTAACGGTGGCTGACACCTTATCCAGACAATCTTTACTAAATGAAAAAGATCTGAGCAAACAAGACCAAGAATTTAATTTAAAAATGTGTATTAGTGAAACTATTTCAATGGAATCAGATTTTAGAGCAATTATAGAGGAGCAAAATATGGACCTAATGTGCACGAAACTAAAAGAATATACTGTTCAGGGCTGGCCGAGCAAAAATAAGTTAGGTGATCTTAAAAACTATTATCAGTACAGACATCACTTCTCAATTGAATCGAATTTGCTTTTATATGATTGTAGGATTGTTATACCAATCAGTATGCAAACCACTATTTTAAATAGAATACATGAAGGTCACCTAGGAATTACGAGATGTAGGGAACGGGCAAAACAATCTGTTTGGTGGATAGGTTTGTCTAAGCAGATTGAGGAAAAGGTAAAGACGTGTTTAAAGTGCATACAGATGCATAAAAATACAACAGAAGAAATGGTAATAGATCCTATACCTGGTAGACCTTGGCAGAAAATAGGTATAGACCTTTTCAAATATGGAGACAAATGGTATTTAGTCATGATGGATTACTTTTCTAGATTTTTAGAAATTACACAATTAAAAGATCTTTTAGAAGATACTGTAATACTGCATTGTAAACAAGTGTTTTCCAGGTATGGTATCCCTGAAGTTGTCAGGTCAGATTGTGGTACACAATTTAAGTCTAAATTTAATGCATTTGCAAAATCCTATGGATTTAAATCTGTTACTAGTAGTCCATACTATTCACAAAGCAACGGATTGGCGGAATCCGGAGTAAAAATAGCCAAATCACTACTCGAGAAAAATGAGGATATTTACATGGCATTACTAATCTATAGGAATACACCATCTGTGTGTGGCTATAGCCCGGCTGAACTGATGTTTAATCGTAAACTAAGAGACAATCTCCCAATGTTACCAAGAATGTTGGATAAACCAGTAATAAGTGGACAGACATTTATAAATAAAAATATAGAAAGGAAAAATAAAGAAGCAGACTACTACAATAGGAGGCACAGAGCAGGTAAATTACAAAGCCTCAATGTTAAGGACAAAGTATGGATAGTAGATTTAAAAACTTATGGCATTGTAACTAAGATTTGTGCAGAACCTCGTTCATATATTGTTACAACAGATAGAGGTATGTTCAGACGCAATAGAAAACATTTAAACTTGGTTCCTCAAAAGGTTTCAGCAGTGGATCGAACATGTCGGAATGTTGATAAATATGAACCGGAATGTAATGAGTATTCTCAACTGACTCCTACAAGTCCTTCAGAAAAACAGGTGGAAGTTCTGGAGCCATCAGTACCTGACTCGAACAGCAGTCATATAGCAGAGCAGGAAAATAGGCGTTCTGAAAGACTTGTAAGAAGACCAGATTATTTAAAGGACTATGTAACCGAGTTTAATTAGTTGAAAGAAGAAAAAATAAAACTACATAGTTGTATGGATTGATATTTAATAATACTAGTTAATAGTTAACCTATTCTGTAAGCTATGTATGTTAAGGTAAGCTTAGCTTAAGTATTTGTAGAGATGTAAAGGGTGATAGGTTAGCGATCATTACATTACTTTCAGTATTATTAATATTGTTGTTCACTTATATGTAAAAGGGAAAGATGTTGTATGATGTATCCGAACAGCATAGCATCCCTAAGCAAATATCCGAACGTGTGTTTCGCGCGGGTTGGGGGTTTGACAGCTGTCTGCTTTGGAGGTTATTCAGTAAATGCCTGTTTCACGATGTCATGTGGTTTTCTTTAATACTGATAAAATATACACAATATTACAGAGGGAAAACGTGTGAAACGGTTTTTCGTATAAATTGCTATGAGTGGCCATCATAGTTATTTGGTTTAGAGAAGCCGTAGATCGCAACCCTGTGAAATAATTTTCCTGGACAGGTGACCGAGTAAAGTTAGTTTTTAACTTAATTAAACCTAGTACAACGAAAACGTCATCAAAATTTACCAATTATTTACTTCATCGATCTCAATTACAGGAACTAGGTTGTACATGCTTTTAAAGGATAAGGAAAATAGCTCATATTAGAGACGGTCAATCGTAAACGTTTACAGGATTCACTCTTCTTACTTATCATTAGAGAATGTGTACATGTATGATTGTGATGGAATGAAGTTGGTACTAATTAAACTATATACAAGTTGACTTTTGAACACTTAGGTATTTGAAAAACACGTAATATTGTGACGCCAAAAGTTGTCATTAACGTCTTAAAATTCCTAAGGTGACCAACAGCATTCATAGGGTTAGCAATTCATTCGTTCCTTATATTTAGGTAGGAGGTTTGTCTTAAGCATATATGCTTTTTAGGTATTATACGGTTCCTCGCGCTTGTGAGTTCCGAGTATTTCTGGATAGTTCAAAAAATCATTCGTATGATCAGTTTTCAATTAATAAGAATCCTAGCGATCGTAATATACTTTTTAAGGTTCGCAGAATAGTCCTACCTTATAGACTTTCCTCTTGAGTCGCACTGTCTGTTGTTGGGGACCGCGTTGGGGTCCGTTGCGTGGTTTGATAGTTACTGCGTTGCGTTGTTAGTTATTGTGTTGTGTACTAAGTATGTATAGAAGTAGCGGTGAACACTTTATTTCCATTATTGGCCCATTTTCCTGTTGTCTGTTAGGCGAGAGTAACAATATAATCCAAACATAAATAAAGAAATACCATCATGGACATTTTTACGTATAGGTATAGTGATTGTATGGGGGCCAGAGTTACTTAACGTATACGAGAGATGGCGCTACTGGTATTTTATATCGCGCTATTGACGCTTGCCATGACTTAAGAATATATATAATCGAAAAATTGGAGATAACTTTTAGATACAGGCAAAATGCGAGGTGAAGGAGCTGCCAATTAGTGGCACTAATCCGAAACTTTTATCTTATAAAAATTTGAGATTGACACTTCACGTAATAAGTTTTATAAATTGTTTAGACAAATAAATTATTGGTGCATTTATGGATGTTCCAACTAAATTAAAATCTGTTTAAATTGTTTAAATCTGATGGTGTAAAATTCTATTAATTTCCAACGAATAGTCTCTTATATCATGGCTACGTGAAAATCGAAACAAATTATAAACACAGAAAATCTGCATAATTTAAAAGCATTTAGAAATGATTGGTTAATGCACAAATATGTTTAATGTTATATGTGGTCACATGTTTGTAGAAATACCAAAGTTTGTAGTATAAAACTCACCACTTAAACGAAACTTAGGTGCACGCGCATCATAGGTATTTCACGTATTTTATTTACTTTTCGTCGCGTTGGCTAGTCTTTACTTTGCTCGCTGTCTGTTACAAATTACAAAATATTCTCAGTGATTTAATTTTGTTTAAGTAATGAGTAAGGTGAAACCTCTAATCACTTTTGCAGCTAGTTCTCGCGTTGTAGTCTTTTTCTTGTCCCCTAGTTTGCCCAAAATATTGAAACTAACGAAAGTCGCAAGACATAGAATTGTCAGCAATCGGTGAACAAAGCATAAAGCGGTGAAGAATACTACTTACACTCATGATTCACGGGTGGATTGCAGTTTTGTGTGCGATTCGAATGTGTCTTTAAAGGTAATTTAAATAGGTACTTATTATACAATACTTAAGGTACCATTATCTGAACATTTAAAAATTTTTATGATCCTGAACTTTTTAGACATGCCCAGAATTAAAGAGTCTTTGACCTCTATGTAATTAGGCTATGCTGCTGTTTATTGTTGTTTGACTGAAATCCATATTGTATCATTTTTAACATTATTAGGTATAAACATTTTTAACATATAGGTAATAAAACTTCATTATAATAAATTGTAATAAGTTTACAGATGCAAATCTAGACAGGTCTGGGAGGTTTCTTTTTATCCGCACGGTGTCTCTGGTGTAAGCTATTGTGCTGCCCCTATAGTTAACGCACGCTCCCTACGATCTTTAAAAATGCATTATTTGTTTTCGTTTTGCTTGTTGCGCAAAATGTAGTGGAAGATCTGGAGCTGGAATGGTTTTACCTACCAGTCAACTCAACCGCAACGTGTCTGTTTAACGTTATCTGTATTGCAGTTCGTCATACTTAACACATTTAAGTGTAGATTCATGTTCATTCAAAATAACTAAAGCTTTAGACTACACAGCTTACTACTAGGGCATTAAGTGACTTAAAAATTAGTGTTTGAGTATAAAAAATTTGTTATTAGCAAACTAAATGAAACATAGTTAAATATTTATAAATATTTATAGACAAATAAACGGTTGATTGAAAACTCGGATAAACAATAGATTAAAATTATACCTTGAAACATTTTGGTTACTTTAGAAAATATTAAGATAAATAGTACTTAGACAGTCTATTCGAATTTTTATTCGCTTTTAATGTTCATAAAAATTCAGGGGCGATTGTAACAGTCTGACCCTTAGGCCAAAGTATTTCACGCGAAAAATATCCCACAAATATGTACTTCGAGTTCGGGAGTCGATACCTTTTTTAAAATAGATTATAGGTTTAAGTTTAAATGAAACGGCTTCGTTCAAAACTGATCGCCAGTGCTGCTAGAGTTTCGAAATGATATTATTCGTAAATATTTTGTTTATTGGAGTCCATCGAGAGTGAATCTTTCTAAATTGAAACCAACGCCACCTGTAGAATTTATGACGAAATTTCACAATATTACGTTAGCAGCGTCATGTAACAGTTTGACCCCTAGGCCAAATTATTTCACGCGAAAAATATTCCACAATTACGAACTTCGAATTTGGGAGATGATACCTTTTTTTAAATAGATTATAGGATCAAGTTATAATTAAACGGCTTTGTTCAAAACTGATCGATCACTGACGAGTTGCGAGAGATTCGTAATTATTTTGTTAGTTGGTGTCCATAGGGCGAATCTTTCATATCTGTTCCGCAACTAACGCCATCTGTAGATTTCGATAGATACGATTTGACGAGGTCGCTCAATATCACGTTAGCAACGTCATCTATGTGCGGAGTATGGTAACTGTTATACAGTTCTCTCATGTTTGAAATGTGTTTATCTATTATTTGAGTGTTCTAAAATTATCTTTGTTTTAATACTTATAGGTTTAAATATTTATAGGGTTGTTGAAATCAAAAGAAATCATGTCAATGTGTATGGCTGTATGAATATAATTTGTGGCCACAAAGCTTAGAGAAAGAAAAAAGTAAGCATGAGGCCTACCTCCTAAGGTGGGGTGGATTGATAGGCAAGGTCGAGTCGACACGAACCGTCGGGTTCCGTAGCTGTCTTTCACTATCCATAATTTAAAAGACGAGTAGTTTATGCTGTATTTAAAACATATTTTAGGACAGTAATTGCATCTAATTTCGATGTCATTCAATAGGTACCGATTAAAGGAATGACTGGTTATCAAATGGGTACGTCGCGAGTAAGATTTGTTGATTGTGGGGTTTTCATGTTTCGCTGAAGGAACCCTGCAGGGTGGCGTGATCGCTGTGTTGTTTTTGTTCTCGAAAGATCGACAGATTTTTGGAATCGATATATAAGGGAGTGGAAGGTTCGATGGGGGCTTTTTCTCTGATCAACATTCGACGAAGGCGGACGTCCGGGTGAGACGTATTCAATACCTACTTTTGGGGTTTTTTCCACTCGAGCTTTAGCTTCGAGGCAGTAGATTCAGTGAAGTACAAAACCAGGTATGTTAGTGTTCTAGAACAGTGATGAAAAATACTAATTGTTTGTTTTTGTTTCAGGGACCCCTTGGCAAGGCATTGCACACCGCCCTTGCTTATGCTTTCAGGTCCTACTAAGGTTGAAGACCTTAGGCCGTTTGATTCGGACAGCAAATGGCTGGATGTTACATAATATTCCATTATTAACCTTTTGTTCCGATTGGAATTAAGTAAATGCCTAGTACCTTTCTCTGGAATTTTTGTGTTACATTCATAGATCGTCTGACTTGGAACTTAGGCACTACGAAAGGATCTGGGATTCGTCAAGTGTTTCCACGCAAGGTTGCAAGGCCCTCGCCTTCGCTTCCCAACAGTAAGCCCCGTAGTGTCGAGGTTCCGAGGTCTTGTCACACAATGTATTCGGCATGTCCCCAGGCAGTATCATGTCGGATATTCTTAGGAATAGGTACAACTTCTGGCTACACTGGTCAGACCCACCACTGACTGGCCCAGGAGACGATAGGAAATACACCTTAGTACTTGGTTGAGCGATCTCGGTCGCTATTCCAGTGCTGAAAGTTAGGTTTAGCTAGTCTTTATTCTAGTTTTGCATAGGACTTATGTTTGGGACATTTACATCACATTTACACAGTAAACGGGGAATTGATTTGCACAAGGAAATGCTTAGACTTCGACTATTGGGATAAAGAAAGGGGAAGGCCCAAAAGTAGTTCGCTTAGGTTATCTTTTAAATAAGCAAAAATCAACTCATCTAGTAATGTAGGAATTTAGGTGTGGAATAATATATTCATATATCGTTATATATTCACTAAATAATCATTAAATCTTTAAAATAATACGGAATTCCTCAAGAGTTTTGGTTTCAGAGAATTTTATGAAACACGACCGATCTAACAGTGGTAGCATATTTCGCCGCGCGTCAAGTAGTTAAAGTTGCTAGTCTAGCGAACGTTCGACTTTACTGCGGAGTCAACCGACGCGATGGTCCCGGGTTCGATCCTCGGAGCCTAACATCATAACTTTTAAATATGCAATTTTTAATTACTTTTTATGAAATTTTAGCCGCGTCACATTTTATACGGTTATTAATATTCGCTTATACGTAGGTACTTCAATCTTAGATTGACCTTTACTAAATTATCTAAAAGTAACGCGGTAGACGGCTTCTGTTTTATACTATGTACAGTTATTATAATCCATTATTAGAAAAGGATTGAAACAATTACCGTATAAATCAATGTAATTTGAGAGAGATAGAGAGAGAAGAGCGAGAGTGAGTGCGTTAGATGTACTTAAGATTTTCTAGTCCGAACGGTTTTAGGGGCGAGAAATTAATTTCATAGATTCCTTCGTTGTCAATCAGTATGTACTTACGTGAGAAAGACAGAGCGTGTGTTTTTGGTCTATAGTATAATTGATGTTAGTGAGTATGTTGTGTATGTATGAGTGCGTGACAGTATAAGTATGAGCGCGTTTGTTAGTTGCCTTTAAGTAAATTAATAAAGTTGTAGGCCAATATTTGTATTTAAACAAGTAAGCTAGGAGTTGATGTGTTCTCACATCATGAGAATAAATTTATAACGAACATTTATTAATTCGCTATTTTGAACGTTTAGGGCAGTTTGGAATGTAATGCTTAAGTAGTGGGACGACTTCATTGAGCATTATAATTTGGATTTTAAATCCTTAAATTATTTTATTTGTAACCTTAATGTGTAGATATTACTTTATGATATTTATTGGAGATGGCATGGAACATGATCTTGATAAAATAATATTTAGTATCCTTCTTTCGGGTAGCATACGTGACAGATCGGGTTTTATGATTGGGGTCCTGTTGGAACACCAGTATCTTAGGGCTTAGTCCGCGCAATCCATTTATGGGTGAGTTGGTGTTATGGTGATGTGGAGAGATCACGGTCTTGAGATATCATTATAGCAGCTAACCTATCTGAATCTAAGGTATGTTGCGAAAAGGTCCTAAAATCAGCCATCTTAGAGCTTAGTCCGCGCAAGTCAATTTTTAGGCGAGTTGGTGTTATCGCGATGTTAATAGATTGCGGTCTTGAGACATCTGGATAGCAGCTGACCAGTCTAAACCTAATGCATGTTGCGAAAAGGTTCTAAAATGTATTAGCAAAGCTGGAGTCCGCATAGATAAACTTTTGGGTGTACCGTTGTTATCGTGATATTGAGGGACTTCGGTCTTAAGATGTCCGGATAGCAGTCAGTCAATCCAAATTTAATGCACATAGCGAAAACAGCGATGTTAATGCGGTACCAAGGAGGGGAGTAGCGTTGTACAGTTTTCGGCCTGCTTGATTGTTGTTTCGATGTTGAGGAAGCTCGCTTCCTTTATATCGGGATAGCAGTTAGTCTGTCTGAATTCCATGGACTTGCAAAACCTTTCTAGTACTTAGTGGTGAGCCAATGGGACGACTTTGATACGACCAAATCTGTACGTTGGGATTGCTTAGGATCAATGAATAAAGTTCATTGTTATTTACTTTCATAACTAGATGGTTCAACAGTATACAGACCCCTGATACAGTTGCAACATCAATAATATTCTATAACTAGAAATAAACTTTGGAGCTACTTTTCTATACCAATTGGAGTCCAGCATTTGAAATATTTATTGAGAATACCTGAAGCTACAGGCCTCAATTACCAGTTGTTTATTACAATATTAATTATTTTTATAACTAATTTAAATTAGCCTTGAGCTATTTATCGATACTGAAGATATCTATAATTTGTACAACTTACTTACTTGGGAGATTTATATGAAGAACTTGATGTGATACATCAAATACATTTGGGACTACCAATTGAAATCATGATCCTGTTCGCCTGTTATTGTTATATTATATCAAGGATTGAGTTTAGTACCCGTGAGATGTTTGGCTGTGTGAGAAGCTGGCCGCTTCGTTCCTCACATGTAGGTTCCATTTCCGGAGCGGTGGTAGCACTACCTTACGGACTGACCTATGGGACTCTATCTCTTTCCCTTTAATTATTACTGAAATATTGTGGCTTTAGCCATTTGGAACAACACCATGGTTCTCTGGAACTTATCCATTACTGGATTTTGAAGAAAAATTACAAACTGAAGATTTAATTATGCATAATCTGCATTTGTGTATGGAGCACTCTCTCCAGGGCTAACTGCCGATTCTATACTATTCTACCTATACTATATCTGTGCTGCTGAATTCGGGCCCTTTATTGTTGTCAAAGGAACACTGTTGTAGTCCGCCTTTGTATGCTTATGGGGTATCCAAATCTACATCGTCGAGTCTATTGGACCCTGCATACGCGATTGACTCAACCTGTGGTGTATCCTAAGACTTGTCATTATGCTCATGAGTAAGCTCTGGTACATGATATACGTTTCTACAACAAGATGATGTGGAGAGACCTGGAGTAAGCTACATGCTTTATTGAATTAATCACACCTACAATTATTATATGGATATGATCCACAGGCATTGGTTGTTGTTGTTGTGCCCTCTTACATTATATATTATGAAATACTAATTGACTTGACAAAGACCTAGAATCTTGTGCCATCTCTTAAATAAAATATCAGGGTAGGATGAGGATGTCTCTGGTTGACTCATATAGTAAGCTGCGGAGTGAAGCATGGGCTACGAGTAGCGAAGTTCATGCTGGAGTCAGTTATCTGGCTTTGGAGCAGCTTACCCCTCCTCTAATGAGGGGGGCCCTGTTTGTTTCCCTTGGACATAATATCTGTTTATTTTTCCTTACACATAATATCTGTTTGTTTCCCTTGGACATAATATCTGTTTATTTTTCCTTACACATAATATCTGTTTGTTTCCCTTGGACATAATATCTGTTTGTTTCCCTTGGACATAATATCTGTTTCTTTTCCCTTAGACATAATATCTGTTTGTTTCCCTTAGACCTAATATATGAATCTGATTTTAAATTTAACTATAAAACTCTAGGCAAATTAATCTCTAGTCTAATTATCTCTTGTATTTATTTAATTATATAATTTCATACCTGTTTATACTTCTCTACTCTAAAAGCATCGGGGTTACTAACATCACAACGTAGAGTTCCATAGACGATCACAAATGGCCTTATTTAGTTTAAAACGTCGATAATAGATTCTATAGTCTTACGATTTAGAAATGGTAGTTTTAGAGCTTAGGTTTCAATGTGAATGAGCGTGTGCGTGAAAGTATGAGAGAGTCGGTTTTGCTGAGAGGGCGAACGTTACAAAGTGCCCCGACGCGACTACCGCAGTGAAACCGCAGCTGTCGCACAGGGCGCCCATCCGTCCGTCCGTCCCCCTACAAACCGGCGACCTAGCCTAGCGGCCCTCTTACGGGATGCCTCAGCCGATTGATCATAGGTGGCTAACCTACAACCGCCCGTTTGAGGAGAAATCCAGGCCGAAGAGGAGTGTTGCGTTTGGGCAGGCACTATAACCAACGACCGGCCCACCCAACGCTCAGCCTCCAGGATCCCTTCATCCCCCCGTACGGGTCTCTACGCACGGCACAAACACGTGGGTGGCACAGGTTGCCCTACCTGCTGTCTAGCGGGATGACGCGACAGAAGGCCCCCGACTGTTGTGCCACGTGCCAGTCGGGGTAAGGACGTGTTGGGGGGGGACCGGTTTAGGCGCCGGTTGTTCGCCTTCGCCACATCACATGTCCTGGTCATGAGTGGTCCTTACAAAAGACCCAATTAGTCATCCCAGAACCAAGAGATCCCAATTAGTTAACCAGACTTTAGTCACTGTTACGACAGCCACCAGGAGGTTTGTGCAATTTGTCGCGACCCGACCCGGCTTTCCGTAACCACGTGAGTTGGGCCTACGTCATATCCGGACAGATGCGTATGCGCCGGCGAGTAGGCGGAGACTGGCTGGGCTGGGTGGGATCTAGTTGCGTCTAGGCAGCGGGTGGTGGCTGGGTAGGCTGGGCGGGGTGCGGGACGAGACGGCGCCCCTCCCAGCCTGCCCCGCCGCCAGCACCGTGGCATAGCGAGGCCGCAGGAACGGGTGGATTGCGCAACGGCCAGCAGATGTGCCGTGCTGTTTAATCTACCATACCTACATCTTTTTTATTTATTTTAATGTATTTATTTATTGTTATTTAGGTAGTATAACGCCCGTGACGTACCCAAACAATGGGCCCACAGAATACCAGCGCTGTGAGTCGTTTCTTGCGCCTCACAGCACATGCTGAGTGGGTATCATTTGCGCTAGCCGCTGTGGCACCGACAGTGTCATGGGAGACTACATATTGTCTTAATTAAGATATTTTAAATGTTAATGTGTCCTTTGTCTGTAATTGTAACTGTTATTGTGCCGTGGTGTGCTATGTGTAATTAATGAATTTTCTTTCTTTCTTTCTTTCTTTCTTTCCATGATTCTACACGGGGAGGTGTATTTCCATTGCATCTCGACCTTTTAGAGGACCTACCTATAACAAATACCTGCCTACTCGTAAAACAAACTCCCCCGCCACGTTTATCTGTCTATCTTCCGCGATAAACTACATTCTTCTTGAATCTCACAGGATAAGTAACAGGATCCCACGGAATACACGAATTTTAGCAGAGTTTTGGCTTGGACGCGGGTGAATACGTGTATTAAAAGAAACCATAATCACCTTCTCATAAGTGAACCCCGCCTTCCCCTGCAGCGCTTTGCTCTCCCTCTCGACCTGCTTCAGCAGGAAGTCCAGCTCGGTAATGGTGCTGCGATGCTCTCGGACCTCCACGGAGTACCGCTCGTGCTCTTTGAGGAGCACCACCAGCCTCTCGCGAATCCTCTCGTTGTCTAGAACGTTCGAGGTGCTTTTTGTCAGCTGGAAAGGGTACAAAATATTGTAGAATCCGTTTTGTTTACCATAATTTTACGGGTGGTTAGTTAAGGGTTCGGTTTTTAAGTAGGAACTTGTAATTTTTTGGGCTTATTATAGATCCATTAATAACCATGACTAAAATAGATTATTAGAAGCAAAGACTTTGGACATAGAGCAAGGTTAATGATATTTTTTTACCATAGGAAAGAGGATACTCTCAAAAACAACTCATGTTTTACTTCAAATATTTAAATGTTGATCGAAGTTCCGATGGCTCCAATTAGGAGCCTAGGTCCTACAGCGATTCAATCCTTACCATTGCATGCTAGGATTGCAAAAGTCGAGTAACAAACATAAGAGGAAAATTTCGTGCTCACTGGCTGTATATTGGCAATTGACTCGGCTTCATCGGCCACCTCAGGCCCCCCTGGAAAATAGCCCCCTAGATACGCAAATGGGTACGCGGTAAGAATGAACGCCTTATGTAATTGAGGTGGCAATCTGATTAAAATAAAAGTTGCTGTTAAATATTTATGTTTTAACCGCCCAGTCCAAAAGGGGGGTGCTGTAAGCTATCTGTGACCTAAAGCTACTCTCTAGGTTTTTTAATTTGAAGGAAAGTTTATTCGAGTTTACTTCACACTTCCATTTGGAGTCAGTAGGACAAACTTGTGGGCAAAATATAGTACTTATTTTAAATTTAAACTACCAATGTTATGGACCATGATATCAACCTACCCGCAGTTCCAGCATAACCCTGTCCAGCTCCTCATTGAGGGTCTTTATCATGTTTTTCTGCATCCTTAGGGTTGGCTGCGCGCTGCTTAGCACCAGACCGCGGTCTATCTCCATTACCCTGAACTGGAAGAATTTTAATGTCATCAAAAATCATCATCTTGGCGTTAATGTTGTGGTTGCGAGGGCCCTGCGTCCAAAATGACCATTGTAGCAGTGGAGCTACTGCCTTCTGACCACCGCTTTTTTAAAAATATATATCATACGGTAGACAAACAGGCAAGCGGGCCACCAGATGGAAAGTGGTCACCACTGCCTATGGACACCAATTAGCATTCTATAACACGTTGCTTTGACAGCAAAAAGGCAAATGCCCCCCACTGCCAAAGCTACAGTTCCCTAATTCCCCCCGTGGAGCACTGGAGACATTTTTTATGCGCACTGCAAAGGACTGGAACTCTGCCTGAGTCATTGTTCCCCGATAAGTATAACCTTAGGACAACACAAGCAGGAGCTGCGCGTCACGAAAATGAAGATGCTGCGGTGGATCTGTAGAGTTTCACGAAAGGATCGCGTTCGAAATTCCCACATTCGGGTAAGCCTTGGCGTCCGTGACATCGCAGAGAAGCTGCAAGAGTGCCGCCTTCGATGGTATGGCCACGTCTTGCGCAGACAGGCAATCTATGTGGGGAACAAGTGTATGGCCATGCCGCTCTCGCCGGGCACGGGAAGGAGAGGCCGGGCCAAGAAGCGATGGCTTGACGGGGTCAGAACGGATATGCATGCCAATAACCTCACCACTAAGGATGCCGCAGACCGAGCGAAGTGGGCCAAGAGTAGCAGGAAGGCGGACCCTAGGCCCTTGCGTACCGCGCGGGGGCGCAATCGGAATATAACGTCAAGATTATGATGATGATGATGATGAAGTATAACCTTGGGGTCTTCAAATCAAGAGTGAATAGGTATCTTCTAGGCACGCATGCTACATCTTTGACCTCATCGTCGCTTTCCATCAGGTGAGTTGAGGTCAAATGCGACCCTATTGGAAAAGAAGTCCCCTTCAGGCTTGACAATCCCATTGTATGAAACCAAGGTGGGCAGGTCACTGGTATTTATTTTAGTTGGACTAGAAAAACATTTGATCGCCACCTCACCTGGTGGTAAGTGACAATGCGGCCAATGAGGGAGCATGCCTGTCTAAGAATAGCCTGTTCACTCTAGTCTTGAAGGCGTCTACTTTAAACTTAATGGTACTCTAGCTAGGCTTAAACTGCGATTCTAGTGCAGTCAGCTGCACAGTAGGGGGTCCACTACGGGCCCTAGATTGATATATTGAAAAAACCCTAATTCTACAGATTTCCTTTACAGATTTTCAATTCACCAGATTTCACTGTTTTACATATTCCCATACGTTCAATATTATTTATATTATTATTATTCATAGGGTGCTTGTTACCTTTGCAGCTGATTGTACCTAGAGAATTTAGTACCTGTCTCTGCAACTTGGCCAGCTCATCCTCAGCAATCTTCTCAAGCTCCATGTCGTCTGGTGCTGCCATTTTCTTAGACTTCGTCTATATCTTGTTGTCTGAACCTGTCAATTTCGATATTTCCTACGAATGAAGTGAAGTCAAGGATCAAGTCCTCGAAGTATGCCTTGAAGTGATGATTCAAGGACTTCAAGTCTACGGAAACTTCCTAAGACGACGGTTGTTACTTGCGTTGTTTGATCGATGTTGTTATGGTTCCCTGGGATTGCGTATTTGCATTAGGTATGTATATTGTTATTATACCTACCTTGTGTTACACTTTATGATATGGTTTATAATAGAGTATAAAGCTGGTATGAGTACCTATTCCGATTCGATACTCATTGGCGAATGAAATTTATTCTGTTTATAGAATTTCTAGTCGACTCGACGCGACTTCGTTCTTCTACATCTACATTCCCATTCCATCCCCTACCTATCCCATTTTTCTTGCTTTAAACTTTTCTCTTAAATTACTTTATCTACTGTTGAAAACCGCATTAAAATCTGTTGCGTAATTTAAAAGATCTAAGCTATATAGATACATATGGACGTTGTTTTATTTATTTATTTGTATCAGACTACATAGGCCCATAGATATAATACATATAACATACAAAATTATAATAACAATAAACAATACATTATAGCCAAACAAAATAATATAACCTATACAACAATACCACTTATATGATTAACATAACAATAGACTAATAGATAATATAATAATTTTTAAAACTAAATTCTAACACTTTCACTAAATCTCTGTGTGATACCTAATGTCGTTTCGGCGGCATTAGGTATCACACAGAGATTATTCCATACTAGCTTTTGTCCTTTCTTTGGATTTCTGGACCCGTTTCCGCTGGAACCAATTGAATTTCGTGATATATTGTAGACAATGAAATAAATAAAATAAAAATAAATAATCGTGGACAAATTAACACAGCGCCATCTAGCCTCAAACTAAGCAAAGCTTGTACTATGGGTGCTAGCTAACTGATATACTACTTATATTTTTTTATTATACATAGAACACCCAGACCCGTAACAGAAATTAAAACTTGCATTTAAATTTCTGCCCAACCGGGAATCGAACCCGGGACCTGCGTGGCTGACTGTCCACGAATATATATGAATATACGGATAATCTAGGCGATGTACAAATAATCGCCTTCATAATTGCTTCACAGCCCTCTGTTTCATCATCACCACAGCCCATAACAGTCCACTGCAGGACTTCGGGCCTCTCCCACGAAAGGGGAGGTCATGCCATAACCTCCACGCTTGGCCGGCGGGTTGGAGATCGCACATAATAATGGACAACGCTGCTGCCCATTTTCCAGCCTACGGGGCTGTAGATCTTTTGCCTCGAAATATATTAGTCGCCTTGTACTAGATCCACGAGCGTAAGGGGTTGGTGCTATTCTACTACGCTGGCCACCACACGGCCAAGTATGAGTATTACTGTAATGATTATTACAATAAATTAAAAAATATTTGCTAATTATGTAAATTTTTTCCATTGTGACTTTTAAAAAGAAAACTGACAAATTGATTCTGAATTGCAAAAAAAAGAAATAACTACAAGCGATTTTGGTATTATTTTTGTTTTAAATCATTTTCTACTTTATTCCCTTTTAAACAGTAGATGATTGAAAACCTTTTAACAGCTGCACAGGAATACGAATTTCGAGGCGTTTATGCACTTATGAATGCGACTGTACTTAAGTGTGTACAACATTTAGCTGTATAAGTTATAGTGATATTTTACAATGTGGACATTTTGCGAACTGGACATTTTGCAACCTGGATATTTTGCAACTTGGACATTATGCAACCTGGACATTTTGCGACTTCTAATTTTTTTTACCAGTGGACATTTTGCAACTGGGACATTTTGAGACTAAACGCTCTGATGCTACATAATCTCCATAATGGCTTCATATCCCATTGAGCCCTCTGTTTACAAATAAACAATTCGAATCGTTTGCTCTCACTTTCTTACGGCTAACCGCCGCGGTCGCGCGCAGCCGGAAGAGGATGTGCATGCGCACGATAATAGCGGCGCGTGCGCATCCTTCCTCGTTCCCTTTGTATTCCAGCTATCCGCACGAGCCGCTATGGTTCGATCTTTATAACACGTACGGCTAAGGAATGGAACGCGTTGCCTGCGGGTGTGTTCTCTGATCTGAACGCCTTCAAGTGAGCTAGAGCGCCGGGTCCACTTGTGATTATATGTTATGGGCGATAATTTTTATTATTGTATGCTGTGACGAACGAACAAACAGCTCACCGAGATGGCAAGCGTTGACTGTCGCCTAAACATCTACGTTTCATGCATTGAGGTTTCACGCAGAATTGCAGGTACATTTGTCACCGTGAGGACTAAAATGACATGCCTCATGCCTGGCTACTTTACCCTTCAAACCGGAACACAATGCAAGCATTGTTGCTTGGCGCCAGAAATAGATAAGGCGGTGGTACTTACCCAGGCGTAGGTACTCTTCAGGCTTAACAGAGTCCTACCGCCTGATAGAATTACCTCTTATACCAGGTGGGCTGTCTGCTCGTTTGTAGCTGAGTAGCACAGACTTTTTTAATGAGCAGTTTTCCAATAGGTATCTAAAGCATTCATAACCACTTACTAGATGGCGCCCCGACAATTTTGGTAATTGATAATCACTTGAAATAGGTTCTTAGCAAACAGGATATAAACACTGGGTACTTTGTATTGGATAATATTGTATTTGTCAATAGTTTTCAACCATTTTAGAGTTTGTTATAATAATGGAACAAAGTGCCAACTTCTATAAATATTTCTTTTTACATTTCGTTCATCCTTTAACAGTTATGTTTATATTAAAAAACATTTTATCTTTAAGTTTAGTATTAGTTGGCTGCAAGATTTAAACAAGATTACCAAAATTGTAGGAGTGCCATCTATTGATGCTTTTTGAAACAAAATATCAATACCTACTGGAAAACTCCTCATTAGACAAGACAGGCATTTAACCACCGTCTCACCTGTTGGTAAGTGAAGATGGAGCATGCCCGTCTGGGCCTATTCACTTTGGCTTTCGCGTACACCTACATTCCCCCTACCTACCCTTTTTTTCTTGCTATAAACCTTCTTCTTGAATCACTCTGTCTATTTATTGTTGAAAACCGCATTAAAATCCGTTGCGTAGTTTAAAATATCTAAGCGTACATAGATACATAGGGACAGACGACTGGAAGGGACTTTGTTTTATACTATGTATAGATTTATCATTCATCAAGATTACAATGTATAGCTAGTGTCAAATTGGAAGAGACTTGGCGGGTCACGTGGTTCGACTTCTGCATAAGATTGCCTGCGCGAAATCCCCTCAACTGGCATTTGACAAATCTCTTCTTTCGTGACGCGGGTTATAACAGAAATGCAGAACCGCAGATGCGTTGTCGGTTGTCGCTGTGAGTTCTAAGCAAACATGCGTCATTCTATAATTAGTACACTGACTACCTTTCCCTTTAAACCGGAATATCTACCAACTACGTAACGTAAGTATCATTTTTACTTGCTATCGGAAATATGTACGTTGATCTACAGTTGCCCATACAAACATACTCTTCGTACTTGAGAGAGTCTCATCGCTAAAAACTAATCGAAATACATATATACTTTATAATTTGTATGGATGGAAACTAAATAATTCTGTGAAAACTTTACAGTGTTGTTGGTAGCGTAAATAGAGTGACATTAAATTAATCCTTGATATAAACAAAACAATAATCATATAGGCATTGTGTCCCGGTTGTGTAACCTCGCGCACGAGGGCTTTGGGTCGGCCTGGAGTCTGCCTTAATCATGATCCAGGATTTGGCAGTTCAGGTAATTACAGTGGAGCGACTGCTATCTGACCTCCATGACCCTGCTACCACGGGAACCTGACCAGATTGGATCATGGCAACACATTCAGTCGCCTGAATGTGCAGGTTTCATCACGATGTTTTCCCTCTCCGTAAGAGCATCGGTTAGCATTCAACTAATTTACTCAGAAAAGAGTCATTGGTAGTTGGTAACTGGCCATAGTGGGATTCGAACTCGGTACTCTGCTTTACGAGTCGAATACCTTAACCACTCGGGCTCCGATTCCTTGATACCAAGGGATATGCATGTGTTCGTGAAAACAAATAACTTGCCTGTTTTCTCTTTTATGCTGTTATATTTCTCTGTATATCATTATTGTGTACAATAAACAGTTAAATAAAATAAATAAATAAGCTTTGATTAAGGCACCATTGTTTGTTATCACAAGTACGATCATGCGTACCCCTTGGTATCGAGAATTTCTTTCTAAATTGTGTTATATTTCTTTAAAGTATATTATTTATATATATTATTAAAGGTATATTAGAGGGAGGCCTTTGCCCTGCAGTGGGACAGAAGTGGCTTAAATGAATAAAAATAAATAATTAATTATTTAGGTAACAATTTATCTTGAAATTTAAAGCGGAACCCCATGGATCCTTTAGAGGCGTTCTCTATAGGTATTAATATTGTAAATATAAAAGATTTATATTTTCATTCAAACTACTGGGCCAATTTTAATTTTTTTTCACTAATAGGAAGCCATATTATTCCCGAGTTAACTAGGCTACTTTTTATCCCGGGGAAATAATAGGGTTCTTGGGGATGTTTATTGTTTACAGAGATCCGACCTGCGTACGGGTGAAAGCCGCGGGGAACAGCTAGTTAATGTCTGTTTGCATCATGCGTGATAACTACCTATTAAAAAAATTAAGGTTATTTTTTTAATAAGCATTTAATATGCACCTAGTTAAATACCTGAATTTAACGATCGGATATAGCTGCGGACGGATGTTAGTTAAAATTTATTAAATAAGGTATAAATGAGACTAAAAATATTTTTGTTCTCGGAAAATGTTGAATTTCTTATACCTATTCATAAAGTTGGTTTTTAGAAAAACATAAACTTTAAAGTTATTGATAAAATACCAGAATAGGATACTAAAACATTAAGATAATGGCATGCCGTCAACATTAATCCAACCAAACCAAAATATTATTAAAATCACCTAGAACCAAGAACCAATAGCGTAAACGGCTATGAACTCGTCGACCATAGAAAAGTCAAGGCTATTTTTTATCTGCAGTCTATAATAAAGATTTTATAGGTTCAGTATGAGATCACTCATTTCCTTCTACTTTATTTGTAACAATAAAAATAAATTTTTGTTTCACCAATTCACCACTTTTGGACTGACCGCTCTCTTTAGCTCACCTTGATTGTACGTCCGTCTCTTTCCCTCGCAAAGGCTGCTAGCGTACCTGTTGTTGCCGTTTCATTCGGATGCACGTGGTATTTGTGGGCAAAGATTATGAGTCTTCGTTGTAGGTAGAGTTGTGTTGTCTCACAGAGGTTACTTGTGGTCGTTTTTTGGTGGTTAATGCAGCATTGGGTTTGAAATTGATTAATATGAAATCAAGTTTTACTCTGAATTTTTATGCTGACTTTTCATAAATACTTTTCGTTTGTAATCAATAAAAAACATTCACAGAGATATAAATGAATGTTTTCTGTGTTGTTATTTTATTTATTGTAAATCTTGTATTTTCTTCTCTGCTTGGTTTGAATATATCTAATGTAACGTAAAATGTATAGTTAAAGTTTGTGGCTAATTTATAATTGTACCAATTTAATTTTTTCGCTTTCCTTTTTTAATTTTATTTTTTATTAGCACATGCCCGCGACGTTGTCCGTATAAACTTCGGATAATTTGACTCAGTTATCATCCATCTCCAAATTTTAACAAAATCTATTCAGCGGTTTAAGCGTGAAACGTAACATAGACAGACAATCTTACTTTCGCAATTATAACAAATTTGGATTTAAGCCTCGGCTAAAATTTATATCATAATAATGAATATATTTACTTATTTAACTAACATAAAAACTAAATATGTACTATTTAATAATAACAAAAAAATAGTTTTAATAATTTGTATTATAATCTCAGCAAATATTTATGTAATAAAATAAAATAATGACACTTAAACTCCTACACCGCACATTTACCCCGCCAATTCTACCTCCAACTCGCGTCTGCCGCCACCTAATCCATGCCCCAGGCGGCTCGCGCTTGACTGCCGTCCGCCAGTCTGTTCTGTTGTGCCGCCAGCGTCGCCGGGGCAACGTCCGCGCCGCGAGTGTATCGACGAAACGATCCTAACATCGCCCCAAGTGCCGTGACAGTGAAGTGACATGCCCCAAACAGTGACCGCCTAACTGGCAGTGATTGCAATGGCCCCAAAAAAGGATTTCGAGCTGCCCACAAACATATTCAAGAACGTGAAGCTGCCGAAATCGAGCAAGATCCAACAGGCGATAGAAAGGATCTTCAAACGGAACAGCTACCAGAAAATAGTGCAGAGCTAAGCCTAGCTTTCATTCTAGCTCGAATCGTAGTAGGACGTTTTAAATGGCCGGTGAATCTGTTAGTAGTAGAAGTAGAGAACATAGCAATAGAAATAGCACAAGCACCGAATCACAGAATCGCACGCCCAACTTTTTAGCTGATGAAGCAGAGTTTGTAGGGAAAGGTGATATTAAGAGTTCCACACCGTTAAAACATCGGAGAAGCAGGAGTCGCAGTGGTACGAGAATCGCTCCAGCTGTTTTGAGTCTTTCCGACGAGAGTTTCTATCTGGATCTGGAAGATTACGTGAAAGATATGGCGGTGAACACCACGATGGATGCAACAGATGATGTGTGGAGTCAGCTGCAGCAGAAGGAGTCTGATTTGCTGCTGGCGGCTGAGCTGGGCAAGGCCCTGTTGGACAAGAACGAGGAACTGAAGAAAGAGCAGGAGCGAGTCACTGAGGAGTACTCCAAGAAAGTTGAGGTAAGTTGTGTCTGAATGATATATATTACTTGGCTAATGCATAAATTCATATCGATACAAATAAAAGACCACGGCTCAGAGTTAAGCAGGTACCTATTATTAACAACAGGTTTACCTTACGAGTACATTAAAAATCTTTAGGTTTCTATAATATTGCGCAATTTCGGCTTAATGATATCATATATTAATCGACGTAAAATTAAAAAATGTAATAGAACTGGAATAATCCAATATCTCATCGAAATGAAATTAGATTAGTTTTTAACTGTAACTCTGCTGTGAGACAAAAATATAGCTTATTAACAATTTGCGTTTAGTCACAACTTTTGTTGATACACAAAACTCGTATCAACAAAGCCCATAACAGTCCACTAGAGTCGCCTCCACGTTAACGGAGGTTCTTACCATAATCTTAGCTTGCAGACGGGTTGGAGATCGCAGTGTTTAAAATAAGTATACATCATAAAACGCTACTGCTGGAGAATAATCTCCAGAGACTAGAAAATGGGCAGTAAAACCAGATATAAAGCTGGTTATTCGTCTTTCACGACTCCTGTAGCTCGAAGGGGTAGGAGCTATTTTGATTTTTTACGAAGGAACAAACAAGTAGACAGCCCACCTGATTACCTATAAGCGGTAACTGTCGCCCATAACATCTACGATTCATACAAGGTAGCAAGTAATACAAATGCAGAAACGCATGTGCGTTTTCACTGTGTGGACACTGATGAAGTGTCTACTGCCTGTACTTGTGCTGTCTATGTCCGTCAAACCGGAACACAAAAATACAAGCGTTGCTGCTTGGCGGCAGAAATAGATAAGGCGGTGGTATCACCCAGGCGGACTCCTCAGTCTTGACAGAATCCTACCATCATATGGCTACGCACACGGAAAACTCATAAGTTATGTTAGTATTTCAACATACTGTCTAACGAAAGCCAAAGATTTAAGTTTAATGGCTATTGTCGGTCTTCAGATTGAATTCTCGTCTCTGTGTACAAAGGAAGGTCTGTAATGTAACTTCAAAGCGTGAAACGAAAATGTGGCAACAGTTTACTTATTTCCAACCTTACAATAGTAAAGTAGTTACAATTGCCAAATCCATCAAGTGAGCTTCTTAACTTTGTCGTTCGATGGAAAAATTGCTGTGGTCAGTTTTATTTGGTAACTAGTGCCGATTTGGCAACTTCTGCCATTTCGCCGAGGTATGCGTTTGGGCTTTGTAATCTATATTAATTTTATGATGAGACTAGAGTAATTTGTTAATGACGACCCGAGTAGCTAAGTGGTTGTCATGTCTGTTTGCTACACAGAGGTTTCCGTGTTCGATTTAGAACCGGGCACAAATTTAAGTAAAATGCAATGCGGCTGCCCTGAGCAGGCAGTAAATCATATTATATTTAAATGTCCGGATACCAAGTACAGCGGGCAAGCGGAAGATTTTCAGTCCCTTTCGGCCGAAGCTCTCGCCTACTTGACGAAATGTAAATTGAAAATTTAAGTATCAGTAGGAACTTAAAAGCCATACGATAAATAAATAAATAAATGAAATTTAACTTTTGTTCCTGGTCTGGATGTTCCTACGTATAAAATATATTATACGTAGGACTGATGTACTACTCAGTACATCAGTTGTCTAGCACTTTGTTAGGCTAGATTGCACTGTGTATTTGTCCAAGAACATAAAGGGTTATCCACTGCAACAAGCGAAACAAGTTCATACTGTACGCTCCCTAACAACAGCCTTCTTTTGATCCCGAAAAAATGTTAAGATAACGCGGAAATTTCATGGGTTCATTGAAGTTCAAAATGCATAGAAATAAGAGCTAGACTATTTCTTTTGTAAATATTTTTTCTGTAACTGTGTATTAAATAAATAAAATTATCTAAAAAGCTAACAAAGATATGACTGACTGGGTTTATTGAATGGTTTGTATGTACTTGAGTGGCAGCATTCAGAGCTAGACTCAATAATGAATCCCAATCTACAGCTAGAAGTTAGCCAGACGGTTTCATTCAGTTCCGTTCCGATACGCTCAAGAAACGATATTATTCCCAGCAACTGTGGCGAGAATGTAAATATTTACCTAATACAGCTAAGGGTACCTAAACAGGTAGTGTTTATCTAATAAACAATGGCAGTCTGTACTATAAAACTATTTATAAATAGGTAGCAGTCCTCAGCCTTGGGAAATATTCGTCAACAGGCCGTAAGTCGTTGATTGCAGGACTTATCTCCTTGTGAAAGGGGATTTTGTCCTGTGCTCCAATTCAAGGCCGATATAGAAGACAGGTAGATAGTTGATCCTTACGGAGTATAAAATAAAGTCGCTTTTATTCGACTTTATTTTGTAAGGATTGCCGTGTTGTGTGGCTAAAAGGGCAAACCTGGGGCTAACATGCACATATAAATCCACTGTAGAAATATTTAACTCTCTAAGCGATAAGTGCTCCACCGACAAGAGTCATACTCTTAAATATATGATGATTATGATGATGAAGCAGTAAGCAGTGTGGATTTCAATTCATAAGTCTACCATTCGTATTGGATGACAGTTGAAATGCTGAAGACATGGACAGTTTTATGTGGCACATAAAAACTGTCAAAATAGAGGAATAGCTTTCATAAAAATGATTTATTCTTTCTGCTTTTAGACTTTCTTACGAAATGTCAATTCCGAGGATTTCTTTCGTATTACGAAAGGGTTTTACTATGGATTTGTGTGTGGATCTAAGCCTCCAAAGACCTTTGTAGGTTAGAAACTGGACAGTAGCGTTTTGTCCCCAACCCGCCAAGCATGGAGATTATAGCAAAACCCTCAACTGATGTGGAGAAGAATCAAGTAGGCTGTTGATGTGATAAGACAGTTTAAGGTCTGAAGGCGGTTAGGTGACTTCTTTCCTACTCGAACAAAGACGTCGGCAAAATAATAAGGGGGAATATTCGATTTTTTGTGTTTTCATAATCGTTAAAAAATGTATTACAAGTTGGTGTTGGTGACTAGTTTGTTTGTGCTGCGAACTAAAGCCAGATAAATTGTTAATTCTAGTTTTGAAAACGAAATTTGTATGTTTTAATTTTGATGTTAAGATTGCAAACATATTTAGGTCTGTACTCTGTTACGTTATTAGTGAAACAATAGTTTATTTACGTCCAACATAAAACGGACGAAGTTTTATTGCCTACACTTTATGGCTCAAATTTCAATAACACAAATGAAAAGGTCTGTATTTTCATGGTTTGAATTACGTGCCGTACAGTAGACGGTATGATCAAGTTGCACACTGTGGCTCCTATGTTGATCTCCGTTAGGGCGAAAATCGCACTGAAGCTATGTAAAAGAGTAACCGAGTAGTATTTACCTTGTGCAAGTTGTATGAAATTTATTCTGTAAGCGAACATGTACCTTCATAATAAATGTCTGGTTAAGCATATTTTATTTGCTTCTCGCTGGCGTTGTGGCCATGTGCTTAGTACATACGCCTGGTTCGCTCATGAGGCTGCTTCGAGTCCCATGGGACCCAATGGGACTATTTCTGATTAATGTACCTACTGATCTGGTTAAGGAATGAAAGATGGTGGTTGTGGAAGCGGCAAAATTTTGTAGAATCGTGGCTGGACATCATACGAAGCTTGGCAGAGCCTTATTGGTGGTAGGATCATATTTGTTTAATCTTTTACATAGTATAAAACAAAGTCGTTTCCCGCCGTCTGTATCTATGGGTACGCTTAGATCTTTTAAACTACGCAACGGATTTTAATGCGGTTTTCAACAATGGATAGAATGATTCAAGAGGAAGACATAAACCTTCAACAAGAACATTAAACAATAAAAAACGGGTAGGTAGGTATACGCGAACAAGGTCACGCCGGGTTCACTAATCAAATATAAATTTTATTTTAGGCATTGTTTGTTGAAATAGTATTTTCAATAAATGTAGATTTCTAAAGACAATAACATTCTAAAAGTAAATTGGTTGGTTCTAAAAGTAGATTCGTTCAATACCTGTTGGTTCTTAAAGACCACTTACAAAAGAAATGCGTACTTTCAATTTCTATAAAACGGTAAAAGTGCCATTGGATCCATTGAGGTTAATGCAATATTTTGCGATAACGTTTTATACGTGATAAAAGTAGATATTGTCGGATATTGGAGTGATAAAACAACATGATATGCGTGACACATGTTTTTTAGATCTTGCTACGGGAAATAGTATAGGTACTTACTGACTGACTAATTTAATAATCGCATATGTTTATCGCCTTTGTACATCTCTTTTACTGTACTGTATAATTATGTCATGTTTGTGTACAATAAAGAATAAAGTAAAGTAAAGTTTATGATGAAATATTGTATCAGATGTCTAATAATACTTAGAAACGCGAAAGTTTGGGAAAATGTATCGGAGACGCAAAAACTTCACAAATAATTTTAATGAAACTTAGTTTTTCTCTAGAACAAGTGGAAATATACTGAATTCTCAATATCCCTTTCAGGGTCAACTCAGCCCACATCCAATATCACATGTGTATCTTATTATGTAAATTAGCAGACGGGTTGAAGTCACACCGACTGTATTAGAAGCCTTGTTGGCTAGATGAAGTTCGCCAAATCTAGATCTAGATAGTCTAGACTACCTATTGTCTGACCTAGATCTGATCTGCCCGTAAAGTGTAAACACCCATATACAAAAACAATACTCGCTTTTTTTTTTGCACCCGACGCATAGGGCCCGGTATAGCGGTTGGCAGGGAGGAGGTGAACTCTCATGAGTACCAGCCGGCCGGCCGGACTGGTTATGCACGACTCGCCAAAAAGGAACCTAGGCGCATACGTGCTAAACACCCCCTGGGAGCACCTGTAGCCGGAAGGGCTTTTCGGGTTTCATCGGATGCTACACCCCGAAGGGACGGGGTGCCTAAGTAGCGTTACTATGCGTTCTCACAGTGTCTCTGTGTTCCCCGTCTGCTAAGTGAGCGTACTGCGGTCAATATGGCTCTGTGATTGGTCAATTTCGTTCATTATGACGGACGCAGTGCAGATCGCCATTCAAGTATTGCCAGTTGGAACCTTGTGTGTTCGCGCGCACTGTGAGACCTCATACACGCACTTTCAACTCGTTCGTGGCACTGCTTCCGACAAAGGACTGCTACGTTCGCATGAAGGCAGTTTTGGCCGAAGGGTGTGGTATGTCGTCGATTCCGCGGACAATTACGTACGGCGACATCGCCGACGTGACACAGTGTTTTTGTGTAACAGTTTGTCCTAAATTGAAATAGGTATAAGTTCTAGTTTTACTTTTATTTAGCTTTGGCTTCTAGTGATGTATAAGTTTATTGTATTTATGGGTACATAATTGTAATTTATATGATGTGATGAATCAATGAGTCTTGTTACCTTTTTTTAAGAGGGAAAATCTTCGGAAGACATCACTTCACCCGGGGCAGTGACGTGGATATGTGCGATTGTCCTAAAAGGACTATCCACTAAAACTCCTCTGTGTATCCACAGCCGCTATGTATCGAAACACCACAGGATCTATATGGTGTTCCGGATATACCTTTGCCCAAACTAGTATTGAATGACTACAAAAATAGTAACGTGTTTGAATATAGATGTACAGTACCTTATACTCGTTTAAAAACACCTTGTAATACTTATGATAATAGTCATTATGTACTACATATAATATTGCTGGGAAGAGATTGTTTAATACTACATTCTACTCTGTTGAATACTTGTTTATAATCGATTTAAAAACATCCTCAAAGACCCGTATCTTCTGATTTCCTTTAGCGTCTTTTCGGACGTTAACTTTGGCTAATTTTAGATGGTTCCTGTTCGGTCTAATAATAGCTGACCAACTATGAGCTCATTGTCGTAAAGGGCTATCTATAGTGGCTACATTATCACTTTGATGAGAGACCAATTCAGTAAATACGGACGTTAGTCTAGCCAGACACAGGGAAAACATTAACACTGTATTGGGCAAAGTTCTATGTATCTTTGAGAAGAAATATAGTTCAATTGAAGTATATACAAGATTTTTTTGGATTCGGGTAGTTTTGATTGTTATACACCGATTAATATTGTTAATATCGGTAGTAATTTAAAAAAATGTTACCTACAGACGAAAAAAATGCATGCACCAATACTGCTAACAACGACAAAAATAACGCACCAACGTAGCGCGGGGTAACCTCTTCAAAAAACCCAGTAATGGATGGCCCGTCGGTTTCGAAAGAGAAATTATCTTTCACGAAAAAGAAAAGATAAAGAAAGAATAAACCGAATAAGTAAGTATAATAAAAGGAGCCGTTGCGACTGAAAGTGAATTGAATTCAACTCGTGACGTCAAGTTGAGACGTTAAAACGGTACAATGGACGTGTTTAAAAAAGATCAAGCTTTTGTATTTGGCTCCCACGGCGACGGTTAATGGGTTAACTGAGTGTGTTACTCACAGAAAAGGAAAAAAATCGAATATTGCGGGGTATTTACTGTTGTGTGCATGGTGGTCGGTTGTGTGTGTGTGTTCCGGGGTGTATGGTGCTGTATGATATCCGGCTGAGTATATTGCCTTTACCATTAAATTTCAACTTTGTGAGTACCACCGCCTTATCTATTTCTGCCGCCAAGCAACAATGCTTGCATTGTTGTGTTCTGGCTTACGACGTGAGGATGCTGGAGATCGGACAAAGTGGTAAAGAAAAAGTAGGAAAAAGGACCCTGGCGGAAGCTGGTATTGACCGCTCGGATGAGGATGATGATGTTGTGTTTCGGTTTGAAGGATAAAGTAGCCAGAGGCACGAGGCATTTAATATTAGTCCTCACAGTGACAATGCACCTGGTTCTGCATTTTGTTGCCTGCAACCTAAATGCATGAATCGAATAATTGGCAACGGTCTTGTGACCATGGTCGTAGGACGGACGCCGCCCGACCAAAAGGAGACTTCAAAACCGGTCGAATATACCGAAGTTTTAACCAATTAGGGAAGCGCCTATAGGGTGTCGTACGCGATGCAAGTAATGACTTATTCTTTTCGCGCACGCGGACGATAGAGTGGAAGTCGAACTAGGCGATGTGCTGTTGCAATAATTTTACCATCGACATCCGTGATTCTTGGTAGCTTGGAGGGCAAAGATTTCCACGAATGTGGAGGAGGCTTAACACCAGCAGTGGACTATTGGGCAGTTGAAGTTGATGATGAATGGTGCCTACGCGTTGCCAGGCATATCGTTTGCTATGAAAAGTGAAATGGGTATGACGTAGGATGTAGACGTGATCGTAAACGTCTATATTGCCCGTAAAACCGTGTGGTCCGCGGTGCTAAAACCGAATTGAGATTAGATATAATTAGACGTAAAATGTAGGAAACGTAAATTCGTTTTTACTTTTCATATATGTTTTCTTTTCCTTCCTTAATATTCCAAAAATCGCCCGCATTGTGGTAGTCAACATAATAGGTGATAGTTAGGTAGGTAACCTAGGTATACATATTTTGAAACTATTTTAAATTAACCTAACATTTTCTCTTTCTTTGCAATCTATCATTCTTCCAAATTGACTCAACTTTACATGAAACATACCGATTTTTTTTTATACCACTAAGGTGTATATAAATAAGACAAGCTTACGGCCTGCCTGATGGTAAGCAGTCACCGCAGCCTATGGACGTTAATACAATCGTAATAACCTAATCTAACCCCCGGCCAAGTTTACTTAATCTTAAATATTTTCTAAGCTACATAATCGATTTTAATGAAACAACACTAAGAACTATCTCGATTAAACTGGCTTTTAAATACAGAGTCATCATCACAGCCCGTAACAGTCCACTGCAGGACTAAGGGCCTCTCTCACGAAAGGGGAGGTTATTGCCATAATCTCCACGCTTGGCAGGCGGGTTGGAGATCGCAGTGTTTAAATATAACAATGGAAAATGCTGCTGCCCATTTTCCAGACTACGGAGACTCTTGATCTTTTGCCTCGAAAACATTAGTCGCCTTGTACGACACCCATGAGTGTAAGGGGTTGGTGCTATTCTACTCTGCCGGACACCACACGGCCAAAATACAGAGTAATGCATCCATATCGGTCCATCCGTTCGGGAGCTACGACAGATACACAAAGCCATGCAGATCCACACGCCAAACTTATGACACGAATCCTGGCAGAACCTAGATGCTAAAAAGATGATGATGATTAATAGATTCTCGACATAAATTCTAGCTTAACCATTTCTAACAATTTAAATGAAATGGCAAAACTGTGAGCTCGACCCTGATTTCTAATCTCGATAAACAACCTGACCTAGAAACGAAACAAAGTTATCGATAACATTTAAGTAGTTTTAAATGAGAGAAGTGGCTGCCTCGATAATGTACACTTGTCTTCAGAAACGTCACGAGGTATCACAGTGCGCGCGAACGCACAGGGTTCCAACTAGCAATACTTGAGTGGCGATCGGCACTATGCGTCCTTCAAAGTGAACGAAATGGGCCAATCATAGAGCCGTATTGAAAGCAGTACGTTCATTTAGAATAGATACCTGTAAAGTAAATAATAATAATTAATAAATATGCTGGGACAAATTCACACATCGCCATCAAACTCCAAAATAAGCAAAGCTTTGTGTTATGGGTACCAGAAAACTGATAAACTACATACACACTTTTGTTAAATTTATACTTATTATACATACTACACCCAGACCCGTAACAGAAATAATCATATTCATATTCATATGTATTTTATAATTATTCATTAATTGTGCGCGTCGAATCTGCATTTCTTAGCTAAACATTTCCTTTCTGTAGGCCTGCTGGAAGAAATTTCTTTTAGAAATAAGTAGTGCCTGTTGTGTCAGTTATATCTATGTTATATCTCTGTATTTCTTTATTGTGTGCAATAAATTGTTAAATAAATAAAAATTATTAATTTCAATTTATGCCCGTGCAGTGTTTCCTTTGGACTATGACATGGGATCGTTCAAGAGGTATATTAGAGGTCTCTTCAGAGGCGGGCAACGCATCAGTGACTCCCCTGGTGTTGCTGATGTCCATAGGCGGCGGTGACCACTTTCCATCAGGTGGCCCGCTTGCCTGTTTGTCTGCCGTAAAAAAAAAAAAAATGCTCAACCGGGAATCGAACCCGGGACCTCTGCGTGACAGGCAGTATTAACCAACTGACCCACTCATCTCACATCACGTGACCGCATATTTTTTCCGATTATGGGCGAAACCGGTCAGTGCTACGTTGTCTACTGCTTTGGCCACATAACAGTATACGTTAGTGACGTAACACAACTTGGCAAAACTAATTTGCGAAGAAAAGCTCGATTTATATGGTCAGCCTCAACTTTGATTAACTGTTGGTTAGATTCTGATACTCAGCCTCTGATTAGATCTGCTGACATTCGTATTGTTTCCATAATATTTGCTCGCGTAATAGGCATAGCTAAAAGGATTACTGAGGAGTTAGGATGGCAAGAACAGTTGGGTATCTAGGAATATTTCATCCACACGCGAAATGGGCGCAAATTCGTCGATTTGCGGAATACGCCTGGATACATCTATCTGTCCTTTTTATACGAGGTGGCAAACAAGCTTGCGGCCTGCCTGATGGTAAGCAGTCACCTCAGCCAAGGTCGTTTGCAATACCAGGAGCATCACCCACGCGTTGCCGACCCCGCAAAAACCTTTTAACCCCTTTCTTGAAGAACTCCATGTTGTACTCTCCAAGGAAAACCTCTCCAGAAAGTTCATTCCACAACCTTAGTGCGCGTGGAAGAAAGTTCCTTTGGAACCGCACAGTTCTGTCCATCTATAGGCATATAAACATATTGAGGCACTGGTGGCAGTGTGTTCGCAGAGTCCTGCAACTGGTTTGGTGACCGTGTCGTACTTTGAAGCTAGTTAAACTTCAGCACCGCAACGAGCTCGCCATCTCGTAATGCGGTAGGCGAAGCGAGGTTGACCAGGGTCTTGGTCGCTGGATCTATGAGACTGGTTGAAACAGATTAGGAACCGATAGGCATATAGGCGTGACGGTATATTATTACAAAAACATTTTGAGAAAGGACACATTAAAACGGTCTATGGATACACTGTCTTTTTTAAATTTTATTTATTACATTGAACCTATTTCTACAAATAAAAATCTGTTTTTTATGCCACTAAGGCGATATTTTCTTGCATATTCATTCAAATTTTTCTACGATTAGATTAGGTATAAATTTCTCTCAACTTAATATCCGTGTCGGTATTGATAAGACTTTAAAATTTCGGCACAATCTAAAAACTAGAATATGACATGGGTGCGTCAAAGTGATTAATTACAGACGACGGTATAACGATGATATCATTTATTAGATTAGATTTTAAATTGCTATATTGTATTTGCAATTGTACATTATCATTATCTAATCGATGGGTGTGCTCGTAATTAACTTAATTGTAAATTGCTGCAATTTTGATATTGTTTCTTGGTATCACTTTTACGATTTCAACAGAAACATTGCTTTTATTAGCAGTATTATCTGTATGAATCACTGCTACTCACCTATTTATGAATGAATCATGTAATTGTGCAAATGTTTTGGAATCCTTAGAAAAACATAGCGCGGGTAAATCACATTTTTTAGGTTTATGACCAAAGCTATCTGATGTTTAATGTTAAGAGTTCGTTTAATTCGTTCCACCGGTATGTGCAGGTCTAGCTCACTCGTCGGTCAACGAATAGGGTTAGCTATCCAGCAGGGGAATGCAGTTATGGGCACGATCCCCAACAGTGGCCGCGATTTGGGTGATATTTGTACATATAGATTTTCAGATTAGGGGTTTAGGATAATTTAATATTAGTTAGTTATGTTTTCATCTTGGGTTTGTTTGTAACATTACGTGTATGTTGTTGTTTCATAAAGTTTTTATGTCGATGTTAATCTTATAAAATTAAGTTAATCATAAAGAAATCTATCGATATTTCTCAGATCAAATCCGTTCAGCGGTTTACGCATTTATAACTTTAAAAACCCAAGTAAAGTGGGAAAGTAATGACCGCACCGTTCGCCATCGATAGGGAGTTAGTCCTTGGAACCAATTTGGTCGCAAACTGTGCGATATCAAAGAAACTCTCCCACGCACAAATAAGCTCACTGGAGAGTAGAACATGGAGTTCTTCAAGAAAGGGGTGAAACGGTTTTACGGGGTTGTCACTTCGAGATACAAACCCATGATATTGCAACCGTCCAAAGACTGAGACAACTGCTTACCTTAAGACAGGCGGCAAGTTTGTTTGTCACAGTGGCATAAAAAACACATAAAAGAAACCATATTCTCCCAGCAGATGTGAGGCGATTCCATTCCCATTAGGTTCACTTCGGTAGTGTTCGCAAAAAACACTCTCGCATTACCGTTACCTGCGAATGAATCATCGTACGAACCGAATGAATAAAGCAAACGGATGTTGGGTCCCTCTCGGGGTTTACACCTTGATTTTTTTAATCCTTCCTTCTTTTGTCAGATTTACGGCGGTAACTGCTAATTTTATATCACTCTTTATTACAACAATGATATTTGTGCTTCAGACAATGATAAACTCTTTCGATTCTATTGATGATGTTTTCTTTGGGTGCGTGTTAGATGTCAGTACCTAACTGTTAAGAAATACAATTGGCATAATTATGTGAATGAGTACTTGAGCATGTTTTAGCAAGTTTATCGGTAGTTGTAGCTAGGTTTTGTTTAGTTTGTTGTATTTTAGAGAATCTACTTATTTGTCTTATCTAAATTTTAAATTATTAGGAAGTAGGCCATTAGTTTTGAATTTAAAAAGGACGCAAGTGTTTAATCTTGTTATTTATTTTGAAGTTTTATTAATCTAATGTTATCTACAGTCATTTTATTATCATTCCAACGACATTATTAATAGGAATGTCATTAGTGATTCACATTTAGAAACTCGTTAATCTCACATAAATTGTCTCAATTACTGTGAAACACTCTTTCAAGGATAACTCGTTCTACCAATCCAATACTTACATTACTCTTTTGTAACAATACCGACGCATAGTAATCAATAATAATTTACAAAGACAACGCTATCGAATACGACATTTAAATATATCCGGAGCCTTTACCGGCATTAAGTTCGCTCGTAAGCTCCACTTGACCTCCAATCACAGACCGGCGCGACCGGTTTTGCTCGCTATTACAGCGCGAGCTTCTACTACGTGCTTTCAAGCGAGCTTCCTGACTTGGAGAGCTATTGACGTGTATCAATAGTGCCATGTGGATGCATGAGATGGTTTTGACATTCAATTCGAATAAGAGATTTATGCTGAGTGTAGTTGTTTGATATTTGTGGCGCCTGGAATTAGGTATGTGATTGTCTTAAAGGACAAATTAGCCAGCCATGATGCAAAAGCAGACATGAGGTGTTAGAGACTATTTATTGATTTAACAGTTTATTGTGCACAAGAACAGTAGGTATACAATATTGACATAAAGAAAAACAACACAACAGGTACAGCTTGTTTCATAAAAATATCTTACAGCAGACCTACGGAAGAGACAGGGCAAAATCAGAAAGGCAGACGGCCATACAGATGTACAAGATTTCTGCACGATTTGTCACAGATGTTAAAGCAATTCTGATTTCTATACTAACGACAGAAAGCTTATTTAAATAAAGGCGCAATGCCCACATGTCACCGCATTTCAGTCTACAATGTCGCGTAGGGTCTGTCTGATCGTTTGTCGTTAGGAAAGTATAAAAAATTGCATAACTACCGTTATCTTGAAGTTTTCTATAACTATGACGATCAAAAAATCAGACATGACGTTATATCACTACTTGTAATGATTGTCGATACCAGTTCTAAGCTGACATATTCTAATTACCTGGCAAAGCAACTAATCTCGATGACAAATGAGCTTGAAACTGTGTCAATTAATTTAGTACCTATTGGTTAATTTACAAACAAGTGTGTATTATAAGTTAGGCTTCATTACACATAATAAGTACCTACAATAAAATAGCTACCAATGAGAATTGCGAATGGATTACCTATTTGTTTCACAATTTATTGCGCACAACGAAAGTTACTATTTAAATGAACTTGTAGATAAGGTTTACAAAAGGTACAGCTTACTTCTTTAAGATATATTAAACAGACATCACTTTTCACGAGAATGTGTATTAATTTTAGTAAAACGTAAAAAATAAATGAGCATTATATCCGTAAATAGGTTAGCCTGCTCTGAATTGATCACCCTGAGGTCCGCACAGAACCCATATTCTGTAAATAATTAATTTTCTAACACATTGTCAAAGGCGACTATATTCGATTTATTACAATACATTAAGTATCCATTAACTTTAATTCCTTTTTGCACAGAGGAGCAATCAAGATTACAATAACATGCAATAAAAACACAAGCTGTGACCGAAATTCTGGTTGAGGTCAGAGCATGCCTCAAGGCATTAAAGAATGTGGGTTACCGTATGCCACGTCGATCGGTTTTCGCTTTCTTATTACGTGTGTTACTATTTTATTGTAAGCTGCGCTAAATTCTAGAATATTAGTTTAATACAAGAGTATCTATTAGCACTAGATGTCTGTATAATGTTCAACGATAAATTCTGTAAAGAGGTAGTTGGTAAGTCTTGAAACAAGTTGTCAATAAAAGCTTGAGTATACACACAATGGACATACAATAGAATCGCTATTTTGACATGGGCTTATTGTTCTAGCAAATGCTTTATAATGGTGGACCTAACAGTGACCCTTGAGGTACGCCACTGGAAAAGTTTGAAAGAACAATAGGCGAGGCTTGAGGCTACAATGTGCATAATGCATGGCGCTTGGCGTCCTATTGAGATGTTTGTGATTGTTCTGTAACTTATAGGCTATTGTGTTCCACTCAGTTCTTTATGCCAGGAATTCAAACCAGGCTTAAGTAAAAATTAAACGATTCAAAATTTCATGATGGATTAGCTTTACTTACCTTTCTTTGAGTATGTTTAAATTTTAAATCTTTAACGTTCAAAGCTGTTCCTATTTTGTATTATAGAACATAATATAATCTTCATCTTCTCAGCCGTTGGTCATCCACTGCTGAGCATAAGTCTCCCTCCACACCGGTCGACTCTGTGCTTCTTGCTTCTCTCGGTTCCGTGTGACCTTTATGAAAATACTTTCACAAATACATACAATTATATACATATTTGATTTTGTGCACATTGAATGCCGCTGTCACAGCATAAGTGACAGATGACAATAACCTTAGCAAAGCCTAGCAGTCCGTTAATGTACCAAATTCTTCGTCTATTCAACGTTGCAAAAATATTGTTTCGTTCTTTTATTATTATTGCACATTAATGTCCTCCAAACCTCAATTCGAACAGTAGGTATAGCAACCAACTGGTTTCCTTGAATGCCATCGTACCTGTGTCTATTTATCACGGTCCTATACTTAGCAAAAGTAACAGTTGGCGTTCTGTTCTGAATATAAATCCGATCGAATGATTCATACGCAAGTAGCGTTGTAATAGATCGAGGTTTAGCAGTCCGCAACGTATAGAGGAAGGTAACTTAAGTTTCGATTATTTTAAGTACTTCTTGTTCAACAAGTTTATGAATTCTGATTTATTTGATCGCTAAAGCATTATGTCAAAGTAGTAATTATAGTTATGCTATTGTTAGTTTCATTCTTTGATGGAATAATGATTAAAATTTTGAATTTACATTGCTCAAAGTTTTGACATCTTCTTACAATATTTATAGAAAGCATGTCTGTTCGTGCTTTATTCGGTCTTCCATTAACTTCCATGTGTAGCGGAGGAGGCCATGGGCGAGAGCTCGGAAATAAAATTCAAACAATATGCATTTAACGTTTGTTGTGTTTTTAGTGGTTAAATCTACAGCCGTCGTAATAATCAGCACTCTATTGATTTTTCCATGCTTTTCAGGCGCATTGCATGTATGAAAGATATGAGGCATTAAAAATACTTGGACAACTCACACAGCGCCATCTAGCCCCAAAGTAAGCAAAGCTTGTGTTATGATAGCTGGTGTTAGATAACTGGTAAACTACTTATATACTTTATTTATTTATTCAACTGTTTATTGTACACAATAATGATATACAGAGAAATATAAAAGATCAAAAGACACAACAGGCGCTGCTTATTTCTAACACGAAATTTCTTCCAGCAGGCCTACAGAAGAGAGATGAGATACATACTTATTATACATATAACACCCATACCCGTAACAGATATTAAAATTCATAATTCGGCCGGGAATCGAACCCGTAACCTTTGCGTGGCAGACCTGTGTCTATTGGTGCTCTACTCTGCGAGACACCACAAGCCCATAATGTTCTAAAAAGAAACTGTCAAAATCCAAGTTACTCACCGCGCGGTCATCAACGTAATGAAGTGAGAGTGCGCGCGCGCCGCCACGAGGCCGCGACCTTGCGGGGGGCTGTCGGATCCGGCGCGAGCCGCGACTGGCAGCCAACCTATTTGGTCGAAAAGGAAACTTTTTGCGAATTGTGATATGAAGAAAAACGTTTTCGTCACTTCGAAGCGACTTGCTGAAAAGGAAAAATTTAAGAGATTTTTTCCTTTTTTGTTCCCAGCCAGTTAAATTTTTTGCATAACACTAGGGTTGCAGACGAGCTTACGGTCTGCCTGATGTTGCAATTACCGCAGGCTATGGACGTTTGAAATACTAGGCTTATCACCCACGGGCTACCGATCTCGTAAAATTATAAGGCAGTGAATGATTGAGACGATTTCCATAATTCAGCTAATACATAAATCGTAATATGTAGTGCCCAAAGTCACAAACTATGAATACTATTTTAAACTCTCCGCTGAAAGAATTTTAAAAATCAGGTCGGTTCTAGATACCAAGTGTGAAATGGTAGAGTGACTTATCGACTTTCGATCACTAAACACAACATAAATAAATATTAGGTTTACGAAGAATCTCTAAAAGATATAGGACAATCAAATGTTTTCGTGCACGTTGTGCTAAGTAGGCAGCTTGCCCCAGTTTCCCCGCGTTGATTTGCCGAGGCTAGATTCTGGCAATTTGTATATTAAGAAGGTGTTGAATGAGGTAATTTTTGCTTCACTTGGATTGCGCTAGCTTGGTCAAGAATTATCTCCTAATGCATATACTTAAGTACCCTATACTGTACGTAATGACTAGCACTGTACGTGAGGCAACGATTTTCCTATTACATCTTTGACAAGTATTTTACACTTAATGATTATAGTTATTTATTGCAATGAATTATAACTTTAATCGTCTTTTGTTTCAGGTATGTCCTAGTCGCAGTGTATGGATTATGCATTATTTAAGTCATACTTGTGTTAAATATTCAAGGTTGGTTTTTGGAATTATCGTTGTGTTCGGAAAGATAACTTAATTATGTTAAGCTTTATTGTTATTTTGATTTTCTTTTATGTTTTAAAGCTCTTGTTGTGCTCCATCAAATAGATTTTATTAAACCCATATCATTCCAAGGGGTCGTTAATGACCCAAAACTAGTCGGTACTTTAAAAAATTATATATTTTTAGGTTGCATGATAATTTACTCTGAGTCCAGTCTGTCTGAAAGTTGGTAGCTCTCTATATATATTATTATAATTTCTACAGCTCTTAAAATATTTCGATCGCGTAATTGTTTTTGTCAGTTACGATCGTGAAAATTTTAAATTGCCTCTAATTTTCTTTTACTTTTTATACCTCCTCAGGTGCTATCAAACAGATATTTGTTTAACTGTGAATATTGATAGTACTCGAAGGCACGCGTCGTCAATCACCGCGTCAATAGTGCATGTAACACAATACCCGCAGTTATAGGAGCGTGTAATGTCTTACAAGAGTCTCGTAACTCGCTTCCTTGATTGTCTGCATCATCACGCCCCAAAGCAATAGCAGCAAAAACTTTATGAAATCTCTATTGTGGTATAGAAAAGTGGATGTTATCGCACAGTTACTCAACATCTTCTGTCATCTTGGCGTTAATGTCCCGATTGTGCTCTCGCGGTCGGCCCGGGGTCCGCTTTGACCGTGATTCAGGCAGATCAGATATTTTCAGTGGAACGACTGCCGTCTGATCTCCTTCATCCTGCTACCAGGGGAACCTGATTACAATGGATCTTGGTTACACATTCAGTCGCCGATGTTTTCTCTCACCGTAAGATATGCTCTTGGTTAGCATGCAACTAATTTACATAACTCAGAAAATAATCATTGGTACATGGCCGCAGAGGGAACGAACCCGGGACCTCTCGCTTATGAGTTGGATACCTTAACCACTCGCCAACGACGCTCCTAGCTGTCATTCAAAAGTTAATGATTTCTTCATTGTTGTCGACACTATTCAAGCTATTGGCATTGCAACGCATTTGTTTTTCGGCATATATATTTCAAAGGATATGGTGTAGAAGCTTAATAATGACAAAGAACGTGTTCGTCCTTAAGCTGCAAAAAATTACATTTGAACTAAATAAATGGCCTTTGTAATTAGAAATCCCGGAACGTCCGTAATTTTTCAAGTCACATGTGACCTGGCTGTTGGTTACTTCTGAATATACAAAATCTCTAATTTTATATATTCAGTACAGCTAAGCACTATATTAGAAAGACTTTAAATTTATTTATTCAGCATAGGTAAACCAGGCGTTTTGTGTTTAAATTACGCACCACTTTTTCTTTTGCCAATAAAAGCCGAACCAACTTTTTCTTCTAGTTCAGGAAATACATTACTGATTAGTTCCTTATCTAGACTTCCACTATCAACTATCGGAGAGTCGTTTTTGTTTTATCGACTATCGGCGTCTTTTTATCGACTGTCGATGTCGTGGTCGTCGAAATCGAGGTTTTATCTCGCCACTTTGCTGTTTACAAGTTTATGTAAACCGCAGAACTGAGCTGCGTTATCCAATTACTTAGTTAGATAACTGGTTGCGTGCCGATATTTTTATATTGTCCATTATTGAGTGCATTTTGTGCAAAATATTGCCAAATCGGGGTCTAGAAGTTTTATTACTCGTTTATTTTGGCTGGTTTAATGGTGTCTTTTTAGGAAAAAATTTCTTATGGTGATGTCCTAATTTGCAACAGTCGTGCCACGGGCAGTTTTGAGGTCACCTATTGGTCGGGTGACATTGGTTGTACGATCATGGTAACACGACAGTTGCCAATTAGGACAGCGCCTTAGGCTCGTGGTTTTGCCAGGCTGAAGTTTCGAGAATTGTCAGAGCTTCTTTCATTTACTTAACAATATAGTACGTCATTATCATCAGCCTAGAGTCATAGACTAATAATTCTAATTACTACGACTAATTCTTCTCTAATGAGCGCCAATTCACCATTTCTTATGTTCATCTAGCCTACACCTGCTGTCTTTCGTAAATGGTCACACCACCGAGCCTTTTAGCACTTCGTTTATTTATAAAATAAAATTTTTATTTCGTATTTTCTTATCTATTTCGAACTATAGCAATTTACTAAAGTACTTTCTAAAGTATATTTACCAATCTTGTACAAGCGCGCTTTGCGTTATTTCACTTACATTCTAGGTCATCTCAATTTGTTGGTCCTAGAAATTGAGATACAAAGTCAATACCTATCAATTATTCTACGGAACAGAAATGTAGGTACGGAACGGAACATAAATTCTTCTAATGCGATGTTCCGAGCAATGTCGAGGCCTTAGCAAGGGTGAGGTCAGATTCACAAGGGAAGGTTGTATGTATTGACATTTAATAAATAAAGAGGATAGGTTCAGACGCTAGGGTTTCGTGCAGATTTTAACGGCAATTTGTACGCTTGTGAGTTTGTAGGATACACGTATATCTATACCTGTATCTACTCGGGCCTCTAGGTTTCTAAGGAGTAGGTTCTCCGAAAATAACTGACTTCAATGATTATTGTTGTAATGCAAATGCGATAGCCAGTTGTCGGAAATATTAGAGGGTCCAAAAAGTGAATACGATTAGATATAATGTAGAGTGCATGTACAGTGTTTCCTTTGGACTATGACATGGGATCGTTCAAGAGGTATATTAGAGGTCTCTTCAGAGGCGGGCAACGCATCAGTGACTCCCCTGGTGTTGCTGATGTCCATAGGCGGCGGTGACCACTTTCCATCAGGTGGCCCGCTTGCCTGTTTGTCTGCCGTATAACATAAAAAAGAGAATTGGTTTATTTTTTAATGCGACTCAGGCATAAACGAGCAGTCAGCCCACCTGATGGTAAGCGGTTACTGTCGCCCATAACATCTACCTACGTTATGTCTACGGTACCTACACACACTCACACGTCTAACCAACAATAACTATGAATGCGAAAGTGAGATGTATCAATCAAATAGTCACGAATGCCACACTGGTTACATATTTAAGACATGTCACTTAGGTACGCTTTTATTTGTAGTCACCAATAACACTAACTTTTGTTCCAAATCCGAGCCAACGCATCCAATTTCCATATTTCATGCTTCACACGATTACGTGAGGCTGTTTCGCAAACTCTGATTCTATTACAATGACATAAGTATCATTGCCGTGAAGCAACTAACGGGTACTTCTCAACGGTGCTGGCGGATTTGGTCTCTGCGGAATTCTTGCGGTCTCAAACTGGGGCGGAGCAATCAATTTTGGTCTGTTACCGTGTTCGAGGTGCTTGGGTGCTTGGGTTTAGGATCAATGTTCGTTTCGGTTGGGTATGGGTAATGCGGTCTTAGACGGTACCTAAGGCCGGTCAATTTTGTTTTTGAATGTACCTACGTTGTCTCAAGATAATCAATGGCATTGCAATGGTTAATGAATTAATGTAGGTATTCTAACAAGTTTGGTTAGTTAGTAGTTAGTTTTCGCCGCGGAAACGACAGATTGCTGGTGTAAGGATGCGAATATTTCCTTTAAGGAAGTGGACCGTCTGATTCTTGCTGTAGAGGTTGTCCGTTAGCATACAGCGTAGCAACGCTGCTTGTGTTACGGACACCTTTGCTTGATGCGTGACCAGGGTACCGATTCTGGTGTGCAATGCAGTTGTTATTATGTTGCAATGTAACTGTGATGTTACTAAAACTACGTCGAGGTATCGAGTCAGTCCCAGCATCATCCCAGTTAAATCATTGTTCGACCTTTGGCACGTTTTCATTGACAGAATTGAAGACAGTTTGACAACTATGGAAGATGCAACTTAGCAATTTATTTATTTATTGGAGTACCAACAGCCATATAAAACCATAATACAACAAAAGTACCAGAAAACGAATTGTGGAAAAGTTTGAACTCATGAAAGTTGCAACTCAACATCTGTCATTTGAATAACAATCACACATTTGACATGCGATGCAATTGTAATGTTACTGCATCTGAGACGATTTCCCTACCAGAATCGAAGTCCTGGAGTGGGACAATTGAAGTTTAGACGAAGTGCTATTTGTTATAGATGTTTAGTTTATAGTTTCGTTTAGTATTATTTTTTGATATTGTAATAATTTGACGAGTTAGGTATCTAGCACTGTTCACAAACAATACGTATCTAAGTAGCAAGTGAAGTAGCTTTACTATTCTCACAGTGCTCGTCTGCTAAGTTACAGCTCTATGCCTGGTGAATTAAGTTCATTTTAACGGGCGCATACTGCCCATCGCCCCTAAAGTATTGTCAGTTGAGACCGTAGGTGTTTAAGCACGCTGTGCGTTTCTGAATACGGATAGAAGTCATTGCTTTTAAGAGGTCGGTAATATATTAATATAGGCATGTTTCGAAATGTTATAGGAAACGTTGACTATTAGCACAGAATACTAACACTAAGTAATAGTTATACTTTATGAGTAAGAATGCGATAGACCACATAAACAAAACTAAAACTTAAACTAAACTAAAAAAGAATCTGATTAGCAGGCATTCCATCAACGACAATATCTCTTACTTTTGCGGTGGAAAAAGTAGGTATTATGACTAACCTTATCTTTGTACTAAAATATGCAAGTCTATATCGTGTTCTCCATTATCTGATAAATTCCGTCCCATAGATATGGAACCTACGCGTTCAATCAATATCATTGGTGCGGATTCTTCAGAGCACACAGTTACATATCGAGATCACTTATCGTTTCGAGATAAAATTCCTGATAATTTTTGGGACTAATACCGATTGAAAGTGCGCAATAAGTATGTAGGTTCAATACTTACAAAAGAATTTGAATCTTTGTCGTCATCAAGAACCTCACATCACAGCCATAACAATCCACTGCAGGACTTCGGGCCTCTCCCACGAAAGGGAAGGTCGTTACCATAATCTCCACGCTTGGCAGGCGGGTTGGAGATCGCAGTGTTATAAATATAACTATGGAAAACGTTGCAACCCATTTTTCAGCCTACGGATACACTAGATCTTTTGCCTCGAAAACATCAGTCGCTTTGTACCTGTAAAGAACCTAAAGGAGGAGAATAACGAAAAACATATATGCAAGTAATATAAATAAAAAAATTAAGACATTTATTCACTCATTCAATAAAAAGAAAAAGAAATTATCTAACTTAAAATATGTAAAAAATTTGGGCCGTGTGGAAGCGTACCCTTGATGCTGGCAGCATTACCTCTCTCAATAGCAATACTTATTCTTTGTGCGAGGTAGCTGCCAGCTCTTCGGTCACCTGTAATTAAGTACCTAAGTACGTAGTTTCGTAACACTTGTATGTCATACAAGCTACTCTTGAATCAACTAAGCCAAGCCAGTGACTCCTCTCTCTCTTTGCTGTACCCGATCCGGGTCGTGTTGTAGTGTTGATTCTTATCATTATTATAACACCTTTATTATTATGTAACATATGGAATTTGAAATAAAGAAATTGAAATTGTAAAGGAGTGAATGGAAGCATAGGAAGGGGAAGCTCGAGATGTATATATCACGATCATATAAGAGATATTGTAAAGAGAGATCAGCGGGGCTATTGGCTAACTCAGTTGGCAACTGTATTTGACACTAGATAATTCTGCACCACGTCATCTACGTTGAAAACTGGCAATAGCGTCTACCAAATTAGAGTAGTGTCAGATTTTTTTATGTCAAATTCAGTTGTCCACTGAGATAGCCGATAGGCCCTCAGGTCCTTAAACCTACGAGCATGTATGAATGTTGATGAAGGTCGAAGAAGCGACGGAGATCTGTCAGGGCTTCGATTCTGGTACGGAAATCGTCTCAGTTGCAGTAACATTACAATTGCATCGCATGTCAAACGTGTGATTGTTATTCAAATGACAGATGTTGAGTTGCAACATTCATGAGTTCGAACTTTTCCACAATTCGTTTTCTGGTACTTTTGTTGTATTATGGTTTTATATGGCTGTTGGTACTCCAATAAATAAATAATTTGCTAAGTTGCATCTTCCATAGTTGTCAAACTGCCTTCAATTCTGTCAACGAAAACGTGTCAAAGGTCGAACAATGATTTAACTGCAATTTAACTGGGATGATGCTGGGACTGACTCGATACCTCGACGTAGTTATAGTAACATCACAGTTACATTGCAACATAATAACAACTGCATTGCACACCAGAATCGGTACCCTGGACCGTATCAAGTGGAACGATGTTGTCTCTGCCTACCCCTAGGAGAAAACGGGTGACGATATGTATGTATGTATGGTTCCTTATACTTTTTTACTATTTTGGAACAGCCACGTAACATTTCGTATTTTTCTTCAAACCCAACGGCGTACACGCGTACACGAAATAAATAATAATAAAACTATTTTTCATTGAATACCATAGAAGTATAGTACTTAACAAGACCATTCCAAAGAGCACAAACAAGGTGGAGTTACCTATCTTCTTGCGTGCATTAGTTCCTATGACCACCTTCCGACTCCATCGTCAGACCAGCTCAATGGTACCATATTAATGCATTGTGATCCAAGTTACATAGCTATATCAAATTTCAGCTATTGTACGCATATAAGTGGGTCAAATTAGGATTGCAAGATTTAAAGAAAAAAAAAAAAAATTATTTCAGACAATGTCCATTTGACTTAGTAAAAAAAAACATTCATGACTTACAAACTACATTAGCAAATCAAATTTATTACTGAAATTAAGATGTCAAATTTAAAATTAAATCAGCTATACAAATTAAAATGCCAGTTAAACTTACAGTGCAAAATGTCAGAAAAATAATAATTTAGAATATAAAATGTCATGTGTCATGTCATGATTTGCCCAGAACATACATAGTTACATATAAACATTGAAAGTTAAATAATAGCTTGTAAAAAATCTTGATGTAGTAACCGAGGTGTTTGTATCAAACAAAACTACACCAGACACAAAACTACAATCTGTAAACTGGATCCACGGAGAATGTTATTAAATAGCTTACGATGTTGCGTGCGCATAGTACAGTTCATATTTAGCATGGTACCCGCCGAATATGTAAATATCCACTTTCTGTACGCAATTTGTGTGGCCAAGGCAGCGTGAAGGAGTTTGAATCTCGTCTTGCACTATCATTGTTACGTATCTGCTTGCGTTGAATGGAACATTAAAGTTGAAGATAGGAGTTTGAGTTCAACCACATCAAAGGGTACGGTTTTACTTCCTAGTTCGCCTTTTCTTTTCACTTACTTACTTCATTTATATACGGGACTAAATAAATAAAACCGTTTATTACACCTATCTCACATATAGCACAGTACCTTTGGGCACAATACATGGCATACAGTAGACAAGAAACGATGAGAAAGGGACAACGCTACGGGCGTAAGTGTGTATGTTGCATTTCTCGTGTTGATTTGCTGTAAGTATACTTATATTAATACGTACGATGTAATCAATATTAAATTGGCCGTGTGGTGTCCGGCAGAGGAGAATAGCACCAACCCCTTACACTCGTGGGTGTCGTACAAGGTGACTAATGTTTTCGAGGCAAAGCTTTTAGTCTCCGTAGGCTGGAAAATGGGCAGCAGGTTTTTCCATAGCTATATTTATAACACTGCGCTCTCCAATCCGCCTGTCAAGCGTGGAGATTATGGCAATAACATCTCCTTTCGTTTGAGAGGCCCTAAATCCTGCAGTGTACTGTTACGGGCTGTGATGATGAATACTGAACAGGTATTTATAAGCGTTCATGCCGATCAGTATCCATTTGTCGCAGCAAAATTGTAGACATGAAGGAAAACGTAGTATTTCTATCTATTGCATTATTTTTGTCTTCTTACTGTCCTACCTATATACAAGTATGATAATGTTAGCATAAAAAGTGTGTCCATATTGTAAATATCATTAGCATTTCGTTCAAACATGCACATCAGCCGTCGTTTTGTAATACTGGTATAGTCTAATCATTTTCTTTTAAATATCGTAGATTTCTAAAACGATTCTAACGTACTTAATTCAGCAATGTAACACATCATCATTATTTGAGTGGTTCAGTGGTCAACATGCCACGGTCTGCCACGCAAGAGGTCCCGGGTTCGATTCCCGGCCGGGCAGAAATTGAAATGATGAATTTTAATTTCTGTTACGGGTCTGGGTGTTCTATGTATAATAAGTATATATTTAAAAGTATGTAAGTAGTTTATCAGTTATCTAGCACCCATAACACAAGCTTTGCTTACTTTGGGGCTAGATGGCGTTGTGTGAATTTGTCCACGGTTATTTATTTATTATTTATTAACAAGATTAAAAAAAAAATTATAGAATTTGTATAAAAATTATGCCGATACCGTCAACTTGTCTATCACACGTTATATTGCCACAACACGTGTGGCGTGCTCGTGATGTCCAATATGCAGATTATATAGGTATCAGCGTACATTTGGGTGTAATAAGTATCAATAAATATATCTTTGTTACGAGTCCCCAGTCCCAAGACAGTAATAGCTTAGCTTCTAGGGCCAGTGACTACTCGCTCTCTCTACAAAACAGAGGTATTTTGTTTGCAAAAAAGTTGCTTGTCGAAAGAATGGTAGTTTTCCTAAGATAATGATGTTACAACATGTGCCACTATATAGTAATCTGATTAAATAGGGTATCACAAAAATTTGTCTCTTCCGGAGAAAATTTTGGTAAAAAAAATTTCTTGTGCGAGTTTTTAAGACACCTACCTAATATTACAGCAGCGCAGGAATGAGTCCTGGGCCCTTGCCTTTAAAGAGCATGGCATGTTAACCAACTGAACCACTGAAATCGTAAAATATAACAAACAACCATTTTATTAAGTATGTATCAATAAATACGTGTATACTTCAGCTACGATAGAGGTTCTCATTTACATACTGTTAATTAAGATTTCAATCGAATAAACGATCGATATTATCGAGTCTTTGTTAACGAGGTAATTATAGACATCGATTATTATCGTCGATAAATTAATACAACGTAGTTTGCACATAGGCGTGATGAATGGACACGTTTATTTTTGTTTCAAACTAAACTCGCGTTCTTTACACATATTAATATATATTATATTAGGCAGGACTTACACGTGACGTACCCTTTCGAAATATTTTATACTAGTGGGCTTTCCCTACCCTACCCTACCCTACATCTATCCTACAATACGCTATCCTACACCTACGTGACCTTCTTTACCCCTACTTATCCTTTTTTTACATTTGAAATCGAGAGTGAGTACTTTCGGAATATTAAATACTACATTTCGCCCGCGACTTCATTCTCGTAGAGTTATTTTTTAATTTTTTATTAGCAAACATTGACATTTCCTTACATTTGACATCAGCTTACCTGATGGAAAGCGGCGATGAGGTCGAAGGTGTAGCATGCGTGCCTAGAAGATACATATTCACTGTTGACTTGAAGACACCAAGATTATGCTTATCGGGGAACAGTGACCCAGGCAGAGAGTTCCAGTCCTTTGCAGCGCGCATAAGAAAAGTTGTTGAAAAACTGGTATACATTCTTGCGGGAACAACATCGCTAATAAATATGGAATATGTGCTATTCTGACGGAATACGTCTCAGCCTACCCCTATGGGATACGGCGTGAGTGTGAATGTATGTACACCATGCTACACTAAAAACTTTCTAAACATAGGTATGACGCTTATATCCAAAAATAATCATGATCTGACCCACTATAGCAACAAAGTAGCTCATCGTATAGCATTATAATCATGACAGGTGCTAATGAAGCGTTGTTGAACCTTTACTGTAACCTTTATTAAAGGTCGGCGTTGTTAACCGGCGCGTGCGCATCTTGTTATTCGTTCAACGGTGACCTTTAATTCGCAGCTGGCTCACTCTTTTAGACAAAAAAATAGGCAATTTAAATAGGGAACGGCATTGTAGACTTTGTAGTATTCGCATTTTTTGTTTGTTTCATTTTATGGTAAGTTACTTACGTATATGTAACATGTAGGTAATTTAATGTCAATACACTAACTGATGTTCTTACGGTGAGGGAAAACATCGTGATGAAATCTGCACATTCAGACGACTGAATGTGCAGATTCTGGCTCCCCTGGTAGTAGTGTCACGGAGGTCAGCTGGCAGTCGCTCCACTGTAATTGCCTGATCTGCGAATTCCTGGTTAATGTTCAAGGCGGACTCCAGGACCCCGGGACATTAACGCCAAGATGATTATTTTATTTTATTAGTGTCAATACAATTATGTTCTTTGTATCTTAATTTTTTTATACCACTCAAGTGGCAAACAAGCCTACGGCTGCCTGATGGTAAAGCTCGGGATCACTCAGCGAGTGATGGAAGGAGCTATTAATGAAAGAGAGAAATTATATTTCCGCGTCACTTTTTAGGGTTCCGAACCAAAATGGCGAAGGAACCCGTATTGATTCGCACCGGAGTCTGACAGAGTTGAGACGGACAGGTCAACTCGTATCTCTGAAAGGTGACAGTTGGAACAGTAATTCTTTTGTGGTTTGTATTGCGATGTCTGAGATAATAGGGGACAATAGTACCGTAGAGAAAAAAAATACTACATATAAATAGTACCCTACGATCGGTGTCTTGAGCTGTCATCCATAGACTAATACTAGCGGCAGTCACCACCATTTATCGAGTAGCAAACTACCCTTGAAGCCACGTGAATGACGTCTAATACAATATACTGTACCTACCTATAGCATACAAGTCTAATAAGTACCTACCTAATAGACTTAATTGCAAAATCGATACTCTTTAGCTGTGTATTAGTTAGTAAGGTGACCCGTGTGGCGATGAAAACCGGTCGATAAGGCAATGACCACTATACTCGTACTGTATCACATCCTAACAGTCCACTACAGGACTAAGGGCCTCTCCCACGAAAGGGGAGGATATTGCCATAATCTCCACGCTTGGCAGGCGGGTTGGAGAACGCAGTGATATGAATATAACAATGGAAAACGCTGCTGTCCATTTCCCAGCCTACGGAGACTCTAGATCTTTTGCCTCGAAACATTTGTCGCCTTTTACAACACCCACGAGTGTAAGGGGTTTGTGCTATTCTACTCTGCCGGACACCACACGGGCGGCTTGCCTGTTAGACATAAAATATGTTTTTAGATTTTTTCCCATTTCCGATAGTTTTGACAATGACATAATTAGGCACACAATAGCTCAAATTAAACTGTCTGACTCTCTCATCACATTTTAATCGTACCCGGACACGAACATTTTCATAAACCAATCGCATCTCAACAAAGCCTCGATCAATAAACAGTAAATGCCGAATGAGGTCACAGCCGAAGTCTGACCAATGGCTGAACCTAAACCGCAGGTTTCACATCGGTGGGCATGATGTCAGAGACCTGCTTGGTAATCTGATGATTAAGATATTTGCTTGGATGATTGGTTTGCGTCATGTAGTTTTTGTTACAATATTTCATTTAGGCGACAAACGAGCAACTGTCCCGAATAACCACAGACCAGATGTATTTGGTTTTGGATGCGTAATGGATAGTTTTTTCAAAGTGAATACGCAGTCATTGAAGGTAGCAATAAAAATCACCTGTCTGAGCTTTCTGCTCCAAAAAATCGCACTAAAACTAATACTACTTAGTAATGAGAGCCATTAATGAGTAATAACTTAATTTATTTTTCCAGTAACATTAGAGAAATGATTTTTGGCTGCTTGTGTGAGGTTAGCATTAAACTAATGCACATAATTCGGAAAAGAGTCATTGGTACATAACCGCAATGGAATTCGAATTCGGTACCTCTCGCCTACGAGTCGAATAACTTAACCACTCGGTCCTGACGCTCCTAGTATCATGGGTTAAAGAGTAATAAAAAAACAACTTCCGCGTTGAGAACGGAAGGTACCAGGGCAGCATAGGTTGGTAGCAGCTGCCGGGGGCGGCGTGTGCGCCGATGCGGCTCGGCACATCTGGTTCGCGCGTTATGGGTTTCGATTTAAAAAACAGAAGGGACTATTTTAGAAGCAATTATTGCGGGAACACTTTTTTGAATTATTTGTCTGTTTTTATAAAGTTTTATAGAATCGACTTGTTATAAAGAGGTAGACTTTATTTAGTACCTTACGAAACTTTGCTCATGAACTTCTTTAGTCATATTAATATTGATTGCCGGTGATGTATTTTATATGTGTGTAGTTTTTTCTGTACGATGCCTAGACTGACTACTTGTCATCATCGTCATCATCTGAGCGGTCAGTCCCGGCTTCTGTAAGGCTCCGCTTTCCGACTAATTGTCCTCCATTTCGCCCGGTCTCGGGCATCCTCGCGTCGTAACCCATACTAGACCTCGTCTAATCTAAAATGACGCGCCCCACTATCGCATTAACGCACACAAGCAAGTTTAAAATATGGACGCAATACATATACAAATGCCGTTGTAATTGGTCATTCAGTTGCCGGTGAGATTCAAACGTAGCAGCACGCGTCGTTCATTGGCTCCCACACAGATGAAGTGTCTTTATCAATATTTGCACTCACACATCGAAATCAACTAAGTAGTGGGGCGCGTCATCTTAGACTAGACGAGCTCTACTAGACTGACTACTTAAGTACTCTACTCGTTGTGACTATGATTTATAAGCTTACTGTCATTAGCACAGAAATCTACAGAACATTAGATCAGTAGTTTTTGAGTTTATCACGAACAGGCAAGGCGTGGGACTTTCTTTTATAATATGTAGTGAACAAAATATGTAGTAATGGTGATAATCACGCCCGCGTTACTACACAACTACACATGCTTACGCTTTGAAAAGTGTCAATTACACAGTTACGTCAATATGTAATTATCTCGTTATTCTCGTTAACCGTTACAACAACAACGGTTAATTATACGAGGTTGAATCGTTGCGTAGCCCTGCGACTTCCGTGCGGCGTTCTTTTAGAGAATTTGCCATGTGTTTTTTTTAGTTTTACGTAAGATTTGTACATCTGAATTGTTGGCAACAGGTTTTTGCTTAGCTGGCTTAGCTAGGTTAGATAGATAGATGTACTCTTTATTGCACACAAAATTACAAAAAAAGAATTTCGTTACACGTCATAAAATTATTATAAATAATATTACAATTATTTAACTTAATACAAAATTGTGTTAAATAAACGAATTTCCAGTTTCTGATGGTATCGTATCTCCCGACTAGAAGGCCCGATTTTGATTCGGTTTCTTTTGTTTGTAAGTCATATAGATTCTAAGCTTTATTACACGTGGCTTTCTTCCCATAACTCTCCACTCATTTGAAGATTGTTAGGGGTACATTAAAGCTTGTTTTTTGGTGAATAAATAGTTAAATATTTTAGTAATTAGGTATTGTATTCGAACCTGTGTAACCATGATCCAATCTGGTCAGGTTCCCCTGGTTGCAGGGTCATGGAGGTCAGCTGGCAGTCGCTCCACTGCAATTACAGAACCTGCCAAATGCTGGATCATGGTCAAGGCGGACCCCGGGGCCTCGTGCGCGAGAGCACAACCGAGACATTAGCGTCAAGATGATGATATTGTATTCGTACCTGTAGTGTCCCTTGTCGAGACACTCTCAAACACCACCGAACCCAGGCAGATCTCTCTTTTGGACTCTATACGCCGTAAAAACATGCTCGGGAAGGAATATTCCACGCTCAATAATTCCAGCGGAAGTACACATATAAAACGGCAAGGAAACATCGTTTGTCAGTGAAATTATCGATCTAACACCGGGGCTGGTAACGACAACCTTTACCCCAAGGTCGTGGGTGTGGGCGTAAAATAGGCTGTTGGGTAAACTGTAGCTTTTGTAACTGCGACTTGGAAATGTCGGAGAACACCCGACCAGTTTATATGTGGGTACTCAAATATTTTCTTATCTAGTGAACTATTTGAAGGGAATAAAGCTAAGAAAGTATAAAATTAGTTTATCAGTCCTTTAACACCCATATCACAAGCTTTGCTTACTTTGGGGCTAACAGCGCTGTGTGAAACTGTCCAAGCATATTTGATTATATCTAAACGGATGTTAGATTTAATTTATCAGTAGGTCATCATCTACCACTTTCCTACTCTCCGCCCAGGATTATGAATGTTCCGAAGATATGTTTAATTTGGTGCCACTGTCACTTATCCGTTTCCGCACCCTTCGACGATGGGATAGATTTCATCCACACTCAGATGCCTGGCATCCAACTAGCCTCTTGTAGGAATTCATCCCTGATACCCGTAGTAACATGATACCATGTTGTATCAGTAGTAGGTTATATTGCAAAATAAAAAATGGTGCGATCTCTGCTGAATAGTAATCATGACTCATGATTCGAATCATGACACAGCAGCCCGGTCCAGTCAGGTCGGTACCGTTGCCAAATGACGATGACCCCAGACAGACTATATACCTAATAGGAAAAGGCTTCATTTCAATTTTGTGCCATTTTATGACACTATAATTTGTGAGTGTTTGTTTTGTAACAATATAAATCCTCCATCGATTTAAATAAAATCTGTACCTAATTGCCTATTCGAGATCCCTGCTGAGATTTTGCCAAATGAGTGCAACGTGGAGTTCTTTAAGAATAGTGTGGGTTTTTATGAAGTCGGCAACGTGCTTATGATACCCAAGAGGCTGGGGTAAACACTTCTTTTTCTTTATTTTTATTGCCTCTTCCGTCGACCGTTGACCAGGACGTCTGCAACCTGGAGAGCGGATGCGGTGCCGGTCTTTGAAGTGCCTGTAGACATTTCTTTTGAAGAACCCCATGTTGCAGTGCAAAGGGAAAACCTTCGAGAGGGAGCTCGAGATGTGGACATCTTGCACGTGCGCGGTAAAATGGAAAAATGTGGTAACTGCTTACCATCAAGCGTGTCGCCTCGTTGTTTACCACCGCAGTGGTGATATTTTTTAGGAATTGATGGTGCTGTAGGTAAGGTCTGAAGTAGGTTACGTTCGTTTCAACTGTGACTAGGCACCGAGAAGCCTCAATTACATTTTTTCGATTCATGTACTTAGTTACTTCACTGACTCAGCGACCCGAAATGGATCTTGGCCTCTGACACTAGAATTCTCCATTGGTCCCTATCCTGCACGATTTCTTAATTTCTATTGTTCCCAGTGAGTTATCTGGAGTTCGCGCAGAGTGTTCTGGTCTTTGAGTCATTTATGTATATGTGTTTATTTGTTTGTTTGGATGTTTGTTCATCCACATGCGCGTAGCGATGAACTGACGACCTGGGGTAAGTGACGATTAACGAAGTCACCCAGAACTCAGAGTGTTTTTTTGTTATTTTATACGATAAGCAAACAGGTAAGCGGGCCACCTGCTGGAAAGTGGTCACCGCTGGTCAGAGTGAATATTTATCAATTTATTTATATATTTGCGCATTTTTTGAAATGTTGTCTGTCCATACACCAAAGGCGGTCAAGCGTGAAGCGCTTGATTTATATCTGCGCCGGGTTTTAACAGTGAGATCGTGAAATCTAATGGTATTTATATTTGTTTGCGAAAAAGTGACGTTTTTAAAAATGGCATTGATTTTTTTTCGATTACTGATAACTGATTTTCACACTATGAGATAACACCTTCCTAATCTTTAGGTAGACATAGTAAAAAACAAAGTCGCTTTCCGCCGTATGCCTATGTATCAATGCAAAACATGTTTCTATCTATCTATGCTTAGATCTTTTAAACTACGTAAAGAATTTTTAATGTGGTTGTCAGCAATAGATAGAGTGATCTAAGAGAAATGTTTATAAGCAAGGGTAGGAAAAAAAAAATATTGTCTCATCACATAGGTGTCTGTGATCAAAACAACAATTTAACGTACGTACAATAAAAACCTGCGTAAGAGACTGGTGTCCGCACTAGGTAATAAATACCTGTTTCACAGATCACCAGGCCCCCAGACCATTGGAGTGTAACCTAGTGCAAAATTGTTTACTCTATGTTAGACAAAAAATATAACATATGAGAAGAAAGGTAGGGGTTAAGTAGGTGTATATAGGGGTAGGGCGCCACGCGAACGAAGTCGCGCCGTGTCCGATAGTAAAGAAATAAATTCAATCGAAATCGGTTCAAACAAACAAACAAAAAGCAAACTCTATAGTTTTGTATACCTATAGCTAGATAGATAGGTACTTAAATACTAAACAATTATATACAAACTTAATTGAATTTGAATCCTAGACTTCCAATACTAAACAGGTACAGCATTTCCGGCGGTAATTGGACACAAACAGTTGGTTCCAAATTAATTTGTCGAAGGCCAGTATTATAGGTCGTCATTTCTTTGTATTGTTCTTAACAAAAACAATGGACTGCTGTCTAGACTTCTGAATTCGTGGTTGAAAGATTGAAGTAAATGTGTTAATAATATAATTAATGAGTATTATTGGCTAGCGCAATTACGCGCATAAGGCATTTCATATTACTTCTCCCTGTGACAACGCACCAGTGGTTCTGCATTTTCGTTGCCTGCAACCGAAATGCATGAATCGTAGATGTTATGGGCGATAGTTACCGCTTACCATCAGTCACTTACCATTGTCACTGCGTAGAATTTAAAATCCCGTGTTCTCCCAGAAATCCTACTATGAGGTCTCACAGTAGATGTACGCTTAGATCTTTTAAACTACGCAACGGATTTTAATGCGGTTTTCAACAATATATAGAGTTATTCAAGAGGAAGGTTTAAGGATAGGACAACACGCGAACGAAGTAACGGCGGAAGGCCAGCTAGTAAGTCTTATAAAAGGACCACTACTAAGTCGCTTTAGAGAGATACATATAATAGACAAAGTAATAAAACCAATATGACTCAGAAGCTCAAAGCCCAATGGCACAGTAAGCACCAGTACAAAGCACCTGGCTCACAAGCAGGGAGTGTGACGGTGTGTGGCCATGAAAACAGCGAGTGCTACCGCTACGCAAATACGCTTGCGTGCTACCAAAGCCGGTTTACATTTAAAGTATTAAGATCGTGATTTCCGCCCCCAAACGAATTGGATTACGCGGTCTTTATTAGTCATTAATTCGGACGTTTAAGCCCATTAATTTGCCTCTAAAGTGATGTGTACCTAATTACTTACAATATGAGGATTTTTGTGCTAATTGTTCTGAGCTCTAATGGATTGTTTGTGGTTTTTTGTCTAATGGTAACGCTTCGTTTAATATGTACGTTTTAAATCTGTGGTTTATTATAGTTCCGCTATAACGTTATATCACCTGTATGCTCGCTTAAATGATTGTGCTTTAATAAACTAATAATCTGTTTTGATTTAAATAACATTTCGTATAGAAATTCGGGGCTCCATATTGGCAGCACTCTCAGTTGGGCGGCACATGTGACTTAGATTAGCAGGAGGGTTACCTCGACTCTCTGTGCCCTTTACAGATTTAAGTTTTTTCTCCCTGCTGCTACCAAAATATTGCTGGTGCAGTCCCTGATTTTGCCTGTCATTGATTATGCAGGTGTGTGCTGCTCCGATATGAATCAGGACCTTCTCAATAAGCTGGATCGCCTAATGAATAACTGCATAAGGTTCATTTTCGGCTTACGTAAATTCAACCATATCTCGGACTTTCGCGTCAAATTGAAGTGGCTCCCTATCCCTTTTTTTTTACCTGTGTTACCACAAATAAAAATAAATTGAAATTGAATTGAATTGAAATCCGACGACGTCGTGATTTGAGAATCCTTACCCTCCTTCATTCGATCCTGCATAACCCGGCTATCCCTAACTATTTAAAATCCAAGTTCCAGTTTCTATCTGAAACCCATGATCGCAATCTCCGATCCACACATAACCGGTTGTTACACTTTCCTCTTCACCGCACTAGTTTCATATCCAACTCTTTCGCGATGGTGGCAATGCGGCTCTGGAATGGTCTCCCCTCTGAAATTAGACTTTTGACTAGCAAATTCTCATTTAAAAAGGCTGTACACAAGCATTATCTGCATTCCCCTTAATTACATTATTCCCCCTATTATTTACTCCTATGTATTATCCTATGTACCTATCTTTAGTATGTATTTGTTGTTTAACTATTTCTTGTATCTTTGTAAAATTGTATAAATTTAGCATTTATTGATGTAAAGTATCCCTTCCTTCACCTTATCGTATTGTTCATCCCGCACCGTCTACTGTTTTCGATATTTTTTTTGTCACGGTTGACTGGTAGATAAGGCTACTTTAGCTTTAAGTCCGCCAATGTACCTTTAGTGCATAAAGATTTAATAAAATAAAATAAAAAATAAATTTGACCTCTGTCCAGATAAAAAAGGTTTTCTGAAATCGAAAAACTGCGACGTGATTTGTAAGACCAAATGTCTCTAAATATTATGGTTTCAAATTACTTCTCTCTCACTAACGTATCACTCATTTGGATTGTTCTTTTGTAAATTTGTAATTTGTTTTATGTTATGGGGTAATTTCCGAAACTAGGTACCAAACCGATTTTGAAATTTTTTTCATCAATAAAGCTACATTCATCCAGAGTTTCATAAGCTATTTTATATCCAGGAACAGTAACAGAATTCAGCAGAGGGTTGGATAGAACGCAGGTGAAAAACGCGAGAACCGCAACTTTTTTTTATTTCCACTAAGGTGGCAAACAAGCTTATGGCCTGGTAAGCCGCAGCCTTTAGATGATTGCAATGTCACTAAAGTGCTGCCATGTATTCACCCCTTCCTTGAAGAACTCTATGTTGTAAGCTCTCCAGGTAGCTTATTCCACAACCTAAGTGTTCTTGTGTGCGTGGGAGAAAATTCCTTTGGGACCGCACAGTTCGCGACCAATCGCGCTAATGTCGCATTTCGTGGCCCCACTGTCCGGTGCACTGTGGGAAATGTCAACTATTATGACCGGTACTCCCCATTTAGTCCGCGTATGTCGCGCAACAGTAATCATGCGTCGCATAACTAATGTAATACACATAACAACGAACGGTATTTAACAAGAATTCTAGTTCACCACGCCGTAATGTGAAATATTTTGAATTTAATGCACCTAGTTGCTCACACCTTGACCGAGTTGTTCACTAGAAATCAATCGATATCAAAATACATAAAAAGTGGACTAGCTGGTCGACAAGCTGTTCAGTTATTTATTTGCTTGTTAGAGAATTTCTTCCTGAAGGTTTATATGTATAATACATGCATACTATAGTAAAAATGTTTCCTTTGGACTATGACATGGGATCGTTCAAGAGTTATATTAGAGGTCTCTTTAGAGGCGGGCAACACATTGGTGACTCCCCTAGTGTTGCTAATGTCCATAGGCGGCGGTGACCACTTTCCATCAGGTGGCCCGTTTGCCTGTTTGTCTGCTGAGTAACATAAAAAAAAAAAAAAAACAAGAAACGTGTGAAGCCAGGACGGGTCGCACTATAAGACTAGTAATATCATCCTTGTTAAGGTAAATCATAAACCCCTCGAACATCACCTCCTAATAGAACCTTGTTCGATGAAAACCAACATTAAGAATTAAGAGCGCTTTCACATAATAGGCATTTTAGTCATTACAGGGGCAATAGCGTAGATTAGTCGCTAGCTACTACCAAAGAACATATAAACACCGTCGCGCTGCATCCGCGCGACTGTCATACATATTGTATGGACCCCTTAGCAGGCTTAGCAGCGCTGTCTTAAACGCCTATATCGAAAAGTATACTTCCCTGCATCGTGCATTAGATAAGGTAACCTGCAACCGCTGATTGTCCGTTATAGGTACAGTATGTCACAAGTCACACGTGAAAACGTGCCGATAACACCTTCGATCGCACATTGTCCTCTGAATTGACAAATCGTTTGACACGCAATGTAATGGTTTTACGTCAACATGAATTGATATAGATAAGTACTGAAGGTGCCTTATAAAATATTCAAGTGTACTATTCTATTCATACCTATGTTTTTCGTTATATTTATCGGTAGACAAGTAGGCAAGCGGAGCACCTGATGGAGAGTGGCCTCTGTGAATGTTTGACATTGTTAATTTAAAGATGTTGTTTTCATTTTGTTACACCGCCTTGTAATTTCTGTGAATTGTTCTCTTTGGTAGACTGGTAAGAAAGCTATGTATCTTTAAGTCCGCTATTGTGCTGTAAGGGCATGAAATTTTTAATAAACAAATAAATAATCAGCTTGGGTCCTTCCCAAGGCGACCCTCACTTCGTCTATTAACCCTCGTTCTAAGACATACACTTCAAGCTACCACTGTACAAGGCATCAGACAGTCAGACAGCACTTTCGATTGGTCTAGATGCAATACATATTATTATACGCTATTAATAGGACATTACTCTTAACAATTTCTCCTGCGGTTTTCACATGGAAATTGCGGTTCAATTTCTAGTTTTGTGGTCCAATGCCAGCTCAGAAATGCGAGTAAAAGTGATCTGAATTAGATAGATACGGTTGCACACGTACGTAATTTAATTTGGACACTTACAGGGTTCAGCTTAAAAGTACCTACCTACAATCTGAAGTCCAAACTGGATAGGGTAACTTAGCTTGCTTACTTGATGTACTTGAATCTGTGGATCAGTCTATCTGTCTATCTGTGTATTTGTCTGTGGCATTAGCTTCCGAATAGACTGATTGTGATGCGGTTTTCTTTGTTTGAAAGCCAGATCAATCGAGATGATTCTTAGCTTTGCTTCATTAAATGATTCAGTAATTTAGGAAATATTTGAGTATAATTATACTTGGTCGGAGGATTTCCAACATTTTTCTATCGGTTCTAATGTACTAGGATGAGAGGGGGCGCCTTTTTACTTCCTAAGAAACAGTTCGTCTGAATACGAAATATAGTATCTACTCTTATACTATGAAAATCAAAGAATTTAATACATCATATCAATTAAAATATCCTAATTATTAAATTCTATAAACTTAATACTAAATTAACAAATAACTTTGTCAGCCAAATAACCCATCCCTGACCGCTCCCGGCTCAAAGGTAAATAAATAAATAAATTCTTTATTTCATTAACAAAAAGTACCTTAAATCTATGGTTGCTGGAGACTCCTTTTAAGCTTAGCCTGTGTCAGGAGGCACCTTATCTACTTATATCTATGGAATTGGTACGTATATAATCATTATTCTAGTTACAATGAGAGAATATGAAAACAATTCATTTGATGAAATATAAAATACATAACTTAAAAATTAATTAATATAAATTTTGTTAATAAAGGTGTAAAAAATGTGTGCATATGTGTGTGTGTGTGTGTGTTGCCCATAACCTTCGCCGCATTACCGCGCTAAATCGCAATGGCCAACCTCTGCACCAAGAACGACCTGGAGCGGGAGTCACCCGTGATATCCCCGAGCCTACGGCCCATTTCCTTCACAAAGCTCTTAGCCTCTACACTCTCAAAGCCCAAGGTCTTTACGGTCACCGGCAAAATGGTAGTGCTGTTCCAAGAAAGCGTACTTGAGTCTACTTGAGCCTTTAATATGAAATTTATTTTATTTTCTTGCCACACCACATGCTATCTAATAAACAGTAGGTATTATGACTGTCCGAGGTAGTCATAATATCTACTGTTACTAAGCACGACACACGCTTAGAAGACATTGTTTTAGGTTCATTGGTTTGAAAGATTAGTTACAACACATATTTATAAACACATCTTGTTTGTCTGTCTAGTGATCACAGTCCATTGTGTTTTCCATACTATTTCATTGTACATTTTAAAGGCATGGCCCAGGTTTCCTACCGCGTTGACAAGTAGCCCGATATTTCGACGCAGTTCCATGCATCATGGTCAACAAAGGCACGCGGTAGGAAACCCGGAACATACCTTTAAAATGTGTGATAATAACTGTTTTAGTTTAAAATGTAATGTTATTTAATTGTACTTACTACAATGAAATGTGTCTGGACTAGACTAGATATAACATTAATGGTCTCTTGCCAAGGTTTAAAATGTGTATCTGGCATACTATCTGGATTAATATCTGTGGAACCAACTGTACATAAGCGGATATCCTTCTTTAACATTAACATTAGTTTATAATGTATTGTTTTATTTATCTACGCAAAAAAATATCTAGGTAATAAAGATAATCTTACAAGAAAGACACCATCAAGTAAGCGTAAAATTGAGGAAATGCTTTAATTGTATGACACTTACAATAATTTCTTATTAAGTGTTGCCCATTTCGGGCGTACAATATTCTAGGTATAGTACATATTATAAATAAGCTAAAACAGACAAGTAGCTGTCATTTTAACACTTTTAAAAGTAGGTAATAAATTTTAACATAATAATAATCTAAATCTAAAAACAAAGCCTAAACATTTTTAGAAATTAACAATGTAGGTAGTATTTCTATAATTATAGAATTCAGATAGACTGTAGAACGACTTCTGTAACAGCCAATCTTTAAGTGTTAATTTAAATTTGTTACCATCCAACTTTTTTATTTCATATGGTAAATGATTAAATATTTTAATACCACTCACGTATGTGCTTTTAAGGAATAAATTATTATTAGTTTGGGGTATAACTATATTATGTTCATAATTCGGTCTGAGTAATCTGCTGTTATTTTTTAGGAATATTTTGTGGTTTGACTTCACAAATAGACTTATTTCTAGGATATAAATACCAGTTACAGTGAGTATATTATTTTCTTTAAATTTGTTACGCAATGTTTCCATTTGGCTCATTTTAAATATATTCCTTAAACACCTTTTTTGAGCTACAAAAATTGATTGAACATTTACAGAGTTGCCCCAGAAAATGATACCGTAACTTAAATGAGGATAAACATAACCGTAATAGGCATTTATAGCTATAGATTTAGATGTAATGACAGATAGAATGGATAGAGCGTAACAGAAGCTAGAGAGTTTCTTGATTAAATTTTCAGTATGAGCCTTCCAGTTTAGATGGGTGTCGATAATTACGCCCAAAAACTTTGTTTCATTTACGTCTTGAATGACTTGTCCTGAGTTTATGATTGTTAGTTTATGCGGTGTTTTCTTGTTTTTGAATTGTACAATTTTAGTTTTATCTAGATTTATGTTAAGGTTGATAGAAATAAGCCAGTTTTTCACTATATCCAGTGTGTTATTTATTTCATTCGAAAGTTCATTATCAGTATCGTGCGATATAAAGATGGTCGCGTCATCTGCAAACATGACACATATATGGTCTACAAGAGAAGGTAGTTCATTAACATAAATTAGGAATAAAAGAGGGCCCAATATGCTACCTTGGGGAGAACCTTGTCTGACTTTATCACTTTTTGAATGAACAAGTTCTATAGTTTTGGTATCTTTATTATAAAATTCAATTACTGTGTTCTGTTCCCTATTTATAAGATAAGAGCTAAGTAGTTGATATACATTACCTCTAATGCCTATATGATCTAACTGCCTTAGTAGTATGTCGTGTTGGACACAGTCAAACGCTTTTGACATATCTATGAACAAGCCAGCGCAATATTTCTTATTGTTGTTTAAGTCCTCCCATATTTGTTTTAAAATCTTAATAGCTGAGGTGGTATTTTTACCTTTTTGAAATCCATATTGATTACTATTTAGAATGCTATTTTTTTCTAGAAATGAAATTAACTTTATGTATATGGCTTTTTCGAAAATTTTGGAGAAGTTAGGAAGTAACGCTACAGGTCTGTAATTGTTGATTTCTGTTGCTTTTCCTTTCTTATATAGTGGTTTGACTATAGCCTTTTTTAAGACGTTAGGGAAGCAACCGGTTTCAATTGACAGATTTATGATGTGTGTAAGTGGTCCTGTAATATATTCTGTGGAGGCTTTACTTGAGTAAGATCGTATTATATTCATTCGTCGATCGTTGCACTTTATAATAAAAAAATACAATACATGTAGGAGTTAATGTCCCGGTTGTGCACTCGCGCACGAGATTCCGAGGTCCGCCTTGACCGTGATCCAGGATTTGGCAGATCAGGTAATTACAGTGGAGCGACTGCCATCTGAACGCACATATTCCATAGGGGTAGGCCGTGACTATCGAGAGCCACAAGCTACGATCCTGACACGTCTCTCGCCTCTTCCACATTCATACAACTTTTCATACATTTACACCGGTTGAGGGTACTCCTGACCTGCCCTTTTTGAAGCAGATCATTTATCTAATGAGGACATATATCCTACTCGAGCGCCCTCTACCGATCCTTTCATTCACATTCGCACGATTCTCTCCATTGTTATTCCAGCGAATTTGAGCCGTGCCTTGAGGGACTTGGACTTCCTCAACCCATCAGTGGAAGTACGCACAAATCAACTATATTCCTCTTAAACGAATACTAGTACGTATAATAGTTATTATTAAATAAATGTGCAGGAAGTACGAGTGTAGGTAACCCTAAAACAGCCTCTCCAAGGGTCCGAGATTTGATTTGCTGACGAAATGACCTTACGTCTTCCGCCGATTGTTACGTCGTGGTTCGCCAGAAAAAAACGTACTTGGGAACAACATGCGAGGGCCTTGATATACTTTCGGTTATGCTTGTTAGTAGGTTTTCGTTTATAATAAATAAACAATCGTGGACAATTTCACACAGCGCCATCTAGCCCCAAAGTAAGCAAAGCTTGTGTTATGGGTGCTAGATAACTTATAAACTACTTATTTACTTTTAAATACATACTTATTATACATACAACACCCAGACCCGTGACAGAAATTAAAATTCATCATTTCAATTTCTGCCCGGCCGGGAATCGAACCCGGGACCTCTTGCGTGGCAGACCACTGAACCACTCAGGTTGTCAAAGGGTAGGATAATGTTTTAGATTTTTTTTCTAATTGATTATTATAAAAACTTTAGAATAAGATAACTATCCCTACCTTCAAATATAAAAAGTATAGTTTCATTAGGCATATTTAAGAAAAAACTAGCAAATTATTTGCTAAATACTTAAATGAGTCTGTTGTCAGGAGGTCTAGATGTTTCTTTTTATTGTGTAGTGAATATGTGGTCAATCAAAGTGCTATACCTGTGTATCACAGATGTTACCTACCTACTTTGTGATGTGAACGACGATTGTAAATTGGTTATAATAAGTTCTCTTCTCATGTAAGTGACTATTGTTATATTGTCTTAATGAGAATAAATGTCTTTGAACCTATCCCCCATACAATAGAGTTCAACGCGAGACCGTTGATGTCTTTTGTATAGTGGACCCTGCGCGACTTCGCATGCCTACACCTAGTTTACCCCTACCTACCCTTTTTTTCTTGCTTATCGTTCTTCCTCTTAAATCACTCTATCTATTGTTGAAAACCGCATTAAAATCCGTTGCGTAGTTTAAAAGATCTAAGCGTACATAGAGACAGATGGTGGGAAGCGACTTTGTATTATACTATGTTTCGATTTAGAAATATTGGTATAAAATAACTATCGATCCATACAATAGAGTTCAACGCGGGAGTGCCCCGTTGATGTCTTTTATATGGATTTTATTTAAAAAATTTTAAATTTTTTTATACCACCAATGTGACAAACAAGCTTACGGCCTGCCTGATGGCAAGTAGTCACCGCAGCCTATGGACGTTTGCAATACCAGGGGCATCACCCACGCGTAAAGTTCAAATTATTTATACCAGTTTTCTACTGCTCTAACGAGTTAATTATATGTTCGTCGTAACTTACGGGAAATATTACCAACAGGTAATGTGGTGGTTTTAAAACGTTTAATGGTGATACTAGGTCATCAATCATCATCATCACAGTTCACTTCGTCCGATTGGGTTGATTGGTGATATAGGTAGGCAGGATGATAATGAAGTCTTGTAAATAAATAGCAATGTTGAGAATCAAACTATTTTTCTCGTCGACCTAGTTTGGTAGTTACGCTACAAAAAGTTGTATAGGAGCTAGGAGTATGTATAACTTTGGGGTCTGTTTGTAGTATCAAAAAGCCCTCTGTTCAGCTTGTATGTATGACAGGCAACTACGGCACCCTACACTGCACATGGCCCGACACGACTTAGTCGTTTTAAACAATCTTTAATATTTATTTGTTTGTTTCAGGTAAGAATTTAAATGTACCAACTTTCTACGATGAGGGGTTTGAATCAAAATTTGCAACGACTGGTAAGTTTTAAAGAAAGAACGACGATGAAGAACAATGATGTAGGAATATATCATGCCTTGGCCCACTTGCTTAGGTTTTGACAATTTTTTTCTTGGATCTAGCATTTTACTTTTAGCTCCAGATGGCTGCTGTGTGCATTTTAAAATTAAGCATTTTATTACACTTTTACTACGCATATTATCGGGTTTGTTACCACGGTTAGTATTGTTTTTACCTCGATATTTTAATGTGTAGTGAAAGTGTAGTAAATAACCACGAAAGTCTTAAAACCTATATTAAGCATTTTATTATTATTTAGCCCTATTTGCTTCCGCTTAGCGATATCATTGACAACTCTTTGCGTATCCACAAAAAACTTATGACATAAAAAACAAATTGACATAATATGTATTCTATACAACCCACGTCAGCGTATTTACGTTTTAAGATTTCAATGCCGTAGTTTTTTTACATGACATTCGATGCAGTAAGTAGAGCGGAACCGATGGACAAATTTATTTTATTTATATGTATTTGGTTGGAGCTGTGCCTCTGAAATACAATAACGTCTATCTATAATAGGCATTGTGGTAAATATACAGTTACTTATACAGGTACCAAGGTATTGTATGGCCCGTGTGAACTACCGGGCTATTTTGACCTTGTAAGGCTGAGGCTTCGATTTTATTTTAGAATCTATACCAAAAGTTAAGCAACGCACTCTGATGCCGGTAACTGGATGGGTGACCGTTTCCTACGTCGAACGTTCAGCACCGCAACGAGCTCGCCACTCGTTAGGTACTCGGTACTCCTAATGTGTTGGCGAAGCAAGGTTTACTAAAGTCTTTCGAAGCAAGGTTGACTAATGTCCTCCACTAAGGACCCTGAAAGTCCTGAGCGAGTTGGTACAATTGGTACACCATGACTTTTTAACTATTTAAACATTTTATAGTTTTATGGTGAGCGCTAGACTATCTAATATCCTATACCTAGCTAAAGCTTATTGTAAATAAGAAAGTAACTCTGTCTGACTGTTACCTTTTCACAAACTACTGAACGTGTTTATTAAGTTATTCAAAATTTCAAATAATATGATACAAATAGTAAAAAACATTATCCTAATTATTAAATAGAAGTAAATACTACTAATGCTATACTACTGAATCGATTTTGACCAAACTTGATAGAGACATTCTTGGGAATCCTGAGATGGACATAGGACAAATTAAATATGGCGGTGACCACGATCGTGAGTACACACGGCCGGGTAGGGCGGAGAGTCTATCATATTGTTATACATACAGTTTCTTTTGAAATAAATACCTCATCATTTGTCTGACCTTATTGCCTTATTCCATTCATTGAAATAAATACTAATAGCTAATAATCAGTTTATCCACTTCACCGACCTTGATGATTCGATGTAGGATCCGGTTTCTCAATAAATGTTGAATGTTGGAAGGTATTGTGTTTCTCCATATTATATGTGGCCGTGGAATTTGATATCCTATTGCTTACGACATAGTGTTTATTTTTTAACGTCACAGATCGTATCCTTTTCTATTTTGTAGTGTATTTTTTCAAAATAAAGATTTGTATTTATTTATTTGAGTGGTTGACGACCTGAGTGGTTCAATGGTCAATATGCCGGTCTGCCACGCAAGAGGTCCCGGGTTCAATTCCCGGCTGGGCAGAAATTTAAATGAAGAATTTAATTTCTGTTACGGGTCTGGGTGTTCTATGTATAATAAGTATGTATTTAAAAGTATATAAGTAGATTATCAGTTATCTAGCACCCATAGCACAAGCTTTGCTTACTTTGGCGCTAGATGGCGTTGTGTGAATTTGTCCACGATTATTATTATTATACATACATACATTCATAGCTACATAGGGACAGAAGGCGGGAAACGACTTCATTTTATACTATTTACAGATAAGCTATGCATGACAGGATACAGGCAAATGTGAACATAGTGATTGATATTCTTAGAACTGATCTAATTATCATACAGTATTGTCTGTGAAGCCTTGGGCTTTTGTGGTAGCTATATTTGGTTTGTACGGCATTCTAAATTGTCGATACGAATATTTTTTTGTAGTTTGGATTTCTTAGGTGTTCTTCATGTATCGATATTTTTAACGGGGGTAGTATGGGGAAGGGGGAGAGGGGGGGGGTTTAAGAGGGGTGTCAAAAGTTTGACGTGTGTATCTGTCTGTAGCATCAGTTCACAGTTTTCTCTATTTAAAAGCCAGTTCAATCGAGATTTCATCGAGCTTTGTTAAATTAAAAGCGGTTTAGTAGTTTCAAGAATTATTGTTGTTTCTTTTTCCAGCACGTTCCTTATTATCCATGTCGCATTGTTGGCGGCTAGCTGGCGGCATTCGAATTCTGTCACAGAAAACACAGAACTAGCACCACCATTGACAATCACCTCAACCCTTGGAAGCGGAATATTTTGGTAAACTAACTACATATAACTATCTAGAAGCACGTGCTACGTAAATAAGTTAAGTAGGTATAAAGAACATTAGTATGCTATTAAGCTATTGAACTTAAAATACATACTACCGCGTACCACTAAGCCATAGAACAAGACTCATAAATTCAATCAGTCAGAGGCAACGATAAATATACAGCGATTTATTACAACCTGTCTTGGACACTGTCAAATGCTATACTATTAGCATTCAATTCAAGTTATAATACTTGCAAGGAGTGGCTTTAGGCAGCATTGTCCATTTTGGGCATGCAACAACTTGATTCAAATTTTGATGGCGGCGATGTGACAGGCATTTGTCGTGTGGAATATTTATTTATTTATTTACCATAAATTAACAGTTTTACAGTAATTATCATTAAATAAATAAATAATAAATAAATATTCGTGGACAAATTCACACAGCGCCATCTAGCCCCAAACTAAGCAACGCTTGTACTATGGGTGCTAGATAACTGATATACTACTTAAATACTTTTTTTTTTTTAAATACATACTTATTATACATAGAACACCCAGACCCGTAACAGAAATTCAAATTCATCATTTCAATTTCTGCCCGGCCGGGAATCGAACCCGAGACCTCTTGCGTGGCAGACCCGGCATGTTGACCATTGAACCACTCAGGTCGTCAATTACTAACACACTGCAAATATCAACATAACGAGCACTTAAATACACTCACTCCTCCATCACATCAAATCAATTCACCAAACCTCATGCGTGTATATATATTTTTATTTAGAAGCATATGAGTTTATTTCTTAACTATTATTTTTCGCTACTATTTACTCTTGCAGCACTTACTAGTTCATGTGAAACATTACCTCTTCCCAAAGATTGTCTGGGAGAGATCGCTTAAAGCGATAAGACCGCCTTCGTGCGCATGTGTATTATGCTGATTCTTGTATATTGTCTTGTAATATGTGTGCAATAAAAATATTTTTACTTACTTACTTACATGTCGCACTTCCATACATCGACTCATAAATATGTCCCAGTCTGGTGCCAATGTCTGGCGTTAAGCATGTCCATGCCGCGAAGAAGGGGAGAGTCCAATGATCAATGACGAAAAATATCCGACTGTAACCCGAGTGGCAACTGGGAAGATAATTTTTCCCATTGTCACTTCGTAGGAGAGTGTGGGTCCGGGAACTTCGACTGAGAATAATCGTTTTGTTGGATCAAATAATAGACAGTGTGCGTGCTTGTAAATGTTTTGACTACACAAAATCAGAACAACAGACCGTTTCTTAAGTAAGACTTTTACAACTTATGTAACTTTTCTAGTTTTATGCTGTAGTCTAGTTTGGTCTGTCAAGCTATGACTGAATGAGAACAGTTCTTTAGACAGTACAGAACACAGACAGTAAATACCAGTATAAAAGGAGCTAACGTTGCTATGAGCGTCTATAGACACCCTAGCTAATCTTATACTGGTTTTTGGTAGGCCTTAATGCTGCTAACGTATCAGTTCAATGGATGGCGTCGCTAGTGGTAAAGGAGTAGGCGTTTCAAACTGTAATTGAACAAACAAACAAATAATTTATTGTCTCCAAAAGAAAGTTACAACAGCGTTGCATACATAAGTCTTCAATTTTAGTACAACTATCAAACAATAAGAGGGAAGGGAACTCTACGGTGGAATTTAAGCAATGTTTCATCTAATTCGGGTTGGTAGATTAAGTGATACAGCTTGACCTGCTCGTAGTACTAGCATTCATACATAATGATAATGCTGGCAAAAGCTAGTCAGAATATAAATACGAAAAGATACCACAATAATATTTTGGTTCCGATGATGTTAACTGAAAAGTTAAGTTGGTGACACCGTACTCGAATACTGTAGCTACTATAACTACTTTCGTTCTTTTGCAATTTGTAAGAACCGTGACCAAAATGACGGTTACTTCATAACATGTCCATTACTTTTTGAATTTTCGCTATAAAACAATGTGCTCATACAAAAGCCACTCCCATTCATTATGTGTCACGACTCACTGTGACACCTGTCGAGGTGGTCAGCCCAACGTACAACATTGTTTTAAATTAACAGTACCTACTTATGTAACTCTCAACCATATTGCTAATGTTTAAATATGGAGATAGCTTACTGACAAACTATCTTTCAAACCAAATTACATAAAGTCCATTACTCACTTATCACACGTTGTACATCATTATCATATCAGCCCTAAGACGCCACTGCTGGGCATAGGCCTCCCCCAGAAATCTCCAGAAAGGCCGGTATTGGCATCCAGCTGGTACCTACGATATTTACCAGATCGTCGGTCCACCTTGTGGGCTTACTCACGCTGCGTCTTCCGGTACGTGGTTGCCATTCGAGGACTTTACTGTCCCTTCGGTTATCTGTTCTGCGAGTTATGTGCCTTGCCCACTGCCATTTAAGCTTGCGACACATTTGCAGATCTGCATTTTTGTTGCCTGCAACCTAAGAATGAATCGTAGTGGACGATAAATATAGGCTGTCTCCTCGTTTGACACTGCGTAGCATAAAAAGAAACCGCCACACTGGTTTAATAGCCTTTGTTTTGATTACTTGATGAGAACTTATTTTGTTTTCATGTCAGCAGGAAGCAAAACACTATGGAATTTGACGTTGCCTTGCGTATAACGTCGTTTAAAATGACATTGTAATGTGTGAAAAGCTATAATGTATAGTTTACAAGTGTTAATGCGATAATGGGTTTCGTAGATAATAGTGGGTGTCGAAGACAATAAGACTAATTTGAGAATTCATGTACTTATAAGGAAAAAGAATTAACTTCACTAAATGGCGCCCAAAATTCACCACTCTATTTTTGTTTATAAATATTGACACTCGCCCACCAAGAAGAATTAAACGACGTGTACTTAAATTGTCAAAATCGGTTTAATAGTTACGAGGAAACAAAGAAACAGATATGCATATATTCATACATACAATTACTGGCTAAACACCTTAACCTCAATTTCTGTAAGGGTTGCCTGGAATAGATCGCTTGTAGCGATAATGCCGCCTTTGCTCATATGTGTTCCTTGTTATTGTAAGTTATTGGTATTGTAATATTTTATTAACCATAAAGTGTTAATCTATCTATCTAAACACATAACCCCTCCTTTTAGGCGTCGGGGTAAAAATAGGGGTGAAATACAACTTCCTCAGACAACTTGCTCAAAGACACCGAAAGACAAAGAGCAATTAAAACCATCCTAGACCAAAACTACATAATTTATTAACGAGAACAGACGCTATACCCCGTTAAAGTTAAAAACAAAAAGTTATTTACAAAAAAGCACCAGCTGTTAGAACATCTGACTGAGAGGATGCCCGGCCATGTGTGGCCCTTGAATGCCAATGCCACCACCTTGTTGGCACGCGCCGGGACACCTGACAGTTTTTTTTGTGTTTTTTTTTTTTGTAAGTACCGCTAAGGTCGCATACAAGCATTGTTATGATGGACTATGGATATTTTCAATACCCTGAGGTATCACTTGATTCTAATGACTGAATGAATGAACACACCAATCTAGTGATTACTGACATGTCACTGACACCGTAATAACGTTTACATGTTTCCTGAAATAACCCACTTTGTATTCTACAGGGAGCTCATTACACAAACTTAATGTGCCTCAATTTCTTCCACGCACACTAAGGTCTTCGCAAGTGAGTCTTTTTTATGGTAGATGCCTTAGTATACATACATACATATACTGATATGGATTTAAAAAAATATAATTACACCAGTTAACATTCACACTGTTTATATTTTAATTTTTTTTTATGTTTCTATAGATATGTAGGTTTCTTGTTTAATATAGATTTAGTCATAGATTAATTTAAATGTAATATTAACCGTTGAATAAATATCTATACAGTTCCATGCTTAAACATGCATACTAAAATAGTTATTAGGTACATTTAAATACTTCAACAACTCCCACATTCATTCCGACACGAGATAAGGAATTCTCACCCCAAGACGTATGCAACCAATTCCTCACGGCACCCACAAATAATGGTTACCCTAATCCCGATATATCATTGCCGGAAGCTCGTTGAGATAAAAGCTCATATTTACCGAAGCTCTCGACTTCCCCCGAACTTAAAGCTCTTCCGGTAAGTGCAGCTGTACAGTGAATTACTTTGTAAGCTTCGGCGGTTCGTTTTTTGGTAAACGGAAACTGTGCGCTTTAAAATTTTAATTATTGGCAGATGCGACCTATGCCTATTTTGTTTTGGGCTGTCTCCGGTTTTTCAGGGAGAAGTCGATCTCTGTACTATTAATCGGTATGTAAACTCTTTAATAATATATGTAATATAATACATAGCAAAGGCGGGCTTATCCCACAATGGGATATCTTACAGCTAACTTTATATGAACCGAAAGGAGCTTTAACGACATATGTACTATTAGTGAGTAGTTACAAAGTGAAATTCTTAAAAATAGTTGTGAACCTCCTAACGGGACCCTGGTAATGCTATATTGTTCTTTTTAACCGTCGACGGAAAAGAGGGTTAAAAGTTTTACGTGTGTATCTGTGGCTTTGTGTATCTGTCTGTGGCATCGTAGCTCTCGAACGGATGGACCGATTTGGATGCGGTTCTCTCTATTTGAAAGCCAATTTAATCGAGATGCTTCTTAGCTTTGTTTCATCAATATCGGTTTTATAGTTTAGAAAATATTTAAGTTTAAGTAAACTTGGTAAGTTTTCCGACTATTTCTGTCAGTTAGGTTATTCAGCAGATAAGTTTTTTTTTAATATAAATAAAAATAAATATAAATAAATAATCGTGGACAAATTCACACAGCGCCATCTAGCCCCAAAGTAAGCAAAGCTTGTTATGGGTACTAGATAACTGATAAACTACTTATATACTTTTAAATACATACATATTATACATATAACACCCAGACCAGTAACAGAAATTAAAATTCATCATTTCAATTTCTGCCCGGCCGGGAATCGAACCCGGGCCGGGACCTCTTGCGTGGTCAACATGCGCCGGTCTGCCCGGCGCATGTTGACCACTGAACCACTCAGGTCGTCATATCATACGGTAGGCAAGCAGGCAAGCGGCCACCTGATGTATTCGATTCCAACTTGGACAGAGTCCACCAGCTCCTTCCATACTGATCGACAGGATGTCTCCCTCATCCACGTCTCCCTGGCCACCTTGGTGATGTCATCAGACCTTGGTCTGCCAGGATATCTCATAAAAGTTCACCACAACTAAGTTCAAACAATATCAAGCTGTATGTACATAACATAGGTACTATAATTGCATACAGTAAGTATGTATAATAGATCCGGTTATCTTGTATGTGGTTACCGTGTAGGTTTTGTCCAGCTGTGAGTCAGAGGTGAATGACATCAGCTGTTACTCATACTCTGAAGCCTTTAGCGCTTTAAGATCAAGGGAGTGGCTTAAGGATCAGCGTAAAGGTTGTTTTTATTGTTATTACGTAACTTTATTAAGTTATTTAATTCGTTTGATTGTGGGTATGTATGTAAACTCTATATTGCGTATAACTACATAAAGAATAATAACAAAAGAAAATAAATATACATTGCAAAGGCGGGCTTATCCCACAATGGGATTTCTTCCAGCTAACCTTACCTTGAATAGTCCGAAATGAGCTATTTAACGAGCGGTGGTAGCAATATTGAGTATTGTGCAAATTTTAAGTAACCTACAATGTTGAATACTAGTATACCACTAATATTCAACATTGTAGGTTACTTAAATACTATTAAACTAAACTATAATATAATACTATAATATATACCTAATATACTATAAATATATAATAATTAAAATGAAATAAAATGGGGTGGGGTGGGTCTTTATAAACACAATTAAACTTTTTCCTGTAAGGGCACAAAATTACAATTGGTAGGGGTAGACAGAGACAACATTGTTTCACTTGCAACGGTCGAGCGTGTCGGATTTCTCTGGCTTCCTCCACATTCATTCTCCTTTTCATAAATGACAATATTCGTACCTGTTTCTAACCCCGTCATTTATCTAAATCCATCATTGTAGAACAAGACATCTTTGCCCTGCAATGATAACGCATCTGCGGCTCTCAAGTTTTTTTTTTATACCACTAAGGTGGCAAACCAGCTTGTGGCCTGCCTGATGGTAAGCAGTCACCGCAGCCTATGGACGTTTGCAATACCAGGGGCATCACCCACGCGTTGCCGACCCCGTAAAAACCTTTTAAGTTTTGTTACTTACATGAAAACTAAGTCAATGAATCGTAGATGTTATGGGCGACAGTTACCGCTTTACCATCAGGTAGGCTGTCTTTTATCACTGAGTAGCCTAAAAATACAAATTATTGATTCAGTATCTATCTATAATAGTTAGCTACAAAGATATAGGTTTGTCAATTAGACCTGAGATAAAGATGCCGAGGTTTTATTTATTTTATTTTAATAAAGACAATGGCGGACTTAAAGCTACGTAGTTTTTACCAGTCAACCAGAGAGCAATTAACAAAAATCACAAAGCGGTGCAACAACAAATATTTTGGTGCTCATTTCTTCTTTTTTTGTATGATGCGGCCCACCGAATTATCAGTAGTAATGCAACATCCACAACTCATTAATTACATAGGTAGAGCTCGTCTAATCTAAAATGACGCGCCCCACTATCGCATTAACGCACACAAGCAAGTTTAAAATATGGACGCAATACATATACAAATGCCGTTGTAATTGGTCATTCAGTTGCCGGTGAGATTCAAACGTAGGAGCACGCGTCGTTCATTGGCTCCCACACAGATGACGTGTCGTTATCAATATTTGCACTCACACATCGAAATCAACTAACTAAGTAGTGGGGCGCGTCATTTTAGACTAGACGAGCTCTGCACACACAATCTATAACATCAGTCACGCCTTTTTCCCTTAGGAGTAGGTCACCACATCGTTGGTCCTCCTCATTATGTACTTCATCATTTATTTTTAACATTACATGAGAAATAAATGACCAAACTTGTCGGTAAATTAATGAAAATGAAAATGAAAATGAAAAAGTATTTATTGAATTAGGATTACGTTAATTAATCTCTTTTCAAAAGTCAAAAATCTAACGGAAAACAAAGGGAAGTTAAGCGAGCTCATCCAGGTAGGGGGCGACGCATGCAGACCGATCAGCGCGTACGAGGGCTCACTCCGGCGAGACACCGGGCACCGATACGCGCCACGCACATAACCGCCGGCGAATCATGTGCGTCGCGCGCCCGGCCCAGCCAGCCCGCCGGCGCTCACACCCGCACGCACCAGCCGGCCTACCCGTGTCGCTCCCTGAGCTCGGAACAAATAAGTAAAAAGAATGTCGTCTGTCTGTCAGTATGCCGCTTCAGTTAGGAAAATGACCATCTGTGGTATCAAACCTTACGACGTGAGGATGCTAAAGACTGGGCGAATTGGAGAAGATAGACCAAGAAAGTGGCGAAGCCGAGATTGGCCGCTCAGATAATGATACATACATAAAGCTCACGCCTCTGTGAAATACTTATGATGATTTTTAATATTACTGTATACACACTCTTATTATAATTATTTAACGCCAAGCAGATATTGTATTCACACAACCAGTTTTATGAAAATAGCTCAGTGACTGGTCCTATAACATCATTCATGTTAGTCATCGGTGGCCTTTTGGTTGGATGAATGATTTACTTGTCTCTTCGACTTTGGAAACTCTTTGCGAATCAGGAAGTGGTTTGACCACTCTGTATGGAAGTTTGTGGGTGTAAGCGGTCAATATTTACATTTGTAATGGTAGAGGTCCTGTATAAAAACTTATAGGTCTGTCATAAAATTCGTATAGCATTAATTCGGATCGAATATGGGGCTGGGTACAAATTTTTAGATACTTATTTGTGATATAGGGGGCCTCAACTCTGCTAATTTACTGGGCTCGATTGAATTGCAATTAGATCGGAATAGCAGCCCAATGGCGTTTTAATTGTAACAGAATACCAAAAACAAGTCAAACTGCCATTGAGATGCTAGAGCGGTCCAATTACAATTGAATTGAGTTATTAGTAAATTAGCTGATTTGATACGTTTCACAATATGATTCACATTTATTTGTCACAAACTTATCTTATGCGACCTGAGTGGTTTAGTTGTTCTTCCACGCCGGGGTCCCGGGTACGGTTCTCTGCTAAATAAAAATTTTGAAATTTTAATTTCTGTTACGGGTCTGTTACGAGTATTAGTATAATAAGTATGTCAGATGTCATAGCTTTTGCGTTTGTAGTGTTGATTGGTAATTGAAAATGTGGAACATGTAACTACACACTAGAAAACATCTAGTGTGTAGTTACATGAAAAAATATTTCATTGGGTACCGCGTACTACCTGGGTCTTGGCTGAAAATCAGTGTGTTGCCCTTCAAGGTAATACTGTGCTGGGCCACAACCCTTTTGTGTTGCTGCAGCGCACACATACAGCTTATATATTAGAAGTATTTGTTTTGTTTAATTAAGATGTATTTTTCTATATTTATTGTTTAGGTATAAGTTGATGTGTGTGCATGGAGTGCCAAATAAATGCATTTCTATTCTATTCTAAGTATGTATTAAAAAAGTTATCAATTATAACACCCATAACACAAGCTTTGCTAACTTTGGGGCTAAATGGCGCTGTGTGAATAGGTAAAAAAAGACTGTTACTAGGCTACGGAAATCGACCAAAATGCAACTGATTATGATTAAAATTTCTATTTTGACAAAAAATAACACTAAAACGTAAAAAAGTTAAAAATGTAGAATAAATGCGTAAAATCATCACGGTAACGCCCACATAAAATTGCAATACGACATGGAAAACACACAAATTCCACTTTCACCCAGCCAAATGAGAAGTGCGCATATTTTGAGGATGATATGATACGAAGTTTACCGTTGGAGAGTGAAAACAGATACGTATGGTGGCAAAAAAGACTCATCAGTTTCATTCTTTGTTATAACTTATAGTTCTTAGTTGCATCAGGCAGGCTATTGCCTGCTTATTTGCTTATTTGTCGTCTTAGCACGGTCTGGCCGTGGTGGGCGAGGGGCCATGGGGCGGCCATAGGGCGGCCAACGTGTTACTGCGTGTTTCCTTCCTACTTTCTTCCTTCCTTTTTGACGATTGAAAGAGATATTTAATGTCCTAATAAATAAATAAATATTGAGTTTTGAGTTTAATGGTATAAAAACAGTGTGATGCGAATTCATTATTACTCTACTGTATTTTAGTTGTGACTACTTGCAAATGCTATGAATGCTGTTTAAGTAATAGTCCGAGATTCCGTTCGGATGGACATAGGTACCTATCTCCTATACCATTTAGGTAAGCTACGTTGGGAATTGAGCTCGTTTGTTGGAAAGGTAAAGCAGTTCGGCAAAACGGAAACGAAATAATAATGCGAATACTAAAAGTTCGTGAGTAGCTACATAGATCGATAGCCTGTGTGAAGTGCGTGCGAATTGACCCACTTCAGTAGCTCTAATGAACAGTAATTGATCGTTTTGCGCGGATTTACTGGTTTAATTCGTGCCAGTGGATATGCCGAACAGCGTGAGTGTTTTATTGTTGGTCATTCGGTGAAAAAACTGACTTCGGTAATAAGAAAATTAATAATTATAATAACACCATCAGAGATTTGCATCTTCAAGCTTGCCTGTTTGTCTGCTGTATAATATAAATAAATAATATTTTTCACATACCTACGTCTTAATCCCTGTAATAATACTTGTAGAGACTAGGGGATCTATTTTTGATTCACTTGCCTCGATTCAATTTTGATTTTCGGCATAAAAACTTCAATATTTATTGAATCACATTGGCAAAATCGAAAGAGTACGGTTAAAAGGGAAAATCAGCATCATGAATCAAAATATCGAAAGTTTCATGCTGAAAATCAAAAGTGAAAAGCGTTCGAATCGCGGCAAGCGATTCAAAAACAGGGTCCCAGGTTTAAATTTATCTATGCGAAATCAGGATAGGTACCAATTTACTTCCAACCCCAAATTATTACCTGGATTGGTAATAATTGTCTGTAACCGTAAAAAATATTTAACCTAAAAACCATTCCTTTGTTGTATTCTCAATTCAATCGACGTCAGTCTGAGTCAACAACACGACTGCCGATACATAACAGACACACACACACAAACACACAACCTGTAACATTCGTAAAGGCGGAATCATTAATTTTGTACCGAACTAGGTCAATTTGCACCTACGGCAAATCGCAGGGAGGTTAAAGATCTTTTTGATTTGGCACGCGAGGCTGACTGTTCATATCGTTTAGTGAACCTTGCCCTTAGTGCCACTTATTAAATACAAAAAAAAAACTTGGGCTAAATGTTCTGGTTGTGCTCTCCGGCACGGGGGTCCGGGGTCCGCCTTGACCATGATCCAGGACCAGGTAATTACAGTGAAGCGACTGCCTCCGTGACCTTGATACCAGGGGAACCTGACCAGATTGGATCTGGTTATACAGTCATGGTCATTCAGTCGCCTGAATGCGCAGGATTTATCACGATGTTTTCCCTCACCGTAAGAGCATCGGTTAATATTCAACTAATCTACATGATGCAGAAATGTAATTGTAGCAAAATACCAAAAATGCGTAAAACTGCCGTTGAGCTGCTATAGCAATTCAATTACAATTGAATCGAGCCATTAGTAACACTAGCATAATACAAAAAAGTGCAAAAGTGCCATTGACCTGCGTTTGCGATCCAATTACAATTCAATGGCGTCATTAGTAAATTAGTGGACTTAAGGCCCAGGTGCTGGTAACGCCCCAGGTGTTGCTGACGACCATAGACGGTGATGACCACTTCCCATCAGGTGGCCGTATAATATAAATAAAATTATAAACAGACAAAGTTGTCTGCAAGAACTAGTAAAATGCTAAATTGTCAAGTTATTACTAAAGCATTTGCAATACTGTACATAATTGGTCCGAGTGAAGGGCGTTCGATATTGCGAAATGTCGATACAATTATTAATAAGGGATAAATGTTAGCTGACTAATAATACATACCTACCACTAGCCATTATCTTTAAATGGCATGAAACGAGCTCACTGTTACTTCTATGGTTGTTTATTTCTAAACCTTGCAACGGATTTTATATAAGACATAGGGTAGTGTCCGCTTCCCTACTCTTTTAGACCTGAACGCCGAGTGAAGTGGAAAAGAAAGACTAGGAAAGCGACCCTGGCAGAAGCCGGAATTAACTGCTTGGATGATGATGATGATGAGGAAAAGGTATTTTAAGAACATTATTTTAAAGAGCACATGCGTACGAGTTGTTTAGTATTCTGTGGTTACCCTCGGGTTACCTATATCAATCTAAACTATTATAAAACTTTAAAAAAGCCGTGTCTGTGCATTGAAGATATTTCAGAAAATTAGTCGGGATAGGATTCAGGGACGTAACTATGCCCAAAAACTTGTTTTGAAGTTGTGTCTGATGTGTATTTGTCTGTTCGCGTATCACGCAAAAACTACTGAACGGATATTGATATGGTTTTGAAAATTTGGTACCTTGATGTCCAGGATAAAGTCTAAGCCATCGTTCATCTAATTCGGGTAGGCAAAACCAGCGAAACAGCCTGACCTCCCAGTAGTACTAGCATTTATACAATACGGAGCTCATTTAAAATGGTAACGCGGGCAGAAGCTAGTGTACCTATACCAGTCAGTAACATTATAAATTCAACTAAACTTACCATTAGGTTAACTTATCATCCTTGGAAACCATTAACATTCATAAATCAATTGTTTTTATGCCACACACACACTTCATCCATGATGGATGGCTGTTCTTGCAACTAGGATGTACAGTTAAACATGACGTTATAGCAAACGAGATTAGTTATCATAATGCTGCGACTCATCCGGCCTTCATTCAGGTCATTAGTTGTGTTGACTGGTGTACAAGAAGATAAACCAGTATACAAGAAGCTAACATTGCTATGCGCATCCATAGTGATGCTAGTTCATTTCATACTGGATTTGGAAGGTTGAGGTGTTTGCCTGTACATTAAACGAATATACCTACTGTTGGGACATTTGGGTCGTGAAGTAAATGAAATGAAATGAAATGAAAGATATTTATTGATTAACAAGGACACCACATTACAACAATAACATAATATAAAATAAACAATAATCATACAAATAAAAAACATATGTACCAAATTACAAAATGAATATATCGATTCGGAATTGCTGTGCTGTGGCACACCTTGTCAACAAAAGGACCTCACTCAGCATGAGCCACGGCCGGAGCCGAGGCGCTGATCTCCCGTGAGTCGCGCGGAGTGAGGTCTAGAACGCTGCGGTCTTAAAATTTAAATACAAAACAAATACACTACATAAATCTAAGTACCATCTATACCTGTAAATTACATATATACTATACCTACAGCTAAAGTAGATAGTCATTTTAGCCATTTTCCATCAGGTGGCCTGTCCGCCGTGTGCCTCCTAAGGTATCGAAATAACCTCCCAACGAAAAAATCATGTGGCATTGTAGGTACCGAACGAATGGACCGATTTCGATGCCGTTTTCTCTGAAAGCTAGATTAATTGTGATGGTCCTTAGCTTTGTTTCATTAAAATCGGTTCAGTAGTTTAGAAAATATTTTAGTACCTATACAGGATGTTACATCATATGTGTATGAAACCGTGTACTGGATGAAGTGCTAAATGTATGAAAACGATAGGTACAATTATTTGACGTACGACAGTAATAATTGTACTGTATATAAACTTGGTCGGGGGTGCTCCGACCTTTTCTGTCGGTTGGATTATTACATGAGATCGCTGTCGCTAGTCAATAGCTGCGCTGGGGCTGCGGCCTCAGCTGCGGAAGACCTCAAGCGGAGGAAATACCAAAGTCTAGCGCATGACTTCGTATTTCAGCCGTTTAGTGTGGAAACGTTGGGACCGTGGGGCCCTGGTGCGAGAAAGTTCTATATAGAACGTTCAAAAAAATTAAATGACACCACTGGTGACCAGAGAGCTGGCTCGTTCCTCGGGCAACGGATTAGCATCGCTATTCAACGAGGCAACGCAGCCAGCTTTCTGGGCATCATTCCGGGGGGCAGCGAGGTGGACGACTTTTTTAATTTTTAGTATATATTTTATATGTATTAGCGAATAGGTACATGTAGTAATAGGTATATGTATACCATGTATTAAGAAAATACAGTTGTGAGGTGTCCATTTATTTTTGTAATAGATCAGATATATACTGTACTTTGAAACGAGATGGGCTTTAATACATGGATGAAATAGACACAACCTGAAACATCAGTTTATTCCTTTTTTTTCACTTTTCCACTATTTAGAAACACATTCAACCCAATGATTCCGAAGTCATTGCCATCAACAGATCATCGACTGCGCGTTTCGCCGGTCGTCCGGTTGACAATGACACGGAATATCTGCGCCTGCGCACCGATGCCTGACTACTGCTGTAACTTTTTGCGCAAGAGTTGCTTTGCTATGATTCGATGGCTTAAATGCTAGCTGGTGTTTGTTTGTCAAGTAGTGAGGTTGTTTTGGTGTCTTCTATGCGTAGATTGGTATGAAGATTTCTATCACTATAGATTATAAAACAACTAGTGAATCCGGCGCGACTTCGTTCGCGTGGCGTCCCACCCCTATCTACCCTTTTTTATTGCTTATAAGAAAGAAAAAAAGGGGGCATTTATAAGAAAAACCTTCCTCTTGAATCACTCTATCTTATGTTGAAAACCGCACTAAAATCCGTTGCGTGTTAATCTAAATGTACATAGATATATACAAAATACATAGGGACAGAGGGCGGGAAGCGACTATGTTTTATACTATGTATAGAAGTCCCACGCCGCGTCTGTCTGTTCACGATAATCCAATAACTACTAAACGGATTTTCATGTGGTTTTCACAAATAGACAGCGTGATTTTTGGATTGGTTTTGGTGTATAATTTGTTACGGTTACTACCCATGCGAAGCGAGCTTTTTAGTTATGAGTACCATTCCGTGCAATCAATCAGAGAAATACGAAATACTACGAGAAATAAGTCTGCCTTGTGGTCTACAAATTAATGGGTCCATGAGAAAACGGGGCAATCTACCTACCTTTTTTTTTTTATGTCATACTGTAGGCAAACAGGCAAGCGGGCCACCTGATGGAAAGTGGTCACCACTGCCTATAGACATTAGCAACACCAAGAGTATCGCTAATGCGTTGCCCACCTCTATAACACGTTGCTCTGGCAGCAAAAAGCAAATGCCACTCCACTGCCAAAGCCACGGTTCCCCAAATCCCCACCCCATGGAGCACTGGAAACCTTACTCACCGGCAGAAACACAATACTATTTAAAAGAGTAGTAAGGTGGAGGTACTTCCCTAGTCGGGCGGCTCCAATTCGAACGAGATACCCCGCTATGCCCTACCTCTCTTAAAATTTACTAGTACTGCATTAACTAAGTGCCTACCTACTTCTTTGCTTATAGTAATACCATATTTTTTGTTTATCTGGTTGACAAATTACTTAACTTCATCTTCATTTTATTAATTCATTCAACAATAAGTCATATTGTCTCCGACCGAGTGCCTTTTGATCCTTGTAAATTATGTTGACTATGGTTTTTATACTTCCTAAACTGAAAGCTCAAAATTTCGAATATTCCACGTACCTGACGAACTTTCCCATGAAAAATAAATCCACGCCTAATTTTAGGGAAATCATGACAACAAAAATGAAATTTAATAAATATTTACCGTCTTTGGGAAAGTTGTTTGTTATCGCGAGTTTAGTCACGTGTTTAAGTATCGGTTACTAATTACCTGACGGTCATTCGAGAAGTCGTTGACGTCCTTTTATGAGGTTTGTATACGGTTGACGTACGAGAGCTTTATTAGTAGGTAGAGCTCGTCTAAGCTGAAATGACGCACACACACAATCAAATTTAAAATATAGACGCAATACATATACAGGGTGGATTTTTGAGACGGGGCAGTAAGGGTACGGTAAGTAAGTAACCTTAACCGTTGCAACTAGAGGGAAACGTTCTTAAGAGACTGTCCTTAACTTTTTGAGACAGTTTTACCCCCATTTACAGATTTCGAAAAAAATGTACAGTCAGCAAGAAAATAGATAATTTACACAAACACTTTTTTTATGTCAATCAATCTTGTTTCTTATAAAGATAAAAAATGTCTATGAGACCAACTGAGCTTAGAGTACTAGAAATGTCAGAAATCGCAAAAAACTTCTTGTTTGTGGCGTCGTCGTCGATATGATATCTACATAATATGGTAAGTATGTCGATGTGACGTAAGGTACTAACATGTCGTCGATGCTAGTGACATTATTTGTCACCTATCTTCGATCGAAGTTAGTCAACATTACGCCCTTTTGTTATGTTAATCGCATAGCATGTATCCATCACAGTAAACATGAAAAATACTTACATGTTTGCTATGGTATCTATAATATTGTGTTCGACACGTGCCTACACTTTTCTCAAGCCATCAACGCATTCGCTACCCTCCCGGTGTTGCGGATATCCATTTGGCGGTGGTGATGGTCCGCCATCAGCTGATCTGGATGATTGTTTTTCTCCTGAATTAGAGGGGGAAAATTATTGTTACTAGCCCATAATTAAACCATTTTTGAGGAACAGGCGTTCTTTGTGGTGAACGCAATACTTCTAAGCTCACGCGGATTTTATGCGTTAAGTCTTTGTTAAGTTATTTAGTTAGTTTATGGTCATGTTATATGCGATTCCATGGCCATTCTTCCATGGCAGACTTCATTGATCTCTTTGGTTGTGGATTAAACGACAGAGACGTCGAGGTTTCCCCAAATGAGTAGGTAATCTACGAAACCAAGACTGTTAGTGATGAAACTGATTCTGTGTTCGAACACTTTCCAATGAAGAAGTGGAAAATACCGCAACACAAATTAGGTTTTTCGTAACATTCAATCGCTCAATTACCTAAATAAAAAAATATGAATAGCACTTAAGTGGTAGTCCAAATATTAAACATAATTGCACCAATTTTGGGAACTTCGAAAACTAATTTCCCTGCCATCAAATCATCAAATTCACTTTCGGCTGACCCAGTTGCGTGTTGTCATTTTCTCAGCAAGACACAAACTTGTAGCCGTATTGAGTCATAGCAATCACATCTTTATTGCTTACTTAATAGAAGTCACAATGACCGCAAGTGTTGTTGCGTCAATTGCGCTCCTTTTTGCGTTCGCTTTGTCGAGGCCGAGATGGCGGACTTTTTACAACGACCTTCCTATTTTTATAGGTTTTTGTTTATTTACCCGATATTTACACCGAAAACCCTTCTGCTACGCCTTTTTTTATGTTATACGGCAGACAAACAGGCAATCGGGCCACCTTATGGAAAGTGGTCACCGCCACCTATGGACATCCGCATCACCGGGGATGTTACCAATGCGTTGCCCGCCTCTGAAGAGACTAATAGGCATACCTCTTGACCGATCCCATGTCATAGTCCAAAAGAGAAACTGCCTGGGAGCTCATTGCATATCCGAATCGTACGAACCAAAACCTTCCAATAACATGGACGAGGCTTAAGTTACCTCTACATTGTGTTATCAGATTATGACGTGGATTGTGCACGGACATTCCTATGTCAATATCGACAGAGAAAGTTCTGTGTCTCTAGTCGAGTACTCTAGCAATGTGCCACTTTTTATATTAAAATGCAACTGACGAGCGTGTCTCGGCTGTATCCGTTGACCGCGTGCCGATTGTCTGAAGGGAGTCATACGTACAGATAGCCCACCTGATGGAAAACAGTCACTGACTCATAAGCACCATAGTCCAGTATTGTCTAACTCAGTTGGAAACAGAATTTGACATTCGACAATTCTACACTACGTCATCTACGTAGGCCACTGACAATAGCAAGTAATATTTTTTATTTATTTATTTATTTTATTTAACCATTTATTGTGCACAAAGAAAGTTACAATAATATGAACATAAAGATAACAATCACAAAAGGTACAGCTTATTTCTAAAAAGAAATGTCTTACAGCAGACCTACCGAAGAGAGAGGGCTAGAATAGAGAGGCAGATATGACGTGCACCCAAATACATAATATTATTGAATTTATGTCAAATGCAGTTGTCCACTGAGATAGCTAATAGCTCAGGACAGATATTGTGCTTTAGGCGAGGAACTTCTTCACGCAAAGAACAAAAATCTCTGAAGCGTTAAAAATAATGTCCGTTGTATAGGTTGATGCTCCTTGGGCGCTAGCTTTACCGAGACTATATTTGTATGCAGCTAATGGCCAATTTTGGCATGGACAAAAATTGTACCTACTTAAAAAGACCTAAAAAATGTAACCCAAATATTTTTACATTTGATTTGATTTGATTTATTCTCTTAGGGGACTCCTGCGCAGTATCTGGTCCGGCCTGTTGATAGCCTTAATAATTTCCGAGGACATTTTCAATGCTTCTTTTAGTCTGTCCTTCACGTGTGTCCTTCATTGCTGGACAAAAACTACCCCAGTATTGTCCTCCACCTGTCTAGTCTTAAGACTTGCTAAATACCAAGCCATTACTAAAGTCAGACTTGTGCCAACTGCTTTAGAAACCAGACGGAAAATCGATTTTAATCGGCGACATGCGGCCGGTAATCGATGCTGGAATCGATTATGCACAGTATGAAAGAATTCTATATTGGTATCGCAACTTGGGAAATGTCATTGAACACCTGAGGCGAGGTTTCTGGCTAAGAATTGTTCACTAGTGGGCGTCGGTGGCTTAGTGGCTAACGAGTCCGACTCGTAAGCGAGAGATACCGAGTTTGATCCCCGTGCCGCCACGTACCAATGACTCTTTTCTGAGTTATGTACATTAGTTGAACACTAACCGATGCTCTTACGCTGAGGGGAAACATCTTAATGAAACCTGTACAAAACCGTACAATCAGGCGGCTGAATATGTAACCATGATCCAATCATGTCAGGTTCCCCAGGTTCACAAAATCCGGATGGTAGTCACTCTACTGTAATTACATGATCTGCCAAATCGTTGATATGGCCAACCGGCTGTGCTCTTACATAGTCCAACGGGGATATTTAAATCATAGATGTTATTGGCGACAGTTACCGCATACCGTCAGGTAGGCTGTCTGTTCGTTTGTCTGCGTGGCATAAAAAAACTTCCATTTGCTACGATCCTGGCAACAATCTAAACACATTGAAACAATGTCTTTACTACAGTGCTTATACCCACCCATTCATAACCGTCGATAAGTATACCACAGCATAGGAATTCAGGTCAACAGAGTCTAGATCAGCAGTCCCTAAGCCGGTCTGATAGCTTGGACTGGAAAGGCGGTGTCCTAACATGGTCTTGAGAGGACGTGGACTTCCTAAAGCAGTTTTATTATGGCATGCAGCTGTTTGTGAAGCAAAAACTGGGGAATAGTTGTCAGAGAAAAGGGAAAGTTGATAGATAAACTGGCAGACGTAGTACAAATCTATTTCGTAGTTGCAAGGTTTGAAATACAGATACGGAAGGAAGGAACTGTTAATTATGTGGGAAAAGAAATATTTGTAATGGACATTGTTCGGATATGTGTATAACCATGTGTAACCATGTGTCATAAACCTAACCTAGCCGAAGTAATAACTATGATTGTTTATTAAAAAATAGCATTTAAGTACCTATAATTGATTTAGTGAATTTCGTTGTAGTTCACAAGACATATTTCGATAGTTTACGTATTGTTTGTAACGTGGTTCAGTTGAGAGGTCCCGGATTCGATTCCCGGCCGGGCAGAAATTAAAATGATGAATTTTAATTTCTGTTACGGGTCTGGATATTGTATGTATAATAAGTAAATAATATGTAGTTTATCAGTTATCTAACACCCATAACACAAACTTTGCTTACTTTGGGACTAGATGGCGCTGTGTGAATTGTCAAAGCATATTTGTTTATTATTTAGATTAAAAACTTACTGTTTTTATAATCTGACGGTGACATATATACCACCTGTGGTGTATATACCACAAGGGCAGCTTCACTGTTTTGTAGTAATAGTGGCCATTAACGCATCCGTCTTTCTTTCTTGTTTTCCACGTTTTAGGTTACCTATATTGTGTAGGGATTACTTTTGGCAGTATATGCTTGTGGCACCTTGACTTTTCTCATCCTTTCGCCTTTTATTTCCCGCGTAATGTTGCCAGCCAGTGCCTCTACGGATTAAAATCTTCTTTTTCTCATTCATATTTCTTTTTCTTCCTGCGTAACGCTAGCAGCCAGTGCCAATGCCACGCTGAGCTGCGCGTGCGCGAACTAGGCCGGCAATTTTGTAATTGGAACGTTTTTCCCGACCTGTGGGAAATTCAATGTTAGGAAACAGTCATTGTGGAGAGATAAGGTGGAAAAAGTTGCCGATTCACAAGTGCTGGTTTCACAATGAAGTAATGGTACAGGTACTAACTGTGTAGAAATGGTATGTAGGTATATGGCTTGTTAGAGTTTTCTATTGAGACTTAGTATTTGACGACCTGAGTGGTTCAATGGTCAACATGGCCGGTCTGCCACGCAAGAGGTCACGGGTTCGATTCTCGGCCGCGCAGAAATTGAAATGATGAATTTTAATTTCTGTTACGGGTCTGGGTGTTCTATGTATAATAAGTATGTATTTAAAAAGTATTTAAGTAGCATATCAGTTATCTAGCACCCATAGTACAAGCTTTGCTTAGTTTGGAGCTAGATGGCGCTGTGTGAATTTGTCCACGAATAGTTATTTATTTATTTATAGTATAAAGTTAGTATTAGGTTTATAGTAATGTCAAAGTTGATTCTTCTTTACTATGAATTTTAGTGGACCCGGCGCTACTTCGTTCGCGTGCCATCCTATTCCTACACTACCCTCCTACTCTACACATACCCTACACCTTCATTACACCGATCCTACACCTCCCTACCTTTTTTTCTTGCTCATAAATCTTCCTCTATCTATTGCTGGAAACCGCATTAAAATCTGTTGCGTACTTTAAAAGATCCAAGCGCACATCCATACGTACAGTAGATACATAGGGACCAGTGGGCGGGAAGCGACTTTGTTTTATACAAAAAGCATACCTACAGGACCACCTTAAGAATCATATTCCTTTGCATTACAGTGCAGTTGTTGTGAATTAAACTTTTTAGATCGAGTTAGTAATAGTAGTAGCGGTTAGAGTATCCGACTCGTAAGCCAGAGGTCTCGGGTTCGAATCCCGCTCCGGCCATGTAGCAATGACTGTTTTCCGAGTTATGTACATTAGTTGAATACTAACCGATGCTCTTACGGTGAGAGAAAACATCGTGATGAAACCTGCACATTCAGGCGACTGGGTGTGTAACAATGATCCAATTTGGTCAGGTTCCCCTGGTAGCAGGGTCATGGAGGTCAGATGGCAGTCGCTCCACTGTAATTACCTGACCTACCACTGACTTTTTTTTATGAATAATCTTTTATTTATTATAAAAGAAAACCCTGGGGGTAAGGGACGACTCCTTTCGGCATAAGGGACAGGTAATTATCTCTTCTTTTATCAAATTGATTTGGGGTAAAGATGCTTTTCCGCTACAGCAACTTTAACCTAATACCGTGAAGGTTGCTGTAAGTGAAGTGGTAAGATACTTATGCTCTTGTTCGTATAGTTGTAGATTATCTCCAAACTTGAGTACTTTAGTCCACTGTTATCTGCTATCGAATTGCGTAAACACAACACAGTTGCAAATTGCGTAAAGTATTTACTGACAGCGTTGAGTATAATTATGGAACACACTTCCCTGTTGTTTATTATGTTATTATAATATCCCTTTCTACGAGAAAGGTGCTATATGCAAGCAATATCCTTGTTTATAGGCGTAGCCGGTCTTTAGCATGAGAATAATAAAGTTGTTTTAAGTGGCCTTATAGTGCTTGTTGCTGTCATATCATGTGATTTGTCGCTAATCAACGGAGGTTGAAAACAAGTTAGTTTTTCAATACGTATAATATATCACTACATATTATAAAACATCTGTTCGCGTTAAACTTTAAAACGACTAAACGGATTTTCATGCAGTTTTCACTGACAGAGGAATTTTCGGGTGTTTAATTTGTTTAGATTTACTGCCCGTTGCTAGTTTTATATACGTATTTCGAAGTCACACCGTCAGTAATACTAACGGTGTAGTGTCGATAGGTGATTAATGAGAGCGCTGAAAACCAGTGTTGTGGTTCTCGTCAAGCGAGTACAACATTATGCTGATGAGCGGCCCTGACGCTGGATGTCCACAAACATGCCACTGGTAATTTTGTTTACCTGTTGTTTGCGGACCTATTATTTTTCTCTGTCATAGATGTACTTACTTTTTTTTATGTTATACGGCAGACGAACATGCAAGCAGGCCACGTCCTGATGGTGCGTGGTCACCGCCGCCCATGGACATCAGCAACACCAGGGGCGCTACCAATGCGTTGCCCGCCTCTTAAGAGACCTCTAAGCCTCTTGAACGATCCTTGACTTTATCATTGTTTGATGTTATTGTATCGTGGCGTCTATGTGTGATAAAAGTTTTCTTTCTGTCTAATTCTACATACTTTATATCCATTCTGCATCCACGGAACACTACACACATGACTAGGTACACTACAACTATAGTGACCGTTATACAATGCGCCCAGCGCCCTGTTACGTTCCGTAATGCGACACTTCCTGCGGTCGGGTTGACAAACTCCGGCGCAGGTTATCACCCTGGGTTATGTCATGTAGGAGTACTACTACTTATCTAATACTAGTGATCTCGGGTTGCTCCCGTCTACTCTGATGACTTTGCCCGGTTCCATTTTTTTATACCAATGGTGGCAAACAAGCTTACGGCCTGCCTGATGGTAAGCAGTCATTGCAGCCTATTAACGTTTGCAATACCAGAGGCATCACCCACGCGTTGCTGACCCCGAAAAAAAGATTTCAACTCTTTCTGTAAGAACTCCATGTTGTACTCTCCAGGGAGAACACACAATGTTGTACTGGACAGGTCCATTGTGGCATTAACTGCAGTAATTGAATCAAGTATTTTCTTTCAACTTTTTAACAACAAGACACTGAAAGGGTATCTATAAGTTTGTCTGTATCTGACTGTCAGACCCGAGACTATCTGGCTATTAAGCTTATGCCTTTAGCTATTATAACCTTCACGATGTTCCTAAATGGTACAAAAAATAAAATTAGACACCGTGTACAGAAGGCAGCAGATCAAACCTGTACAAATTGAGCTAAGGGCAGCGGATGCGGTGACGGCCTTTGAGGTACCTGTAGACATGCTTTTTGAAGAACCCCATGTTGTGGTGCAAAGGAGAGACTTCGGGAGCTCATTCACATCTTGCACGCGGTTAAAAGGCTCGCGCTGCCCGTACGTTAGTTGGATACCACACCCGCCAAAGGATTAGGTTCTTTTTATCAGACACCATACCGCCAAAACGGTAAATACAGACGTTAATTACACTGGCAGCTACCTTTCACACCGTTCATACTCGTACAGTCTGCCATTAACATTAAGCTCTTAGAAAGGCATATAATCACCGCTGCTTCCCAAGGGCTACCACTCTCTGATGTCTTTCATATCCGGCTAGCTACTTAATGTGGTTAGCTGGACGGTTTTCTTTGTAAAAGTTGTTAATCGTTACTTTTTTAATGGGTGAGAGGGATTGTTAGTTGAGAAATTAGCGATATGACGAACTTTGGAAGAAAGTTTTGTAAAACTATAACTGGAGTCGTGATTTGATTAGTCAGTGATTAGCTCGCTTCCAGTGGTGAAGTATGTCCCATGTCCCAAGCAACGTATAGCTACTACAAAGAACTTACGTAGGTTTCTGAAATATTTTAGATAAGTATGCACTCTGTTGACGACCTGAGTGGTTCAGTTGGTACCATGTCTGCCACGCAGAGGTCACCGGTTCGATTCCCGGCCGAGCAGAAATTGAAATGATGAATTTTAATCATTTGTATGTTTTTAAAATAAGTATAAAGGTGGTTTATCTATATAGTTATCTATATATGAAACGTTATTGTATGAAGAATAAGTAAGCCTACATTTGCAATCGAAATATCACTTTCAATTATCATTGAATTATCATGAAATACTTGACATTTAATACCTACAATTGACATAAAATAATAAAAAATATTGTATAGGTAAGCAACTTTTACGCGCTCTACGCGTTGGTGACTTCAGATTAAAAGTCAAGTGCACTTTTGCACTTTACAACTGGACCCTTCCAATGCATTCGACTGTGAAAAAAATTTTGTTTATTTCAGACTTAGTCCATACTTTGTTAGTAGTTACAATAACTTAAATAACTATGTCAGTTTGAAATATAATATATTCGGTAGATGCAATAATTTTTTAAATTCTATTATTTACCTGGGGTGTTTACATGGACATGGGTATACCCAGTGTTGTAAGTTCGGGCAATATTGACCTATGAAATATACATGCTGTACACACAGGTGCCGTGGTGCCGTGCAGGTTGCCGTGTGGTGTCCGGCAGAGTAGAATAGCACCAACCCCTTACGCTCATGGGTGCCGTACAAGGCGACTAATGTTTTCGAGACAAAAGATCAAGAGTCTCCGTAGTCTGGAAAATGGGCAGCAGCATTTTTAATTGTTATATTTAAACACTGCGATCTCCAACCCGCCTGCCAAGCGTAGAGATTATGGCAATATGGAGAGGCCCGAAGTCCTGCAGTGGACTGTTACGGGTTGTGATGATGACACACACAGGGCCCTCCTATGTGGACTGTGTGGTTCAGTTGGTCATACTACCAAGTATTGTAGCGCGCAGATTTTATCATACTCGAGAGAAGTCATTGTTCGTTTGTTTTGTAAGGATGCTTTTGTTCCGCGCGCCTTTCCTTGTCGGCTAATTCGTTTGTGTTACTGTTACGTTAATAATTGTGTTCGCGAATTATTTTGCAAACAATTGAATTGGGAGAATTAAGTTGTAGTTTCCAGTGTAGGTTGTATTGGATTAAATTTTTAGAAGTAAAAAGGAGTTTATCCTTTGTTATTATGTATTGTTTTTTACAGGAGATACTTGGTAACTAAATAGACAGCTATAAATTAATATTTATTAGATTAGATTAGTTGGTGGGTTAGATGGATTGCCTGCTCGTTTGTCACAGGGTAGAAAAAAAATAGTTTTAGTTAGTTAAAGTTTTAAGTATTGTTTAGTTTTTGTTTTATTGTGTTATTGTTTAAATAAATTCCCATGTTTAATAGTCAGAAATGTTTTAATATCTTTCATAGACCTTATGGTATGAGTCCAGCTAAAATTAGTATATTGATACTTACTACGATTTCTATAATTTCTAACCTTTATTTTTTATTGTTGTTTCAGGTATGCACCATCAAACATGTTTCTGGCGTCATCGACGTACGTACGTAGCATCAGTAGGTACGCACCTACCGTAGGTAAGTAGCTACACTGAGAACGCATAGTAACGCTACTTTTCTTAGACAAGCATTCTTGTGAATATGGATGTAAAGACCACGCGAAGTGTGCTCTCTATTGCACTGTAGCAAACCAAAACTCGAGAATGACGCCTATAGCCCTGATTTTGGAAACCCAATGACATAATTACCTCGCTGGCGGTCGCACGAGCACAAAGAGTTGCTATTTGACGTAACGTCACTATTTCATTGCACCACAGACTATATATTAAACTAGTGACAGACGTTCCGTTTTGGCTGAGGCCAACCAACCGTCAGTTGCAGTTGATATTAATGCTTACGCAGTATAAAATAAAGTTGCTTTTGGGTTGGGGACGTGGTCGGACGTCTGACCAAGGTCGACTCGCCCGCTCATTCGAATTAATCCAAAAGAGACTTTATTTTGTACATCGTAGGGTTTAGTATCGGATTAGCAGCGTCTGTTACTAGTTTAGCTTAGACGTCAACGTCTAGAGTCGTTTGTTTATGGTGGTCATAGACAATGTTATAACTTGCTTAGTAGATGTTATGACTTCCATTGTGTTAATAAGTATGAGTTTGTAGGATTGTGAGTTATGTTTAACAAGATCGGTGAATTGAAATTGCGTCAGCATCAATGCAAGGTCACCGTTGGAACGAATATAACTTACTTCCGACTTAAAACAATGGGCAAATATAAGTAGGAATCAAATACTAATACAGTACAGAAGCCAGCAGCCAGGTATCAACCTAAAGAACCAGTATGAAAGGAGCTAACGCTGCTATGCGCGGCTATAGAGACGCTAGCTCATCTTATACTGGATTTTGGGTTAACTGCACTAGCAAAATTAGTTCGTTTTCTTACCACACTACATTTTAAACTTGATGGATTTAAGAAAAATCGGAGAATCTCGGTTATGTATTTCGTAAGCTATACATATAATAAGCAGTACTAAGTATATTTTATTGGCAGACTTGATGACCTCAAGATTAAAAACTGTCCGGGGTACAGAGATGTAGGTAGAGTTTCAGTCAAAAATAAGCTTGGATATCACCGCCATCTATCCTCAAAGCAAGCAAAGCTTGTATTATTGTTAACTGATAAACTACTTATACACTTTTAAATACATACTTATTACACATTTAACACCCAAACCCCTAACAGAAATTAAAATTTATCATTTAAATATCTGCCCGGTCGAGAATCGAAACCGGGACCTTTGCGTGGCAGAACCAAATATTAAAAACTGTTCGCTGTACAGTAATGTAGGTAGAGAGTTCTAGTCAAAAAATATTGGAAGGTTAGCTACCTTCAAAACTGCCATTTTTTTTCTACTCTATAGTTCCAGTCCTTAGCAGCGCACATAACAAAAATGGACAGTACGAACCGCGGCTTCTATCTCTTGCATGGTCACCGAATAAGCCTAATTCACTTCGTGATATGTGGCAATGAGGAATTATGGCCCCCATGAATGTTTCACACGATACCATGTAATATGGAGGCAGAAAATGGGAACATAACACAATGCTATTGTTGTACTAAAGCGCTGTTTCGACTCTTTCTGATATACGTCACTTTGAGGCGTAAGATCAAGGGCCTGTTATGCTCTGTAAGTTTCTTTGTGCAGAGGTGAAAGGTCAGCGTACCAGGTTCAGATTGGAAATGAATGTAGGTCAGCTGGATATAAGGCTGATTACGCCGGTAGTAATACATATAATCATTAATGTCCCGGATATGCATTTGAGCACGAGGGCCCTGGGTCCGCCTTGACCATGATCCAGTGGAGCAACTGCTATCTGCCTTTAGTGACCTGCTACCAGGGGAACATGACCAGATTCATTCAGAGTCATGGCCGCAATGGGATTCGATCAGGGATGCTCCCCGGTACCACCCGGCGCAACAGTACCATGTATTATCTGCCGCACAGAGGTCCCAGGATCGAGTCCCGGCTGGGCAGAAATTAAAATGTTGAATTTTAATTTCTGTTACGGCTCTGTATAATAGGCATGTATTTAAAAATATATAAGTAGTTTATCAGTTTTCTTACACCCATAACACAAGCTTTGCTTACTTTGGGGCTAGATGGCGCTGTGTGAATTATCCGAGTATATTATGTTATTATTATTATACTTGAACACGTCGCGATACCCATTACAAGTCTAAACGGCTGGTGTAATATCGCCCCATAATCGCATTCACATCAATAATGAGGTGTACATTGCACATTGCGTGGATAATTCACATGTCTGTCACATAATCTTGCGCAAGCGCAGCATTGGATAACTATTATTAACGTTTACTAGGCCTGGTTGGACGGTACGTGTGAAGTTGTCGTATTCACACGTCCGATAGGATAACTATACTATAGAGAGATTGGCCGTACTAATACCTAATTATTATAAATGTGAAAGTTTGTCGGGATTTCACAGATTTAGATGAGAAGTCTTTTAGATGAAAACGTACTGTTTCGCTCACCACTGGATGATTGCTCCAAGAACTTGGTACAGTCTGCTCTCGAGGACTTCAGGACCCGCTTAGCATAAATTAACGTATGGTGTCGATTTCTTTAATTTCATTCTGCAGCTAATTGTACTAAGCTCTGCCACACACACAGCTAAACGTGTCCACATATCACTATAATATCAATGGCGGTCAAGTCTTCTGTCATAATGAAGCAATTTCAGTCAACAATTTTGACACGAAGTGTCTTGCCGAAGAACTTTAGTCACGATTACCATTAGTCAGGGTCAAACTAATTATAATTAAAATATCGTAAGACGGGTTTGGCTCCGAAGGAACTTTGGCTCCCTGTGTGTGTTCTATGGGCTGTACAATGGGGAGTGTTCCGACGAACTTTTCGATCTGGTGCCTACAGCACAATTCCGCCATCGCACCACCCGCCGTGGGCTTGGTACTCATCCTCACTACGTAGACCCTCTGTTGGTCACGACGCGAAGGTTCGAAAGAACGTTTCTCGCTCGTACGATTCGGATGTGGAATGAGCTCCCAGCCACAGTGTTTCCTTTGGACTATGACATGGGATCGTTCAAGAGGTATATTAGAGGTCTCTTCAGAGGCGGGCAACGCATTGGTGACTCCCCTGGTGTTGCTGATGTCCACAGGCGGCGGTGACCACTTTCCATTAGTTTCCATCAGGTGGCCCGCTTGCCTGTTTGTCTGCCGTATAACATAAAAAAAAAAATACTAAGCATTCATCTATCAAATTCAATACAGGTAGTGGTTTTAATCCGCGTACAAGTAAATATTAGAATGAAAAAACTGAATACAAAAGGCTGGGCATGTATTAATTAAAATGAAGGCTGTAATTCCAGCTTACATCATACTCTGTAATTAATATTTGATTGCCATACATACACGTTGGTTAGAGTTCAAAATCACCGCTGTATACTTGATTGTGTGTTATACTTTTGTATCTTTGAAAGTTAGTGAAATTTTCTTTTGTTGCAAATCACGTTTCCATGTGGATTTTGTTGAATGCAACATTCGATCTTTAGTTTTTGAGCCAGACATTTAACCGCCGTATTCTCACCTGATGGTAAGTGACGTAAGATAGCGCATGCCTGTCAACATGCATATGTCGCAGCCATCTGGTCAAATCAGCTACTTAATCAGAAAGCTAGCCCGTTAATTAAACGCCGGCGCATTCAATTTAGTGGCTTAAGGACAACTAGCCAAGTAGTTGAATGTAACGTGAAGCTACTTGACTGTTCGTTATTTAGCCGTTTTGTTAAAGGGGATATAGATGTTTGGTTAGAATGACCATGAGTTTGTAACTTAAACAATAACCTTCCTTAAGATAAAAAAAATAACTAATTAATAAAGAAATTATTATTGGCAACAAAACTCAGCAATGCAATTAATTGTATTGCGAGTACCTATAACATTTATAGTATTTAACACGATAAATACTTACTTAAAAACATGTAGGTACACTTTAAATTTAGTTAAAACGGAAAAATACAAAAACATTACATGCTGTGCGAGCTTCTGACTCCATATTTAAATTTAAATCACCTGCCTGGTTTTATGTCAGCCGTCTTCAAAGGGCTAGCTTACTATAAGCCAACTAGTTAAATGTTGAGTGTTGCTAGGTTAGTCAACGATGGGCCTAGACAATCAATTGAATGCCGGCATTTATTTAACGAGCTAGCCTTCTCATTCAATGGCTGATTTAACCAGATGGCTGCGACACATACATGTTTTCAACTTACATATGAGAATCACCTTTATCGCAATGATGATTATGTTCATCATTTTCAACCCCCGTTGAAATAAAAGGGGTGCTATCTGTGGCTTTGTGAATGAGCGTGTCTGTCTGTGGCATCGTAGCTTCCGAACGTATGGACTGATTTCGATACGGTTTCCTTTGTTTGAAAGCCAGCTTAATCGAGATGGTTCATTAAAATTGGTTTAGTAGTTTAAAAAATATTAGAGTATATGTGAACTTGGTTGGGGGTTATCCAACTTTTTCGGTCTGTTGGCTTAGGGCCTCTCCCACGAAAGGGGAGGTTATTGCCATAATTTCCACGCTTGGCAGGCGGGTTGGAGATCGCAGTGTTTAAATATAACAATAGAAAATGCTGCTGCCCATTTTCCAGACTACGGAGACCCTTGATCTTTTGCCTCGAAAACATTAGTCGCCTTGTACGACACCCATGAGTGTAAGAGGTTGGTGCTATTCTACTCTGCCGGACACCACACGGCCAATTGCATTGCATTGTTATATGATAAATACGATTATTCGGAAGTACAAGTAGAGATTCGCTAACTGTATCGTCTGCATCGAAGAAAGATGAATGTCTTTCTCGTATGTTGTATTTTTGCCATACGAATAAATTAAAATCGAAGAAAGACAAAATTTAGTTCAAACATTTTTCCGGGTAACATTTTGCATCGACTACGTCGCAGGAAGTAATTCAACTGGTTCAAATATTTTTACGAGTAACAATTATCTAGGTAGTCGAGAAGAAACATATTACCTAATCAATTAAGCAGGTATTTTACTGCAACGATGCTGATGTGCAGGGAACAATCGAACAATAGCACTTAAAATATCTAAGAGATCATAAGGAAACTTATAAAAAGGTATATTACCCACCCTGTTTTACAGTTATACGGCCTATAACATATTTTCCCAAGATTTTCTTGCCTTACTAAGGTAGACATTAGTCATAGTTAACCTCAATTGACTTGCATTTATGACTTGGGTAAGTAATGCTTTGACTATGAGAATTAAAAAATGGAGTACTACGGAAACGTAATCTTTTGAACAATGAGTTATGTTCTTTGTTTTGTTTGACTGACGCAAAAGTGTAGTTGTTGCGCGTTACAAGCGTATTTAGCACGAAATACGTATATGTTTTGGAGTTGGAAGCCGTATTAAAGCTAGTGGATGGTGGCGTGCTTGCGAGACCGATAACAAAAGTTAAGCAACGCACGCAGATGCCTATAACAGGATGGGTGACCGTTTACTTTTGAGGCTAATCGAACTTTAGGACCGCAATGAGCTTGTTACTCGTTACGTGCCTAACCCTGATATCGTTGGCGAAGCGACGTGGACCCAGTCTTCCGCAAACTCTGAGATTGGTTAAACAGTCTCGGGAACTGATGGCACCCGGAGACTACCTGGAGAGGTTTTCCCTGGAGAGCACAACATGGAGTTCTTCAAGAAAGGGGTAAAAAGGTTTTTACCGGGTCTGCAACGCGTGGGTGATGCCCCTGGTATTGCAAACGTCCATAGACTGCGGTGACTGCTTACCATCAGGCAGGCCGTAAGCTTGTATGCCACCTTAATGGTATAAAAGAAGCTGGCCGCCTGATGGAAAGTGGACACCGTCGCCAATGGACATCAGTAACACCAGTGGCGTTACTATTGCGTTGCCCGCCACTGAAGAGACCTCTAATATACCTCTTGAACGACAAAGGAAACACTGTGGGGTAGGTAAGCTTTGTGAAATCTCAATCTCGACTAAGAACTCTTCATCCATTATCAAGCCTTCGTTAGCAATTGTCTTCTACTATAATCGCAAACATAATGAGTATAAAGTAACTGTAGATTAAGTAGCCCTATGAAGTTAAGTTGCCATCTTCATCATTGAGGTTTAACTTGCCTAGAACTTAGCAATCATGGCAACCTTAATGATGATTGTGGGTTACTTAGGGGCAACGAAGTGGGTGAGACTAGACTGTTTACTAGATGACATTAACTTTGCAAATAGGTAAAACTAGACTATTAAGTAGATGACAATTTCCAACAGAGTATCCATACGCGTAGCAAAGAGAAAAAAAGAAGGGTGGGCCCACCCCATTCTAGAACTCTTCTACTAGAGGTACTGGGTTCAAAACTCACTGCAGAACCAATGACTCTTGACCCAACTTGAACCAATGACTTTTAAGAGAGGTAGGGCATAGCGGAGTATCCCGTTCGAATTAGAGCCGCCCGACTGGGGAAGTACCTCCACCTTACAGAATACCGCAGCTAAACAATACTCTTTTAAATAGTATTTTAAAAGTATTTCAGTAATATATCAGTTATCTAGCACCCATAGCACAAGCTTTGCTTAGTTTGGGGCTAGATGGCGCTGTGTGAATTTGTCTACGAATATTTATTTACGATTTATATTTATAGAGGTGGGCAACGCATTGGCGATAGTCTCGGTGTTGCTAATGTCTATAGGCAGTGGTGACCACTTTCCATCAGGTAGCCCGCTTGCCTGTTTGCCTATATAATAAAATAAAAAGAACCCTGGATCATGGTCAAAGCTGGCTCGAAAGCACATCCGGGACATTAACGCCAAGATTTTATATGTTCAAACAAATTCCACATTAGAAAAAGCTAAGCTTATAATAAACACAGTGCTTATACTAATAACAGTAATAAGCTAAATACCAATTTGGATCTCACGAAAATACTACCAGATAAAGTTGAAACAAACTACAGTTTCATACTACCTGCCGCGGAGATCAACTTATATTGGTTTTCTTGTCAAATTGCCCATTGTAACAAGATATCTCATCGTTTTTCTAGACATGTTAATTTGTGTTGATTGTTATTTAAACTTTAACGACTAATAATGACACGAAATAAAAACAATGTTGGCCTGTTGTGTCTGATATAGTCCGTCAATAGTTTTGTAACAATCTTGTGTACAATAAATGACTATATAAATAAAAAATTAGAATTTTGTTGTTTTTTAGATATAGATTTTATTTGGCAATTACTACAATTAGGTATGTATATCAAACAAGTTGAACGAAGTTGAAGGTTATAAAAAACGTTTCTCGCTCGTACGATTCGGATGTGGAATGATCTCCCAGCCACAGTGTTTCCTTTGGACTATGACATGGGATCGTTCAAGAGGTATATTAGAGATTCTTTAGAATCGGGCAACGCATTGTTGACTCCCCTGGTGTTGCTGATGTCCATAGGCGGCGGTGACCAATTTCCATCAGGTGGCCCGCTTGCCTGTTTGTCTGCCGTATAACATAAAAAGAAGAAAAAAAGTCGATAGCAACCGATAGTGTAAAGTGCCCAAGCCCCTACTTGGGCTATAGTAGGTACCTAATATTCATCATCAGGGTTACGGAGGTGAAATGGGAGTCACTCCACTGTAATTATCTGATCTGCCAAATTCCGGATCATGCTAAAGGCGGACCCCGGGCCCTAGTGCACCAGTGCACAACCAGGATATTTACGCCAAGATCAATGACTTACTCATAAATCTGTTGCTTGATTGATACCCAATCCATGTCTATGCCAAACGTACAAAATGTACCCTCCTAAAGTTGTGGGTGACTGTCACAGTTGTCTGAGGCGACCTTGTCGCAGCGATCTCTTCCAGTGCAGTGTGAGACAAGCCAGCTAAAGGCTGCGCGCTGGCGCTATGTGGCAACAAAACAATGGCCAGTTTTTGCGGAAGCCATTGCTTAAGCGACCTTTGGTTCGGTGTCAAGTTATGAGAGATTGGGCCCTTTTATAACTTGTATCGTGACGATATTATAGTGAGCGTCCACGATATAGGGAAGAGGCAAAAGCACTGGGCAGCGTTTATAGTACGATTAGCTTTTTCTATTGTTGAATTTGCTTGAACATATAAAAAATATTATTTTAGCGTTAATTTTTTTTTCTTTTATTTCTTTACTAGCCAGGCATTTGACCGCCACCTCACCTGGTGGAAGAGACGATGCGGTATATGATGGAGCATGCCTGTCTAGGAACAGCCTATTCACTCTAGCCTTGAAGGCATCCAGATAAAGTTCTAGTTGTGCCCTCGTGCACGAGAGTCTGGGTTCCGCCTTGACCATGATCCATGATTTGGCAGATCAGATAATTACAGTGGAGCCACTGCCATCGTGACCTAACACCAGGGGAACCTCACCAGATTACACATAATTATTGTCTAAATACTAGAAATAATGATAGTTTCATAGTGAGTGCTCACTATCACTTTCACTAACACATCCCACCTCGGTCTGCAATCAGCTTATCACTCAACCCACACAGCGCCTTGTACTTTTTAATTATGTATATCTACTGTCAATGCGCAACTCTGTTGATCCAACTCAGAATGTAGGGCGCACATTGTTCGACGACAGCGCTCACAGACTACTGGCCTGCTGACTTTATTGGTACTTAGGTTCAATTAAGTATATGTAAGGCTACCAGTGCTGCCAAGTACCAATGATTCTGAGTTACGTACATTAGTCGATCACTAACCGATGCTCTCATGGTGATTGGATAGCTTGTTTGCCTTCATCTATATCTATATCTTGTTAACTGTGAAAACATTGGTGTATTAGTTATTAACAGTGTTACCAGCAGTAGTTTCCAAAAAAGTACGTCCGGGCTCTTAAAATAGTACGAAAATGACTAAAAAGTTATCTTCTGTATTATACCTATATTTTATTTTACCGGCCTTGGGGGGGGGGGGGGGAGACGATTTTTAGTCTGTAAAATGGTGCCAGTGGCCAAAATCCCTTCCTTCCATTATTTTACGGTATTTCGCGGAGAGGAAAGGCGAAGTGACCACCCCCCTCAGCTAAATTTAGCATTTTGTAAGAACGTACTAAATAGTACGATGTGGAGCAAAGTACGCCAAAGGTACGACAGTCGGCCAAATAGTACGTAAATCGTACCAAAAGGTACGATCTGGCAACGCTGGTTATTAATTTACTGTCATACATGCTGTTTGTTTCCCTAATAAAAGAAAAAATATATAATAAAACAATAAAAACAGTGTGGCGATGAAGAAATAGTAATATTGTGTTAAATGTTTGTCTTTTTGTACACGATAATCTCCGGAAGTCATCATCATCATCATCGTCCTTGCGCTTATCCCGGCCTCTGCCAGGGTCATGTTTCCTACTCAATCTTCTCCACTCTCTCCAATCTCCGGAACTAATGGACGGATTTGAATGAAACGTTTTTTGTTGTGCAGCTATTAAGCCTGGGCAACATATGGGGTATTATTAATTTTGGAAACCGGAACACCTGATGTAGAACCATAATACCAGCTTAACTATAAGAAATGTGGAAATGGCGCCGAATGGATTTTGATGAGGTTTTACAGTTTTGTAATTTGGGGTCCAACTTAAAATCTAGGCCATGTCGCATCTAATTCGGTTAGGTAGAACCAGAGATACATCTTGGCCTCTCCGTTGTACTAGCTGTCATATATTAGGGAGGTCATTTGAAATGGTCCGTCGGAAAAAAGATAAACTGCTCTAAAAACTATTTCCTCGCAGAAAAGCGAATGGTTATAAAAATATACTCAATATTTGTGACAAAGTCACGGACAAAAGCTAATGGTTATAAAAATATAATTCCTCGCCCCAAAGCCAAACCAATTCGGACCTTGACTTCGCCAGATGGCTTTGAGATAGGGAACAATGCTGGCGCACTTTATCCGCTACAGATCACGTATGAACGATGAGGTTTGGCGGTTATTTTTTAATTGTTTTCAAAGGCAAGGTTACACGTGACAGGTAGGTAGGTGACAAAAGTAACTCAGATAATGGACGCCGATGAAAAGTCAAAAAAGGATAACCTGGACTCATAAACAGAACAATTAAAAATTACCTTAAGGATAACCTTACCGACCGAAAAGTCGGATAACCAAACAAATACTTGAATATTTTGTAAACTACTAGACCGATTTTAATTAAACAAATCTAAAAAGCATCTCAGTTAAATTGGCTTTCAAATAGAGGCAACAGCATTCAAATCGGTCAATCCTCTTATTTATAAAAAAGAAAAGAAAAACAAAATCAACTGCCATGTACCCTCAAAAATTCTGGCACAGCACCTACTTGTGACCGACAGGCAAGTTTCTTCGGTAATTTCCTCGCAATACTTCCACGCAATCGTTACTTTCATACAACTCTCACACAATCGATACACGTGAATTGTTCAGCACATGTAATCGAGAAAAAATAATGTCGCTGATAAGAATGTGTGTACGTAATACGTATTTGTGACGCATTTAGCGGTTCTCTTACCACTCTAGCGTACGGGGCTCAAACAAGGGTTGCCAACCCTACTAAATAATATAGTATCCTACTGTTATAGGGGGCCGCCGACTATTATAATAAAACTGTAATATAGTAGGCAAAACTTCTATATTTTATCAGCAAAGTCTCTTATCAGTATCAATACCGTAAAACGGAATGCGTCTGAATTTTAATTATTCACAAATAACTCAATTAAGCACCATCCTGGACCAGTTAACTAGGAGTACTTACTGATATTTTTCATAAAAATTGCGTTAATAGTGGTATATTTTAGAATTCGATTGTATAAATTAGTATCATAAAAAGTTCGTAAAAGAAACAATAATTATATATTTTAAAACCCCATCTACTATATTTTTATAGCTACTGAATCCGAAAATACTATAGTTGGTCTTTTAAAAGTTGGCAACCCTAGCTCAAGCGTGCATAGTCTCGCACGTCCGCGCGCAACATCGTAACACCTGTGCATTTTCGATAAAAATAAATACCACCATTGATTTGAAATGTGTTATCTAGCCATCTGATGATGCACTAAAATCCTGTATGTTCCTGTAACTGCAAAGGAAAATTTTCTTGAAGTGGTAATGCACTGGTCTAGTACTGTACCTATTTATTACTATCGCAAAGCAACAATGTTTGCATTCTTGTGTTCCGGTTTGAAGGACAAGGTAGCCTGCGATATAATTCATCTTCATTTTCACAGTGACAACGCACCTGCCATCTGCATTTTTGTTACGTGTAACTTATTCAGTAATTCAGTTTTATTGCATAATCAAGTACACTGATGGTAGTAGTACAAGATACCCCGTAAGGGCACAGCAATATAGAGATGAGCTATATAAACATAATTTGTACTTAAGTAGGTATTTGACATTGCACTTATTATTTAAGTATATATATGTACTTGTATCGTAGATGTTACCGTTGATCGTTACCGCTTACCATCAGGTAGGCTGTCTGCTCATAGCATAAAAACCCGAGTATCAAAGTGGATGATCCAATGTGAATTTGTCGGTGTGGTGAAAGCGAGTCGGGACGGCGATAGGTCGGTGCGCATGTGTGCCGCGCGCATGCGTCATGGCCCGGCCTCGACGCGAGGGACTGATGTGTAATAAATAAAAATCTTGGCGTTATGGTCCCGGCTGTGGTCTTCCGCGCGGGAGTTCGGAGTTCGCCTTGATGGTCCAGGATTTGGCAGATCAGGTAATTCTAGTGGAGCGACTGCCATCTGGCCCTTATGATACTGTTAACAGGTAACCTGACCAGATGGGATAATGGTTACACATTCAGTCGCCAGAACGACGTTTTCCCTCATGGAATGCTAACCAACTGAACCACTCAGGTCGTCAAAATCAATTATGTGGAACCCTTTATATACGAGTTCGACTTGCACTTGGGCGGTTTTTTTTTTTCGCCAGCCTCTGAAGAAACCTCTAATATGAACGATCCCATGTCATAGTCCAAAGGAAACACTTTGGCTGGGAGCTCATTCCACATCCGAATCGTACGAGCGAGAAACGTTCTTTCAAACCTTCCTTATTAAAATTGTTAAAGAGTAGTCTCCCCCGAGCGCGTTTGTAATGTAGTTTGATCATAATTTCAATACTATCAAAGCTAATTAAATTTTGTAGAAGTGATCCAGAAACCAATATTTATTCCTGTGGTCTTTCAAATTTTCGTTAAAATATATAGTTTCAAAGTTACACGGGATTTAAGATTTCCATACTAATATTAAACTACGTTTGTATGGAGGAAACTAGCCTTCCTAGTTCAAACTAACCCAGCGCCGGCCCTGCGATAGTGTTAGCCAATACAACGTGACAGAAACTGCTGCGCACGCGTCGTGCATCTCAATCGAGGTCTGACGCACCGATTGATCCTTGGGTGTGAATGAGCGGGTTGTGAGTCTAATTTGTGTTGGGTTAACATGTAGGTGTATCAGGTGGTAGGACTCTGTCAAGCCTGAGGAGTCCGCCTGGGTGAGTGCAGGCCTTATCTATTTCAGCCGTCAAGCAACAATGATTGTTAATTTATCCCGATACACCGGCGACGGACGTGTTCGGACCCCAGTACCGCCAGGTACCAATGACTCTTTTCTGAGTTATGTACATTAGTTGAACACTAACCGATGCTCTTAGGGCGAGGGATAACATCGTGATGAAACCTGCACACTCAATATATAACCGTGATCCAATCTGATCTGGTTCCCCTGTTATCATGGTCACAGAGGTTAGATAGCAGTCGCTCCACTGTAATTACCTGATCTGCCAACTCCTGGATCACGGTTAAGGCGGACCTCGGGCCCTCGGGCGTGAGAGCAGAACCGCTAAGATGACGTACCATAAAGTTACATAAAGTGAAACTGACAGAAACGCGCTACAAAATGACATCCCAACAACAACACCCATGACAGTCACCCATCTCACATCATAAGTAGACACCAAAGAGCCCAATGGTCACACTACAGCCAACATCAAGGACTATTCTCTCTCAATTATCCAAGATTTCCATGACTCCGATCTTGATACTTTAAACTTTCCAAGCGAGGTCACGGTTTAAGACGACGCCAAACTGGGGCGATGTGCACCAGAACAATGGCTTTGCAAGTTGTTACCATACTTTTCTAATCATGGCGCTGCGCAATGCGTACACATGTCACCATTGAGTTTTAGAAAATGTAGGTAGGTAAGAGATGATTTCGGTGAGTTCTTGAAAGGGAAAGTTGTGTTTTTGTTTTGATATCTGGGCTTGTTGACAAGATGATGGAGCGCTGTAGTAGGTTCGAGACCAGCGGTGTGTGGACGGGATGACATATGACGTAAGAGCACGCTCCCAACAGTTTGTATTGAAATAGTAGACCCAGCGCGTCTTTGTTCACATACACCTGCGTCTCCCCGACCTATCCTTTTTTCTTACTTATCCCTTACAGGCCCTTCCTCTTGAATTACTCAATCTATTTTTTTAAACTGCATTAAAATGCGACTTCGTTAAATTATAGCCTACGTGCTATTCTGGGCTACGCTATACTGCTAGGGGACGTTATATTTGATAATTACAGTGGAGCGAACATATAGACCAGACAATATAGTGCCACCTGACCTCTGTGGCCCTGTTAAAAGGAGAACCTGACCAGATTGGAGCATGGTTACACATCCAGTCGCCTGAATGTGCAGGTTTCATCACAATGTTTTCTTTCACCGTAAGAGCATCGGTTAGTGTTCAGCTAACGTACATAACTCAGTAAATAATCATGTGTACTACTGTTCGAACTTGTTACCTTTCACTGACGACGACCCTGCAAGTCATTAGGCCATTGACGACGCTAATATAAATAAAAATATATATTTTTTGAACCATGATTACGACCTGAGAACGTTTCAATAAAACTGCCCCCAAACAGGAACAGAGAAGCGTTAGCGCTGTAGATATTTTAAAAGATACTCGCATATTAAATTACAATAATTGTCATCGGCAATGCAACACCTATGAGAGTTAAAAATGTTATCATAATAATTACAACGGATATACGAACTGTGGAGTTCGGTCGCAGGTAGAATAAACAGTGTTATTTAAACAGCTGATTAATACAATGTAACGACTGTGTGACGTACATCATGCTTTTGTTAAAAGACAAACGGGTGAGACAAACAATTATTTTGGCTGACGATTCGAATGCAATTGATTAATATACTCCTCATATAAGTTGCACTATTTGGTATACCTACTTGGTGACTTGTCGCGTACGTGGCTATGTCCCAATATTATTATGTGGAGGTAGATTCGGAAAAGTGTTAAAAAGCAGAACGATTTGCTAGAAAATTGCCATGTCGACCTGTCGTGGACAGTATAATATTTTGATCGAAAAATGTAAATCAACCTGACGAAACTTTACGGTGGCCATCTTTTTTTTTATCTTACTAATTTTTAAATATTATAAATGCAAAACTTTGTAAGGATGGATGTTTGTATATTTGTACCTCCTTCCGCTGCAGAACGAATTTTGATGAAATTTGGCAGCAAAATAGCTACTCAGAATAGCACATAAGTCATAATTTATCCCAAAATTCAACGTGGTTCCCGCGGGAACGGGTCTAGTCCGTTATAACCGAATTTGACGCCGCTGCAGTCGCGGCCAGAAGCTAGTACCTACATCATCATCATCATCATCATCCGAGTGGTCAACCCTGGCTACTGCCAGGGTATTCTTTCCTGCTTTGCTTTCTCCACTTTGCCCGATCTTCGGCATCCTCACGTCGTAAGCCGTTGGCTCTCGCGTTCGACTCGGCGATGTCAATCCATCTACAGAAGCTAGTACCTACATATTATTATTATAGATAACATACGGCCTCATTCCTACTAACCTACAAACCTTTTACACAAACCACAATTACCTCTCCCTATCACAAAACCTAAGTACAAAGGCACTCGACAATTAAATGTCAACAATCAACCTGGCTCGAGCCATTTCAGGCCGCCTCTGCGAACAGTTTTTCCCTTCCCACCTGCCCCGCATGTTGTCACTAAGGCACACAATTAGGGATGCCACCTTTTTTGGAGAAGAATAGTATTTTTCTTTTTTAATAACGAACATATATAAGTAGTACGTTTGGGAAATTTTGGTAAAAATACAGTACACATTTTATATTAATTAGGAAATATTTTCACATAGTAGATAATTTAAAGAAAGGTCAGGTGAATAGTTTCTTAAACCGACGATTTGAAAAGGTTGACGAACGTGGAACAAGCAAGAGACTCAGGATCGTAGCATTCCTACCCCTCCGACAGTTGTATTATCGATGAAAATATAGTATTTTTCGTACTATATTATTTGTCTATAATCTATAGTACAATTACTGTCTAAGATATAGTTCGAGTGGCAACCCTGCACATAATTAATACTGCTGATAAATCACAGAGGAAATTAAAAACTGCACAGTGCTTTCTAATCTCCCAAGCAATGGGACAATGGGTGGGAAACAGAGATATCGGATGGAGGCGGAAACGCAACCTCTTCCGTCGCGGATATGATGTTTTTGTGTCTTTTTTTATCTTAATTTGTCCAACTAATTACACCGTGGAGTGGGACTAATCGTTTGTGGAAGTAGGGATTTGTTACCCGTATTTGAGAATAATACTTGGCTAAATAGCGGTGGCCGAGTGGTTAATCCGGTCCGATAATTCCGGTTTGAATCAAATCAAATCAAAATACGGTTTAGGCTTTTTACAAACGCTCATGAATGTCAGAAAGTACTTATACATTTAAATCATATTACATAAATGAAAAATTAAGTGCTCAGGCGCCGCGGCACCACCGCCATAGGCCACCAATCCCGTTGCGGCCATGTACCAATGACTCTTCTCTGAGTTATGTACATTACTTGTATTCTAACCGACGCTCTTACAGTAAGGGAAAACATCGCGATGAAACCTGCACATTCGGGCGACTGAATATGTAACTATGAACCAATCTGGTCAGGTTCCCCTGGTAGCAGGGTCACGGAGATCAGATGGCAGACACTCCACTTGTCTAAGCAGCTTTGCTATGGGTTCCTACGAGTACGTTAACTCTTTGCTAAGTGAAGGCAGGGCTGTATGATTTGTCAATACTGCTTGCTTCCTTAGCTAGAGTTCTACAAGGATCATTTGGAACTTGTTTCCAGCATCAACTACAGCTACACTTCACTACACATATTATCGGGTTTGTTACCACGGTTAGTATTGTTTTTACCTCGATATTTCGACGCAGTTGCATGCGTCATGGTCACGAGTTGACTGGTGCCGCTGTGTGAAGTATCGAGAAATATCGAGGTAAATACTAACCGTGGTAACAAACCCGATAATATGTGTAGTGAAAATTTAGTGAATAAACACGAAAGTCTTTAAACCTATATCAACTACAGCTGCCTCTCAAGTGACGCTTAATAAAAGTAAGACGCAAGATGTCGGCGTTAGTTCTGATTTCGGCCACGTGCCAAATTATCCTTGTAGCACTGTTTGCATTCATTTTGACGGACGAATAGTGCTTAACACTAACGTTTCTGAATACGGGTGTTAAGTTAGAAGTCCTGTATGAATAAAAAAGTATTACTTCATTTTCACGTACTTACGTGTGTCAATTAATCATCTTCTAAACCTACTTCAGGTGTTAACCACGACGTTCCTCATTTTCACTTTATAATGTTGGAATTTGGTATGCATTTAGGAAAGTAGATGACATAAGCAAAAAACAAATATTTATTAACTTATTTATAGGAGTGCCAACAGCTATATAATACATAATAAATATTATCTAAGAACCCACAAGTCCTCGCTAGTAACAACAACAAAAAAGAAAAGGAAAGTAAAACTGCACTGCAATAATATGATGACAGAATACATGATGAAATTATTGCGTACCCAAAAAATAAAATAAAAGAAAGAACAATGTGCTTACATTATTCCCAATTGACATGCATGCCAGCTACTAGCATGTGTATCTCGGCCTTTAAGCTATAAAATGTATGAGTACATAGGTAACCTATACAGTATTATGGGCAACAACCGTGACCGTAGCACAGCCATAAATAATACTTTCAGCAGAATTCTCACTGAACCATATGACAATTTGACAAAAAAATACCGTTATTATCCACCCATTGAGAATGGTTTCACTATGCCATATTTTAAACACAATGCCGCACGAATTAGGAGTAGGATATACCTAGGCAGACAATGGTGGCTAGGTATTGTGCGGTTTCAAAATCAGGCCACGAATGGAGTTGCTATAGTTCCGCGATAATCATGCGTTGAAGTCTGTAAGGCAGTCTGTGTATTTCTTCAGAGTTACATTCGTAACAAATATAGGATTATATAGTCACGGGGTACCAATCAGGTCATGAGGCTCAGGACCACTCTCTGGGACCCTTGGTGCACCTTGCTTCGCCAACGCTGTTAGGAGGCTTAACTAACGGGCGTCTTCTTCGTCGAGTCAATTTTCGAAAACTTTAAATCTGGCTTGCCCAGTCGGCCACGGCACCGCCATTATCAGTCGTCAGGAACAGATCCTTTCTAGTGCAGGTAGCAGGACAAACAGGGCAAGAGAGCAGATGCGCCATGGTTTTGGATGGAGCTAACAGTCGCATCGCTGCTGTGCCCCAGCCCCGCTTAGCCAGAGAGTCTTTGTAGCAGCCCACCTGCGTCCGTAAACGGTTAAGTGACTTCCAACTTTGCCATTGTAGCTCGAAGAACCTTTTTTTTTCTATGTCATACGGTAGGCAAACAGGCAAGCGGGCCACCTGATGGAAAGTGGTCATCACCTATTCGTATCTACAAGTTTAATTTGTCTCAAAGTATGAAACGGTCTCCCGTATAGTTTCCGGACTCTGCGTGCGCTTAACTTTGATAACCGGTCTCGCAAGCACTCCATTCGATCAGCTCTAGCTTCCGTAGAACTAGCACCTGTCTCTCCTATGCATATTATGTACCATCAAAAAGATTGGAAAGTTAGCTACCTTCACCTGGAATTTTTTTTTGCTCTATGGATACCATGTACTGACCGCCACCTTATCTTTCCAGGAGCTGGAACAGGAGAAACACCTGTTGCGGCGGCGGCTGGACGCGGCCCGGGGAGAGCATGAGGCCCGGATCCTGGAACTCCAGAATGACATCAAGGAGCTGACCACCAAGATTGGATCGAGGGACAACAGTGTTAAGCAGGTAAGAATATTTTACATTAAACTATGCAATTTGGCCGTCATCTCACCTGACGGGGAGTGACGAAGTCTAGAAACGAAATTGAAAAAATATTTATTGAATTAGACTTACGTTACTGAAGGTCTTTTCAAACATGAAAATCTATTGGAAAGCTAAGGGAAAGTTAAGCGAGCTCATCCAGATAGGGGGCGACGCGTGCACACCGATCAGTGCGTACGAGTGCTTACTCCGGCGAGACACCGGAGTCTGTTCATACAGCCTATTCACTCTGGCCATAGTAAATACTCTGGCCTTGTATAAATCCAGATTATACTGTTCAGGGAACACATTAGCAGCCAAGCGTTCCATACCTTAGCCGTACGTATTAGAAGGAAAGGTATACACCTATGCGCTGTTTTATTCTGGGATACTTGAGCTATATTACTGTCAAATTTCATCAAAATCCGTTCAGTAGTTTTTGTGTGACGAAGTAATAAACATCCATCCATCCTTACTTTATTATTAAGTAGTAGGATAAGATGTTACCAAAATAAAATAAGGCCATGGTAATAAAAACCTGATACACGTATGTTTTGCCTATTTGGTAGAAACCGCGGTTTTTGCAGACGCTCGCGTTTCGCAAAACCTGTCGAAAGTTGCAATACTTGATGGCTTCACCCACAATGAAATAAAATAAAAATGACGGTATTCGTAGACTCCGATTTTTGCTCATTAACTTGCCTCATTGACGGACTGCATTTGAGGCAGTAATTATTAGAAAAAGTATGTCGTCAATTTTGTTTACGTGTAATAGGTATATACCCTTAGGTTTTGTTTTAGCTTTACTCTTTTTACGCTGGCTGCGGTGAAGCCCAAAAGAAGGGGTTATGGTTTGGCCTCTGTATATAAATGAAAATAATCATCTTGGCGTTAATGTCCCGGATCTGCTCTCGCGCACGAGAGCCCGGGGTCTCATAAACATACATACATAGGGGCCTAACCATGAACGTATAACCATGATCTAATCTGGTCAGGTTCCCCTGGTAGCAGGGTCACGGAGATCAGATGGTATTCGCTCCACTGTCAAACCCAAATCCTGGATCATGGCCACGACGAACCCCGGGCTGTCGTGGGCTAAAGCATAACCGGGACATTAACGCCAAGATGAGATGACTATATTCGTCTCATCGTGGAAGTCACCAATTCAATTCGCTATCCTCATACCTAGATCGGCAAGATTAAGTCAACACAAAAAGATCTCGAACACGCAATGCTTCATTTAAACGTTTGATTATAATTATGATCGATTTACTTTTTCTGCGCCTTCATTTCCCGCGTTTGGAAGTTTTTTTTATTACTGTGTAAGATTCTTGTCTTGATCAGATTTTTGTCAAAAGTAGCTTGAGCCTTTCTCAACTGAAGGGTAATTTTCCGTAATGAAGAGTTGAAAGTTTCAAGTTTATTATTCAGTAAAGAAAAAGTATTGTAAACTATAAAATTGTGATCAATTAAAGAAAAATAACAATACCTACCAGTACCTACATCATTCGGCGTTTAATGTTTAAAGTGCTTAATGCAGTGCATGTTCCTAATGAGTAGGTAATATTTTTCTTATAAAATTAATCCTCGTTTTTAATAAAGTACCTACTTAATATATTAAAGTACCTAATTATTCTAGTTAATCTTGGAATTTAAAAAGCATGTTAACTTTCCAATACCAATTCCAAGATCTTTCAGTTTCTTAATTCCCAAAGTTTAACTGAAATTTTTCGCAACAAAGATTCACTAACACCAAAATCTTACTTTGTATCAAACCCGAATTTCCACTCAATAGAAGGCCATTCACTTCATTGAAGCTTATTCCCGTACAAAAACAAAGAGAATATAGCACCTGACCTTTTATTTGTTACAAAAAATCATTGTGAGCAAAATTCGCTATATTAAGACATAATTAACATTGAAAATGGACATTACCTCTCAACGTCAAGCTAAAATCAAGTCAAGGTTGTTACGGGGCGGCAGTAACAGCGGATTTGTTCGATTATGGTTTTTCCCGCTACTACGTCTGTGCAAAATTCGGCTATGGCGTGTATTTTATAACTAAGTAGAATTACTCGATTATGTGATATACAATTTCATAGATCTCAGTTCCGTAGAAAGCAAACTTCCACCCGTACATCTAAAAGATTAATGCGTCCAAACATACATTCTTTCAAACTTTCTTATTTATATTATAAGTACTAGCGATTATGTCGAACAGACAGACAGACGCGGCGTGGGACTTGTTTTATAATAGTGTAGTAGGATCGTGTATTTATATTAATACATAATTAAAATATATCAGTTTTATTCATCTGCTGGGCTTGGTTGCTCAAAATACAAGTACAGACGACGGAACTACCGATGATGGCGACGCCATACTTGGTTTTCGCTGATATGACCTACATACTACATACCCTTGCAGAAGCATATCTGGCTGGTGTTGTACCTGAACGGAACGGAACGGAATCAGTTTCATTCTGTGAATTAAATCTTCTCGCCAGAGTTGAATTTGTATGAAAGTTTTGATGACTAGCTAATTGATGATTTTCTTTGCCTTAGTACCTATAAAAGGTTAACTTTTTTTTCTTTTTTTTATGTTATACGATAGGCAAACAGGCAAGCGGGCCACCTGATGGAAAGTGGTCACCACTGCCTATAGACATTAGCAACACCGAGACTATCGCCAATGCGTTGCCCACCTCTATAACACGTTACTCTGGCAGCAAAAAGGCAAATATCCCTCCACTGCCAAAGCCACCGTTCCCCAAATTCCCACCCCATGGAGTTTTGGAAACCTTACTCACCGGCAGAAATATTGTAACTAGGCGTGTCCTAGCTTTTGCAGCTAAATGCTTAAAAACGTCAAAAGAACTCCACGCTTACAGTGAGACCACACCCCAGAGAAACCTTAGAATGTCGTTTAAAAAACGCACGAAAACCAACGTGCCATAGATTTAGCGTTTTTGTGGGTAATCCCATTTGTGGAACACTCGTTCCTTGGCACGTTTTTATCAACGTTTCTGATTTTAGCCACGTTTATCGTCGTTTCGTGACCTCTTGGAGAAAACACTGCATAAGATTAGCGTTTACATTTAGCGTTTTTTTATTTTGCTTATGGCACATAAATCCCATTCTCAGATGGTACAGCGCTAGATTAATTGAATGATCTAGCAATGTAACCAGCTTCCTCTGTGAACAAAATCAATTACCTGGGTCCCTATTTTTGAATCACCTGCTTCGATTCGAACGGTATCCAATTTTGATTTTCGGCATATAAATTCAATATTTTGATACATATTATTCTGATTGTCCTTATTTTCGAATCATACGGTTTTCGGTGTTGCCAATGTGATTTAAAAAATACTGAATTTTTTCTATCGATAATTAAAATTAAAAACTTCGGATCGAGGCGAGCGATTAAAGAATAGAGCCCCTGATCTGCCAATGAGACCATAACCGCCAAGACGACCGATCTACCAATATAACCTGGGAACTGGACGATCTGGAAATATTTAGGATCATCGGATAAGTGTTGAAGAGTTTCGGTATGACACCATTTGCTACTGAACCTTCTAGATCTACGTAAGTCGTTGCCATCAAGATAGTGTCGCCTAATCGCCTTCCGTTCCGTTAGGGAGCTATGATGCCACAGCAGACACACACATACACAAATACCCACGCTTTATAAAGCACCTACTTACTCACTTTCTGCATTGTCTTCTGGTTGACTGGAAGATAAAGCCTTAATGGCTTTAAGTCCGCCAATTGTATTATTGTGCAATAAAGTTTTAAATAAATAAATAGGCACAGTGCCCAGAGGCACAGACCCACACTTCAAACTTATAACACCCTTTCTTTTTCGTCGAGTGTTATTTAATGGAAACGAGAGTCATGTTGTGCCGACCCCACCTTGTAGGATATAAATTTATGTTTATCAAAATAAATGAATTGAATTGAATAGGATACGGGAAGTAGAATTAATACTCTATGGTTATGAAAGTAGATAATTAACCCAATTAATTCAAGGACAAATCGCGACACCAAGGGCATGACGTAATTTGAACCATCAAGGTTAGGAAATCGTGACGCCATAGTGTTTGTGTATAACACGAACCTCAAGGGAGCTCTCTCGACGAAGTGCCTAAGCACCTAATTATTGTAAGTGGACACGCCTGGTTGAGGCGATACCTTACGTAATTAATTAGGGCTAGTGATAGCTGACTAAATACTGAAATGATTTCATATCTACTTATATACCGTCGTATCAGCGTATATTTATCATATCTCTCTTTTTGTAGGCCTGCTGGAAGAGATTTCTTTTTAGAGATAAGTAGTGCCTGTTGTCTAATATCTAATTTGTACTATCTCTTTAATTTTCTTGTGTACAATAAATTGTTAAATAAATAAATATACATAGTATAAAAGAAAATCGCTTCCTGTCGTCTGTCTCTCTGTATCTATGTACGCTTAGATATTTTAAACGAGGCAACGGATTTTGCCGTGTTCAACAATGTAATAGTAATTCAAGATGAAGGTTTATAAGCAAGAAGAAAAGGGTAGGTAGGGGTAACGCGCCGGGTCCACTAGTATAGTATAAAACAAAGTCTCTTCCCGCCATCTGTCCCTATGTATCTACATACTACAAGCGTACATACGCTCAGATCGTTTAAACTACGCAACGGATTTTAATGCAGTTTTCAACAATGGATAGAGTGATTCAAGAGGAAGGTTCATAAGCAAGAAAAAAGGTGTAGGTAGGGGTAGGTAAAGTAGGTGTAAGCGGACGAAGTCGCGCCGGGTTCACTAGTGTTCCTAGTTTTGCCTCTCAATTAACTAACTTTTTAATCCCCGGTGACAAAAGATGGGTGCTATGAGTTTGACGTTTGTATATGTGTGGGCGCATCTGGGTTATCTTTATTTGAAAGTCAGTTTACACGAGATGGTTCTTAGCTTAGTTCAGTATTAGTATACCTGGTCGCGGGTTATTTTATCTTACGTTTTCCGCGTTTAGGTTATGAATACTACGATCGTACCACAATAGTATACCCAAAGAGAATACTCATACTCATAGAAATATCCGACTGTTAAATTATATGTGGATGTATGAACCTTGGTAGTATAGAGGATGTTCCCAAATGTGTCTTTTCCGTTAAACAAACATAATTAAAGCCAAATGACCGAGCGCTGCACCCGCTGCTTACATAGTTATTAACCATTGCTACATTTTGTAACTATGATGAGACAGTAGCGCAATGGATTGATGGCTGTTGAGGTATTAGTGTTACACCCGTGTTCACAAACAATACTTGTCTAACCGATGCTCTTACGGTGAGGGAAAACATCGTGATGAAGTAGCAGGGTCACTGAGGTCAGATATCAAATCCTGTATCATGGTTTTGCTCGCTACCTTAACACTATGCGTTTATTTTGACGGTCGCATAGTGTCGACCGCCACTCCAGTATTAACTGTTGGAACCCTGTGCGTTCGCGCACACTTTGATACCACATGACACATCATGTATTGTTGTAGGTAAGTCTCGGCCAGTAGGGGCTCGCCTGCGCTGGTTTGGCGCCGGGTTACGCGGGATATAGGTGTCAAACCTGCTGGAGGTCCCGGATGAGCCTGGAGGAGGCAGAAGCAATAGATGACCGTATGACCGTATTGTCTGTTGGAACCATAAAGTTACTAAACCTACCGGAATAAAAAGTCGTTGGTTGGAAAAAGAACCCTGTGCGTTTGCGCGCACATTGAAACGTTTTTTTTCGCATTCGGGACAGTTCGCATTGTGAGTGTGGTTTAGACGAAGATTATACCAAACTCTTTGAGACAAAGGCTCTGTGGAGCATATATATTTATTGGCTGTTCTATTCTTCAGTAAGTAAGTAAGTAGAACTTTATTTCAACAACGTGGCTTTGGCAGTGGAGGGATATTTGCCTTTTTGCTGCCAGAGTAACGAGTTATAGAGGTGGGCAACGCATTGGCGATAGTCTCGGTGTTGCTAATGTCTATAGGCAGTGGTGACCACTTTCCATCAGGTGGCCCGCTTGCCTGTTTGCCTATCGTATGACATAAAAAAAAACATAGCCTACAATACAACAGTGTTCGCTGTACCCTAACCAGAGTAACACCACTGGGTTAAATGTGGGAGCCAACGTCGAAATGGAGGAGAAAGGTTTGAAAACGGATCTGGCAGAAATAAGGACTGATGATGATGATGATTACAGTTTTTGTTAGTCTATATTGAACAGTCGAGAGTGTGATGTGTGGTGTCCGGTATCTAGGTTCTGTCTGATCATTCGAGATTTAAAGTACTTATATGCCAATACCAAAGATGACTATACGAAGTCTATCTACCCCGCCGAGGATTGTCGCAACACTCTCGTCACGCCGCGTGGCGTCCTTCCTAACCCTGGCGGAAAAACTATTTCGCAAATACACCGCAGTCAATTTAGACTCTACAACCTTCGGCACAAGATTCAGATTCGGATGGTAAAGGGATTCGCTCCACCCATTAAGTAGATTAACCACGCTTGCCTTTTGGTGTTCGGATCAGATTTCGGTAACATTATGTGTTAGGACACGATTGTGTTGTGATAGGGTTATCTTGGAACGTGTATGGACGAATCATTGGATATAGGGAAAGACAGAAGTATTAAGGACTGTAGGTTTTATGGACTGACCCGACTTACGCCTGCCTGATATAGGGACGGCTTTTTCTTGAGGGACAAAATTGAAATAATACCTACGACCTACGTCTTTGATCATAAATGTAAATCTTACAAAATACGCAGTCCGCCTTATGTAGTTTGTGATAGATAGAGAGAACTAATATAGCTCACAGTTCTTGTAGTGCCGAGATATGAAATTACCGGATCATTTTTGTTGAGAATTTCTTTACGATTATTATTCGACCCGATTGTTTTGCCTGTGATTACTGCCGAGTATTTTAATAAAACTAACGCGGCAAATTGACATGAAGTGACCGTGACTGAGGAAGCTTGCAATAACAAGAGTACCTATCACTTGCGCGTTTCTGACCCCGTATAAAATTTTTCACAATCTTCTGGAAGAAACCGTTCAAGAGTAACTCCATGTCTCTAGGAAACATTCCAATGGATCTCTTTCTGTAACCTAAGTGTGCGGTATTAAAATCGATGTATAATAATGATATCTTGGAGCGTCAGTGGACTAATGGCTAGCGTTGCCGATTTCCCCCAGTGCCGCAATGTACCAATGCTCTCTTTCTGTTACGTACCTTAGTTGAACACCAACCGATGCTCTTGCGTTGAGGGAAAACATCTTGACGAAACCTGCACATTTAGGCTACTGAATGTGTAACCATGAGCTAATATGATCAGAGGTGACGGAGGTCAGATGGCAGTCGCCCTGTAATTACCTGATCTGCCAAATCCTGGATCCGGGCGCTCACGCGCGAGACAACCGGAATGTTAACGCCTAAATGACTATTTTTTACTAAAGTATCGTCTAATTCCATATCTCTTCTTTCTAGCGCGATGAGGAGAAAGCGAGCCTCATCCAAGAGCTGACAGCACAGAACTCCCGGCTGACGGCGCAGCTTAAGGAGTCGTCAGTGGTGGAGGCCCAGCTCATAGCACAACTGGAAGGGTTAAAGGACCAGTGCTCCATGAGGAAAACCAGTCTACAGGTAAGAGTTTTTTTACAATAGTAGATGTGCTAGTCTGGATGGATAGATTGTGTGATGAGGAATATCAGTGAGCGAGAGGTAAGCGTGCATATGTACAGCGGATAGGGATGAATGGAGAAATAAAACATACAGTGCCGACCCAAAATGTATGGGATGAGGACAGGCAAATAATGAGTAGAGACGCTAGTCTCGTGTGCCATTAATGTGCCCTAAGCTTTATTTCGGGGCTTTGTTAAACACCTATAGGAGTATTAAAACAATTGGTCATGGTCTTAGTCATTTGGCAAATTGGCCAAATGCCTAAATAGATGGAAATTGACTTAGGAACCATTTACAAATATGGTTTTATTCCAAAATTACCGCTTAACTTACGAAGATATCGTCTCGAGGTCTTCAACCAAGCTTAGGCTCCCCGGAGGAAGTCATTGATCAACCTCACTCTAACCAAAATAGAGCACTAAACCAACATCTCCACCCCCAGGACCACGTCCAAAGCCTGGAGTCCCTCAAAGCCGAGCTGGCTATGGTGAGCGACAAGCGAACCGAGCTGGAGCGGCGGCTGACGACCAGCCTCAACGACAAGGATAACCTGATGCAGCAGTTGGACGAGGCCAACGACAGGATCGCGGCGTTGGAGAGGCAGTTGAAGGAACAGGTAACAATACACACACATTAATAGCCCATAACAATCCACATTATTATAAGAAGATCATCGCCAGGTGGGGATTTTCGGATGACTCCGACGTCAACTGTGCCTGCTGTGCTACCCAAACGAGGGCTCACCTCTTACCGTGCCCTGCGTGTCAAAACATCTGCACGCAAGAGGATTCATGACGCCGCCGATAGCGCTGTTAAAGGGGCTAAGTTTTGGGCCACAACAATATTATAATGTTTGTCATTGTTCGCTAAAAAGAAGAAGAATAGTCCACTGCTAGAATTGAGCCTTCTTTACGTCAATGGGGGGCTTTCCCATAGTCTCGCTTGGCAGGCGGGTTGGAGATTGCAGTTTCCAAAACACAGATCTGAAAACACTGCTGCCCAGTTTCTGGTCTAAGACATTGGTCGCCTGACAAACGAAAAACACTTTTATATACATTTATAAATTTGAAGTGTTTATCTGCCGCTCTGTATATGTGTGGAGGTGTGTGTTTGTCTGTATAGGTCCTGAACGGATGGACCAGTTTCGATGCGGTTTACTTAATTTGAAAGGTAGTTTAATCGAGATGGTTCTTAGTTTAGTTTCGTTAAAATCGATAAAGAAATTAAAAAAAAAAATTGAAATTTTTTTATGTAGCCGACCTAGTGCTCGGGGCTTTTCCGACGTTTTCTGTCGATTGGGATAAGTATATATTTCTTATCTTATTGACTAATCTCATGATCTCGCCCAAAGAGCAATATGGACAGAAAGCTGATATTCATGAAAAAGCTCCGATCAGTACTATAGCTATGCTCGCCCAGCTCTTTCAACAATAAGCAATATCCCATTAGGTTACTCAATCTGCGAAACCCAGTGATTGTGTATGTAATTACTTGCTATTGTACTTCTTAATTGCTAACTTTGCTACTCTAATATTCGGTTGTCGGTAGTTTACAACATAGTATTTTGTAGCCACAGTATTAGTAATAACTACAGCAGATGGGAAAGTGAGCATCTGTTTGTTTCGCTCTTGTGATGAAATTGTGAGTTCCACATTTAGGTCTCTATGGAGATAATAGATAAGGATGAGGAACACATTCCATGAGAACTGGCGCAACGAAATTTCGAGCAAAAACTGTTTGGTAATAGCGAAGATGTGTCGTAATTTTTTGGGGCACAGTGTACATCTTCTATACTCGTGTAAAACAAAATAAATACATGTGCTTGGACATCTACCACCAAAGTAAGCATAGCTTGTGTTATGGGTGTTAGAAAACCGATAAACTAAGTCAACTAGTAGGCAATATAACGCAAACAAATAGAACTAGACCCAACCTTCCAAAAACTCGCTAACACGATACTGTTTTTTACATTACACAACTCAACAACGATCCAAGCTATCGATCGCAGCTTATCAGATCACGACTCCATCCGCTGCATTACCCGAGCTGACTTCAATGACAGATAATAATTCCGCCAGCGATCACAGAGAGATAAGACAAACAGGTCCTGGCAAATATTGTACTGAGTATTATCGACTACTTAACATGAGATCGACATCGATAATAGAATGGAATTGCGTCATTGGTCGAGTGGAAAACACGAGGTGAAAATTTTCTTTCAAATATTGTTATAGACTGTGATGTAGGTTATCTACGTCATCGAGTACAAAAATTCCACTTTATACTGAGACCCAGGTCATATAGTAAAAAAAATCCACTTTATACTGAGACCCTGGTCATATAGTAAAAAAAATCCACTTTATACTGAGACCCAGGTCATATACTACAAAAATTCCACTTTATACTGAGACCCAGGTCATATAGTACAAAAATTTCACTTTATACTGAGACCCACAAAACGTAGGCCACATTATAGTCACCAAAAAGAAAAGTCACTTTAAACCTAAACCTTTACTATCGCTACAAAGTGACTGTGATCCCGTACTTAATCCCACAACAAAAATCAAAATAAGATGTATTTAGTTCGGTAAATGCTGGCCTAAATATTACAGAACATAAGTAGTAAACAGTAACCAGCGTAACAGCAGCACAATTTATAATAAATTACACTCATAGAGTAGCTGAGCTATGTGGCAGATATAATTCATTAAGTACCTGTTAAAGTAATAGGTAACGAACATGGAAATTGAACAGGGATCAAATGAAATTCTTTTTTCAAGTATATCACCCACTACCATCATCAACTACACCATTGAATCATTTTCTGACCAGTGCGGAACAAGCACATGATGCATAAAAACTCCAAAACCTGACTCGTCATACCCTTCCAGGAACACTTGTACCACAACACGTTGAAGGAGCTGGAGCGTCTCCAACGCTCTCACGACACCCTGGCCGAAAGGATCGGCGCTCCAGACCCAGCTGACACTGCCGAGGCTGCCAGGTCTCTCCACGCGGAGATGGAGACCGAGCCAGAGGACCAGGACGACTCCTGGCTGAGGAGCGAAGCGGTCCAGGTCTACAAGCAGCTGCGGACGCTAGCTCTGCAGCTGAATACCGGACACGACGATGATTCTGGTGAGTTTGGTTTTAGGAATAAAAATCTAATAAGAAAAAGAATAAGAATAGGATAAGAAACAGTTTTAGTTTAGTTTTAGATGGTGTGTGGCCTATATTGAGGTTTTGGGGGTCTTAGCTGAATGGAAAAGAAAGATAGAACGGGAAGTACTAGGTACTCCTTCAAAAGGTGACATAGAACCAGCCCCGCAATTAGAGGTGTGAAGCATTTTATCTTTCTCAGAGTGACAACGCACCTGCGGTTCTTAATTTTTGTTGTCTGCAACCTAAATGCATTAATCGGAGATGTTATGGGTGACAGTTACCGCTTAACCTTAGGTGGACTGTCTGCTCGTTTGTCACTGCGAAGAATAAATTGGAACTAATCAGCCAACAAGGACAACTCCCAATATATAAAATGACCAGGGATGCCATATTATCAATACGAGTATCAATGCCATACTAACATAATAAATATATCACTGATATTTGATTGCACTAAACTTCAGACCTCTTGTTCTGCAATTGTTATCTTGTTGGACTTGTTATCTGTGACGCCGAAGTTGAGTTCAGATATTCCAAATAAGAAAAGGAAATCACAAATGTTTGTGCAAACTAAACTCGCTGTCACTCTTAACTTTAATCCACCGATTTTGTGACGCCTAAATACTTAAGAATATCATAAGGCGTCTAGAGAGTTTAGTGCGAGCAAATTCAGTGGCGAAACGAAATCATAACGAATAGCTATAGCTTCTTAAGCTCTACTCTACGATTACGTCATCGCGTACCCAAAATGTCGCGACCGACTTTGATATATACCGCAGCAGCGTACCTCGCTACTAAAACCGAAAGTCCGATCCACATCGCTCTGATTCGTCTGTAACCCAAATAGCACATGTTTTATCACGCGAAGCTATCGATCTATTCGACGTCTGTTTATTAAATCGTGTATTAGCTTGTTGGTGAAGAACTGTTGTATGAAATGACTTTAATTTTTCTACCTGTCTTCTTGGTTTCGCTTGATTGGTCGTCAGATGGAACAATTGATGCGAATTTCAGATTCAGGCCACGTGCTGTTGGAAAAATAGGATCAACTATAATAGATATTAACTATAATGAAGATCTAACGACCCTGTATATGGTGACTTTAAATTTATTTTTGATACTAAGGGGTATGCATGTGCGCGCATCATCACATCATAACAGTCCACTGCAGGACTTAGGGCCTCTCCCTCGAGAGGGTAGAGGCCCAAGATAGCATGGAAAACGTTGTTGTCTATTTTCCAGCATTCGGAGACTAGCTCTCTTGCCTTGGAAACATTAGTCGCCTTGCACGACTCCTACGAGCGTAAGGGGTTGGTGCTATTCTACTCTGCCGGACTCCACACAGCCTAATCAACTTTTGATCTAGCGTCGAAGCTGTAAAATAGCTTTCGTTATGGTTCTAATCAATATTATCCCTTCACATGTTCCAGCATGTGCAAATCACCTATCGTTCGCGTATCCACCTGCCACGTTCATGCAACTAAATCTGGCTGCAAGATCTGTAACCCAAATAGTTTCCTCGTTATCTGTGATATCTCTGTTGCCCAATCTACGCCCTGCTGTAATCGTGGCGTGTTCTTTTGCATATTCCGACGTCGTAGCTAGTACGCTACTCGCAATAGTTGCACTCGGGTTGGTATCGATCAAACTAGTTTTTCGTTGTACTGACGATAAATATTCGTTATTGGCGAAATCGATTGGAAAGGACTGAAATTTTCTGATTTATTTACTTTTTAAGGTACACGGTTGCGTATTCTGATTAATGAAGACAGTCGATTGGTTTCAGTCTATCGATCGTCTACTACATAATAAAATTGGCTCCATTATCGAGGACTCGCTGTGTCTATGCAAATAGGCATAATTGCTATTCCTAATTTATTGCTAGGTTATTGATAATTTCCGATGCATGTGTTTCCGTTCCCGGAACTATTTACATTAAATTTCGGTACAAATTATGAGTAGCATACATGTAATATGTATGCTATTCATAATTGGTACCGGATGCTTTGAAGCTTCAGCACTGCCGAATATCGTCAAAACAAACAAGTGTGACCTTAATCCTCCCTTACAAAAAATACTTTTGTGTTCAGAATAAGAATCAGAAATTATTTATTGTAAAACTGTGTAGGCATTCACAATATTTGTAGGGCTAGAAGGACTTACAACCATTATCAGCTATTTGATCGATAGTTGGTGAGGATGTATCAATGTATGGGGTTGGATTGGAGGAAGGGTAAACCTTTCGCATAAAACATTGGTACATCGCCGCAGTGGGAACCCAGTCCTTCTCGCTTACAACTCGAATACCTTAATCACTCAGCGACGCACAGGCCTTTTCTAGAATGTTCCAAATAGACGCTAATACTTATAAAATCGCGTGATTTCTTTCTGGAGCAAAACTGCGCGGTTGCAGGCGATTCCGCGAGTAATGGGCGGCCTTTGCTTAGTTCCTGTTATTAATGTAGCTTGTTTATATTCGGTAGATGTCTGAATGTTTCTTTCGTATTTGTGTTAACTATGCTTTATGGGTTTTTAACTAGAACGCTTGACTTTTATTTATATAACTAATGACAACATCGTGACAAGGTACTTTGTTTGGATCTCATTCTCGGAAGTCCGCGTTGCCAATCAATGTGAAACAAGTTTCTTTCTTTATTTTTATTCATATTAGTCCACACTGTGACATGTTATAGTAGGTATTCAGAACTGAAATTTCTGGATTTCTGTAGCTCAGGTAACAGCAGCCCATGTGATCCTAAAGAGTGAAAAAGATATCATGAAGAACAAGATCTCTCTTTACAAGTGTTAACAGACTAATAAACTAATAGATTTATACTAGCTAAATTAGCACGTGTTACCCGCAATAAGGATCAAATAAAAGTCCAAGTGCGGGCAAAGGGATCTAATAAATCCACCCATGAATTTACCCCACGTAGTATTCACTCCCATCTTTTCTTCCTACTCCCCGAATTATCCATAACAGCGCCACCACGACTTGCAATTCACGCACATATAATAAATAATGAAATAAATATGCTTGGACAATTCTCACAGCGTCATCTAGCCCAAAAGTAAGCGAAGCTTGTGTTATGGGCGCTAGAAAAGTGATCTTCTGAGGGCCTCATCACTGTGATGTATAAATTATTTATATACATCACAGTGATGAGGCCCTGAACATTGTGAATCACACGATATCCGCATCTCGTTATGTCGCAACCGCTGCGCGGGCGCCGGCGTCGTGACGGCGCGATCAGCGATGTTGACAGCCGCAATAATGGCCGCCTCTTCCCTTAGCACATCACAATGATAGCCCATAACAGTCTACTGCTGGACTTGAGCCTCGTCCAGAGATGTGGAGGGCTTTACCATACTCTCCTCGGTTGGCAGGTGACACTGCCAGACACGGTTTCATTTTTGTAATCCTTTAAAAACGGGGCGATGCAAAACATAACGTAAGTGATACAAAAATTAACCTTATTCTATGAACAAAACATTCTACTTTGATTTGCTCTCACGCTTTTTGCTTCTGAATTTAGCTGACTTTGTTTAGCCAAATGTAATAAACGCATATGTCCTTTTATGGATGGCCCAGTTGATGGACAATAAAAATGACTTCCTAATATATTTAACATGACATACTTGTGTAATTTCACTGACTCGTGTACCTTAATATCGTCAAAGAGCCTTAAAAATTGTCAACCGCCACTCGTAGACTGTATTCCAGACACAATAGCTGTGTTATCACTTATCACCGTGATTGAGCGTTGTGTTAAAACCGGCTGCGTGCGCGCTGGCGTAATGTTTTAAGAGGTAAAGAGGCTGAAAGCGTGTTTCAGTGGCACGGAAGAGTGTAATGCGACTGCTTATAAATGTACTTTTTCCAACGCTCAGCAACCGTCAGGAATGGCATTTTCACCCACTTTACTTGTAAAATGAGAGCGGTAATAACTGTCAGTCTGTACGTAACCTTTGGTATTCGCCGTATTCGCGAGAGCCCCTCGCTGTACAATTCACAAGGAAACGTGGCGTCGTTAAGATGGCGCGGTCACGGCATCTCGTCACGAGTGTCGCTCACGACCGTCTTTCTGGGACGATATTGTAACTTGATAATGCTGTGGGTCGGTTGCTGTGGTCTTGGCTGGGTTCGGCCGTCTATTCGCTGTGTCTGAGCTAGTCTCCTCATTTCGAACTGAATAGGTGGTCATCTTGGCGTTAATGTCCTGGTTGGGCTGACGATATTGTAACGTGATAATGCTGTGGGTCGGGTACCGTGGTCTTGACTAGCTTCGGTCGTCTATTCGCTGTGTCTCAGCTAGTCTCCTGATTTCACACTAAATAGGCGGTCATCTTGGCGTTAATGTCCCGGTTGCGATCTTGATCATGATTTAGGATTTGACAGATCAGGTTACAGTGGAACTACTGCCATCTGACCTCCGTCCGTCCCGTGTCCGTGTCTGACCAGGGGTCTAATATTGTGACGGATTTTACTGATACGGGTGCCTTGATAACGAGTTAAGCTTCTTTGACAAGTGTTGTTTCTAAATACGGGTGTAAGCCACTCTTACCGTCTTATCAATAAAAACTTTTACAAACATTGATCGCTCCTAGAACGAGATATTCGATATTTTAATATGAAACTCCCCTAAAATTCGCTGAAATATTTAAGTAAACATGTCAAATCTGAAATGAAACCTGGATTACTTAATCCAGTCGGTACTGACTGTAATAACCTTACTGCCAAAGCTAAGCCCATATTGTGATTATGACCACCAATACCTTTTGATCACAGTCCAAATGTGAAACTTGTATGGAGTAGCTTTGTCATTTTTCTATGGCACTATAACAAATGCAAATCTTGGTCAAACAATCATAAAAATTAATACAGTTGGAATAGAATTATCTCAAGTAGGAAATAGGTACACAAGTGGACAGGATACAGAAATTACCCTATTGTCACTCCTTTAAGGGGTGACAGAGCCATGTTTATGTTGTTATTGTTGACACTGGGTGGCTAGGCCTACTATTCATTGTAAATGGACATTCTTGCATTTCGTTTGTTTGAATTAAAAATATCAATTTGCATAAAATGCAAGGCTTCAAGGTCAAACACTGATGTATTGGATTTTTTATGAGCTAGCCGACCTCCCACTTGAAATAACTCTTACTTTCATCCAAGGGTTCATGTGTTGGCTTTGGTTTCATTTACACTACATTGTTTTCTGGGCTCTTCTTCTATAGGTACTAGTATTATGAAGAGGAACAATTTTTATGAAGAAAATGAACGCGTCCATCTTATGCCATTCGGTAGTCCATGGCCACTACGTCCTCCATACAGTATGGTTACCTATACGGCAGACAAACAGTCAACCACCTGATGGAAAGAGGTCGGTTACCGCCTATGGCGCCTATCAGTAACACCAGGGGCATTATAATGCGTTGCCCGCCTCTGAAGAGACCTCTACCATACCTCTTGAACGATCCATCGAAAGGAAAAACTGCGGCTGGGAGCTCATTCCACCTACGAATGGTACGAGCGAGAAACCTTCTTGTATTGAAAGTGTACGAAGCCCGCATCGGGTGCGGCTAGCTTGAAAAGTCCTACCAATATCTCTCCGCAAATGATATTTCATGATGTATCGCGACAAGCAATATACTGTATGACGTATACGCATACACGGACGACTTCTCCCATTACGTACCGTGGACAATACGTGAAATAGCCTCGTTAAAGACAGCTTAGATGCGGGAAAGTGTAAGAGATTATTGTCATAATATGAAGTTTATAGTGAAAGTGCTGTATGTCGCTCGCAGTGGACACTTTGTGGCTGTCCGTGTGAAATACTGGCGGTCATAAAGAGATGCTTGGCTTTTGTATGCTAAAAATATGGAGGCAATTTACTAACAGGTTCTCTAAGCGATATAATGGGTAACAGGTTCTTTACGGAGGCCTATGGCCAGCAGTGGACCAGTATCTAAAGATAGTAAGGGATAACGATGACGATGAAATGATGGATAACACAATTTTTTATGCTTAGGAAACACGAAAGAAATAGCTTTTTTCCGTATGGTGATTAACCGGCGCAGTTAAATCTGTGGTAAGGCGCTGTCCTAATTGGCAAAGGTCGTGCGACAATGGTCGTGCGGTTTTGAGATCTCCGTGTGGTCGGGCGTCGTCCGTCGTACGGCCATGGTCACACGACCATTATAATTAGGACAACGACTGATGGAGTAGAATATAGCAATGTCAATGATGGGGTTGTATAATGTGTAAGTCTATAAAGGTATATGCAAAGAGATCTCGTCAGGTAGGAATTATACCTAAACAAAAGCTGTAACTGTGGTGTATCTTCGCAACCATGGACCACCTCGTTTCATGCTCGAATTTTACTAAACCTTGCGCGATAGAGGTTAGTCCATCGACTCGATAACAAGAAGACAAGCACTCTATTTATAAAACACTGATTTTCTATCGTAACGAGCGGGGCTCAAGAAATCTTTGTCTTTCACGGGGATAAAAAGGATCAAGACATAAAGAACCGATGAGTTGCTGACCTTTAAGAGCCTGACAGGCGCCGTATGTGCACTTAGTGGTATCGTTACCTAACTCAAGACAAGATCCTGCAGTGAGATCACCAGAAACCTGACCCTCGGCGCAAGGCGGCGGTTATGCAAACCACACCTGAGTCATAACTCGAGTCGAGATCAAATGATAGTCATTTGGCATAGCGTTTACTAAGAAATAGTGTTTTGCACAGTGCGGAGCGTCGGTGGCCGAGCGGTTAACGTATCCGACTCGTTAGCTAGAGGTATGCGGTTTGAATCCCACTGCGGCCATGTACCAATGACTCTAAGTTATGTACATTAGTTGAATACTAACCGATACTTTTACGGTAAGGGAAAACATAATGAAACTGCACTAAAACCATGATTCAGTCTGATCAGGTTCTCCTAACAGGGTCACAGAGGTCAGATGACAGTCGCACCACTGTTATTAACTGATCTACCAAATCCTGGATCATGGTTAAGGCGGAGCCCGGTCCCTCGTGCGCAAGAGCACAACCGCCAAGATGAGATCCCTATGAGATCCGTCACAAGGCAAACAGAGATTGTAAGAAACAAATTGACGAAGGCGATTTCCACATAACGATAATGTTTATTAGCTCACATACAAAAAAAGTAGTTTTACTTAAATTTCGCATAAGGCACCAAGGCCGGAGCGACTTTTTAACTGTAAAGCAGTTAGCATCATGTGTAAGTCGAGTTGAAATTGCGAAAAAGTTGCTCAAAAGAACCTCATCTTAAAACCGAATGCTCCATTTAGTACTTTTCATATTCATTTTTGTAGTGGTACAGTTCAAAAGTATAAAATTACCATTTTAATGGCAACTCGGTTAAGTATAGCGACGTTCACTATGAAGCCATACTAATTTACTTGCTTAATAAAAAAAGTTGCAATTTTGAATATATAAGCGAATAAGGAATCCCTGGTATCATTTATCGTGTATGTAATGGTGGTAAATAAAAGTAATTAATATAAAAAGTAGGGTGAGATAGCGATCAAAAGCATTCCTAGTAAAAATATAAAAAAACTAACAAAACTCTCATACATTATCGAACAACTTGACTCTCCCGGTTATGATCTCGCGCGCGAGGGTCCGGGATCCGTCTTGACCATGGTCCAGGGTTTGTTAAATCAGGTAATTACAGTGGATCGATTGCCATCTGACCTCCGTGACTGTGCTACCAGGGGAACCTGACCATATTCATCCCGTAACAGTCCACTGCAGGACTAGGGCCTCTCCCACGAAAGGGGAGGTTATTGCCATAATCTCCACGCTTGGCAGGCGGGTTGGAGATCCCAGTGTTTAAATATAACAATGTAAAATGCTGCTGCCCTTTTTCCAGACTACGGAGACTCTTGATCTTTTGCCTTGAAAATGTTAGTCGCCTTGTACGACACCCATGAGTGTAAGGGGTTGGTGCTATTCTACTCTGCCGGACACCACACGGCCACTGACCATATTGGATCATGCTTACACATTCAGTAGTCTAAATGTTCAGGATTCATCGCGATGTTTTCCCTAACCGTCAGAGCATCGGTTAGTGTTCAACTAATGCACATAACTCAGAATGGGGTCATTGGCACCTACGTCTTTACTTTATTATGTATTAGTGGAGACCTATAATTGTCTCTCTATTGTTTATATTATCACTATAATATTTCGAAGCTGTTCTCCCAAAAATTATACAACATAATATATAAATAAATGGCGGCACTGAGGTTCGGACCTGGTACCGCGAAAACTCTCAAAGGCCATTCATCATCACAGCCCGTAACAGTCCACTGCAGGACTTAAGGCCTCTCCCACGAAAGGGGAGGTTATTGCCATAATCTCCACGCTTGGCAGGCGGGTTGGAGATCGCAGTGTTTAAATATAACAATGGAAAATGCTGCTGCCCATTTTCCAGACTACGGAGACTTGATCTTTTGCCGTGTGGTGTCCGGCAGAGTAGAATAGCACCAACCCCTTACTCTCATGGGTGTCGTACAAGGCGACTAATGTTTTCAAGGCAAAAGATCAAAGGCCATTATGATATGTTAATCCCAACTTAGATCACATTTACATAATTAGGTGCAACGTAATCACTTCGAACAGCAAGACTTTGCTCATACAGCAAGTCCATTAAAGCCACTATTGTATGGCCACTGTCGAAATTAATTTGCAAGATCCATCTCACAATGGACGATCGATATGGACATTGCAAAATTGAAATCGTTAAGACGTCTCTCGATTTGGCCTTGGTTATGTGCTGATTGTTAATATGAGGTTATGGGCCTGGCTTTTGTATCATCTTTTTTATAGTCGATAGACTTGTAATTCTTAAATTAAATTTTCGTCTCATTCAGTACCGTGTTGACGTATTATTGCGTATACTATTATCTCAGATTTGCAGAATGTTAGTTTATCAGAATGCCGGATTCATTTTTTACATGACTCGGCCTCTTCCGGGTCGTATAATTCTTAATTAATATTTGAGGACTGTTATTTATGGGCTTTTGAGGCATTGGAAGGAGAGGCCGGCCCAAGAAGCGATGGCTTGACGTCACCAAGAACGATATGCGTGCAAACAAGCTCACCACCAAAGATGCCGAACACCGAGCGAAGTGGGTAGAAAGACGGACCCTGGGCCCTCGTTACATAGCGCAACCGGTACATAGCGCCAAGATGATGATTTATGGGCTCTTGATGATGATCATGACAGGCGCGGAATGCGACTTTATTGCGAGTCGATCTGCTTAGCAATTTTTTTACTATCTTTATTATGCCTACTAGACTTACTCGTATATCTAAACCTTGCGAAAATCGCATCAAAATCTGTTGCATGGTTTAAGAGTCAGCGGAATGGCAGAGAGGCAGAGAGGCGCAGAAAGCGACTTAATTTTACTTGTAAGGATAAGTGTAGCTCATCATCATCACATCAGCTAGAAGATGCCCACTGCTGGGCATAGGCCTCCCCCAGAGATCTCCACAAAAGCTTCTGTGCTTTCCGCATCCAGCTGGTACCTGCGATCCTTACCAGGTCGTCGGTCCACCTTGTGGGAGGCCTACCCACGCTGCGTCTTCCGGCACGTGGTCGCCACTCGAGAACTTTACTGCCCCATCGGCCATCTGTTCTTCGAGCTATGTGCCCTGCCCACTGCCACTTCAGTCTGGCAATCCTCAGAGCTATGTCGATGACCTCGGTTCGCTTGCGGATCTCCTCATTTCTGATTCCATCGCGCAAAGAAACTCCGAGCATAGCCCGAAGTATAGGTATGTAAGTATAAATACACCGATTTCACACCCAACTTTATTAAATTAAAACCTTAACTAAAACACGTCCATTTATCATCCGAGCACTGTCCTTCATCACGTTGACCGTGACAATCGCGGGCGCATTGTGTTGTATTGTACATTAACTACAATTAAATTCGGCAAAATGACCCCAGAATTACCGTGTAGGCACCCGCGTCGTGGCTTTCAATAGCGGTCAATTTTATATGAGCCTTTGTTAGAGTCCCGTGCGTGATTCATCTGTCCCTTGTCTATGTACTATTTCACGGAAAAATCACATCAGGCAACTGAATGTGTAACCATGATCCAATCTGGTCAGGATCCCCTGGTAGCAGGGTTGCGGAGGTCAGATGGCAGTCGCTCCACAGTAATTATTTGATCAGTAATTATCGATAATCAGGCGGACCCTGGGCCAAGATTATTTGTTTTTTTATTCAAGTACATAGTTAAATTAAGAGGTATATTAGAGGTCTCTTCAGAGGCGGGCAACGCATCAGTGAATCCCCTGGTGTTCCAGTGACCAGTTTCCATCAGGTGGCCCGTTTGCCTGTTTGTCTGCCGTATAACATAAAAAAAAATAAAAAATATATAACTAAGTACTTTTGAGAAATATTTAGATGAAATCACTATTTTCACTAATCCTATGTTTTACCACTACATTTTTTGTTCCACGTTTCGCAACCAGGTCTGTTTCTACTTGTTCCCTCCAGCGATACCTGAAACATGGGGGAAAAAGTTACCCGCAAATATTTCCAGTTGTAACTGCCATGTTATGAACGGTTTTATCCGGTCTGCAAAAACCACCTGAGAACCAATCGTGTAATACTCGAACGTACATTGTGTTGTCAAAGTGCATGATGTGGTGTAACACAAACTTTACATAAAGGTGTTTTCTTAGCGGATTACAGAGCAAGAGTGACGATAGAATTTTCAGAGAATCCTATTGTATTTCAATTGACTGTATGTGGAAGATTTCTTCTTTATGTTTTCCCGCAGTCGTTAGTCGTTGATATGTCTTCCGCAGTCTGAGCTATCTACGAGTTGTTTCTATCAATCTGTGGTTTGTATCTGAATATGTTTTGGTTACTTGTTGTATATTTATCAGAAATAAGTTCTCAAAAGAGAAAAAAAGGTAACATTTTCATAACAAACTTTTATCTCGCGTTCTATTTTAACTATGTAGCATCATAGTGTTTACCAAGACAAAAAAATTGAGCCCAAACTCGAGGGGTTTATCTTGTTTAGTTTAGAAGTTCCTATGGCCACCTTCCGACAATGCGTTGGCCATCTCTGTAACACGTTGCTCTATCAGCAAAAAGGTAAATTCCCCAAATCACCACATCACGTCAATCACTTACCCTACTATTTAAAATATAACAAAACTTTATTTGGCTGCGGTATTCTGTAAGAGTGAAGTACTTCCAAGTCCTCTTAGCCTACACTACGCTTGCTGAGTCGCATTGTCCATTCAAGAGGTCGTTTACCCAATCGGTTGTTGGTTCTTCGGCACTTTAGCCTAGATGTGTGCTATGTCGGTAACTTTGATGTTCAGTCTGTTGGTGACGAGGATTATTACGTTGCAAATTTTATTCTTCAGAGAGACTTCGAGCTTATACCTACAGCACACACTGATTCATATTCTCCGCTTAAATAATGTTTCAATCTAAGGGGTATGTTTCGATGGAAATTAGCCTGACATCGTAAACAAAACTTTATTGAACTAGCAAGAATGTAGACCACACTAAACACTAGGAATCCTTATATGATTGAATACAAAATGTTCTCGCAGTTGACATGTAGGTACCAATGAGCAAACCGGTTCTCTACGAACGTTGCAGTACCGTGTTGCAGGAGGCTTATGCTTGTCATCATCACATCACAACCCATAACAGTCCACTATAGGACTTAAGGGCCTCTCTCACGAAAAAGAAGTTATTACCATAATCTCCACGCTTGGCAGGCGGGTTGGAGATCGCAGTGTTATAACAATGGAAAACGCTGCTGCCCATTTTCCAGCCTTCGGAGACTCTAGAATTTTGCCTCGAAAACATAAGTTGTCTTGTACGACACCCACGAGTGTAAGGGGTTGATGCTATTCTACTCTGCTGTGTACTAAACAAATATCTCCCATTCCAGGCCTCCACTCAGACTTATCCCTCACATCGCTGGACGGCGACGAAGGCGAGACCCTAAGACGGGGCGCGCTCGCCGCCGCCTGCGCCGACGCGGTCGCCGCGTACGCCGCCCTCGAAGGCTCCAGAGTGCGCGACTCGATCGCTGCGCACGCCCGCCGCGCAATGGAGAGGGAACGGCAGATTGACGAGAAGAACGACGTCATCGCTGATCTGTCTTCTAAGGTGAGTTTCGCAGACTATTTCCCGATGTTTCTCGGTTAGTGAATCATCATATCAGCCGAAAGACGCCCACAGCTGGGCATAAGCCTGCTCCAGAGATCTCCACAAAGGCCGGTCCTGTGCCTTCCGCATCCAGCTGGTACCTGCGATCTTTACCAGGTCGTCGGTCTTTACGCACATGCAATTTTGGCTTCTAAATTAAATACAGAAAGACTCTCTTATTATTTGTTATTTGTAGAAAACATCTACCGCTCAGCAATCATGTCGTACCCGCATAGCACAGACGCATGTTTTGTTTCTACGCGGTGACTATGCGGGCACGACGCGCATGCGGTTTGCGAGGAGTGACCTCTCTTCCAACTTCGCGATGCGATTGTTTGGGATAAATGGAGGTCAAATCTTTGAACGACAAGCATAAAGTGCCCATCTCTGGGTTACGAATAAGTAATTATATTATGTCAGTGCCCTGCGGTTCCCCAATTCAGTCAATGTGGCACATAAACAAGTTACCCTGGCCCACCGGAGGACTTCTTTAAATTATCTTCTTGATCACTTCTTTAAATGGCTGACTTTGCATGATTTAAATTTGTAGTTGAATGTGTTTCTCTTAATTTGCCATACGAATAAATAAATAAATTTATATTATGGAAAACTCCAGTAACATTCTATACGTTTGCGTGTACGTTAGCGATGCTGTGGTTTTAAAGAGAGATGTTGCTCTGTCCACGGTACTGTCACCGTTGACGTCCCAAAATATAAAATCCATAACGCCATTCGTTCAGAAACACTTCGTTTCCGCATTTCGTCACGACTGCACCAGATAAGCAGGTAGGTGTAAAAACTGGCCATACAAATCGCACGTAACGGGTGTCCGTAACAGCGTCGTCGTTGAATCTGCGCACGCGCATCGTGACGTGATGGTGACAGAACGGCTTGAGTGACGAAGAGTTACACCTATTGGTCATTATATTGTTAGTCCCCTTGTAAACAGCGTCGGTGGCTTAATGGTTAAGGGGCCCGATTCGTACCCCAAGGTTCCGGGTTCGAACCCCAGTGCCGCAATCCAATTACTCTTTTCTGAGTTATGTACATAAATTGAATTCTAATCGATGCTCTTACGTTGAGTGAAAACATTGTGATGAAACCTGCACATTCAGGCGACTGAATGTGTAACCATGATCCAATCTGGTCAGGTTCGCCTGGCAACAGGGTCACGGAGGTCAGATGGCAGTCGCTCCACTGTAATTACCCGATCTGACAAAACCTAGATCGTGGTCAAGGCGGACCCCGGGTCCACATGCGCTAGAGCACAACCGGGTACACAGACGAGTAAACAAAATAGCAAATATAAACCCACAACAATCACATCGCAAAACAGAGCAAAAAGCTCGTACCAGAATCAATTGCATCGCCACACCCAGTTGAATAAAATTGTAATCGAATAAACGTTACGAATGCCGATAAACTGCGATCAGCACGCCACCACAATGACACAGAGACCACAGTACAAGGAACCGCAGTAGCACCACAATACCATTAAGTACTTACAAGAATAACAATATGAATTAGAATAAGAACATTTATTGCCACAAAACACTACGACACAACAAAAATAAACAAAGATAAAAGTAATACTTAAAAAATGAAAAAAAAAAGCATTATCTTATGTAGGTAAGTAAGACCATCTACATTACTACAACACACAGTACAGTCTCCACGTTTGGCAGGGGCGTTGGAGATTGCAGTATTGAAGGTACACAACGGAAAACGCCGCTATAACTGACCTGCAACGGAATAACTGACCTGCAGCTTCTAAGTCATTAGCCGCCTTGAATGACACCACATCGTCGCTTACGATGGCGGTCTAATACCTAGACACACAACAGAAAATGCCGCTATCTGTAAATTTTCTGTTCTACGGATCTGACCTGCTGCTTCTGAGTCATTAGTCGCCTCATATGTCACTTAGGTTCATAGCTAACAAAAGTCCTTTGTATGAAGTTATTCCACTACTTCTCCCCTGCACTGTGTCATTGGTACAGTTTGCGGCGCACCGACGCAATCGATTTGCCTAACATCGATAAAATCGATCCGGAGCGATTCCGTGTCACGTATTACGATTTTACAGCTACGCGGTTTAGATACGTTGTACCCAATTGTAAGTATTTAGTGTATTTATACCGTCGTAATTTATTAACCTACCTATAAGAATAAGGGAGGGGTAGTCATCGTCACGTCCATAGGCTGCAGTGACTGCTTACTATCAGGCAGGCCGTAAGCTTGTTTGCCAACTTGGTAATATGGGCCCACTGAAAACCAGCGTTGTGGTACGCGTCAAGCGGCCACAACATTATGCTGAGGGGGTCCAATTGCACTGGAAGCCGCGACACAGAGTTTTAACAATGCCACTGGATATAGTTAGCTGTAGGTACATTTATTATTATTATTTATTTATTTATTATTTTATTTAAAACTTTATTACTTTATCTGTTTTTTTTTTATATTATTTTCCTAACACAATATTTTTTTGATGTTATGTACTTTAATTACCTTGTTTTTTTTTGTACCTTATTGTCGTGTCGTGGTGTCTACGTGTAATAAATGTCTTCTTTCTTTCTTTCTTTAAAAAAAATCTTGGCATTAGCTTGGCCTAGTTGTCCTCACGTGCGCTAGGGCCTGTGATTCGCCTTGCCCATTATTCAGGATTTGGCAGATCAGATAATTACAGTACAGCGACTGCCATCTGACCTCCGTGACATTGCTACCAGAGGAATTCAACTAATGCACATAACTCTGAAAAGAGTATGTATGTAAACTCTTTATTGCAACAACATAGTACATTTCAAAAGGAAACACTTACAAAGCAAAGGCGAACTTATCCCACACCGGGATCTCTTCCAGCTAACCTTAGACAAGCCGAAAGGAGCTTTAGCGAGCGGTAGAGGCAATAAGAGTACCTTACCTACTTTAAAAATAACCAGAGACTTAATTTAAATATATTAAACGAGACCAGTAAAACTTATCAGTAAGTAAGTACATAAATAAGTCATTGGGATTCGAATCCGGTACCTCGTTGGATACCTTAACCACTCGGCCACCGACTCAAAGAATATATTTGCAAAAACACATTCATCCCACTAACACAACATTAACCTTGCAAACGGGAGCATCCACATCACTGTAATTTAGGTAGCCTAGAACACTAATATTGTGACCTAGAATACTATGCAAATATGAATATCCTTCAGCTCATAAAAGAACGTAGAACGTGACGTGAATTAACAGGCTTTACATACATACATACACATACATCCATGCAGGCTTTACGCTGGATAATCTTGTAAGGCAAAAGAAGCTGTTTCCGTACACGTAGGTCTACATAATAAGCGGATTAAGAAACTAATATAGACTAATAGCCTGGTATTTAGGATAAACTTGAGAATGACAAGGAAGGTTGTGAAAGAGTCTGCATTTGCAGAAAAGACAAAAAATCTAATCATGGTCGTAGGTGTTGGACGATTTGATAAAATCATAATTTTAAGGGATTGAAACTTAGATTTTAAGCCACACTGATAAAAGGGCTGTTTTTTAAGTTTAACTTATGTATCTGAATAGGACGGACTGATTTCGATACATATATACAAACATACAGCTCACACCTGTGTCCAACAGGTGGGGTAGGCAGAGATTATGGACCGCCACTTTGCTCTGTCCTGACACAACTGCCTAGCCTCGCATATATCCACAACTCTTTTCATACTTCTCCTTTTATTCTTACCACTTCGGACCACAGCTGATTTCGATTCGTTTACTATAATTGAAAACCAGTTTTTAACCGAGATAGTTCTTAGCTTGTTTCATTCGAGGCAAAATGTAAACTGCTGTAGTTTTTGCGACACCAGTCAGTAAGTTTATTCATTTTGTAAACGCAACGTAGCCTTTTTAAATGTTTAAAAATTACATTCTTACACTTTACCAGAAACAAACATTGTAGGTTAGAAATTTAAATATCTAAAAGCAACGGTTTTCCAGGCTGACATCATACTCCTATTCTACATGCCATAATAGGATCACAATGGAACTGGTTTTGAATTGTTTCATGCTCAAACAGGGCTGAGGTCAGGCCGTTTTGACCATGATCGGAATAAAGGATAGCCAGCCAATCTTCATATGGGCTTTGTGGGTGTTTATGTGGGTATCGTTAGTCATGATACCGTTTTTTAGGGTAAAGGATGTGAGATTACGTAGGTAGGTATGGTTTCTTAACCCGTTCGCAATGCCAGCGCAAAAGACTCAATTGTAAGCCGAAATATTATTATGTTCTCATTTTTAACTGACTTCTAAAATATTTAAAGAGGAGGTTCTCAATTCGACTGTATGGGTTTTTAGTGATAGCATGCCGTACGTATTCGGTTAGGGTTTTCGACTCGTAAGTGAGAGGGACCGGGTTCGAATCCCGCTGCGACCATCTACCAATGACACTTTTCTGAATTATGTACATTAGTTAAATACTAACCGATGCTCTTACGGTGAGGGAAAACATCGTGATGAAACCTTCACATTCAGGAGACTAATTGGGAACCATGATCCGATCTGGTCAGGTTCCCTTGGTAGCAGGGTTTGCGCCAACGGATCGTGTAGAGGTCAAATGATCTGCCATATCCTGGATCATGGTCACGGCCTCGGGCGCACAACCGGCACCGTACCTACTGCCGAGATGATTATTGCTTTTTTATGCCGTACGTTTTGTACATACAGCAAGTTATTTCGGTCTCAAGCTTGTTCCTAAGCAAGTATAGTATTTCATGGCTAGAGTTCATGGGCTGGCTAATCTTGCCCCGGCACCTACCCGCAATGCTGTGGTATGACGCGAGTGACGTCACGCGACCGGCCAGCCAATTATGACGTCAGCGGTCGACGAACTCCACATGGCGAATCACCCTGGATTTGTGGTTTATGTGGAGATTTTTTATTGCCTACGGAGGCAATTGGCCTTGTGTCCGGCAGAGTGGAATGGCACCAACCCCTTACACTCGTGGGTGTCGTAGAAGGCGACTAAAACGAGACAACCTTCTTGAGTCTCCGTGGTTTGGAAAATGGGCAGAAGCGTTCTCCATTTCGATATTTACAACACTGCGATCGCCAACCCGCCTGCCTAGCGTGGTGATGACATTCTCACCCCAGCATGGCAGGTAGACTCAGGCCACGGCCTTTGTGGAGATCTCTGGGGGAGGCCTGTGCCCAGCAGTGGGCGTCTTCCGATTGATATGATGATGATAACGGAGATACACGGTCAGACGGTTATCCAGGACATACAGCATTATTTACCGCTGACATATGTATTTTGTTTTGAAGTAGAATGTCCTTAAATACAAGTGGCTGGTTAACTATAGCTATGAGTTGAAAACTTAAGTAATGCCCCTCTTGCGTGTGTGAGTATCATCATCATCACCTTGGCGTTAATGTCCCGGTTGTGCTCTCGCGCACGAGGGCCCGGGGTCCGCCTTGACCATGATCCAGGATTTGGCAGGTCAGGTAATTACAGTGGAGCGACTGCCGTCTGACTTCCGCCACCCTGTTAACAGGGTGCGTTAAAAACTTAAGTAATGCCCCTCTTGCGTGTGTGAGTATCATTCCACAAATTCCCTTAAACTCAAAGTTCAAATTTAGACATTCCATATACATATATCCGAATACGTCACACGCACGCAAGCGGGCTTTACTTAAGTTTTTTACCTATAGGTATAGGTACTAGGTACCCTACATTTGCGTCCGGAACTATATCAGTCAGTCCAATAGTAGTTCTTCCATTCTTTACAATATAGACAACCATATTTGTAAAAAACTAGTAACACAGGATTTTTTTGGAAACTGTACTAATAAGATAAGTTAGTTTTTTGTGGTTTGTAAAAAATAATAATATCTGGAGCGCTCGCAAAACATTTTAGGAACCTTAATGTAAAGGTTTTAAAATGCATCTTATAAAGTTGAACATCCAGGTCCATCTACAATTATCTAGTCTCATTCTTAATTATGTCTATTGGTACCTAAATTACCAAACTATTCTTATTTTATACTTAGGTATTTTTTACTAAAAAGAGGATAATGTGATACAAACAGTTGTTACAACTGCCTGTCCTGTCTGTTCAGAAAGTTCGGGCGTAAATAATAATTTCGGAACTACTACAGTTACAGAACAGAATAAACAATAAGAATTCGAAAATCGTTCCAAATTATTTTACAATGTGCGTTACATAAAACGACAATCACACGAAAGTTCGAATGATAACAACTAACAATCCTGGCTAGGAACACATAATTATTATACATGACACTCACTTGGCTTTGGCCTGTGGGTATCATTAAGTTACCAATACGGTACTGAGCGGAATAAATACTAGAAAAAAATAAAATAGCCAAATTGCCTCAGTATTTTCTTCAGAACGTTTAGAAAGGTAGACAGCTTAATACTGACTGTGACTCGGTATCATAATTATAGTATTTAGTAGCCACATCACAATAGCACGACGCCAGCCAGTTGCTTGAACTTTCATGGTATTACACTTGGGTCACTTGCATAGGGTCACCTTTCTCCCGAAGAATTTCTATGATGGCGTCTTGTGTCGTATAGTATAAGATCGAATTAAAGATAAAAAAAATAAACAAATGGGTTGCTACTATAATAAAAATAACCCAAATAGTGCATTATTTAAAATCATTGAAATATTGATTAAAATTATTACATTGAAAATGAAATAAAGTCATATGAATATTTTAAAACATTTTACTGAATTAAATAGGGAGCTATGTTTATTTTGTTACTACATATTTGTGCTGTTTCAATAAAATACGGGTAGTTTTCATTTATGACACTGGTAATGATAAGAAATTCTAAACCTTTGGTTCGTTGTTACAGTACATTATTGCAAAGGCTTGGAAAGTAAGGGATTGACCGACGCCGAGACATATTTATTTAATTTCTCAAATAATAATTCATAAAATAATATAAGATTCAAAATGGCGGCCACTTCTTTCTAATATTGGACTTTTGTAACTAGTGTTCTTGGACTAATAGTTTCCGAGTTACATTTTTAATCAATTGAATAAATGGGGGTAAATCGATATCTTTCGTTTTCGAAAGTTTACTAGCCATTGTAAAGCACACTGAAAAGTGTGCATGATGCATAACCATTTGGTTATGCAAACCAAAGGTTTTATACCCCTGGATAGTCTCTTTGACATTGACAGTTGTGTGTTTACATTTTTTATCTTTAATTTCATCTCCAACTATAGTCTTATATTAGTAACAGACGCTCCGATTTGGCTGGAGCCGATCAACCGTCAGCTGCAGTCGATACCAATCCTTGCCTTGTACAAAATTATGTCGCTTTTGTATAATTTTGGATGCACAGGTGAGCCGACCTTGGTTGGACGTCCGACCACGTTACTCGCACCTAAAAGTGACTTTATTTTATACAGCTTAAGGATTAGTATCAACTGCAACTGACGGTTGGTCGGCTCCAGCCAATTCGGAACTTCTGTTAGTAGTTTTACCCGTATTCAGAAACGTTACTATGAGGTCTCACAGTGCGCGCGAACGCACAGGGTTCCAACTGACAATACTGGAGTGGCAATCGGCACTATGCGTCCGTCAAAATGATCGAAATTGACCAATCATAGAGCCGTATTTAACGCAGTGCGTTTACTTAGCAGACGAGAACTGTGAGAATGCATTGAAATGCTACTTTATTTCGGGTCGATTTTTCAATCCTCAGATAAAACATATTACGTATTGTATCAGTCTGATAAGTTATTGTGCGACTAAATTAAAATTGTATCAATACTTCATATATAAGTGAAGGATTATAGTTTGTTTTAATTGGACATATACCTATAAAAAGTGTTCATAAAGTAAGATTATTGAATGAATTAAGTAGTTAATGAAAATTCTTTATTGCTTATACAAAAATAACAAAAACAAAGGAAACTAGAAAAAGCAACCAGCGGCCTTATCGCTTAAAGCGATTTCTTCCAGGCAACCCTAGATACATCTATTACCTATTAGATTATTATTATTATAATTGGCCCATCTTCTGGAAAATACACAAAATGACATAACAATATTCCACTTTCGCCTTGAACGGTTGACCCCATCGGTAATCAGAGCGAGAGTTGTATGACGAATCGATTGTTCCGACAACAATTATACGAATTGTTTTACGTCGAAATTGTTTTAGAACTAACAGTGCTTCTTTGTTTGTTTAGTAAGTATTGATCTGTCGGTATAAACCGCTAATGGTCAATCTATTTTTAAATACCCCACATCGCGCATTGTTTGCCACTGTTGGAAACAGTTTCAACTGTTTTCAATGTTCCCAATGTTCGAAGTTAAGGGGTGAAAAGGTTTTTACGGGGTTGGCAACGTGTGGGTGATGCCCCTGGTATTGCAAACGTCCATAGGCTGCTGGTGACTGATTACTATCAGGCGGGCCGTAGGGTTGTTTGCCACCTTAATGAAGCTGAAAAGCTAGTTAAAGTCCACGACCATGGTCGTGCGACGGGCGGTTTTGAGGTCTGCGATTGGTCGGGCGACGTCCGTCGTACGACCGTTGCCAATTAGGACGTCTTAAGCCGGATCCACACGACACCAACTTTGCTTGCACAGCACGTTCGTACGAACGATGTTTGCGAAAACGGATCGTGTAGACGTCAAATTTTAAATTAGAAAATTTGGAGTCAACGTAAAATTCTTGCCAACCTAGTTCCTCAAGGAAGTCCAAGAGGCCTTTTTACTTCAGGAAGATTACGGGGAGGGTGCTTACCTGATTAGGGAAGCACCCTAATAAGGTGTCTAACAATCTTTACCGGCTCCCGGTAATAGTAACAGATGTATGATAAAAACATTATTAGCAGGCTTTCCTAAGACAAACTATTCAAGTTTAAATTTATTGGATGCCTTCCATCTAATCTTTATTTCTCAAGGATTTAGGTAAAGGCATTAGGCTTTATACAGCCACTAACGATCGCGAAAGTCTTACATAACCTTGCTTCCAAAGCCTTTGTGTCTCCAAGGTCGTTCGCTCACTATAATTGTCATCAATGCAGCTTTAAAATAAGACAATCTGTATAAATATGGAGTTATTTTGTACAATGAATGGGCGGTAATTTTAGTCGTAACTTTTATGAAGAACTTAGCGAATTTCAATGAAACTGCGCCCAGCATTCAACCAGCGACTGAATGATAGTCAGCCAATGCATACAACATTTAAAAAACGGGCTAGCTATGTTTAGGCCGTTTTTCAAATCAATCGCTGTTTCAGGTGCAAGACCATTAATGAAAAAGCTAAATTAAGGCGGTACGATTTTTTTATAAAGATGTAGCGTTTGATCGACATTCCTTCAAGGGTTTGATGTTTTTAATGGAAGTTTGTGCAATTAGCCGTTAGTAAATGTGTGCAATTGTGCGCGAAGTAGATTTATATATGTTAATAATATAAAATAAAGCAATGAAAAAGAAATCTTATGAAATCTCAAAACAACGCCATCTAACAGCAACATGTGCTTCTTTCGATTTTACAGCTTTATTATAAATTATGAACCTAATGAAACCTATTTTGCGTATAAATAATAATACAATCACTTAACACTCAAACGAATGAAAGAATGACGAGAGAAATTTAGTATGGGCGTCGAATCACCTTTAGGTAGAAAGCTCCGACGTACGTATTAGTTCGTCGTCAATAGCCCATCAAACCACTGTTAATCCAAACGAGAGCACCACCACCAGGGCACCACGGCAGTCCATCCATATTGTGCCCACTGTCAAGCAAGAAAGTCCCAGTAAGTACCTATTTCTGTTCCATTATGGAACTAGCGCCTGGAATTACAGGGAACTACCGGAATTACCGGCAAACTGTGGCTGCACCAAAAATCTGTAGGTACAAAATTGTTTGACAATTGATTGTTCAAAAGAATAATAGTGTCAAAATTTTTGTAAGTTTTCACTTTGAAATAGTTGTGAAGTAAAGTTTTACATTCCTCAGTTTCGAGCACAAACTGCTCGAAGAAAGCTGTGTGAATTTGTTTTTAGTTACAATTTGTGACGACAACTTCGGTACTCGCAAGTTAATTGCTATTGTCCCATTTTTTGTACAAAAAACTTGCTTATCCACTTAAAAATTGAAACGAATGTATAGTGATGAGTTTTCTCACACTAATTCAGTTGTTTTAGCGCCTCTTCTCAAATGAGCATGAAGCATGCGACGCTCCACTTTCTTTTTTCCTTTGTAATCTCGATTATGCTGTGAGATTATGTTAATAAAAAAATTTAGTGGTGCATTTAGCCTCTTATTAAATTCTGAACAACACAGAAGGTCATTTTTGTTGGCCTAGAAACAAATTAGTGTGTTATACGTATACAAAAATGCCTCACATAACTACCCATTGTTTATCCAAACTAGTAGTTCGCTGAGTCAAACTAAATATCTCAACTTGTCTGATTTCTACAAAGTTGTCGGCGCTGCGCTGCCGACCGATACCACTTTGATGGTATCACTTGGACATACCACTTCGACCTTTTCTTGGTCGCAATCGTTTCCTAATTCATGCATATTATACTAACCGTTCCTTAAAACTCAAAGTAATAACTTATCGCAATCAACGGGTTTCCGACCTTATGCCCACCCTTTAAGACCCAAATCTTTCCGGGCCTTATATCTGTTTATTAAAACTCAAAATAGCAATACTCCTAAAAAATAACAACACCTGTAACTCACAGCACAGCTAACTTAGAGCTGTTGACCATCATCATCATCATCTTGGCGTTATGTCTCGTTTGCGCCTTCGCGCGGCACGCGAGAGCCCAGAGCCTACTTGACCATCAAAACCACAGGATTTCCAACCTTACACCCCCTCACTAAGACCCAAATCTCTCCACAGCTCTCCGTAGCCGAGGTGGAGTTGCGCGCAGCCGCCGAGGAGCGCGACAAACTGCTGAACGACGCCAACTACAGCAGCCTTCAGAACGACGAAGCGGTGACTCGCGCCAGGCAGGAGCGCGACGAGGCACTTGACAGGAAGAAGGCGGTTGAGGTAAATGTCTAGAAACTTCTACAGCCTACCTAGAAACTCCTTCCGTATGCGACTATGCTCTAGGTGGCAGGATCACAATGAGGCCTTCGAAAACAAGACTTAAGCAGAGACAGGTAACCTTAAAGATCCATGTGAAGAACGATGCTTAGATTGGACTTCAACCATTGGAGTTCGCGTTGATGATTATGGACAGCTATGTCCACCAACATATCAGCCGAAAAATGCCAACCTATGCTGGGCATAGGCCTCCCCCAGAGATTTCCACAACGGCCGGTCCCGTGCCTTCCGCAGCCAGCTGCGATATTTACCAGGTCGTCGGTCCACCTTGTGGAATGCCTACCCACGCTGCGTCTTCCAGTACGTGGTCGCTACTCGAGAACTCCCACTGCCACTGCTAGCTGTCCATGCAGGATCATATCATGCATCTGTCAGGTTATACAGCTGACCCCAAACGGAAAGCTGCTGAATGACGCGAACTAAAGCAGCCTTTAGCTTGACGAACCCGTGGCTCGCGCCAGGTAGGAACACGACGAGGCACTTGAGAGGAAAAAGGCGGTTGAGGTTTGGTCCGTACTGTTCTAGAAATGTCTTCAGCATACGACCAAAGTGGCGATCCATAATAGTCTCTGCATACACCGCGATGGCTCACCAGTAATCACCACTTATTGTGCCCTGCGTGCCTAAACATCTGCATGATCTCAGGAGGATGATCTCATGACAGCCCCCGATAGCGTTGTTAATATGGCTCAGTTTAGTGTTAGTGGGCCACAACAATATAATGTTTGTCACTGACACGCTAAGAAGAAGAACTGTTGTAAGACTTATAAACACTAATCTCTGTTACAGGTTTCCCTGGCTAAGACTCGAGTGGAGCTGATGCAAGCCAACAGCCAGTTGTACGAGGCAGTGCGCCAGAAGGTAGATCTGGGACAGCAGCTGGAACAATGGCAGGTCAGTACCATCGCTTTCAGTTACGGTCGCGAACTGTGCGGGTCCAGAGTTCATTCCTTTACTATATACGAACTTTCACCCACTCTTAGGAGCGTCAGTGGCCTGCATAGTGGTAAAGATATCCAACTCACAAAGGGAAAGTACCGGGTTCGAATTCCACTACCGCCATGTACCATTGACTCTTTTCCGAGTTATATACATTAGTTGAACATAACCGATGCTCTTTTTTATGTCATACCGTTAGGCAAACAGGCAAGCGGGCCACCTGCTGGTAAGTGGTCACCACTGCCTACAGACATTAGCAACACCAAGAGTATCGCCAATGCGTTACCCACCTCTATAACACATTGCTCTGGCAGCAAAAAGGCAAATGCCCCTCCACTGCCAAAGCCACGGTTCCCCTAATCCCCATCCCATGGAGCACTGGAAACCTTACTCACCGGAAGAAACACAATACTATTTAAAAGAGTATTGTTTAGCTGCAGTATTCTGTAAGGTACTTTCCCAGTCGGGCGGCTCCAGTTCGAACGGGATACCCCGCTATGCCCTACCGCTCTTACGGTGAGGGAAAACATCGTAATAAAACCTGCACATTACGTAATAATACCAGGGAACCTGTCCAATCTGGACAGGTTCCCTGGTAGCAGGGTCACGGAGATCAGATGACAGTCGCTCCACTGTTATTACCTGATCTGCCAAATCCTGGATAATTGTAAAGGCGCACCCTGGGCCCTTGTGCGCGGGGTATTTACGCCAAAATGATTACTATTATTACCAATATCTAATATAACGAACCACAACCCACAACACAACCAATCCAACCATCTACCTCCAATTCCAGATGGACATGCAAGAGCTGATCGACGAGCAGATGAAGCACAAGCTCACGAGCCAGGAGAAGCGCCGCAAGCTGCCCGAACCAGTAGCCCCTACCAGGACATCACGGATCCTAGGATTTTTTCAACGGTGATCTGCTACTGCCACCTACTAGCGCGAAATAACGCCATAGAATTACCTATCATATCAATATATGTCGTCACGTTGAAGCACTATGACGTCGCCACGGCGTCTGTGTTATTTACGATTTTGTACAAAAGCGATTTTAGGTTATGGCCGCTAGTGGCCGCCATCTTGATTTTCACCGACGCGTTAACTCTGATCGCGTTTTTGGGATGCGTTCTGATTTTATTTTTGAAACCGTGTGATCCGTACACGCTAGCAGTGATAGTTAGTGTCTTAATTAGAATGTTTATTATTACTGTAATGTATATTATTAATTGTATTACTGAAATTCTATGTAGCTTTTTAATTTTAGAGACGTAGACTCCACGAATTTTTGTTGTTTATAATAAAATGTATTGGTATGTTTAAGAAACAGCACTTAGATTGACCATCAAATTGTTATATTTACGTCTACGGTTCTTGATAACAACTAAATTTCTGGTTAAATTGGTGATATATTATGTATCTAATTGGGCATTTATTGTATACAGGGTGCCGCTGTATCTGGGTATAAAGTTTCAAATACTTGAGTCAATTCAAATTTTAATAATAGATAAAATATAACAAAATTTCTTTTTATTATGAAACTCTTGCCAATGTGGTGTTGGTTAAATCTGAATCATACACACAAGTGAAATCCATTAAATAATTAGAAGAAGAAGGATCGATCTTTTAAAGCCCCTAGTTCAAAGACACTCCGTATTATTTTGGAAATTCCAAAAATTATCAGAAAAAGTATCTACTTAATTTTTTTAAATATCTGTTATCGAATAAATATAATTTACTTAGGTATGCATAATTGTATTCTTGTAATTTTTTAATTAAGTCTTATTTATAATTTTATAAAACAAACAATAGCTAATCTGCTGAATTTTATTGAATATCAAACTAACAATCATTTTAAATATTACCAATATACAATATTGTACATATACATTCCGTTTTTTTGAGATTAAATATACATAATGTTTTAGACAATACAACCAAATCACTATAAGTGACTTATGGTGCACTTTCATTTTTGTTAGATTTAAGGTTTTATTTTTATGGATCATAAATGCTGGGCCTGATTAATTTCTTCCGAATAATACACTAAGTACTTGGATACACTTGTATGGAATTAATAAGTTTAATAAATGTTTGGACAGTCCAGACTGAAAAAGGCCCTAAATGAAATAATTTAATAGCCATATTAATACGATAATAATTTTATAAATAATTTGATGATGGAGACAAATAAAAAACATGATCTGCTGAAACTAGAGTTAATATAATAATCGAATAAGCAATTAAATACTGTAATTTTTCACGAACATTTAATTATATTAGTATTTATATATATGTATATGAATTATTGAAATTACCTACCCACTTTTCAAGTGACATTGTGTACTTAATAATATGTAGAATGATTTTATGCAATAATATTTTCTAAGTTTTTACTGTGCCTTAGTATGTGCATCGCCTTTACAAATGTGCCTTGGTCTCATTTTCAAGAAAATCGCTTTTAGTCGTGGTTGTGTACTATTATAATTGTTACAAGGATATGACCCCATAAAGGAAACTAAGAAAATATATTTAATAACAAGAAATTGTATTTCAGAGTGCCTATTCTCACGCTGTGAATCTGTAACAAAACGTCATTGAAATCGTATCCGAATCGAATCAAATATGAATTTAGAAAACAACTACCTACTTTCATTTGAAACCGATTTTGAGGGTACCTACAACCTGTATAATGATCCTATCTCAGAGGCGTACCTATGAAACTGGCAAACATGGAAAGGGTAGCTGGAACTGAAATACTTACTTACATTATTTCCACAACAACACAAAAACAATAAAAAATACGGTGGTCATAAAATTTTATTACCTACAGTTTAAAAAAAATTGTAGGTACTTTTTACATACTGATTTGCGTAGTGGCACAGTCGAAATAATTAATGAAATTAGTTCTAAGTATTCGAACGAAAATTTTACATTTTACTATTTCATTCAAAAGACACTTCGCAATATTATGTTATTTTATTTTATTTTACTTAATTTATTTTTAAGACTGAACTAATTACCTATTATTATAATATGTATAAATGAAAACGCCTTATTTTTAAACAAAGGATATTGTCAAAATTTGAACAGTGTTTTTGCTATTTAAAAAATCGTAACATGTCAAATATTAACATCGTATTTCCCGCCCATCGCCTATTTTTTAAACTCCATGTAATTACCCACATATTTTTCCGAGTAGGTAGTTACTACCTACCTAAGTACTTAAAGTTTTTTTGTCCTAATTACAAATAACCCAAATGCATGCACTAAAAATGTAATAAATACTTATGTATATTTTAGAGATATCTCTTAAATAGACTGGTTTTAGTTCAAATACTCGTTCTTTCATTAGTTTTTATTGTATTGCTTTCGTTTTGAATCAAGTAAACACCAAAAGTCACCACAGTTGCCCACCTCTAAAACCCCAGGACAAGCTGATCTGATAGCAAATAGTGAATGCTAGGCTAATCAGATCAATGACCTTTCTGACCGACAGAAACATTGCTATACAATGCTATTTAAAATAGTATTGTTTGGCTGCGCTATTCTGTAAAGTGGTGGGACATCCCGCTGTGCATTAAAAATATTGAAAAAGTAAGTGGGTATGTAGTTTACTGAAACATGCGAATTTTTAAAAACAACTTATAAATTTTATTGAACAAGAACACACCTTTTTCACTTACTTTTATTATTCTTTCAACTAGAACATCGACCACCGCTAACTTACCTACCTGAATACCTTGTCTAAATGACTTAAACCTACTGACATAGTTTGATACGGGTATTCCTGATACTTCTTGGAAATCACTTTAAATGTAGATCTCTAAGTAGGTACTTTAATAAGCATTTATTTTATCACAAGATTTTCATGTAAATTACTTATCTACTTGTTCAACGTCTGGCCCCCACAAAATCTGTGAAATGTTTGTGTATATTTGATACACCTGCTTGAAGGCTATCCCTCTTATCCATAGGGATACCTACCTACCTAACCAAGTACTACTTGGTTTGCAACAAATTAACCTTAACAGCCCAAAAAGCCTCAATTCTGAAAGCAATACAATATGGGAACTTACAATTTCCAACTAACAAACAACTAAATAGAACTGCTAATGTACTAGAATACCTACCTACTTACACATCTGTTTGTGAAGATAATTCGATACAATTCTTTTAAATAATAAATATAGAGAGAATTTTATACCGTTGTTTCTATTGTTCCTTCAGCTTTTCCTGTCAATCCCATTTTCGATCATTCCCACTGCTGCAGCTCAGCGCCTAACTCGAATTGAAGGCCAAAGCTATCGGACGATGCAATTTTACTTGCTCAAACAGCAACCAAGTAAGAACTTGTAAATTATGTCTCGACCCACAGCAAAAGAAGGAACAGGATTACTGAGTGGTTCAGTGGGTATCATCATTATCATCACAGCCCATAACAGTCCACCGCTGGACATAGGGCCTCTAATTCGGAAGGGGAGGTTGTTGCCATAATCTTGACGCTTGGCAGGCGGGTTAGAAATGGCAGTGTATATTTAATATAATAACAGAAAACGCAGCTGTACTGCCCATTTTCCAGCCTACAAAAACTCTAAATCTTTTGCCTCGATAACATTAGTAGCCTTGTACCTACGAGTGTAATGGGTTGGTGCTATTCTACACCGCCGGACACCACACCGCCAACGGATTACTATCACTACTTAGTAACTTAAAAATTAGATTTGTGAGTTAAAATCCTTTTGCCTGCGGATGAAACAGCAGTTTCGTCATTGATTTCGATCCAATAACCGTTCACTTAAACAGACACCCTAGACCAGGCGCGGGGGGGCAGGGGGGGGGGGCAATGGGTGCATTAAGACCCGACTCTGACTCACATCGCCTAAAGTTTTATGAGCCCTAAGCCCCCCTCATCAAATCCTACATCCGCGCTTGCTCTAGACCGCCTTTACAATCTTAAAAGAATAAGAAGACTTAAAAGTAATGACTGCACTATTTTGTTTTTTAATACTCAAGCAAAGATTAAACAGGGAAGAACAGTGAATCTCTTTGGGTCCATATGACACGGTATTCGAAAGATAAGTTCAAAAGTTTGTCATGTCGTGTCAGAACTCCTGTGACAGAGAAATATGTCATAATTGAAACTCCTTCAAACACGTTTCAGAATCGAGGACCAAAGAACTTGGGTGTCCAAATCCTTTGAGAGAGACCTTGGGAGACCCACTTGTTTAAGCTAAGGTTACATTGGTATCATTCAGTTTTAGTATATTACTAAGCATATCCAAAATGCCTTCCTCAATGACCACGTCGGCCAGCCAGTACAAGCCGGTGGATGTGGAAGCGGAATTGAGCCTTGCTCATTCTATGGTAAGTCCTGTATCCGTCTTCAAACTACGTATTTCGTTCAACTTAGCGACCTGAGTGGTTCAGAGGTTAACATACCGGTCTGCCACGCAAGAGATTGCCCACTGCCCGAATTGCAGAAATTGAAATGATTAATTTTAATTTCTGTTTACGGGTCTGAATATATATTAATATATTGTGTTGTGGATATATTAATTAAGTTGTAGGTATATATTGTAAATTTGGAGTAGGTCATCATCGACAGCCCGTAACAGTCTACTGCTGGACTATGAGCCTCTTCCACATTACTGTAAGGTCTTGCCATAATATCCACGCTTGGCAGGCGGGTTGGAGATAGCAGTGCTAAAATTATAATAGAAAACGCTGCTTTTGCTGTTTCCTGATCTACGAAGGTCCTTGCTAGTTCGCCGCAAATGCATTAGTCGCCTTGTGCGGCACCCGTAAATAGTAAGGAGTAGGTACTATGTTAATATAAATAGCATCCATCACACAAGCTCTGCTTACTTTGGTGTTAGATGGCGCTGTGTGGAAGTGTCCAAGCATATTTATTACTATCACAAGATAAAAAATGTATTTCTTCTGGTTTCTTTCCATTTAAGGAAGGACACTGCCTGGCATTGTCGAACACGGTCCGGTCGTGGTTGGCGTAGGGTGGGTTAGCTGCGGCCGTAGGGTGGTCAGCGTGTCACTGTGTGTTTCCTTCCTACTTTCCTACCCCTCCTCCTCTTTGACGTTTGAAAGAGATATTTAATGTCCTAATCAATAAAGAAATTTTGAATTTCTTTGAGCATTGAGCACTCCTCGGCAGGCAGAGAAGACTAAACGGCCGAGGGTCAGGGCGGACATTAGATATTATTACTAATTGAGCCCGCAGTACACTGAGGGGCTTCAGTCTAACTAATTAAAGACTTACCCTATAAGTACGTAAACTACCCCAAGAATCATCATCATCATTATTATCTTGGCGTTAATGTGTCGGTTATGCTCTCGTGCACGAGGGCCTGGGTTGACCATGATCCAGAATTTGTCAGATCACGTAATTACAGTGGAGCGACTGCCATCTGATCTCCGTGACTCTGCTACTAGGGAAACCTGACCAGATTGGATCATCACATTCACAGTCGCCTGAATGTGCAGGTTTCATCACGTTTTCCCTTACTGTAAGAGCATTGGTTAGTATAGCTCAGAAAAGAGTCATTGGTACATGGCCGCAGCGGGATCGAAACCGGTACCTCTCGCTTAGGCGTCGGATACCCTAACCGCTCGGCCACCGACGCTTCTAAACTACCCCAAGAATATTTACATAATTATTTAAAGTACCTTAATAGATTACTAATCTACCACAAGTCGTCTGCACTCGGAAACTCGTTTGCCCCATCGCCGTCAGAACGTCCACTCTACCACTTTATCAGAATGCCGGCAGGCGGTTCTTCAGCAGCCATGGCAACTGCCACTTCAGCCTGCTGTATCGCATGTGACAATTAATGCATCGCATACTTATTTCAGTTCAAAAAATTGGCGCCAAAATGCACGATCGCCCACCACGCGCTGGGTTTCACGGAGCTGGCGCCGCAAGCCAAGCAGATGGAGATCCTGCACCGGGAGCTGACGGAGACTCTGCTTTGTCTCGATGTATGGAGTTGCCTGGTTTTTTGATCCCCGACGAAAAGACAGGGGTGATATAAGTTTTATTTATATATCTGGGTGTCTGTGGCTCTGTATTTGCCCAACACGCGCTCGGCTTCACGGAGTTGGCGCCGCAAGCCAAGCAGATGGAGATCCTGCACCGGGAGCTGACTGAGACACTGCTTTGCCTCGATATCGCCTTGCCTGATTTTCTAATCCTCGAAAAAAATAAGGGAGCTTTTAATTTTTAGAGGGTTTTTGTTAATTTTATTTTTTTATTTTAGCTCTTGTAACCCCAACTTTATACATTTACGTTACCACTTTTGGGTAACGTTAGCGTAAATTGTTATGCGACTTTTGTGTCACCGTCGCACAATATTTTGCGTCAAAAGTTTGACGTGTCTATCTGGATGTCTGCCGCCACCAATGCGTTCCCCGCCTCTGACAAGGACTCTCATGTACCTCATGAACCTTTTGTAGCATAAGGTCCTTTTCAAAGTCCAATGAAAACAATGTGGCTGATAGCTTATTCCACATCCGAATAGCTAGTACCAACGAGCGAGAAACGTTCTTTCGAACCGTCGCATGGGCACCAGCAAAGATTACTCATCATTATCATATCAGCCGCACGACATCCAATGCTGGACGACAACTGCAAGATGCTACTGGAGATACGAGTATAGTAATTTTTTATGTTATAAGGCAGACAAACAGGCAAGCGGGCCACCTGATGGAAAGTGATCACCGCTACCTTTGGACATCAGCAACACCAGGGGAGTTACCAATGCGTACATGCGTCATGTCAATAGGACAATCGCTGGTGGACAGCTTGTAGTTGCGTCCGGCTGGTGCTATTACTTACTTGTAGTGGGAGATAGAAGATGGTGTGGTAGCAACCTAGTACTCATGTAACAGGGAAGTTACTGCTTACTTTGATTGTCGAATAATCTTCCCACCAGCTCGCAAGCAAAGGCCGCCACACTGTCATTGACGCGATGGTCCGTGACGGCATCCAGGACAACGTAATGGCTTATGAGCAGTTCCAGTTGAAGCTGAGGCTCGAGTCCACCCAACAAGCAGAACTCGACTGCCTCAACTTTCTCTCCCAGAAACGGATTAGGGAACTCTCGAAACTGATGCCCAGGGAAACAGAGGTAAGCGAATACATGAATTTAGTTATCGTCATCATCAACATCATATCAGTCGAAAGACATTCACTGCTGGGCATTCACTGCTGGGCATAGGCCTCCCCCAAAAATCTTCAGAAAGTTTAGTCCTGTGCCATCCACATCGAGTTGGTACCTGCTACCTTTACCAAATCGGTCCATCTTGCGGGCGGCCTGTACTGCCGTTGAATTTAGTTAATCGACGCAAACAATTTTCCTAGTTTGCTAAAATATGATGAAAGTAGCACAATCTCGGAAACTGTATATGTATTTAATCTGGTCACGGATCAGTGATTAGTAGTTGGCCTACCAGCCCATCATCATCATCATCTGACAGGTCAATCTCGGCTTCTGCTAGGGTTAGCTTTCTTACCTTGTGTGTTGGCACTGTTTATGTGTCAGGTGCGGTCAGGAAAAACATCGTGATGAAACCTGCACATATTATTTGTATTGTTAACAGGGGAACATGTCCCAAACTTGTCAGATTCACCTGTTAAGCTCCACTGTAATAATTACCTAATTTGCCAGGATCACGGTCAAAGTGAACCCCGATCTCTTTCGCGCGAGAGCACAACCGGAATATTGACGATGATCATTTTTTATATTTGCTAGAAAACGCTGTTGCCCATTTTCCAGCCTAAGGAAACTCTAGATCTTTTGCCTCGAAAACATTAATCACGGGTTTACTCTGCTGGACACTACACGGTCATGGCCACGGCTGGCTAAGATTCTTTTTTTATTTGCCCTTCCCAGGAGCTTGTTCTATTAGAGAAAGCGCACCACACGCTGCGCCGGCTTGAGAACCGCTTAGAGCTGGCCACCAAACAATTTTGCGCAGTCGACAGCGAGAATACAGTGATGCGAAATGAAATTCACAGACTCTTAATTGAGAGGTTTGTAATTAAAAAAAAAAAATTCCCTTTTATTAGATATGATTAAGATTGAAGCGGTTCTAGTCTAGTGGTAGCGTGCTTGCAAGACCGGGGATTGCAGGATTCGGGAACTGGAGGGGTAACCGTACTTTGCGGCTTATCGAACCTCAGCACCGCATCGAGCTCCCCACTCGTTAGGTGTGCCTCTTAATACCGTTGGCTCGGCGTGATTGACCAAGATCTTTCGCTGGAGACCCGGAGACTGGTTTAACGGTCTCGGGAACCGATGGGCAACTCGAGACGGTTTATTATTAAGATTAAGCCTCCGCGTCTGTGGTATATGTGTACCCGGCGCAACTTCGTTCGCATGTCGTCGTACTCCTACCGTACCCTACCCTATCCCTATCCCTACCGTACCCTACACCTACCCTATATGTACTCTACACCTACCATACACCTATTTTACCCCTACCTATCCTTTTTTCTTCCCTTTCTCCTTCCTCTTGAGTCACTATATCTGTTGAAAACCGCATTAAAATCCGTTGCGTAGTTTAAATTATCTAAGCGTTTATAGATACATAGGGACAGATGGCGGGAAACGACTTTGTTTCATACTATGTATAGAAAAAGGGATACTATAAATTAGGTATGTAAGCATGTAGGGACCAATGGCTTTTCCCTGGAGAGTACAACATGGAGTTCTTCAAGAAAGGGGTAAAAAGGTTTTTACGAGGTCGGCAACGCGTGGGTGATGCCCCTGGTATTGCAAATCTCCATAGGCTGCGGTGACTGTTTACCATCAGGCAGGCCGTAAGCTGGTTTGCCACCTAAGTATAAAAAACTTGTGTCGGAAGCCAAGATCCACTTCGGGTCGCTGAGCCAGCGAAGTAAGTAAGTAAGCATGTATTACTAAGAATATTTAGAGGAATGATTCAAGGGGAAGGTTTATAGGATAGGACAACATGCGAACGAAGACGCGGCGGACCAGCTATAGTGCTCTATAAGAACAAACAATAACTAAAATATACTTTTAAAACATAAAACTTCACACACCCAACTTGTCATGCCGCCCCACACAGAGAGGCTTTCAACGTTCAGTGGAACCATATGCTCAAGAAGCTGGTCAAAGGAAAGGAGTTCCTAATGGACCTGATTGAGACGGCCAACCTGGCGTTCTCCAGCCGCGACGATTGGTGCAACAAACTGGAAGCCCTGAAGAGGAAGGGCCTTTATCAGTTCAACAAGGATGTTGTGGTAATTTCCTTTTTTTTCAATAGACTATAGTGGTTCAAGTGGTTAACATGCCGGTCGGCCACGCAGAGGTCCTGGGATCGATTTACGGCCGGATGATGAAAATTGAAATGATGAATTTTTCTTTCTGCTACGAGTCTGGATGTTACATGTATAATAAGTATGTATTTAAAAAGATTAAAAGTTTATCAGTTCACTAGTACCCGTAACACAAGCTTTGCTTTCTATGTGCATTGTGTGCAAGTATATTTATTCAGTTTTTTATTTATTACTACTACACTTGTAATTAAAATAAAGAAGTGTGCAATAGTGCGACTTCTACTATTACAACTAATATGTTACACGTAAGATCAACATACAAAAATACACTTAACATTTAACATTAAAGCTATTGGAACGGTTCATAAAAACTTCGTTAAGTCTTCCTTGTCGGAATACTAATACGGTTTCAGGCCGTACTATAGTATCCTGGATCCAAGCTTTGCTTTCAGACGCCTTGAAAGCCTATCACAGTAGGAATCGACCACTGCATTTCGCTTTTCTCTATCTGCAGAGGACTTCGATAGCATCACTTGGCTCTAAGATCTAACGCCACCAGCCTGGAAATTATCCAGGACGTGAAACACTTCCCGATTATCGCATGTGTTCCTCAAGGTTCTATACTGAGTCCTTACCTATTCTGCATTATACTCGATGTAAAGCTACAATTCAATTTAAATTCAAAGCTACTATATTCCATAGAATACACTGATGGACATTACGTTGCTGAACAAGTTTACACAGTTAAGACACATGATAAATACACAGAGATTGCTCGTTTCAGGAAATGAAACTGACCGAGGCGGATCTGAATCACGTGGCCCGTATGGAGGAGTTCCTTCGCGCCAAAGGCAGCACTCGGGTCTGCGAGGCTGACGAGCTGGCTGCGGAGCGGCGGATGGCCGAGGGTCGCCATTGCGAGCAGCAGATCAAGAAATGTGACGACCTCATCGACGATATTGTGGTAACCTTTTTGCTTGCGTGCGGTAAAGTTGCTTTACCAAAAGCGTGGATGTTTAATACTCTCTTTTCGGCGGTCAGTGACCGTTTCTTAAGACTTCTAGATTCTGTTCAGTTCTGGATTAGACTACTTTTTGTGGGGGCCAGTTCTAAAGGAGGTTCTGGATTTGACTACTTCGTTGTATACATTCACCCTTCGTACGTACAGCAAATAAAAAAACTATCCACTATAGGAATCAACTACTACAAAAGTGTCGTCATAAAGCATTTGGTTCTTATAGATCGGGTGATAGGAGTGACGTTTCGGGGATCAACGTGGGGGCGCGGGGTAGGGACCTTATATGTTTACAAACTACTCCCTGCCCCGCATCCTGGTAAGAGGGAGGTGGGAGGGGTGACCAATGTCAACCTCAACCTCGAAACGTCCCCCTCCCATTACCTCTTGCCCAACAGGCGACGTTTCAGTTGTGTGGTCAATTTATAGCGTCCGTCACTAGATCAGTCACTAGATTCAGCGACCAGCTTGCGGTATTTATTTTAAAAAATGTATTACCTAAAGGCACTATAGCATGCGGCTCTCAGGGACCGCAAAGCGAGACCACAACCACAGTCAGCAGAATTCTCTCTTTAGGTCTTCCTAATTAAACAACTTGATTGATGAGGAGAACCTCATTCGAGTATTTTACCTATATGTTTATTAGGTAAATTATGAAAGATACTAAATGATATGGCTCTTAGCAAAAGCATACCAGCGCAACTGACTAAATCTCTCTTGTACTTTCACGATCATCAGTCCTCACATTTAACTTATTACGTTGTCTAGAAATACGCTGGCACAGAAAAAGTTTTGGATGTGAAACAGAAATTCAATTCCATAGAAATCCAAATATATTCCATCTTCACTCTTCTGTGCGAGGTGCTTCAAGAGGCGACTATTTTGAAGAAGGACTTGGACATCATACGGCAGAAGATATGTATGCGTACTGGATTATTAGTAGAGATATCGAGGCGAGATACCCCCTTGTCTTCATAAAACAACTCGCTCGTGGACCAGAAAATGTTTTTTTTTATGCTACTCAGTCACAAACGAGCAGACATGGCACAGATCACCCCCAATGAGGTGGGGGTGACCTGTGAGACATGGGGTCGCGTAATCAAACAAGTTGTAAGGGCTTAACAAGCCTAGTGCTAATGAACAGTTCATCGCCAACGCCAGAATAAAATAATTGGATGCCGATAAATGCGCCTCCAAAACCAAGCACAATGCTCAGCAAATCTAACAGCCCACCTGATGGTACGTGGTAAGTGGTAACTGTCGCCCATAACATCTACAACTCATACATTTACGTAGCAGGTTACAAAAATGTAATTACAGACGTCTGAAATCAGTAAAATAGATCAGAAAAGTGGACAGCGATTTCTGTTGTGTATTCTTTATACTTAGATCCCCGCTTGCGCAGCTTGGAGATTTTTGTAAATCCCAAATGTTTGAAAAGGCTCCATCAGAGATTTTTGTGACCTGTATGACGAAAAAAAGAAAGCGAAATAAGAATAAAATATCACTTATAACTCACGACACATAGACACCACACGAAATTTGCCATAGTCCACCAACAAACCAAACCGAAGTAAGCAACGCTCGCAGAGTCCGGGAACTTGATGGGGGGGGACCTTTTTGTACTTTGAAGCTAGCCAACTTAAGTTAGGTGTGCCTCCTACTCCTTTTACTGTTGGCGAAGCCAGGTTGACCAGATATTTCGCTAAGTACCCTAAGATTAGTTGAACAGTTTCCGCAGCCGGTGTCGGTATATTTACTTTTATTTTTGCCGTAGACGATCAGCAAGATTTCAACGAAGTGCGCCTGAATCGTGAGGAGACCCGTATCAAAGAGCTGACGGCCATCCTCCAGGAGCCAGCGCGCTGCGTCGTCGAGCTGAAGGAGCGGCACGAACAGGCGGACACTACGTTGCACAAATGTCTCAAAGATGTCGGTGAACTCGTCAAGTTGGTCACGTTTTTCGTTGTGTTGACATTATCATTATCACATTATCAAAAATCTATGGCTTGACGTCTGAAGGATGACGGACAAAGAGAAGTAGAAAGGCGGACCCCGGTCCCTTGCGAGAGCTCAACCGGGACTGACGCCAAGATAATGATGATACTATCTAGTACTTGAGAGTATTTATGGCTTCTGGGACGCAAGGCGTGGGCGATGTCAGTATAACTTACTACCACTTAGGTACTACTATGTATATTACTACTTCGTAACTTAATTTTAAAATTTTTAGATGCACCAAATAAATATTTATAGATGATGTTCTAAGACGTGACCAGCGCTGACGAGGCTCGACCGCGGCCTCCACGGCAACATAATAAAAGTACTGTGCTGGATGTAAAGCGAGTGCATAATGAGTACATTCGTGGCAGCCTTGGCGTGGGAGCCATCACGGATACGATCGAAGAGACATGCTGCGCTGATTTGGTCACGTATTGCATAAGCCCCAGGGATACGTAGGAAATAGGTGCCTAAACCTGCCCATATCATGAAAAGAAGTCCCGCGAGGACCCAAGATGCGATGAATTGACTTCGCTTAGGCGGACGCCATAGCCAACGGCTTACGACGTGAGAATTCCGAAATCGGGCAAAGTGGAGAAGAAAAAGTAGGAAAGCAGGCCTTAGCAGAAACCGAAATTAACCGCTCCATTGATAATGTATTCATATTATTTCATATTGATGATGATGTTGTGGGTATCTATAAAGTTCTTCTTTCTCAGGATGGCCAACATAACGCCGCTGATGGCCCTACTCGGGAACAACAAGGACGTGACCAGGTGGAATGTCAAACGGTTCCTGACGCTGCTCGAGATTAAGATTAAGATGCTCGTGGAAGTGGTCTACGGCGCTGTTAAGGTCAATATTTTATTTCATAGAAAATGTCAGTAATGATGACATAACAATCTTGTTTTCTCTAATGTTTCACGTGTCGTCGGTGCTGGGTACTAAATCGTTAGCGAGATGTACCTCCTGGGTTCGATCTACAGTGTCGCTATGTACCAATGTTTTTTTTCTGAGTTATGAACAGTAGAAGAAACTAAATGTTTAGTAACTTGACATAATAGTCTGAAATTGACCATCATACTATTTTCTGACGTATTGTTTGTCAATAGGCGACGTTTCTCGTAATAATACGAACAATTTACGGACACGCGTAAACAGCTAAACATTCAGTTTTTTCGAATGTACGTTAGTTAAACACTACCCGATGCTCTTACACTGAGGGAAAACATCGTGACAAAACCTGCCCATTCAGGCGACTGATGTGTGACTATGATCCAACGCAGTAAGGTTCTCCTGTTAACAGGTTCACGGAAATTAGTTAGCAATCGCACCACTGTTATTACCGATATTCCAAATCCTAAATCAGAGTCAAAGTGAACCCCAGACCCTCGCGCGTAAGTCGCAACTGGGACATCGACCCCAAAGATGTATTATTTAATTATCATTATTACAGCCTCCGCCACTGGCACCGGTACCGACAAGCAAGAAGATATTCCGTCAAAAATCGAAGGAAGACGTAAAACTAGTGGCTGATCCGATGATTGTGCGCCTGACACCGAACTGCATCCATAAGCTGGTCACATACTTGCCCTGCGCCTAGTGAGACCTAGTTTATTTTTTTCTTTTTCAGTTGATTTAGATGTCTAGGCTTTAGGCGCTGTACCACGGTTGTATAACGGGCGTTTAGAAGTCTCCTGTTGGTCGGGCGAAGTCCTTCATACGACTATGGTCGCACGACCGTTAGGACAGCGCCTTAAAAGCAATGTGGCAATGGTTTGGCGACGTAGCTCGCAGAACCGTCGAAAGGGTGTCCTAGAAGCGACTATGTTGGTATCGCGTAAGACGACTCCGCTCCCCCTCCTCTCGAGATGGACAGACTTGTAAAAGTCCATCTATGTTGATAATATAGCGAGGGTTGAGACCTATATTCAGCAGAGAACTTCCTGCAACTAAAATGGTAACTATCTTGAGGATTTTCCCGATGTGGTAGGATCCGTAGCCGTATTCACAATGGCTCGGAAATCGGATTCGGATACGGAATCGACAAAGGAACCCGCAAAAGTTCTTAGGAAAATGTGGTTTCAGTTAATTTTGATGAAATTTTTATATGTTATAGAGAGTAGAGTTTCCGTGGAAACTATCGGGATTCTGAATAACAGTTTTCGAATCGATTCGCCACTCACAAATTTCGTGTCGAATCGTTCAGAAACGGTTTCGATCATTGTGAATACGGCTACCGGTCAAACCTGAGGAAGGCCTGGGTGGGAACCACCGCCTTACCTATTTCTGCCGCCCAGTAATAATTCTTGCATTTTTAAATTACGATTTGAAGGAGAAGGTAGCCTTCACAAGAACAGGCATGAGGCAAATCATCTAAACTTTTATTCTAAAGCCTCACAGTGACAACAACGCATCCCCGATCTACGGTTTTGGAGTTTTGGTGTACATATGAAACCTAGAGGTGCCTAGGTGGTAGGGAGGAGGAACTGTAGATGCTGTATGGATGGCAGGTACCTACCGCCTTCCATCGGGTGGGCAGCCTGCTCGTTAGTTACGGCCCGAGGAGACACTCCGTACTCGGACAACACGATAATCTTCAAAACAACTTGCCTAATCGATTTCACTAATAGGAATCTCCATTCTTCCGGATTATCATAGGATACATTGTTCCGGAAAAAACCAGGATCTTCCGTAATAGTCGAATGTTATGATAGGGTAGGGTAAAGTAGAATAGGGATAGTGGTAGGCTATACCTAGGGTTGCCAACCCTACTTTAGGAGTCTACCTAGTATAAATTAAAAATTAAAATATAGTTGGCGAAACTACTATATTTAATTAGCACAACATTACCACTTACCGCAAAACGGAACGCGTCCATAAGATCCTCAAAAAGAATAATTTTCCTGATGCAAATCGAATATTATATAAACTCAATGTAGCAGAAAATATACATTTAAGAAACATATAGGTACGTACATTTTATTTAAAAACCTACTATATTTTTTTTTAAATAATTTCCCTACCTACTATATTTTTATGGCTTCTAAAGCCGAAAATACTATATTCGGTCTAAAAAAAGTTGGCAACTCTAGCTATACCCCTCGCTGCTAATTCCTACCTACATAAAAAAGGGGTCGTCCAACAGTTGCGTGGAGGACTACATACTAAGCCAGGTGTACGAGACGCCCGCCGTACCCGCCGACAAGGAGTACGTACGAAGCATCTTCCACCTGGAGAAGCCAAACACGAAGTATAACATCTTCACGCTGACAGTGCCTACGTGAGTGTGGACACTATGTTTTCATTGCCTACGGCTGAGAGCTTACGATGAGCTCTTATTGCCTGGTACTGAGGGTTTACCATGAGCTCTTATAGTAGGACCTTTACAGAACTGCCCTGCTTAGAACGAGACAAGCTTATGTGACACGTGATACATCTTCGACCTCATCGCCGCTTTCCATCAGGTGAGTTGAGGTCAAATGCAAGCTTATTGATAATAAAAAAAAAGTATAGCGCTGTCTCGTTCTAAGCAGGGCAGTTCTGATTAAGTCCTCGGGTCTTACCATGAACTTTATAAAACCGTCCGAGTTCTGCGCAGTTCAGTAGCCGTATTCACAATGATTCGAAACCGTTTCCGAACGATTCGACACGAAATTCGTGAGTGGCGAATCCGTGTCGATCGATTCGAAAACTGTTATTCAGAATCCCGATAGATTCCACGGAAACTCTACTCTTTATAACATATGAAAATTTCATCAAAATTAACTGAAACCACATTTTCCTAAGAACTTTTGCAGGGTCCTTTGTCGATTCCGTATCCGAATCCGATTTCCGAGCCATTGTGAATACGGCTACAGTTGGAAAAGACAAGCTTATGTGACACGTATAGCGCTGTCTCGTTCTAAGTAAGGCAGTTCTGTTTAAGTCCTGCTATAACAGCTCATGGTAAGCCCCCAGGTGATGGTAATATGTCGCGGATGTTTAGGACGTCTGGTGTTTATGGACCAAACGCCGATTGGCATCCCGTGACGGTATTGGTGCCTACTTACTACCTTCAAGCCACGAACTTATCTGCGTACAGTAGACTACGCGCTAGTGAAGCTAGCTCAATTTATACATGACGGATCACGGTCAATAGTATGGACTCATGTAGTCAATAGTACGGACTCATGACGATGAAAACGGAAGTGGGAGTGCGCCCTCTGGTGGGGCGTGCTGACAGAGTCTCGACGGCACGACTCGGGCCAAGTGGCGGCCATTCTTGGCGCGACCGCCGCCGAGGAGTGACGCGTCTTGAAACTGTCTCCACATTTCGTTTGTTGACGTTTGAAGTTCGTTAATAGAAAGTGTTATTTACGTTTAAAAATAAAGTAATTTTAAAATCACCTTTGAAATAAGAAAGTAAATTACCTCAACTGCCTACATTTGTAATACCGCTCTGAATTCTAGTGAAATTATAAGTGATGTGCAAAAATGAAATGGAATAAATACAGTGGAGTAAATGTGAACCTTTTCTTTAATTTATCTGGACGAATACGACCTAATACTGATATCACCACCCTGATGACAATGGTCCTGATACACCCCTTTCCTTCACGCGACGACATCAGAAGCGGTGATGACGAACGCAACGCCCAAGAGATGGTATGATGAAAAGCAACAAAGAAAATGCAGATACGCTACGTGAAAGCGTAATAATAAAAGAAAGGTGATTACTCGATCCAGTTGAGTTGCCTACATTAAAATGTAAAATGATTTAACATGTTCAAAGCGCAGCCAAGAGTCCAAACACCCCGAGATATAAGACAAAGACTTCGTCAGAAAGATTGGGGGATTCATAAAGTAAACAGCAGATCATCTGTACCAAATGGGTCATGGTCAAGGCAGACCCCGGGCCTTCGAGAGCACCACTGGGATATCGACAACATTATTAAAAATCTAGTGAAACTTACTATGGACGGCACTTTGGTATGGCTTCTTTGTTTTTGTTAAATTTAATTTAGATTACTCATGTAAAATATTTTCCTTTTTAAATATAAAATTGAGTTAGTTAAATAATTTGCGTAGTTCTAAATTAGCCAGCTAAAGTTTATTCAATGACTTTAAAGTAAACGCTTACATTTAGATTCATTTAGCAGTGTGGTTTGACACCACAAGTAAATTAATTGCTTAGATTTCTGCAGATTAAATAAAATCAAACAATTAAAAACGGTGTATATTAATTTTTTATTTTTGTTTTACTAATACAATTATTTTCTTCTATTGCATAACAATGGTGCACAACGGTTCGCTTCACCTACGAGAACAACATTGGAATGCAACGCTGGACTGGTAGCCTCAACGTGATTGTTTCAACATGGGACGACGATGGTAGACAATCTGCGAGTGTACATGACTGAGAAATGATGTGATATTAACAGTTCCTCTCTATCTGGTGAGTCCTATACATAATTATTATTTAGTAAAAACCTGTGCTGAAAAGGCTCCCTAGCGGATTTTAGGAGTTATTTACTTTGACAATTAAGAAAAGTATTCTGACAGAAACACTATTGATACCCTTAGTAGAGAGAATGGCAGGTTTATTTGTATCTTTAGTGAAACTACAAATAGAAAAAATGTAAACAAAACATAAACAACGTCAGTTACGTCAGTGTTACAATTTGTTGGTAAAAATGTCAAAAACTACTGCTAAGTTTAAAAATGTTAGCTTTTGCGGGTACCTATGTCAATTAATGTAGGCTGTCTGATAGAATGTTACTTAGAAAAAAATCACTCCACAAAAATAGTAAGAATTATGTTAAATCCGTCCCAATGTCAAACAGTGTTTATAGAAAAAAAAGTGTTATTTAATCTAAGATTATTTTACCATCTTGAAACATGGTGCGCTATGATTTTACGTATTACCAACATCACGTCAGTTATCAGAAAACAAGAATAAGAAATACTTGGAAAGCATAGTGCTATTATTTTTATAAATTGAGTACGTAAGCATAGTTATGGTGGTGCTGCTGCTGACTGACTTCTTCTTCTTGATCGTTGCCTCACTGCTGAGGATCCTGACATCTTCAGTAAACTGCATGTTTCCATCGGTTTCGATGAATCGTTCGGATATTTGGTCCACCCATCTCTTCGGACTTCGGCCTCTGGGTCTCTTGCCTTCGACTTTTCCCGTCACCATAAGTCGTTCCAGATTGCTGATTAAGTAAATATTTGATAATAACAGTGTGGCAGCGATGCCGTAGTAGTGAGTTTGTGGAACAATTAGCTGGTGTACTTTAGGATGTTGTCTTAGAGATAGGATAGGCTTCACATAGGCTTTGAATGTGCAAATTCAATAACGACCCCGCGATCTCCGCGATTTCTATGCGAGCGGGAGGGTGCAAACATGTATCGAGAGAAAAAAAAGAGAAAAATTATTAGCGTGTTTGTTTACATGTAACAGGAGAAATTCGAACGAAATTTTCCATATTTCAGTATAATGTTTGTTATTGTGGTCGTTTTTCCCAATGTTGTAGAATAGAGAGATAAGATATCCGCGGTAAAAATGGGATCACCGATTTACGTTTCTTTTAATACTACAAAAAAAAGGTAGTTTGGTTAGTAACGTAATTTTATATTAGTATCAAGTTATTTAACGAAAAAAAAAAAGTAAACACGAGTAAGTGAACTGATTGAAGGTAGATAATTTCGAATTATGTTTTGAGTAACTAAAGATAAACCTGTGACTTAGTTCGACCGAAGAAACACCATGTGTACTAAGTCAATGTGACTTAGTTTGACCTGGATAAAGACTTTGTTAGACGGATCAATCTAAGACGCTAACCCAATACGTGACGACTATCGAGCCGAGGTTTTTATGAGATTTATGTGATCGTTTTGTCTTCTCAAAATTTGTTGCATCATCGGATGAAGGTGATCGTGTTTTATCAGTGATGGTGGGCTAATGGAGCCTATGGGAGAGTTTTATGGTTGCTTACCGGCCTGATGGAGGCTATGGGAGCGTGGCTAATAGCAAGTAGTTGTTTTAAGCTTTGTGAGAAAGTGTTGAACGATAACGATGATGAGAAAGTCCAGATATTTTGGTGATAGTTCAATAGCCGGTTTTATAAATTATTTTTAGCTTCGAGTACTGAAATTTCCTTGATTACTGATATAAAGTAACTATTTTGAGTTCTGTTGTTGTGCCAGTAAGATGAGACAGTGTAAGCAATGGTGAGATTTCATATCCTTCTGCCAGTACAAGTTTTTAAGTACCTGAATTGTTGTTGAGGTCAAACATCCAGATTTATTTGGCTGACTTGGAGTGACCCGGGAGTCATGTGTGTGACTCATTGGGCTAAGAGCCCCGAAAGTCTCGGATGTTGTGGCTGTAGATAGCAAATTTTATTTTGTAATTTTTTTAGAAGGCGGCTTGATATGGGATGCCTTCGTTATTACAAACATTGTTAAATGGTTTCAAAATGGGAGCTTAAACGTAACGTAAAGTCTAGATAGAGTATACTCGTTCGAACTGTTAAAATCGATGAAGATGATTATTGCTTGTTTAGTTTTGGTGTGGCAACAAATGAACTATTGTTACCTATAACTGGCGTATCAAATAGACGTGAGAGCTTCTTATTATTAAACTTCTGATTTAGTTTTGATATTGGGCAGTAGAAATAATGTTTATTTTTATTTTATTTTATTTTGTTGTTTTTGTAGAGATGACACCGTAAACAGTTGTTCGGATCTGTGACGATTACTTGTTGTGTAACTCGTAGACCGTTATTGACCGGGTTATGATAGCAGATAGACTGTTACCTATCACTGACTTAGTACAGATTTGGTCGAAGGATTGACCACGAGCTGAGAATCTATAGACATCTTCTATTTATTTGTCCCGCCTGTGTGGCTCCCGTCTGTGTGGCTCCCGCCTGTGTGGCTCCCGCCTGTGTGGCTCCCGCCTGTGTGGCTCCCGCCTGTGTGGCTGCCGCCTGTGTGGCTCCCGCCTGTGTGGCTCCCGCCTGTGTGGCTCCCGCCTGTGTGGCTCCCGCCTGTGTGGCTCCCGCCTGTGTGGCTCCCGTTTGTGTGGCTCCCGCCTGTGTGGCTCCCGCCTGTGTGGCATCCCGCCTGTTTCGCATTTCGCCTGTGTGGCATAGTCTGTGTGACATTAAGTCTGTGTGGTATTTAGCCTGTGAGGCATTCTACCTATATGGCATTTCGCCGGTGTGGCATTTTGCCCCTTGTGAAATTTACCCGTGTGTGACATCTTACCTGTATCGTGCTTTGGTAGACGTGACACAGGATATATGATGAATAAACTCATAGTTTGACGATTAGAGTGGCACTGACCAGAGTGACACCCAACCTGTGTGGCACCTAGTCTGTGTGGTATTTCGCTTGTGTGCAGGTCCAGTTGCGTGGCGGCCTGGTTGCGTGGCGGCCTGGTTGCGTGGCGGCCTGATGGCGTGGCGGCCCGACTGATGGCGTCCGTCGTGTGGTGGTTCGTCGCCTGTGTCATTTCTCCTGTATGGTAACATTACTTATTCTTTTTAAATTAGGATGGCGCTGACGGATGACCAAAAATCATATGGCATTTAATGAAGGAGTGTTTCAATCCCACTCGAAGTAACATTGGGTCTTTTGCTGAGTACTGAAAATTTGATGTAGGTATGTCACATATTTGTAGTGAATCTAAGTACCTACAGTAATGGACGTCGGGGACGATACGCGAGCTCTGTGATTGGGGCTTGTTTCCCACTCAACAAGAGCATCAAGGGGAAAACACTGGTGACGATGATTAAACCTTCTTCATTGGTGGTAATTGTGATACGGTTTATGAACCGTCTGGTGTTATACCTTGTCACGCCTCTCTAATGAACTGAAGTCGTAGCTGAATTTATGTCGGCAACTTATAAAGAATAATTTATGTACAAGATGATGTTGTTATCTCTCAATCTACAGAAGCTTAGTATGATAAATGATAATGGACGTATGTTTTATGTGAAGAATTAGTGGGTTAATGCAGTCGTGATAGATCCAATCACATGATTCATAAGACTTATTTGGGTGATGTGTTGTGGTCAGAAGTGACCGAGCGAATATAGTACTGTGCTATGGTTTTCATGTTTCAGATTACACACGAGGACGTGTGTACAGCAGGACGGCCGTGACGGATCACGGTCAATAGTATGGACTCATGTAGTCAATAGTACGGACTCATGACGATGAAAACGGAAGTGGGAGTGCGCCCTCTGGTGGGGCGTGCTGACAGAGTCTCGACGGCACGACTCGGGCCAAGTGGCGGCCATTCTTGGCGCGACCGCCGCCGAGGAGTGACGCGTCTTGAAACTGTCTCCACATTTCGTTTGTTGACGTTTGAAGTTCGTTAATAGAAAGTGTTATTTACGTTTAAAAATAAAGTAATTTTAAAATCACCTTTGAAATAAGAAAGTAAATTACCTCAACTGCCTACATTTGTAATACCGCTCTGAATTCTAGTGAAATTATAAGTGATGTGCAAAAATGAAATGGAATAAATACAGTGGAGTAAATGTGAACCTTTTCTTTAATTTATCTGGACGAATACGACCTAATACTGATATCACCACCCTGATGACAATGGTCCTGATACACCCCTTTCCTTCACGCGACGACATACATATAGCTCAAATATATTGACTCGACTTGCGAGAGCAGACAATTAAAAATTTGACGTACCTACTACTACGACTACTTTGTAGAATGGGTATGTGCGTAACCAGAGTGACCTGAACTTCGACTTTTCTTAGAGATAGTACGTATCCTCATTAGCGTATCTAGGGCTATTTTCCAGGGGGGGCCTGGCCCCTGAGGTGGCCGATGAAGCCGAGTCAATTGCCAATGTACTACCAGTGAGCACCCCATCCGGGTGTGGGCACGGCTCTTTCTGGGGTGGGCACGGCCCACCCGGCTCCCCCCTTTCCTACGCCTATGCTTATCCTCTTGTGTTGGTTCTAGAAGTAAAAAAGCCTGTCGGCTTCACATCCTCTTGGCAGTTTCGCTTTTCAGACACATAAAGTGACCAAAAAGAAAAGTGACAAATGTGTGTGTACAATTTATATTGTGCCACTGTGCGGAAGGATGAACGGTCTGAAAGACCTGCACGCACTTGGGGAGCTGGCGCAGTAAGTAAGTAAGTGTCCGCCACGGCTCGCCACCGACATGGAGTTCATCCTCACACCTTGGAGCCAAATTGGTCGCGAACTGTGCGGTTCCAAACGAACTTTCTGCCACGCACACTAAGGTTGTGGAATGGACTACCTGGAGAGGTTTTCCCTGGAGTTTGTGGGTCACCGAAACCTCTACGATCGCTACAAAACGGTTTTTTTCTTGTACTCAATGACGTAGGATAACCTACGGCGCCCTCACAGTATGTTATACTTAGGTTTTTTTTATACCACAGGTGGCAAACAAGCTTGCGGCCTGCCTGATTATATGGTACTCTTATTTGTTACAGAAAACGCCACCCATATCGGAAGGGCAAGAATTGTTCGGATAATACGAAGTCTGAATAAATTAAATATTTCTTTTTTCGTTAATCATGATCCAATCTGGTCCGGTTCCCCTGGTAGCAGGGTCATGGAGGGTCATGGAGGTAATTTCCTGATCTGCCACATCCTGGATCATGGTCAACGCGGACCCCGGGCCCTCGTGCGCGAGAGCACAACCGGGATATTAACGCCAAGATGATTATTTTTTATTTACTTCTTTTTCACGATAATAACTTTACCTACTTGCCGATCTACATTACATAACTCTGTGTACGTAATTGACCGGTTGAACTGTCACAAGATTCGATTGGCACCCGGCAATATTATTATACCTTATATAATTATATGAATATTAGTAAATAAGTGTCATGTAAAATAATGTAATTTAAGTTGTGTAAATAAAATATTCGTTTACACTTTTGTTTATTTTACTACACTCAGGGCGGCTTGCACCAAATTCTTAAACGCATTTCAGTTGATACTTAGGTTAACATAAAACTTCATACAACAAAACGTTTAAATGTTTAATTTGGTGCAAGCCGGGCTCAGGGGTCAACTTGCATTCTATGGAAGAGAGATAAAAAGAAGATCCCAACCACTGTTGTATCTAATTAAGCATGTTTATGAAATAAATAAAGTTTAAAGTTTAATTAATTACCTATGTCTCTCTTGGTTCTTCGTATTGTGATCGGATTCTTTTCGTTTACGAACAAAACTAGCGACCCTTCCCGGCTTCGCGCGGATGTTCTCGGGTTTTCTCCAGCCATTATTATGCATGAATTATACATATAAACCTTCCGTTAAAAATTATCTAAATGATAGTTAAAACCGCATCGAAATCCGTTCGGATAAGTAAAGGTACAGGCAGGCAGTCGCACATTTTTTTTTATTTTAGCTAAGTTCCATTTTCCTTAGCCTATAATATTTTCGACGATGGAGCGTCGGTTGCGTAGGGGTAAAGGTATCCGACTCGCAAGCGAGAGGTACCGGATTCGAGTTCCACTGCCGCCGTGTACCAATCACCCTTTTCTGTGTACGTTAATTGATCACTAACCGATGCTCTTACGGTGAGAGAAAACATCGTGATGAAACCTGCACATTGAGACGACTAAATGTGTAACCATGATCCAATCTTCCGGAGGTAGGGTCATGGAGGTCAGATATCAGGCGCTCAACTATAATTAACTGATCTGTCAAATCCTAGTTCATGGCCAAGGCGGATCCCGAGCCCTCGTGCGCGAGAGCACAACCGGGACATTAACGCTCAACTGCTTTTTTTCGATGATGGCTCCGATCAACTCTCATGCAACGAAACTACAAGATGGAGTGAGGATACGCAAAACAACTGGCAGTGACTGAATAGGTACTCGAAATAGCTACCGACGCACTTTGGGAGAGACTTGGTCCAGCAGGGGGCTGCGGTGGGTATTCAAAATTAAAATTTCTTTATTGATTAGGACATTAAATATCTCTTTCAATCTTCAAAAAGGAGGGGGGTAGGAAAGTAGGAATGAAACACACAGTGACACGCTGACCGCCCTATGGCCGCAGCAAACTCACCCCACGCCAACCACGACCGGACCGTGCTCGACAATGCCAGGCAGAGCCGGACCGCGTTCGATATATTATATAGGTATGTCTAGTATAATTAGGAAAATATTAATAATATTAGTGACGTGTGTATCTGTAGCGTTGTGTATCTGTCTGTGGCATCGTAGTTCTGATTTACCGATTTGGATGTAGTTTTCTCTATAAAAGCCAGATTAATCGAAATGGCTTTAAGCTTTGTTTCATTACGACGACCTGAGTGGTTCAATGGTCAACATTGAGGCCGGTCTGCCACGCAAGAGGTCCCGGGTTCGATTCCCGACCGGGCAGAAATTGAAAAGATGGATTTTAATTTCTGTTACGGGTCTGGGTGTTCTATGTATAATAAGTATGTATTAAAAAAAAGTATTTAAGTAATATCAGTGATCTAGCACCCATATCACAAGCTTTGCTTAGTTCGGGGCTAGTTGGCGCTGTGTGAATTTGTCCACGAATATTTATTTATTTATTTTATTATTAAAATAGTTTCAGTAATTTTAGAGTTAAGTAAGCTTGGGCGGGTGTTATCCGGCTTCTTCTGTCGGTTAGATTAGGTTACCATCACTCTTTTTTTATTAAACACTTGCAGACATTTGACCGCCATCTCATCCGGTGGTAAGTGGCGATACGGCCGAAGACGGAGCATTGTACCTGTGTAGGAACAGCCAAGCCTTGAAGGCGCCCAGGTTACAATGATCAGAGAATACACTCGACAGCAGCGTTTTCCATTCCTTAGCCGTACGCATTAATGGTTGAACCACACCGGCTCGTGCAGATAGCTGGAAGATCCACGACATAAGGGTGAAACACCCGTCCGGACCTCTTGTATATAATTCTTGTAATAATATCTTGTATAAAAAATGTTCTCTATGGTCCGGACGCGTTTCCCGATGCCGGAAAGGGGCGGCATCTGCTTCGCATACTCTCCGAAATGTTACCTGAAGGCTTACCATGAACTCTTATAGCAGGACCTAAACAGAATTGCTTTCGGTTTGAACGAGACAAGCTTATGTGACACGTATAGCGCTGTCTCGTTCTAAGCAGGACCGCTCTGTTTATGACCAGCAGTTCATGGTAAGGCCCCTGTACAATACTGACAGTCGCGCAACTCTACGCCGCCCTACGATGAACGTACAGCAGTAGGTAACACTGGTCATCAACATCTTCGCGTCAGGGTGTACCCTCAGGGGCCGGGCTTCGCCTTCCAACTTCTGTCTGTTCACTTCGTTCGATGTTTGGCATCCTTGATGGTGATGTCTAACGACTTCAAGCCATCTCCTCCCTCTTTCAGCTTATCTGCGATGTATCTCCTCCCCTTTCCGAAAGGCTCTTAAAACTAACCAAAAAGCAACTCCGTTTGGTAACCGGAGCACTAACGGGACACGGTCCATTTAATAAACACCTCTTCACCATAGGTCTCACCGACAGCCCCTTGTGCAGAGCCTGCCTGAGGCAGGAAGAGACAGCAGCACACATCCTGCGGACATGCGAGGGGGTGGCAACATACAGGCATGAGCATCTCGGACAACCACAAACCCTTCCAGAGACGTTTGCAAAACTGAAAGGACTGCTGCGTTTCCTGGAGGAGTTGGGATGGCAGGAACAATAGGGTATCTTGGAGTGCACCATATCCACGCAGAATGGGCGCGAGTTCGCCTGAATGCGGAAAATGGCCCGGATACATCTATCTATCTATCTGCGATGTAACGGAGTACCGGGTAAAATTAATACTTAGATAAATGAATTGTCTCCTTACTGCTGGGACGAGCCGGCTTTCGTACCTATACTTGTGTCACTGATATGAACCGGTTTATATCCGTGGATGTGAAGAATGCATGGGAGTTGCTCCACTTTTTTCTTGTGCTACGTTCAGAACTAGAGTGCAAAGAGAACTAGAGAACAAGAGCAAATCGCTCACGGCTGAAAATATAACTAAATTTGACAGACAACCAACAAGAACAACTCCCAACAAAATCATTAACAGGGACGCCATACCTAAGTGCAGACATATCTTGCGCGATCTTTTTTTTTCTTTTTTTTATATGAAAGACAGGTTTTTGCCTACCATCTCACCTGATGTTAAGTGCAGATGCAGTCAACTAAAAAGTTCTTTGCCGGTGATAGATCTTCTCTCTGGCAACTGCTGAGGGCTATTGTCAGAAATAATTCACCCCTGTCACTCTGATACTGTCAATTTGATAAAACATTTATTTTTAACTAAACATTAATTTTTATATTTTTTTCGGTGACAACGTTTAGGTATACAAAATGCCTGCTAGCGTAGAGCCTAAGACCATGGACCCTGAAGCTGAGCTCAGCAATGCCCAGCGACTGGTAATGTTATTCAACCTAATCAGTTTATCTACCTAGAGCTGGCATAGGCGTAGGAAGGGGGGGAGCCGGGTGGGCCGTGCCCACCCTAGAATCGTCTGGTGCCCACCCCAGGATCGGGTACTCACTGGCTGTACATTGGCGATTGACTCGGCTTCATCGGCCACCTCAGGGGCCAATAAATGGAAAGGGTCCCCCCTGGAAAATAGCCCTAGATACGCTTATGAGAGCTGGATTCTTTTTAGCGCTCGGTCGACGGTCAGCGCGCACCATACACATTGTACATCATCATCTTAGCGCCAATAGAGCGTCGATGGCCGAGTGGTTAAGGTATCCGGCTCGTAAGCACGAGGTATCGGGTTCGAACCCCAGTGCTGCCATGTACCAATGACTCTTTTCTGAGTTATGTAGGTACAATAGTTAATATAATTAGTTAACACTAACCGACGCACTTACCTACGGTGAGGTAAAAAATCTTGATGAAACCTGTATATTCAGGCAACTGAATGTATCAGATAACTCAATTTGATATAAAAAATCTTACACTACTCTAATTCAGTAGACGCTATAGCCAGTGGCCAACGTAGATGACGTAGGTGTAGAATTATCTAATGTCAAATTCAGTTGCCAACCGAGTTAGACAATGACTCTGCTGGTCAGGTTCCCCTGTTACCAGGTTAGGCAATAGTTCCACTGTAGTTAGATACCTGATCTGCCAAATGCTGGATCATGGTCAAGGCGGACCCCGCCATTAACGCCAAGATGATTACTACAATAGGTAGTCAGTTGTGTTCTCTACAGGACACAACACATCAACTATTTGTCAGTAGCGTATGGCTAAAAACTAACCTCCCTCTTCTTTAATCGGTCCCTCAATGCTGAGGACCGTGAATCTGCCGACATAGCAAAGGCCGTTCTTGTCGCGTTGTCTTCATCTCCATTTCCTGACATTCCGACACCTGGTTGAGCCATCGACCTGTTGGCCTTCAGCATAACCTTCAAAACTAACCTAAACAATGAATTTCAATTACAGTTTAAGAAGCTGGCGCCAATGTGCAGCGTGGCGAAGCGCGCGCTGGGCATCCCGCAGCTGGCCACGCAGGAGAAGCAGCTTGAAATCCTCAGCAATGAGCTCAAGGAGACCCTTCTCTGCATCAATGTGGGTGGACTGGCTGCAGAACCATTCTACATAGATACTTTTGCATTCCAAGCATTTGACCTAGTATTCCAATGGGTTGCCTGTGTTTCCGGGAACGTTTCTACATGGATAGTTTTAGATTCCAAGCGTTTGACTTCGTATTGCAATATTTGGAGCGGTGTGTCGCTACTTCTAGTAGGACTGCTAATAGCTTCTAATAGTCACTCACGTGAAGTCACGCTATACGTTAGTATAGTATTCTGTGACGATATTACTAATTTGAATCTCTAATGTCTCGAATGAATAACGACATGGTATAATTTTAAAAGAACTAACAATTGATGCATTAAATATATTATATACATACATACATACTAACCAGGCATTTGACCTCCATCTCACCTGGTGGTAAGTGACGATGGGGCCGAAGATGGAGCATGCCTGTCTTAAATCAGCCTATACACTCTAGCCTTGAAGACGCAGATGCAACTTATAAACGATAAAGTTCTATTAGTTAGGTGATGCATTGGGACAAACTAGCCGCTAAACTGGCCGGCCGACAGCCTGCCGCATGCCGACTGTGGTAATCTGATTATGATCTTCATTTTCCAGCTGGCCAGCAAAGGGCAGCACGCCGTCCGAGACAACTCCGTGAAGACCAACATGGGGAAGACTATATTGGAGTACGAGGAACTGGAGCTGGAGCTAAGAGACGAGAAGGTCCAACTGACAGAGCTGGACTGTCTGAACTATCTTGCGAAGAAGCAGGTCCAGGACACGATGAAGATAGCGCACACCGAGGCAGAAGTGAGACCACGTTGTGTTATTAAACGCGAACGCTTTGTAAAGGGGAAGTAAATGAGGGTTACAGGTCTACAGGATCTTCTGAACTCTGACCACAAATAAAACAAATTGAAAATCATAAATTAAAGCAAAAAAATCCCGTCTATACTTTTTGGTCGATCTCGTAGGTAAAAGGTAAGGTAATTTGAGATTGAAAATAAACGGCGAATACAAATGGTAAACTACAGATTGATCAGTGTTTCTCTCGTTCCCGAAGACGAAAGTCGCTCTAAGATAGAAATTTTTGATTAGTAGGTTCCTATCTATTGACAACTGTAGTAATAATGGAAATCCATCCTAAAAGGACGCCTATTGAAGTAATTCCTCAATGGTAAAATGGCCATTACTGACATCGAAATTGCTCCCACAGCGGCACCATAACAATTATTTGCGGTGGCTATGCTCTGCCTGTACATTTGGTCTTGTAGGTTCTCTTGCAACGCCTAACTTTTCCAGACTTGGTTGACTGGGAGATAAGGCATTTGGCTATTGTACCATTTTGTGCATGAAGTTTTAATATATACATAACGCGGCCGTGGCTTCCGCGTCCCTAAGGGAGATATTTATTTTGCGAAAATTGATACTTTTAGGGAGTCTCACCTCCGCCACTATTGGCGCTCCCAAGCTCCCACAGGGCACTGCATGCATGCTATACCACTTCTACCTCAGTTCATACACTTGCTCTGGAAATCGCAGCAGTCGTGTTGATAGCTGCCGCCGAAAACTTTCCTATCCATCAAAATCTCATGGTAGGGGATGGTCCCCTTAGTACTGCAGTAGACTGCAATGGGCTGTAATTTTTTTTTTACCGCTAAGGTAGCAAGCAAGCTTACCGCAGTCTATGGACGTTTTGCAATACCAGGGGCATTACCCACGCGTTGCCGACCTCGTAAAAAACTTTTTACCCCCTTTCTCGAAGAACTCCATGTTGTACTCTCCAGGGAAAACCTCTCCAGGTAGTTCATTCCACAACCTTAGTGTGCGTGGGAAAAAGTTCCTTTGAACCCGCACAGTTCGCGACCAATTTGGTTATGAACTGCCATTTCCGTCGCCAATCTCGGAAATATTTATCGGTTTACATATTTCGCTTTGTCCTTTCACTTATTCTGTCTTTAGACAGGTATGCTGTTTGTGCAAAAGGTTATTTAACTAGGTACGCTACCTTATCATACAACAGCTTTGAGAGTTAAGCAGCGTCGGTCACACCTGACCGGTAAATAGGGTTGGGGATCGAAGTGTAAATCATCATCATTTCACTCGAAAGACGCCCACGGCTGGGCATGCCCCTCCTCCAGAGATCTAAACAAAGGTTGGTCCTTCGCATTCGAATGGTACCGGCGACACTTACCAGCCTTGTGAGAGACCTGCCCACGCTGTGTCTTTCGGTATGTGGTCGCTACTCTAGTGGTGGTAGAGTGAAATGTAAATTCACGACTGAAATCTTGTTAGTCATCTGCTGATTATGAAATCTACCTCGCATCACCTTAAGTCTTCTAATACGTCAACACTGTGTAGTAGGGGTTGGTCTGCTGGTCATCATATGGGTAGCTCAGCGCATTATTATATGAAATAGAAAGTATTGTATCTGAAATTGTAAATTTTAACCAAGATATGTAGATACTATCTATCTATCGATAGATTCCGTCGGAATCACATGGTAGACTATTAAAAAATGTATCACCAAACCAGGAGTTGGAGCTGATTGAGGCATCGAAGAAGCGTCTGCGGCGCATGGAGAACCGCCTGGAGATGGCTACGAATCGTTTCTGCGGCATCAATTATCAGAACTTGTTTGTTCGCGACGAGATTCGCCGCTACCTCACTGAAAGGTACTGGTCTATGCTTTGGGTAAATTCAGTCGTCTAAATTTAGATGGAAAAGGCGTCAGAGCAGATCACAGTGGAATGGATTGCTCATAGAATAAAGTAAATTTTTGTATCACTCCGGTTTTTAAAAGGTATGATACAAAAATGGACCTTCTTTAACGGGCAATACATTGCACTTTTCTTTGCTCTCACGCTTCTTGATTCTGAATCTAGATGATTAAATTTAATCAAATGTTATATGCGTATAAGCTTTGTGTCGTAGGGCATAATCTCTGCAGGTAGTATGGAAAAGCTTCCATTGGAAACTTGCCCTCTTTCTTGTACATTATACTCTGCCTTTCACCACATGCGCACTTGGCGTTAATGTCCTGGTTGTGCTCATGCGTGCGAGGGCCCAGGGTCCGCCTTAACCATGATCCAGGACTTGGCAGATCAGGCAATTACAGTGGAGCGACTGCCATATCACCGTGACCCTGCTAAAAGGGGTGCACCGTGATCCTGCCAAGGTATTTTTTATGTCATACGGTAGGCAAACAGGCAAACGGGCCACCTGATGGAAAGTGGTCACCATTACCTATAGACATTAGCAATACCAAGAGTATCGCCAATGCGTTGCCCACTTCTATAACACGTTGCATGGACAGCAAAAAGGCAAATGACCCTCCACTGCCAAAGCCACGATTCCCCAAATCCATACATTTAGCTGCGGTATTCTGTAAGGTGACATTTAGTCGCCAGAATGTTCAGAGTTTTTATCACGATATTTTCCCTCCCCATAAGAGCATCGGTTAGCATTCAACTTATATACATAACTCAGAAAAGAGTCATTGCTACATTTTTTTTTCTGCTTCATGTCTAGTTTAAAGCGGTGGAATATACTTATTATATATTATATCTTATTCACATAATAGTTTGTGTGAAATGGGTTGCTGTAGGCGGCGTGCAGTGTTGTGAATAATGTAAACACTCTCCCTTATTTTCTTTTATTTCTTGGGTACTCAATAATTTAATATTATATTCTGTCATCATATTATTGCGTGGCAGTTTTGCTTTTCTTTTTCTTTTTATTTTGTTGTTACTAGCGAGGACCTGTAATTGGCTTGTTGGTTCTAATGTAATATTTATGATGTTTTATATGGCTGTTGGTACTCCAATAAATAAATAAATAACCGCAGTGGGAATCGAACCCTGTACCTCGCGCTTACGACTCGGATACCTTAACCACTAGGCCACCGACGCTCCTTGTGTTCAACTAATGTTCTAGGGCCGGGCACGCGCCGCACATGATTCGCTTAGGAGTGAGCCCTCGTACGCGCTGATCGGTCTGCATGCGTCGCCCCCTACCTGGATGAGCTCGCTTAACTTTCCCTTTGTTTTCCGTTAGATTTTTGACTTTAGAAAAGAGATTAACTAACGGAATCCTAATTGAATAAATACTTTTACATTTTCATGTACTCGTATATAACTCAGGAAATAGTCATTGGTACATGGTACTCTAATCGTCTACCTATAACAATTTATCGTTCCTCAATCCAGAGCCAACTTCAACGTCCAATGGAACCGCACAATCGGGAAACTGGTGAAAGGGAAGGAGTTCCTGATGGACATTTTCGACATAGCCTCGATGGCGTTCACCGAGCGCGACGAGTTCTGCCGGAAGCTGGAAGCGCTCAAGTGGAAGGGACTCTATCAGCTCAATAGGGATATTTCGGTCAGTATTTGTAAACTTTTTCTTGAAGCAGAACCTGGCAGCGGACTCTGGTACCATAGATCGGTCAAAAAATTAACTATATCTGGGATCTGGGATGTTCAGACAGAGAGCGATTCCGCGTTCTCCTCCTGCTTTCGATAGTTCAGTTTCCGTTATCTGGTTCAACGTCCTGTGATACATTTGATGGGACAAAAAAACCAGATAGCAATTTTATTTTATTTACATATGTAAATAAAACCAACAACAATGATTACAATAAAAAATAATACTGGCAGCACAGCCAATTATACGTAGAAACTGGATAAACTAATATATGCTTAACCAAAAGTTAAGCATACCAAAACTCGATATTGCTACCACCGCTCGTTAAATAGCTCATTTCGGACTATCCGCAGGTAAGGTTAGCTGGAAGGAATCCCATTGGGGGATAAGCCCGCCTTTGCAATGTATATTTATTTTCTTTTGTTATTGTTATTTATATAGTTATACGCCATAAAGAGATTACATACATACAGTCTATAAGACTACAATTTCAAACATAAACTAAAATATCCTTTCAATAAAAGCTATGCAACAATAGATTATTAATAATATGTTTTAAAAAATGCTACAACGCGTCGAAGTAATACTTGAGTATGGGCATTCACACCAGACCCCGTCCACAGGACATGCAAGCGTTCGAAGGCGACCTGAACCACCTGGCGAAGCTGGAGGAGTTCCTCCGGTACAAGGGCACCCAGAGGATCTGCGAGGCCGACGAGAAGGAGGAGGCGAAGCACCAGGAGGAGCTCAATAAGTGCGAGAAGATGATCACCCATTACGACGCGGTGCTGGACGAGATCTTTGTAAGATAATTATTGATTACTAGCGACGCGCCCCCGGCTTCGTACGGGTAGTCATCATCACAGCCAGTAACAGTCCACTGCAGGACTTAGGGCCTCTCCCACGAAAGGGCAGGTTATTGCCATAATCTCCACGCTTGGCAGGCGGGTTGGAGCTCGCAGTGTGTTAATATATAGTATGGAAAATGCTGCTGCCCATTTTCCAGACTACGGAGACTCTTGATCTTTTGCCTCGAAAACATTAGTCGCCTTGTACGACACCCATTAGTGTAAGGGGTTGGTGCTATTCTACTCTGCCGGACACCACACGGCGGGGTACGGGTAGTAATTATACACCAAAACCTTCCTTTGTCTTTCGGTGAAAACCGCATGAAAATCCGTTGAGCAGTTTTTGAGTTTATCGCGTACAGACAGGCAGACAGACAGACTGACAAGCAGACGCGGCGTCTGGCTTTGTTTAATAATGTGGTGTAAAAATGTAGTGATTATTATTAATCCGGAACTAAAATTCTTCTGAAGCACTCTATACCAGCTCATTTGATATTCTCAGTGATTTAAAAAAATATATTTAAATGGATCCAAACGGTTTTAAAGGCATTGGTACACGATCAAGAACTCTTCAAACTGCCATTGAGCTGCTATTGCTATCCAATTACAATTCAATAGAGTCATTAGTAACAGCTGTAGTAGTATACCAAAAACGAGAAAATATATTGAGTAACGTGTAAAACTGCCATTGAGCTGCTATAGCAATACAATTGCAATTCAATCGAGGCATAAGTAAATTTGCGGACTTGACTCGGACCCTCGCCCTGCTAGTAGGACGGTCTGTAGGTGGCTTTTCGACGTATTTCACTTATTTTAATATTGAATTTTTTCCCACAAGCAATACACTGGCCTAGAGTCAAGATCGAGCATCAGCGCGATGTTCAAGATCCGCGAAATCAACAACTTCTCGATATTCCTGCTGCTGTGCGAGGAGCTGCAGGAGTCCATCATCCTCAGACGGGACACGGAGATCATCAGGCAGCTGATAGGTGAGGAGATGTTGGTAAATTGACTGTGGTAGATACCTACAAGTACATGAGTACGCCGCTCATGGATCCAATCCAATGAGGAAAGAAACTACTTGAGGAGTGGGCATAATATCAAATAATACGTGTACAATGCCACAAACTAACTGGCCCGGTGGCCAAATTGAAACTGGAACTAAGTGTCGCCATATTGAAATCTCATTTTGATGTCAACAACATTTCGGTAGATCAGGTCATTACAATACTCAATGACGACCTGAGTGGTTCAGTGGTCAACATGCCGGTCTGCCACGCAAGAGGTCCCGGGTTCGATTCCCGGCCGGGCAGAAATTGAAATGATGAATTTTAATTTCTGTTACGGGTCTGGGTGTTCTATGTATAATAAGTATGTATTTAAAAGTATATAAGAAGTTTATCAGTTATCTAGCACCCATAACACAAGCTTTGCTTACTTTGGGGCTAGATGGCGTTGTGTGAATTTGTCCACGTTTATTTATTTATATATTTATTTATTTAATTATCTTTAAGACAAGAGTGAATAGGTAGGTAGGTAGGATATAGAAAGGTATTCGCCATTGTAGACTGCATCTGCACTTAATATCAGGTGAGATGGCAGTCAAATACATGACTATTTTGAATTTTAAAAAAGCGTCTGACCTCCGTGACCCTGTTAGGACATGACCAGTCAGTCGCTTGAATATGCAGATTTCATCACGATGTTTTCCCTCATTCTGTAGTGTTTATAACCTAGAAAAAGTCACACTCAGATTTTCATTTGACATATAAAAAGCTGTATGTCTTAATATCCTGTTGCATTGCCCCTGTAGTGGACCAGCGCGATTGGATCGATGCACGTGAGGACAGAGAGGAGAAACGGATCCAGGCGATGACCATATCCCTGGAAGAGATCCACCAGTACACTAGCAGTATGAGCGAGCAAACCGAAGAGCACGACAATACTTTGAAGAACGTTCTGCACGGGGTTGACGAGCTCTTCAAGTTAGTTGTGAATCATTGTTTTCAATGGATTATATTGTTTACTAGCTAGCCGCCCCTTCGTACGGGTATTCTCTATTATAAGTAATACCTATGTTGTATGTGTTAGGTACACATATAAACCTTCTGGAAGAAAACATTTTGTACGGATTTGGAGGAGTTAGCGGAAATACAAACAGATAGACGCGAAATGCGACTTTGTTTTGTACTATGTAAGAATAATTATTCCACCTTATACCGCTGGTAGGACTCTGTCAAGAAACAACGACTTGACGTTGTCAAGGATGCCATTCTGATGCCAACAAACTCACCGTCTACGATGCCGACAACCTCGCGAAGTGGACAAGGAGAAGTAGGAAGGCGGACCTTGGGGCTTCTGGCTGACGCTGGCATGTTTGCCAGTTGGATTCCGACGCTAAAATGATGACGGAGGGCATTATCAAGCCTAAAGTGTTCGCTTGGGTGGGTGACCTTAATTATTTCACCCGCCAAGCAATAATGCATCGCTGTGTCCATATTTGAAGGGTAACCGGTGTCACTCCTTACACATAGATGAGCTCATTTATTCATCCCTTATTGTTACAGTTACTTTTATAGTGTTTTGACCTTTGAAGAGAAAAATTAATTGATGTTCCTTCAATGAACAATTTTTCCAAAGACAAAAGAGATTCCTTTTAAGAGGACAGGGCACATTGTAAATTAATGCGTATATACGTTTTTGTATTTAAAAAGGCCGACAAATGTGCCCAAAATGAACCACCATAAGAACTGAATTCCTTAGCATCATAGTAAATATACTATTGGCGAATTGGCACGCTCCATGGTCTGTCATCGCCATAGACATTGCACCAAGGGGCTTGTGCTTCTTATGAAAGTAAGAGGTTTCTTTCGTCATTAAATTTTTCGTTTGCTAATGACGACGACCATGATGTACCCGTACAGACTGGTGAAGTGCGACTCGACTCCGCTGCTGACGCTGCTCGGCGACTACAAGCACGTCACCAAATGGAACGTGATGAGTTTCCTCAAGATCCTGGAGACGGAGGTGAAGAGCCTAATCGAGATCGCCTACGGCTCTGTGAAGGTGGGAAACCCCCTATCTGGGCCCATTATAATAACCTAAGCTTATCGATAGAATAACGACGGAAATCCTCCGAACAAGATCAAATATTCTCTAAACTATTGAACCGATTTTAATTAAACAAATTATTTCCATTAAGTAAACTGGCTGACTTTCAAATAAAGAAACGCATTAAACTCGGTTCATCCAGACAGACAGATACCACTTACACAGATACCAGCGTTCGCACAGGGCTGTGCCGATATACCTATGAATGTTGCCGAGGAGTTCCAATCGGAAATATTGCATTGGAATCGCTACGAAGCGATTGACATCTTGGCTAGACCCGCAGGACGTCAGCAAAGATAAAACTATATTTCTGTTTTTATAAACCAAGACAGACAATTTTTGCAGACTAAAATCATGTCATGATTTCGACAGGTTGGTAATCATAATCATAATCATAAACTTTATTGCTTTCTTGTGGTTGTTACAGATGTTACAATATGTTTTAGTTTCACACAAGAACCCGGCTAGGGCACTGCAAGTTACAATGTTTTAGTACAGAGACAAAACTACAACTTTTAATATAATTAAAGCCTAAGAATATGGTTTTACAAAACTAAATTAACAATTCAAAACACTTACATATACTTAAAGCTAATAATCAATGTTTTAATTGAGATCATAAAGTTACTTACTTTCTAAAAATTCTTGGACTGAATAAAAGCATTTATCTATAAGAAATGTTCTTTATTTATTTAGAAATACCGAGTATGTATCTTCAGTTTTAATCTCTTTTGGTATTTTATTATAAATTCGTATAGCCATGACATACGTGCTTGAATTATAGATTTGAAGTTTAATTGAAGGTAGTGCTAGTCTATTATTGTGCCGTAAATTGAAATATCTTGTGTGATGATCTTTTGCTTCGGTAAACAGAGCTCTACTATTCCTAACGAATTTACATAATTCAAAGATATATAAACACGGCAATGTTAATATTTTTAGTTTTTTAAAATATGGTCTGCATGATTCTATTTGCTTGATGTTGACTAGTATTCTTATGCATTTCTTTTGAAGTAGTAATAAATTTTTAGCATTAGTACTGTTGCCCCATAATATGACACCGTATTGCAGCCACGAGTGCGCGTAGGCATAATAGGCAGTCAAAGCTGTGTTTAGGTCAGTTGTTCTTTTTAGCTCAAACAGTGCATAAGTGAACCGAGACAACTTTCCTTCTACTTTTTCTACGTGAGCTTTCCAGTTGATGTGGGTATCAATTTCTACTCCAAGGAGTGTGCAACTGTCCGTGCTTTCTATTTCGGTATTGTTATAAAAAAAAATTTAATGATAAGGGAGCTTTTTGATGCGGTCTGAATTGAATTAGTTTTGTTTTGGAAAAATTTAGTTGCAAGTTGTGTTTATTAAGCCATGTCTCTATCAAATTAAAAATGTTGTTTAGTGTATTATTTAGATTTAGGGCGTTATCGCAAGAAAAAATTAAAGATATGTCATCTGCATATAAAATGCAGTCAATGTCAAGATTATCAAATAACTTTGGCAAATCATTGATATATATTATAAAAAGTAAGCAACCAAGGACACTGCCTTGTGGAATTGAGTTTGTCATGGTAACCTTGTCTGATCTAACTTTTCTTATTGTCCTTGATTCAGAGTCTCGGTGCTCTATTTCTACATATTGTACTCTATTTTCTAGATATGACTTGAACCACCTGAAAGCTGTACCTCTTACTCCTATACCATAGAGTTTTTGTAACAGTATTTTATGGGAAACCCTATCGTAGGCTTTGCTCATATCTAGCAATGTAGCTATCGCGTATTTTTTATTATTAATTTTATTAAGAGCTATCTGGATAAAATTATAAATTGCAAGAGTTGTTGAGCGTTGTCTTCGGAAGCCAAACTGACTATTGTTTAATATTTTATATTTTTCACAAAAGCTATTTAGTCGGGCTGCCATAGCAGCTTCGAAAATTTTTGAAAAGGTTGAAAGCATTGCTATAGGGCGGTATTGATTACAGTCGCCAGAGTTTTCTTTTTTTGGTATAGGTTTAATAACAGCAGTTTTAATAGGATCGGGGAATACACCTTCATTAAAGGATTGATTAATTAAGAGAGTAAGGGGTGTGGTCAGCTCTTCAGCGCAAAATTTGATTAAGAAAGGGGGTAGTTCATCATTGCCGAAACTTTTCTTGTTTTTTAGCTTTCTTAGAATATTATACACTTCCTTCTTTTCAACTTCAGTTAAATAAATCGAATTTTCTGTGGGGTTAATAACTGGTACTGAATGCTCCTTCAAACCTTTTTGGAGCAATGTTTTGCCTACGGATGCAAAATAGTCGTTTAATGTATTTGCAACTTTATGAGGGTTGCTTACAGTTTTATTTTCAACTTTAAGAGATATATTTCTATTTATTTTATTCGGAGTTTTATTTGTTTTTTCTTTTATAATTTGCCAAACTGTTTTTATTTTGTTTGTCGATTCTTTAACTTTTTTAATATATTGAATTTTCTTTGATACTAACACTGTGGTTTTTAGAGTTTTTTCGTATTTTTTATAAAATTCTGTTAAGATAGGGTTATTAGTTTGTGATATTATTGTTTTTAGATCACGTTTATGTTTACATGACTTTTTTATACCTTTAGTTAGCCACGTCTTTTTGCTCTTATGTACAAGAATTATAACATCAAAAATTTGAACAAATTTATTTTTTTACTTTAGTAACTAAATCTTCTACCCGTTGAAAAACCGGCAATATGAGTAGTAAATATGTGAAATTCACTATAAGTCTAGTTTCCTAAAACCTGTTGTTGTGGATCAAGTGCAACCCCATATATGGGTTAAAAGCTGAACGTCCGCCCGCCTCTTGTGACCCGAATGGAGGTATTTAAGTGTGTATGTATGTATGTATGCGTAACCATGATCCAATCTGGTCAGGTACCTGTTAACAGAGTCGCGGAAGTCAGACGACAGACGCTCTACTGTAATTTTACCTGTTTTGCCAAATCCTGCCGTTATTTACCGCAGTGCGCTCAACAGGTTCTCAATCTTCAGCTGCGAAGGAATTATTTTCTTTGTTATCTTGATATTTATCAAGATATACCCTTGGTTTCACGATAGCTAAGATAGCAGGGTCGTGGAGGTGATGGCAGTCGCTCCATTGTAATTACCTGATCTGCCAAATGTATAATGGTTAAGGCGGACCTGGGTCCTCGAACGCGAGAGCATAACCGGGACCGCCAAGTTGATTTTTTTTATTTATCAAAATAATTATCAATGATATTTATCAATTCGAGCCCTGTTGAAAACTGTGTTTGTATACGCAGCCACCAGCGCCTACGCCCAAGGTGCGGAAGCCGGGCATGCCGCCGCCGCCGACCGCCAAGCTGGTCGCCGACCCGGTGATCGAGATCGTCGAACCGAACGACATTGAGGCTTTGGTGCCATACCATCCTTGCGCTTAGTGAGTATTCCAAGCGATGTTTTTATCGGGTGGTAGGATATCAACCCTAAGGAATCCAACTGGGTGAGTACAACCACCACATCTACGTACATGACCGCTAGCTTAGAAGGCGTAGCAGACCAGCTGCTGGTCTACTAGGCTATCAGCCTATCTGCTCTGGGCTTAAGATGACGATCGATGATGATCGTAATTACCGTTGGTTGAGCACAAAATCCAGCCATAGTCTATATGTATTCTCTAACCATGTTATCGACTTTTTGAGTTACACATACGTACATTAGTTGATCATTAACCATTGCTCTTGCGATGAGGGAAAACATCGTGAGGAAATATGTACATTCAGGCGGCTGAATGTGTAACAATGAGCAAATCTGGTTATGTTCCCCTGTTAATTGGGTCACGGAGGTCAGGTGGCAGTCGCTCCACTGTAATTAGCTGATCTGCCAAATCCTGGATCTTGGTCAATGTGGACCCCGGGCCCTTGCGCGCGAAAACACAACCAGGATATTGATTATATTGATGCTAAGATGGTTATTGTTCTCTAACCGTAAACATGATTCTTCCAGCTGTGTGGAGGACTACATAGTGAACCTGGTCTACGAGATACCAGCGATACCCGCAGACAACGAATACGTGCAAAGCATTTTCCACCTTGAGGAGCCGAACACAAAGTTCGGAATCTACACTCTCACCATACCTGCGTTAGTACCTTCTTTTTATTATATATATACCAGTCAACTATCTTTCCTTGGTGTTATCTTTTCGTATACATAGAGTTTACTGAAAACTATGCGCTCCTGGCTCATAAATCTTTGAATTTCTTGTTATATTATTTAAACTTATAAATTACAATATTTGACTTTTTTTTTAATTGGCGGGAATAGCGTGTAAAATTATTTTTTATTATTTTCGTTCGACAAATTATCAAGTTAGTCGTGAATTACAATATTTGTTTTTTTTTTTAAATTGGCGGGAATAGCGTGTAAAATTGTTTTTTATTATTTTCGTTCGACAAATTATCAAGTTCGTCGCCCGTATTCCGTAGCAAAAATGGAATTAATGCGAAATGATTTTAGAGCGATGATTTTAAAAGTTCACTGTCTCCACAAGACTGCACTGCTCGTCTACCAAATGCTTTTTGGAAGGAAGCACCTGATTTGAGCACCGATTCCAAATAATAAAGGTCCTATTATTTTACAAGATTTTGAGTTATTCTTTTTTATTTTATTTTTTACAGAAAACGTCATCCATATCGTAGTGGCAAGAAAGATTAAGAATGTGTGTGTACCTACTGTTAATTAATTTTACTTATTTTGTTATCTTAATTATTTACATAGTTTTGCTAACTTTATTTTATAATAAAGAGCCGTGAATATATGTTTGTATGTATGTTTGCATGAATTTACAATCAGGTATTCACCTAACTTGTAGAAATATTGAAATCGCACGAAATCTGAATCAGTCTCGCTTGGTTTTAATATGCTTAGGCACTTAATGGAGATGTAAATTATCGATGATGGATGAATGTTTATTAATTTTGTGTGAACTTATCATTATCACCACTCTATGCGTCTTCTTAAAAGCTTAAACTCATACGAACAAAAGCTTTTCAAATGCGTACTTATCCACGATTTCACATCTCCAGTATTTTGCCCAGTTATGGTTATTAGAAATATATCGACTGCCAAACATGATGTAGATTGCTTTATTTCTGAGTTGTTTTATGCGTATTATTTGGTATGTTAGTTTATTTATAATATATTACTTACGATCATTGTGAAGCTGACTTTGTAATTCATATCCCTTTACCCCTATTTTAAATAAACTTAAAAATGGTGGAAGTCTATGGTTGGTTGTATTTTTCTGCTGCTGGAGCTGTCACCAAAGTACCTACTTCAGGTAAGGAGTAAGTAGTAGGTATACCATGCCTAAACTGACATTGTGATTGTCTTGGGGTTGAGTTATCTAAAAATCTCAACTTCGGCCAGTACATCGAATCCAAGGCAAAGACTGCAGCTTAAAAACGTGGCGTCCTCTCGAAGGTTAGGCGGTACTTCACTTCAAAGCAGTTGCTTCAGTTATATCAAGCACAAGTCCGATCCTGCATGGAGTACCTACTGCTGTCACCTCTGGGATGGATCGGCTAATATCAACTGGCGGCTTTGGAGTCGGTGGAAAAACGTGCAAAGAAGATTATTTGTAACTCGCAGTTGATTGAAGCTAGGCTGCAGAGCCTCGACCATTGGCGTAAGGTTGCGCGTCTGTCGGTTTTCTACACCTTGATTACCTTTCGGAGAGTGTGCGAAGCAGCTGCACAACCTCATTCCGCCGACCCCTTTCCACCATCGGGGACGCGGTCCGGGCGAGCGCTTCATCCTTATGTTGTGGATATTCCAGCTATCCGCACAAGCCGCTTTGGCTCGACTTTTATAATGCGTACGGCTAAGGAGTGGAACGCGTTGCCTGCGAGTGTGTTTCCTGATCAATATAATCTGGATTCCTTCAAGGCTAGAGTGAATAGGCTGTTCCAAGACGAGCATGCTCTATCTTCGGCCGCATCATCACTTACCAACAGGTGAGATGATGGTCAAATGCCTGTATAAAAATATCGATAAAGGGGTATGGTTTAATAAAAATGGGTATCTTTAAAATCTGGATGTGAACAGAGCTAGTAGACCTGATGGTATTCCAGCAATAGTCCTGCGTGGATAAGACCTTGAGCTGTAGGGCTCTCTCTCTCTTCGAGGCTGGTAAGTCTTGGAAGCCTGCTAATGAGGATGCTGTTGGGGCACCCCTGCCACTGTAGCGCCTCGAAAATGATGGCGGATGCACGAATTGATTGCTTCTAAGCAATAATTCGCAAATGATCCGCGTCTCTGTTGAGCCGAGTGCGAAGGAGCGCTAACTCTGAACGGAGCGGTTTCAGTGTCCCCTAATGGAACACTGAAACAATGCCCATAACTCCAAACTAGGGACAGACCCCTTATTTTTAATGTAGAACAGAATAACTAAACTGTGTGCATTTGTTACTAATATTAGATGATATAAGTATTATTTTTTGTTCTCCAGATAGTAACAAACTATGGACCATGGTCTGAAATAAATGTTTAATTATTTTATTAAATGTGTAGCCTGTGCCCCTTTCGGTCACCTCATCATAGAGCGTGCACTTTACTCTTGGCTCACCTTGAAAGTAGGATCTCCTAGGCACCACCAGTGTGGAATCCCCCGGGAGTTCGTTGTCCATTTTCCCTAACAAAAGGTATACACGCATTATTGGACATTATGCCCTTTCCTTTTAAAGAAGTTTTTTTCCTCATTTATGTGATGCCACACCACACCACATTCAGGAGTGAGGTTATTGAGAAGCATCACGAAAGCCTTGTGACTCTTTATCTTTTCCATTATTATTATACTACGCAGCTGTGCTACGCAGTGACGAACGAGCAGACAGCTGATGGTAACCTGATGGTAAGCGGTAACTTCGTCCTTAACATATACGATTCGTACATTTATGCATAACCACGCAAGTACTTTGTCACTGTGAAGACTAAGATGAAATGCCTCATGCCTGTAATGAGGAGTTTTCCAGTAGGTATTGATAGTTGGTTTCAAAAAGCATAAACAGATGGCGCTCCTACAATTTTGGTAATATATTTTAAATCTGTATGATGGTGGCAGTGATTTCATGCAGCTAACTAATACTAAACTTAAAAATAAAATGTTTATTAATATAAACATAACTGTTAAAGGTTGAACGAAATGTAAATATAAATATTTATAGACGTTGGCACTATGTTCCATTATTGTTACAACCTCTAAAATGGTTGAAAACAATTGACAAATATAATATTATTCAATACAACGTACCCAGTGTTCATATCCTGGGGCCTTACCATGAACTCTTATAACAGGACCTAAACAGAACTTCCCTGCTTAGAACATACGCTTGTCTCGTTCAAACCGAAAGCAATTCTGTTTAGGTCCTGCTATAAGAGTTCATGGTAAGCCCTCTGTTTGCTAAGAACCTATTTCAAGCGATTATCAATTACCAAAATTGTCGGGGCGCCATCTAGTGAGTGGTTAGGAATGTTTAAGATACCTATTGGAAAACTGCTCATTGCGCTGTAATCTCCAAGGATATCGGACTTTCTGGAGTAAACGATCAATAAAAATAAAATAAAACATTCAATATGCTTTGCAGAAATTAATGGGACTCGACTTCCAGGTTTTCTGTATATGGAAATCTGGCGCAAAAATGGCGGATGTATTAAATTCCTGTAAGAACGAGCTTCTTCAGCTTAGGCGCCATCTCCACGAGCGAGAGAATCGCGGCGATATTATCGTCGTGCCACGTATTTCAATTATTTCAAATGTACGCGTCTCCACACGGCGATGTTATCGCGGCGATGCGACGAGTGGCAATGTGCGCGTAACGTCGACGTATCGCCGCGGTATCGTCGCGACTGGTGGCGCGGCCGCCGCGCGCTCGCCGCTGAACGTGGCGCTCTCGCAGCGAGCGCGCGGCGGGCGCGCGCGTGGCAACACTGGCGCTGTGAAACGTAGCTTAACTATTGCACAAAATGCCTCGTCGCGATAACACGGCGATTCCGTTACGAGTCGTCGCGGGCACGCGGCGATTCCGTTACCAGTCGTGACGATACGGGCGCCTTAATGCAAACGACTACGTCATAATTATGAGTGATATGAATGATAGTGACCCATATGCATGTTTATCGAGTCTGTTTTTATGGTTGTCTGCTACTAAAACTCCGAACATTATTGTCTGTGAAGTCCCTAGAAATCCGTATTTAAAGGAGAGCAAACTAAATTACGAGATAAAGTTATTATGTAGTAAGTTTTCCAAATGTTTGTTTCTGGGTCTAAATTTCAATGAGAAATTGCCTATTACCACGTAAATTTTATTCAACTTTTGTTTCTAGATGTTTACTGAAAGAAATGTTACACATTGACTATAAGACCCGATACGATGTATATGTAACTTTGCAGGTACAGAATTTGCATAAGACAACATTTCATTCAACATTTCGAACTTGTACGTCCAACGATGAAAATACCCAAACCAACTGTAGACCTCTTTCGGCAAGAATTCGTAACAGTATAAAGTGTAGCACACAAACAGACACTCTACCTATTATAAATAGTAATGCCCCTAGCCCAAAAATTGTATCCATAAATAATTCGCCTAGCAGACCTATACACACCACCACGGAATTACATAGATCACATAACAAAACATTTTTTCGTGCACAACAGCATTAACATACTACATCAAAATGTAAACGGTTTGCTTAACAAACTAGATTTACTTATTCAAAGTTTAGACGAATTAGACGCTAACGGAAAACATGTAGATGTGGTGTGTATAACAGAGCACAATATGTTATACGACGACTGCAAACTGCTTAAATTACCTAACTTCGTCATGGCGAACTGCTTTTCACGAGGTAGCAGAAGCGGTGGAGCTTGTATTCTGGTCAGAAATCAAATTAAATATAAAACTATTGACATTATTTCCAATTTCAGTTTACCAAACATTATTGAATGCTGTGCAATAAAATTACTTGATCATAATTTAATAATAATCAGCCTATATAGAGTACCAAAGAACTTTGACCAATCTAAACATTTTGACATATTTTTTAAAAATCTACATCAAATTTTGACATTGTATGCTTATAATAATAAAATTATTCTATGTGGTGACTTTAATATAAATATTTTAAATAAATTTAATCGTTCCTCTGATTTTGCGCATGTCATTTCAGCCTACAATCTAAAATTTGCAATTAGAGAGCCCACAAGATTGGAAAGTGGTACATGTATAGACAATATAATCCATAATATTAAAGGCAGCAAAGGTGAGGTGCTGGAATTCGGTATTTCGGACCATACTGCTCAGTTAGTATGCTGCCCTGTAAAAAAATACTGCACTATAACTAGCTGGTATACACAGAAAAGAGATTATTCTGAAGAAAACTTAAAGAATTTTGCTGAATGTCTCGAACAATTAACCTTTTCTGAAATATATTCAAGCAATAATGCCAATGATTCTTTCAACAACTTTTATGATATATTTTTATCATTCTACGATATATGCTTTCCAACAATCAGAATAAAACATACTGTAAAAAGACGCCCAAAATGGTTATCTAAAGGGATAAAATTATGTGCAAGACGCAAGCGTGATCTCTTGTGGAAATACAGATTTACAAAAAACAAAAGAGACAAAAAAACATTTAAAAAATATTCTAGTAGGCTTAATAAAATTATAAAGTTAACACAAAGATCCACGCCATAGCCGTAAGAACAAAAATATAAATATGGCCTTATAACGATATATGCTATGCATATGCTCGTTGTGGGAGTCATATATAAAGAATTTAGTTCATTATCGGGGATAGTTTTCTTAAATTTTGTTGTTTTTGGCCTGGATGTAGTGGTGCTAGCGTCAGTATAATACTCATTAAAAGATTGCGCTATGGCGGTTGGATCACGGATAGTGCAGCCGTTTGATTTGATTTGGGTTACTGTATTTATTCTTAATTTTGAAAAGAGTATTTAAAAGATCGGATAGTTAATTTTAAAGATCGTTCACAATAACATGTCCCTTGCAAAGGACCAATATCTAATCCTTGCCATAATGTGATCATAATTACTTCCCAAGCCCATCTGGACCAATCTGAACAAGATTGTGTTCAAGTGTATTCGATTTTCCATACCAGCTTCAGACATTATGCCTTTAGTAGGCGTAATAATAATTTACTGTTTATTCACTTTTTTTAATTCATCGTCACCTGATTATATCATCAGACCCTGAGAATAACCTTTCCCTGACCTGGGGTTTGACCCACTTCCCGGTAATCAATTGAATTGAAAATATCATACACATGTAAATTGATGAAAATGCAATATTATGGTATTAGTCAGTTGATCTGATTATGGAAAAGAAAGATGGTCAGCGATTTTTTTATATTAGACTAGACAAGCATTTCCGACTAGAAACTATTAAGGTGGCCATGACGGTTTCTTATTCTGTTAAAAACTCACGTGGTGACTGAAACTGTCCAACTAGTCCTAGGGTCTCTAGCGGAAGACCTTGGTCAACCTCGCTTCATCATCGGCTTAAGAACTCGTAGAAGTGCTGAAGTTCGACTAGCCTCAAAGTCTGATATGGTCACCCATTAGTTCGAGAACTCGCACTCTGCGTGCGTTGCTTGTATGTTATTAAGTAATCTTAGTTACGTACAAGTACTTTTATTTTATTATTAATAATATTGTTTAATTAAATAATATTCAATTTAAGTCGACACTACAACGAATTCTCGCGTTAACAATCGCGACCGAGTACTGCTTGAGAACTGCGTGAGAAATAGTGAGAATGCTGTAAACGTAACGTCAATGTGTGCGTGACGGAAATGGCGCATTGTTTCCAGTGGACCTTCTGTATGGGCCGTTCTTTATCTTGTGCTGACATTCTGATTTGTTTGAATTTTCTCAGCATTATTACATACCTACCACTTAAAGCCCTCACTTTCGGCGGTTTACTAATTTCCGCACATAACATAAAAATGCACTTTTGAAAAATTAACTGTTTGAAATAATTTTGTTGTTGCGTCATCGACAGACTACGCCATCTATTGCAAGCTTCTTGAATTAAAATGATATTTAGGTTTGATTGTAGTTTATCTGTCATATTGTAGATGGTGTAGCATTAGTAGTTTTACTCTAGCAACACTGACACACGTAGATTGGGGCTTCCAACATATAAATTACCCAATTTTGTAGGGATATTGAATAAGTTTTGCTCCAATTCTGTATCGACTGCGGTGCAGTTCAGGTGGCTTTGTGGGACGTGGTCTGACTATGCTTGTCGTCGCCGTTGTCGACGTGAGACGATAGTTACAAGCAGCCAATAATGTCATTGTAAGAATTGGCCGTATCGAGAACCGGTTCCGTTTCGTTTAGGTACGATACCAGCCAGAAATGTTTCTGCAAGAGTGTAAGTAGGTCATATCAGCAAGAACCCGGTATGGCTTCGCCCTCATTGGTGGTTCTGTCATCTGTACTTGTATTTTCAGCAACCGAGCCCAGCGGATGTCACGGGTCATCTCTCTCAAACAGCTGATTTGCTTCGGATACCGTATCAGACGTAGTTGTTGATTTTAAGGAGCACCACATCTCGTCTTGTACTGATTTGCCCTATCTCCAGCCCAGCCCAGCTCCAGCCAGTAGATGCAAAAGGGAGTATAGGGTTATCGCAGTTAGAGTGGAACTGAAATGATTTGGAGCCAACAAGAATACCAGTCATCAGTATGAAGGAGGATAGGTCATGGGCGTAGCGAGCCCCCCTTTCAGGAGGTTAACCCCCCCCCCCCCTTAAATCATTTCACATCAACTGCGCGGCGTGATCCATCGGGATTTTATCAGCAAAAACTCAAAAATGTTACATGCCCGCTCTGTAAGTAATCGATTCAGATTTTGTTGTGTAACATTTATCATGTTCACTCTGGGTCTTTTGAGCCAGAATTAGAAAAATTCGAAGCTCGCTACGCACGCTCATTTTCTTTTTTAAGTTACTTTTTATTTATTACGAAAACCCTAAGTATCTTGATATGAATCTAGTAACTTGTGTTACCGATTTCCCCGTCTTTTGATGAGAGGGCCCCCCCTCCTCTTGGGGGGGTTAAAATCGAACCCCACCGAAACCAAAACCTGGCATCGCCCGTGGGATAGATACTAGACTTGGTGAGTAGTATATGTATAAAAGAAGAAGGACTGCTGTGATTAAGTGCTGTGCTTTGTTTGATCTTCGTAATTTGTTGTCTTTCGATGTCCAACCATAATTAGAATCTTACTTTCGCAGCAGCGTATCCATAATTTTCGGCTATTCTTCTTATGTTGCCCATCGATGTCCTGTTGACATCCGCCAACACCAACAGTTTTTCTTCAATTCTTGTCTTTCTGCTATTCTTCTTAATTTTCTTTCGATGTCCTGTCGGGCTCGTAACCTTTAACCGCACTTATTTTGACATCCCAGGATCTCTTATCTCGTCGCAGCACAATACGCGTAACTTTTAACATTTCTGTCTCAAAATGTGTAGGTAGGTACCTACACGGAATTTTCAGCTGTTCTTCACGTTGTCTCGCGATTCCGCACGTTGCATATCCATAACATTTAGCCATTCTTCTAATGTCGTCCCTGAGCCGGTGTCCTGCCGTGAGCAGCATACGCATAAACTTAGAGCTATTCCTTACGTTGTTCCAGTATTATGACAAAATCGACACTTAGCGACTGTTAGCTATTCTTCTTATTTGTTTGTCGATGTCACATAGCCGTGAGTTATTCATCATAATCATCATAATCTCATCTTATGTTGTCCCTCGATATCCAGTCCAAGGTAGCTTATCCGAAACATTCAGTTATTGTTCCCGAGTTTATCTGTATTGTAAGTGGTAAATATGTACCTTCCGTACCGCCGTGTTACTTGGTCTACTTGACTTTAAAAAGGTCCTCCAGTTTACACTTATTGGATCTTTTAGTGTTAAGTCATAGCTGTCGAGGGCTGCAAACTATGCTTTTGGCCCACTTTCCAATTAGAATCCAGTACCTGCTCGAGAGTAACATGTTGTTACTTAGGAATTATTACTAATATTGCAGACTTATAATTGTTAATATTGCAAAATTAATTTAATGGTTTTCATAAAACGTCACAACATGAAACAGGACAAAATCGGAGTTAAATAATTAATTGACATTAAACTACCGATAACGGGAAAAACTTATGAGAAATATGGCAACACTCCCACTGTTTTCATTTCTTGTACGTGTGTGTGAGTGATGTCAACTGAACTGTACTGCTGTCTGTCGGTCGCCGCCATTGAGTTTCATTTTAGCCGAGAATTGAAATAGGTTGTACCTTTCATAATCGGCGAATATCTTCGTAATCTTTCTTCTTTACTGTTCTATTTAGTCATAAACAGTGCACAAATAATATAATCCGATGGCAGACAGAGACTCAGAATGCCGTGGTCAAAATTACAGAGACACAGATGAATTGAATATCGATAACGTAATAAAGAAATTGTTGAAAGGTAAAGCTTTCGTTTACGTGTAAACAAGTTAAAATATCAGTGAAACAACACCACTACTGTGAAAAAGTTATACTCAACCATTACGTGTGAGAAATTTGTGGTAAAAGTGTTTGTTTTGTGATTGTGATGTTTATATTTGGTTGTTTTCAGTGCGGGGCGAAAAGCCTGGTATGAATGTACAGTTGACGGAAATCGAGATAAAGGGGCTTTGCTTGAAATCAAGAGAAATTTTTCTGTCACAGCCGATTTTACTCGAATTGGAAGCCCCGCTAAAAATATGCGGTAAGTTGAGAAAAGTTAAAACTTTCATGCCTACAGCTTTGTGCCTACTTTCGAAATTATCATTGCAAAATGTTAACGTATTTCAACCGAATGAAACGGCAGGAAAGTGAAATCCGCGCTCGGCGACGCGTTTAGTTCGATACTTTTGTAATCTTCCGTTCTAAAAGTTGAATTCAATTTACAACAACCAAAGAGCCTGATATAACTTTGCGCACACCCACAATTGTCTTCATACAAATCCAATTGGATGTTATTTTTTAATTGACCTTTTATTTCCTGTTTCCACTTTGCAATATGTTAATATCATCCATTTGTCAGCCTCTTCGGTCTCTGGCTACCTAAAATTTAGTATAAATCTTTGTATTAAACAAATCAACTCATACACAATCACGGACGTAGGTGGAGAGAATATATTAGTTATCTGTTTTCGTTTACACACAGTATCTTACATAAACAGTTATTTCATTTGAAATGTTTGGTTTAGTGTAGACAGTAAACAGTATGCTGTGGCTTCTCACTTACCATTGAAATTATTAGCAATATTTATGAACATATAACTATATACTTATATAAGACATTATAAACTTACATTAGATACACAAGTTACATATTTATGTACAAATACAAGTTAAAATAGTTACCCAAAAAGACATAAAGAGGTTAGCGGTTCCCCATGGGTTTCACCACTGTGCAATTAGGATCTCTATAAACCTACCTTGTAATTTAGAGATATGCGAGGGCTGTTGCAGCATCAAAATGTAAACATTTGTAGATATAAATGTTTGTATGCCTATCTTAGCTATTTACCTGCCCTTACAGTGAATTGTGCAATCACAACCTATATACCAGAACCATGTATGGGAATTACTTTATCCATGATCAGGAACAATGTTATAAACAGATACAATAGAATTTGGACACAACAATTTAAGTTTAATGGCTAACCTACAGTGACGACAATTTACTGATAAGTTTGTTTTAATTGTTAGGAAGGTACTAGGATAACATCCTTTTAGTATGTCGGTTGGTAATGATTACTAAATGTTGCCGGCCCATTGAGGAACTTTATATCCGGATTTTTCTCTAGTTTTATTCAAAGCTTCCATGTCATTTCGTGAAATTAGAAAGATGATGTAATTACACCATCTTTTGAACACAAAATCCTACCTTCCATCAATAGTCAAATGGCTGATTGTGAATAAATGTGTTTAAAAAATGTTTTATTCAAAGATATTATAAACTCTAGAGTCTTTCCTTGTGCACAAGTAACCTGAGAGAATTAGATTACCCCCAACATTCAAACATACAAACTGTCCCTATATATAGCCATACTATTTGATTCCAGTCATACACTAATATGACCATACATTCCACAGGTGACATCCACGGCCAATACTATGACCTGCTAAGACTGTTTGAATATGGTGGATTCCCACCGGAGTCCAATTATCTCTTTCTGGGAGACTACGTGGACCGTGGGAAACAATCGTTGGAGACTATCTGCCTTCTTCTAGCATACAAGATCAAATACCCAGAGAACTTCTTCCTTTTACGAGGCAACCATGAGTGTGCCAGCATTAATAGGATTTATGGGTGAGTTTTATTTGTTTGTAATTATATTAATTAGTACTTCGTCCCCTTAATATTCGGTTATTGCGTTCCATATGGGTATTCATCCAAAAACTCAATGTGAGTTTCTTAATGAATTAGATTGCCTTTGGACGAAACAAGTTATATTTCAAATAATTCCATTGTCTCTGTGTTATTTTGATAGATAGGGGGACCAACCCTGTCTTCATTGTACAGGGCATGTCTAGAATTATAGGATTTAAGAAAAAATACGGGACAATGAAAGTTAATTATCTTTTAACAAATTTAAAACCTACAATAAAAAAAAGATGTTACTTATACTGTATGAGTAGTAGAGTACCTTTTTTTTCTTATTAAAATACAGGGCATGGCCAAAATGATAGCTGAAATAAGGGACATGTTGTAAACTGTAGGACAGAGTGCCAGCCTATGCGGACCCCAGGCCCTTGTGTGCCATGCGAGATTTAAATTCTTAATTTTCACTTTACATAAAACAAAAGATTTTAATATAAAATCTAGTACAATCCACAATCAGCTGTTTCTTACCTACTGTTTTTGCATTGACACTGTTATGAATCATTGTTTAAAACTTCCTTGTATTGAGTGAATCATAGATTTAGTGTAGTGCGTAGCTCAGGAAATAATAAATTTTTTTATATCTTCATCTTTGCAATCCTAAAGATAAAAATCATTTAATATTTATCTTCTGATCAGATTCCCATCTCGTATTTCAACTTCTAAAATACCTTGAGTTTGAAATGAAGGTGAAAATATTTTGCTTTATGAGTTATGTATGATTATGAGTCACGTTCTACGGTTAAACTGGTCCATTTCCCAGCAATACCACCAAATCAAATGAAATTGCTTATTGTGTTCAGGTGTACCAGGTTCAAAAGCTGCTCATAGCCTGTACCATTGAGTTTTTACATCTTTCAAGCATGTCTGTCACACAAGCACATCTCTTTACATTATATATAACATGTAATTAGGAAGAATTAGGTAGGCATGGCCGTGTGGTGTCCGGCAGAGTAGTCATGGGTGTCGTACAAGGCGACTAATGTTTTCGAGGCAAAAGATCAAGAGTCTCCGTTGTCTGGAAATGGGCAGCAGCATTTTCCATTGTTATATTTAAATACTGCGATCTCCAACCCGCCTGCGCTTACGGGCTGTGATGATGAGGTAGAATTTTGTAATCGTCATTGAAACACCATAAGAATTGTCTTATACTTTAGTGTACAATTTGATTTCTAAACTAAAACCCCTGGTGTTGCTGATGTCCATAGGCGGCGGTGACCACTTTCCACCAGGTGGCCCGCTTGCTTGTTTATCTGCCGTCTTACATAAAGAAAAAGCGTAGAATCGGTTGATAACTGATGAATTTTAATGTCAACATAAAAGTACTTGACCATAACTTTTTGGCAAACACCAGCAAACTAAACAGTGACATCATCCACTTTTATCAACGAAGTGATAATGGCGACATGATAGATCTCTTGATACTGTGGTTTATCAGTTTTTTTTTGGATTTACGCTTATTGATAAGTTTGAAAAATACTTTATATACTTAAATTTGATTTCTCACTTCCTATACAATGTGATGAAATACGTGATTGGTTTTGCGGATTATTTTTAGTTATATTAGTAGACTCGGCCCGACTTTGCTCACATACACCTACTTTACCTCGACCTACCCTTTTTTCTTGCTTATAAACCTTCATCTAGAATCACTCTATGTATTGTTGTACCCACATTTAATTCCATTGCGTAGTTTAAAAGATCTAAGCGTACATAGATACATAGGGACAGACAGCAGGAAGCGGCTTTGTTTTATACTATGTTCAGGAGAAGAACATTATTACGAAAATCATCATCGTCATCTTGGCTGTAAGACGTCAACTGCTGAGCATAGTCCTCCCCCCACGACTTCCACCTTTTCGCCTCTCGCATCCATCGGCATCGGATTAATAAAACTATGTACAAAACTACCGTGTCGTTACCCAAAACATTTGCGTAATTTGGGCAATGCTTATAGCCTAATAATCTTTACCTCAAAATTAATTTACCCACCCATAAAACAGCGCACGAAACATTACAGTGCAACTATGTCGCGGATGTTTGTGTCTCTTTCACATCATATAAAAGTTTAATGTAACCTGTTTTCAACCATAAACAAACAGCAGCAGGATCCACATTACTGTGACGCAATTGCAATGCAATTTTTTCCATGAAACTATCAGACGGTCCCGTTGGATTGAACGTGTGTATATTTTCGTCTGGCAATGTGTTTATTATCATTACCGCGAGCTTTGGGAGTAAGGAGAAGTTGTACGTTACTTATAGCGTAGATACTCTTTAGCCCGAATTCTAATATTACGGAGTGGTTCGTCATCGGGAAAATCATAACGGATCTTTTTATCCCACTGCTGCAAGGTCTACATCCGGGATCCGCAGCGTCGCAAAGTTACATTGAGATTTGACACCCAAGGATATGCCTGGGCTTGCTAGGACTAACTTGGGTATTTGACAACCATCTCACCTGTTTGTAAATGATGATGTGGCCAAACATGGAGCATGCCTGTCTAGGAACAGTCTATTCAGATTGTGATGTTCAGGGCTGTAAAAGCACTGACGCTCCTAACCTCCACCGACGATAACCTATGAGTATTGCAGGATCATCATCACAGCCCGTAACAGTCCACTGCAGGACTTAGGGCCTCTTCCACGAAAAGGGAGGTTATTGCCATAATCTCCACGCTTGGCAGGCGGGTTGGAGATCGCAGTGTTTAAATATAGCAATGGAAAATGCTGCTGCCCATTTTCCAGACTACGGAGACTCTTGATCTTTTGCTTCGAAAACATTAGTCGCCTTGTACGACACCCATGAGTGTAAGGGTTGGTGCTATTCTACTCTGCCGGACACCACACGGCTAGGTACACGGTGCACGGTATTGCAGGATATTTCGTGCTTATTACATTTATATTGTCTGTTGTCACCAGATTCTATGACGAGTGCAAACGGAGGTACAACATCAAGCTATGGAAAACGTTTACGGACTGCTTCAACTGCTTACCAGTCGCGGCGATAGGTAAGTGACCTTTAGTACAGTCTACCACTCATTTTATAATAGATTTTACGGGGTTTTCGACGATACTTCGACGCTGCTGCGTGCATCATTGCATGCTATCACTGCTATCACTCGGTATTCAGTATTATTTGTGTGTTGAAGATAAGGAGTCTGGTGAAGAAATCTCGTAACTTCCTACTTAATGTTGAACAGCTATCACAAGTGTGTCCGCGACACAGCTCGCGCCGCGAGAGAGCGTTTGTTTCCTTCTGTCAATACTAAGATGAAAGAGATAGCAGTATGTATGTCGCGCTTTTTCTCGCATATCGCGCGCGAGAGCAACGTGTGCTCGCCGTACTGGGCTTGCGGTGCGCTTCGTTTTACTAAAACAACGTCGCACTTCATTTTAATCTGTTTTAAAACTGCTGTGGTCCGCATCAGACTTTTTGCTAGGTTGATAAGAGTGCAAAACATAGTTCGCAGCACAGACGAGACGTGACTCGCACTAGTTTTTATCAACGCAGACAACTGCCCAAGTCGTCTTCATTGAACTTCCTCTGTGCACAGGGTGATTTCTATGCACAGGGTGACTTCAAATTTATGATACCAAAGAGTACAGTCATAAAAGACACATTTAGCGTATGTTGTACTAAAAATTACTAAGCCGTCTCTTATCTGGAGGAGCCCAAACTTGGCATGTTTTGAAAATGTCTTGGATTTAAAAATAACAGGTGGCCGAAAGGTATCGGTGCAGTATATTTTTAGAACCGGCTCATGAAGCCTTTTCATGTCTTCAAATCCCATACAAAAAATGTATGACGTCATTACTGTTCCCCCATGGGAATATTTTTAAGAAGTATCGCTCAAAATGATTGTTTTAACATAAAGTAGTGTTTCGTAGCTCGACTACAAAATAACGCTATTTTGTTAGCTGAAATCCAACTTGTCATTTTTGAGTGTTTGAATCCGACCAATAGGACGACGGATTTTGATAACTGAACCTTAGGCTCCGGCAGCGCCACCTGGTGGCGTATTTATTCGCGTTAGCCCCAACTTTCAACTAAAAGAAACCTGCTGCGTTTTACACTAATGACTCTCGAGAAATTTCCTCGAGTGTTATTTTATGCCCTACATTTCCCGAGCATAGGAAACGTCAAGCTGCTTCCTTGAAAGCGTTGTTAAGTGTTTAAAAAAGCTTTGTAAGAGTGTTCGTAACTTCGAGCTCGGCCGAGGAAGGAGGTTTGCGAAAAGTGGGACGTCTTGTCTCGTGGCGAAGTTGTTGCAACATTGTTTTATTCTTCCAACACAGTGTTGGAAGAAGCGAAATCTCTATACTGAACGGAGGCTATATAACGGAACGTATGTTCTCTTCTAGGAATCCTTGTCTAGTTATCTTGTAATTAACACATGATTGATTTAATTTGCCTCGATCTTTTCGTTGCCTATGGAGGCGCACGGACAGTCGGTCCGTGGAAATGTGGCCACAGTCGTCCAGGACCTCTGCAATCTGAGGGGCGGGGATGCGGTGCTGGCCTTTCAGATACATGTAGACATGCTTTTTGAAGAACCCCGTGTTATAGTGCAAAGGGAAGACTTCGGGACTTGCACGTGCGCGGTAAGAAGGCTCCCGATGCCCGTACGTTAGTTGGTTGCCAGGCATCTAGATGGTGTGAATGAAATCTATCCCATCGTCGGAGGGTGCGGTGACGAAATAGTGACGGAGGCATCAAATTAAAAAGTTCCTACTAATATTATCAACGCGAAAGTTTGTAAGGATGTTTGTTATTCCTTCACTTACAAACTCTTGAACGGATTTTTATGAAATTCGGCCGTAATATAGCTTATACCCTAAAGTAGCACATAGGTTTTAATTCATCCCAAAATTCAATGTGGTTCCCACGGGAACGGGTTTGGGACCGAATTTTACGCATACTAAGATGACGGAAAAAGCTAGCTTTTTATAATATGCATACGTTTTTGAAATATATTTGTTTTTATATAAACCCGCTTATGCTAACGTTTAACTGAATAAACACTGCTTGGAGACTAACCATAAGCTCCAATAAAATATTTAAAGCCGCATAAACTTGCCCGCGCTTACTGTATAAACAGAGCCTAGTCTTTGTACTAAATATCCATAATGTTAGGCCCCGTTTATAGTCTAGAATCCGGCCTAGGCGTTTCACTCCGTTTACGGCTCGCTCAGCCGTACCGGAGAAAGCTGGCCCTGTTATTGATACAATGGAATGGGGAAGGGTACTCCTAAACATATATAGGTTTGTATAGGTTTTATATTGCGTTATTCTCCGTGTCGTAATGAAACAACGGTATAGGATCGATAGCAATGTTAAAGATGTGGTGGCCATATTGAAAATGCTTGCCAAAGGTTTGTACGGGGTCGGCAACGTGTGGGTGATGTCCCTAGTATTCCAAACGTCCATGCTTACCATCAGGCAGGCCGTAAGCTTGTTTGCCACCTTAATGGTATAAAAGTCTAGTTTATTTTCCATCCCTCCACAAACATTCAGTGTTGCAAACCGGCACTCCACTGCCCAATAAACTAGACGTGGATATCTGCGAGGCTAGGGAATTGTGTCAGGACAGAGCAAAGTGGCGGTCCATAGGCTGCCTACCCCACCTGTGGGACACAGGCGTGAGCATTATGTATGGTATAATAAATAACAGGGGTTCTATTTTTGAATTTCATACACGAATTCTCATTTCTTCTATTTTTTAAATTACCACTCGAATTCGAATCCTTTCGGGGAAATTCAATTTCGAGTAGTAAGCGTGGGAACTTTAAAAAGCATCGCCGAAATGTCAAAAGTCACAACCACAGATTACACATTTGACATTCCGTTACACATTACATTAGGCGCGGTACATTAACGGCTTTTTATTTTATACGGATTCACAAGATTTCTGAGTCAACCCGCTTTCTGTTGGTTCAAAAATACTGGAAAATGTAACCATTCGAAATTTAATTCACGTGTTTCGCACACGAATTGTAAAAGTCGTCGGTGAAATTCAAAAATCGACTCCCAGAACAACAATCTTTCAAATAGTGCCGCAAGCAGTGTGCACTTTAGCTTGCTCGAGATTTGTTACGTCCATAAGGGCCCGCAGATGTGTAGCCACACGGAAAAAGGTTAATCTTTCGGGCAACTTTGCCCTTGGAACGGAAAGCGTTGTTGTTGTTTATGCGAGGCCGTGGCGACTTTCTTGTTCCTGTCACACATGGGAAAATGTGCGAAATACTAGCCGTTGCCAGAGGCTTTCATACGCGCACAGTTCGGATCTCTGTAACCATGATCCAATCTGGTCAGGCTCCCCTGGTAGCAGGGTCACGGAGGTCAGATGGTAGTCGCTCCACTGTAATTATCTGATCGCCAAATCCTGGATCATGGTCAATGCGGACCCCGGGGCCCTCGTTCTCTAGAGCACAACCGGGACATTAACGCCAATAATTTTTGGCTCTGTAAACAATCAACTATCCTGTGGGATCCTATTCTTTTTCCGCAATAAAACTGTAAAAATGCGATCCCTTTTGAGTATGTGTGAGGTCACCCTACGTGCTAGAATGTCTAAATAGTCTCTGTCTTTCCCTTTGGGATACTGGCGTGAGTGTGTGTTATGTATGCAACACTACTATCTACAAACTACTATCATTACAAACAGAAACATGTCACGTTAAATTAATGTCAATAATGCAACTGTCAACACGAAAGTAATTCACAATCGTGCTTCGTCCAAAATGAGGGTAATCAATGGACGTCATGTATTTGAATTGTCTAATGATTGAACATACAATAATGTCAAATAGTTCTTACAATATTTTTAGTAGACATTAGCTCCCCGGTGAAGAAGTATGCTATACCGTATGCTAATATCATTTTAAGAAAAGGCATAAATTATGATATAATAGGACCACGATAAGACCGTATTGGTTGACAGTAGTAAAAATTATAAATAGTGGATATGGCAATAAATAATCTGGTGATAATCTGTCCTTGTCAGTCCTTCTAAACATTCAGTTATTTGGTCAGTATTAGCTTGAACTTTTGTCTAAATTATTAATCATTCTGACAATTATCTCCCGCACTTCCGTTTCAATTCCGCCCATTATTTAATAATATTTTTCATCACGAAAATAAACCATCCTACAAAAATCAAATTGTTTGTTATGACTCTTATGAATGACGCTCTATGACGTTTAAAAACTTGCCATACTTAGAGATTTTATTATTTAATAACCGATTCGGACTTAGCGTGATCTTATTATAGTATCGATGCCCGCTACATCTCCACTGTTGATACGAAATACTTGTACGAACGATAATACGCATACCGTCGCGACCGCAACACGAAGGCCGATTAGATGATGCTATATTTAATCCGATTGCTAGACGCAATGCTAACTGTGTATCAATTGTAATATCTTCATAGGTTGACTATTATCTACGAGTATACATACTGGCCGTGTGGTGTCCGGCAGAGTAGAATAGCACCAACCCCTTACACTCATGGATGTCGTACGAGGCGACTAATGTTTTCGAGGCAAAAGATCACGAGTCTTTGTAGTCTGGGAAATGGGCAGCAGCATTTTCCATTGTTTTATTTAAACAGTGCGATCTCCAACCCGCCTGCCGAGCGTGGAGATTATGGCAATGACCTCTCCTTTCGTGGGAGAGCCCCTAAGTCCTGCAGTGGACTGTTACGGGCTGTGATCATCATCATCATCATATTTATCCATATACGCTTAGATCTTTTAAACTACGCAACGGATTTTAATGCGGTTTTTAACAATAGATAGAGTGATTCAAGAGGAAGGTTTATAAGCATGAAAAAAAGGGTAGGTAGAGAGGTAAAGTAAGTGTAGAGGTTCTCCGACATTTTTCTATCGGTTAGGAGATTCCAGCTGGTCTGCCTTTAAGACCTTAAGGCTAGAGTGAATAAGCTGTTCCTAGACAGGCACGCTCTATCATCGGCTGCATCGTCAATTATTATGAGGTGAGCAGGCGGCCTAATTATATTTAAAAAAATTCTGGTCTAGTCTAATTATATTAATAAGTCAGTACTGCAAGTACTGCCGTAGTTACACCACACCGCTACTGTAGTGTGAAGTGAAGTTTAACAAACGAATCGTGTATTATATTTTCTCAATGTCTAAATTCCGATCCGACGCCGTAATTACAAAAATCCAAGAATAGTCCCTATTATTATCCCGTAAATTAATTCTGCACCTTGAAGCGACCTGTTTGGACCTTGATATTATTTCTGTACTGGCTAAACATTGAGAGCCATTTTTAAAAAGGCCTGTGGTGGGCATCGGCTGCCTGTGATCAGATTTTAGGGTTCCGTTAAAACTCCCAGTGATTAAAAATAAGCCCTATTATAGCTAGTGTCAAATAAGAAGAGACTTGGCAGGTCACGAGGTTCGACTTGCGCTGCATACTAAATTCCCTCCACTGCCATTTGACAAGTCTCTTCTTTCGTGACGCGGGTTATACTAAGCCTCCGCAGTCTGTCCGGCACAGGCCTGTATCTTTAGAACCGTGACTTCCAGGTACTTGTATTTTCACATGAAATATATTTTATGGCCGCTATAACAACAAATAATAAAAATGTTGAAAATTAAGGGGAAGAAACACGCTGCTGGCGCCCTTTTTATTTATTTCTTTACCGTAATAACGGCAATACATACAAGCACCAAACCTTGTATGACTACGGTGATAATACTTACTGCGCTGGCTCAGCGACCCAGAATGGATCTTGGCCTCCGACACCAGAGATCGCCACCTCTTCCTATCCTGCGCCATCTCCTTCTAATACTAAAGTATAAAAAACAATTACTAAAACCCAATCAGGCGTGAGTCGTACCCTTGCTACAAGCTTCCGAACCTAATAAAATTTGAAGAGTCATATGTTGCTCTGGCATCAAAATCTTGTTATTATTAAGTACAGAACCCTTGAATGAATGAATGAAATGAATGATCATCCGTACGGCACGCGGCTGTCGAACCGGCTCTCTCCGAACAAGACTAAAGTGAAACAAATACTAAAAACCGGCCAGGAGCCAGTCGGACTCTCGCTACAAGGTTTATCTAGGAATTACATGTTGTTCTGGCATCATAAATCAAAATATTTTTTGTGGCAAGTACGGAACCTTTTGCAAGCGAGTTTGGCTCGCCCTTAGCCAGTGTTTGTAGATGCGGCGAATGTATTTGTGTTGCACGAAACCGACCAGCGCGTTTCACACTCGGTGAAGCGTCAAATCGGATGCATCCATACGGCACGCGGCTGTGGAGCCGGCTCTATCCGAACAGGGAACCGGATTGAACCGGATAGGATGTGGTGTGCTAATTAGTGAACCAGATTTTGCCGTGTGCTTCTGTGAACGGTGAGAGGACGGTCCGTTAGGGCTTTGTGTCGATCGCTGTAAGAGCGAAAGTAGCTTGAAAAGATGCTTTGTCCCTGTGACGGGTAGTTACTGGATCTGTTCGACCGGAATGCTAGGAGATGGGTTATTTAATCGATTATAGTTCAGATATTTTGCTAAATCGCCGTGTTCCTGAATCGAACGCGGATAGACAATTTTGGCTCTCGGAGCACGAGCGCGAGTGACGCACGCTTCTACCTTAATGACTCACACACAAAAATTTGGTTTTGACTTGGCAAACTCGTGATCGAAACTTTACGGTGACACGATTGATTCGCCTTGCGGAAATGAGCGCTCGGGACCAATTCGGTAAAACGACTGAAATAAGAAAATAAGCCCCATGGTTAAAGTCGAATATATCGGTCTGGCAACATTTACTAGCGAACGATGCTTCGCCACCCGTAAGAGAAGTACTAAGAACTCGAGTTAGTCTGCTTCTCATTCGTTTCATTATCTCTATCTAGCTAAGAACGAAAAATAACCATAATCTTGGCGTTAATGTCCCGGTTGTGCTCGCGCGAGGGCCCGGCGTCCGGCTTTACGATGACCCAGGATTTGGCAGATCAGGTAATCACAGTGGAGCGACTGCCATCTGACCTCCGTGTCTCTGTTGCCAGGAGAACCTGATTACATGGTGATTCAGTCCACTGAATGTGCAGGTTTCATCACGATGTTTCTCTCGCCGTAAGAGCGTCGGTTAGTGTTCAACTAATGTACGTAGCTCAGGAAAGAGTCGTTGGGCGAGCCAACCGAGTCAAACCCTTTAACAATTAGGCCACCGAAGCTCTCAACTAGTAGTATTATGCCAATTGGGAATACCGATATCCTTCCTATCAGTGAAAGAATTTTCATTATCGGTTCTGTAATTTCAATAACGCCCGTACGAACATACCATAACGAATAACTTTGCCTCTTCATAACGTGAGATCAGACAATTTCACCGCGGTTTTCACCCTATGAACTTGAGTCCGTATATTTAAAGGTCACCCCTACAGCTGTGTAGGTATGCTTTGAGGTCTTCACGAGATAAATTAGGCTGTAGGCTGCGTTGTATATTTTTTCCCAGCTAAATGAGTGAATAATCTCGGTCGGGGCTTTCGCGAGGCTGGATACTGTTTAGGCATAATTTGCACCGAATTTTGAACAGGCTTGGGTTTATTTATAACCTACCCGACAGAAATTGTCGGATACTTTCGACCAAGTTTACGTGTACTCAAATATTTTCTAAACACTTGAACGGATTTTAATAAAAAGCTAAGAGCTATCTTGATTAAACTGGCTTTCAAATAGAGAAGGCACCTAAATCGGTCTATCCTTTCGGGACTTACGATGCCACAGACAGATACACAGACACACACGTCAATCTTGTAACATCCATCTTTTTTTCGTTGGAGTTACAAATAGAGTTAGAAATCTAAATTGTAGATAAAGGTGAGGCTAAGGAGTTGTATTGTTGGTGAAGCGCACCCTCCGGGCTAACGGGGGAGGGACGCGGAGATGTCTCATGAGTACCAGCGCCGCGGGCCGGCTGGACTTGCTAAGAAAGAAACCTAAGCGCCTACCAGCTAAACTCCGCCCCTGTAGCCGGAAAGGCTTTGCAGGCTTCCATCGGATGCGACACCCCCATGGGGATGGGCACAGTGGGGATGGGGTGCGCTTTTGTGTCAGGACAGAGCAAAGTGGTGGTCCACAGTCTCTGCCTACCACACCTGTGGGACAGAGCCGTGAGCTTTATGTATCTAATAATAATGCAATACGGCAACTAGGTTATCACGTTGAGTGCGAAGCTACATCATCATCACAGCCCGTAACAGTCCACTGTTGGACTTAGGGCCTCTCCCACGAAAGGGGAGGGTATTGCCATGATCTCCACGCTTGGCAGGCGGGTTGGAGATCGCAGTGTTTAAAAAGAACAATTGAAAATGCTGCTGCCCATTTTCCAGACTACGGAGACTCTTGATCTTTTGCCTCGAAAACATTAGTCGCCTTGTACGACACCCATGAGTGTAAAGGCTACATACATGCTTCATAATAAGTGGAATCCTCAGGCTTGACAGCGAAAACTACGACTCACACGATCTGAAATTAAAAACAAACTGCAGAAAGACGCCGCTATGCAAATGTCCATGGCCACTGCGGATTGTATGGTGTATTCTTACACTGTACGTAATACATAACGAGGTCAATGGCCACGATAGCAGCCAGTGATACCGCTAGTTAGGTATTACTCTGCAGTGGGTTTGCGGACGCGTTGCCATGGGTACTGGTTGTTGTGTAGTTAGCTGTACCTATGGGTTTGATGCACCGTATGGTAGAAATAATAAGGTAGTTGCTTATTGAAAGATCTGAAGAACTAGCTACGGAAACTGGTATGGCCACAATGTTTGTAGGTTTGTGAGATTGTGAGTTGGTTAGGGTAATCTTCAAAACAACAGAACCGATTTTAAAAATTCTTTCGCTAATAATAAGCTACATAGATAGGCATCATTTTATCCCGGAAAAATAATAGTCCCGTGGGTTTTTTTATATTAGACTAACCAGGCATTTGACCGCCATCTCACCTTATGGTAAGTGACGATGCGGCCGAAGGTGGAGCCGACTAGGAACAGCCTATTCACTCTAGCCTTGAAGGCGTCCATATTATCATGATCATGGAACACACTAGCAGGCAACGTGTTTCATTCCTTAGCCGTACGCATTACAAAGGCTGAACTAAAGCGGCTCGTGCGGATAGCTGGAAGATACACGACATAAGGATGAAGCGTCTCCCCGTGGTCCTTGAGATAGATGAATGTTTACAGAAAACCGAACTGCGTGGTTGAAAACGGTGGGGACTCTATCCTTAATACAGTGAGAGCTAACATCACACACACAGCACCGGTTTTCATAAAAGCCCATACATCCCACGCGCGTCATGCGAACTGTTAAATATTATGAAAACATTCCGAATATAAACCAACACATCTCTTTGTGAAATCATGCAGATTTAAAATACATGCAAATCAAATGTGTATCGCACATGAATATTCATAGCTTGCGGTTCTGATACGCGATCGAGTCAATTTCTATGCAAGCTAGGCGGGAATGTGGGCTATTTGTTTTGGCGTTTGTTTAGTTTAATGAAGTTGTATTATCGCGAGCAGGACTCTTTCGTTCACAATATGGGAATTTGGGAATCGTTTTGCTCACACCATAAAATTACATCACAAATTACAACTAAAGACATAGGTACATATATATTAACCGGTCAATTAAACGGCTAGCTTTGTAAGCAATTATTCAATTCATGAACTGTGAAAGTAACGTTTAACGAACGACCATTGCTCCCGAGTTTACGGAGCTTGTTCATGCTTTATCACAATATACCTAATAAATGAACATTTTTAATTTTTCGCTTTCCTATTTATTACTTTTACAACAGTTCTTATTGGTTACCTCTAAAATGTCTAACTTGTTTTCTTTGATTAGGGCTTCGCTCTACGCCAAATGTTTGTATATGCTGCTTATAGTACTTCACACTTGGCATGTGGATATATACTCTATATTTACATATATAGAGTATTTATATTATATTCCAAAAATATAATTCTGAAAATATATAATTAATAAAACAAGTGCCTCCTCTCTACCAGTATGCTGTGCCCGATCCGGGTCCACGTTGGTACCCATTATATAATTTTTTACTATGTAAAATTACTACCTTTGTAAAACACATGGAATGCTAAATAAATTGAAATTGGATAGTGGTTCTTTGACCTTAGGTATCGATCGAATCCTTCCTGATACATGATCAACCAGTATCAGGGTCGCTGGCGGAAGACCTGATATAAAGGAGACTGACCAGATTTGAAGATTATAATCATCAATTGATGGTTCTGAATCTCCTCTAACTATGGTATACCAAGCTTGGGTTGAAGGCGCTCCATATACTTTAAATCCAGGCAGACACAATGCAACAAAATGTAGGACGAGACCTTAGAATTTGCTCAAGCACGCGAATGTCTTATCAGTCGTAATATATTACCGACGGGCCGACTTTCATGGACAGAACTTTCTTCTGTTCCACATTACAGCCTTAACCTAAAGTGAGGATAGTCAATTATAATTCTTGAAAATTACGTAAGATCAACCAGTGATGGCCGTGTGGTGTCCGGCAGAGTAGAATAGCACCAACCCCTTACACTCGTGGGTGTCGTGTCGTACAAGGCGACTAATGTTTTCGAGGCAAAAGAACAAGAGTCTCCGTAGTCTGGAAAATGGGCAGCAGCATTTTCCATTGTATTATTTAAACACTGCGATCTCCAACCCGCCTGCCAAGCGTGGAGATTATGGCAATAACCTCCCCTTTCGTGGGAGAGGCCCTAAGTCCTGCAGTGGACTGTTACGGGCTGTGATGACGTAAGATCAACCAGTGATTTAAAAGAAACAATGCATGCCTGTTACAGCGCTAGTTTTCAGAAAAGCCCTGTTTCCCACGCGCTATACGCGAACGGTTAAAGATACCGAAGTCTCATAATTTTGGATACCTCACCATGCGTCACATGCAGTTTTAAACATGACTGACCGTTGCGAGTGATGACGTGTCAACAACATTAACAATGCTTTGCCGTACTGAGCTTTGAAGGTTATGGTAGCTATTTTCATTGTAGGGCGTCAGTGTGGTCCACTATTTGACAAAGCACCTGTAAGGTACATGCAACAACAATAGACCGATCCCTTTACTCTGTAAACGTAGAATATGTCACGCCCTTTACGCTGTACGTACGGCTTTTGTGTTCTTTTAGGCGTGATTTTGACCTTTGATGTGTGACTGACGATACGAGTGCTATTTGTAACCGATACTAGGTGGCTTGGACTTTTAGACGCATGTGGTCAATTGTGGGAGGTAGTATCGGAAGTCAAATATGATCCGTTGACGAACATCGTGAGGAAACTGCACATTCAGGTGACTAGATGTCTATCCATGATCCTACCTGTTTAGGTTCCCCTGTTAACAGTGTCAGATGGCAGATCTGATCTGCCAAATCCTGGATCATGGTCAAGGCTGACCCCGGGCCCCGGGCCTTCGTGTGCGAGAGTACAACCGGGACATTAACGCCAACATGATAATACTGTTACGTACATGAGGAATGAAGTTAATCCCGAAAGAAACTTGATCAAAAGCAGGTGAATCTGTAAAATTGACTTTGAAAGAGACCTACTTCCCATCATTACAGCTCATAACAGTCCACTGCAGGACTTAGGGCCTCTCTCACGAAAAGGGAGGTTGCCTTAATCTCCACGCTTGGCAGGCGGGTTGGAGATTGCAGTGTTATAATATAACAATGAAAAACGCTGCTGCCCATTTTCCAGTCTACGGAGGCGCTTAGATCTTTTGTCTCGAAAACATTAGCCGCCTTGTACGACACCCAGGAGTGTAAGGGGTTGGTTCTATTCTACTCTGCCGGACACCACACGGCCAGTACATACTAGTAACCAGTCATAATAGACTTATCCGGCGGGAATGTTCCATCACAAGGTCGTATCTTCATCTTAGGGCTTTTAGGTATATTGCTCCTAATTATTATTACATTTTAAAGGGTTCGGGATTAAGGTCGTACGAGATTAATCAAAATATACGCTCGGGAAACTGGTAAAGGGTAACCTAATCTACGTTGTATGTTGTTGTAGAGCCCGAGATTATATTCAGTTGAAAATATACCGTTGTTGGTTTTAGAAAATTGTTGTAAATACATACATAGAAGATAGAGATAGATCTCGTCTAAGCTGAAATGACGGGCCCCACTATCGCATTAACGCACACAAGCAAATTTTAAATATGGATGCAATACATATACAAATGCCGCTGTAATTGGTCATTCAGTTGCCGGTGAGACTCAAACGTAGGAGCACGCGTCGTTCGATTGGTTATTAATATTTGCACTCGCACATCGAAATCAACTAATTAAGTAGTGGGGCGCGTCATTTTAGCTTAGACAAGCTCTACACACTTACGGCAATCACGCCTTTATTCCATACGGTAGGAGGATCGTAGCTTGTGGCACTCGATAATCTCTGCCTACCTCTTGTGAATACTTACTTCGCTGGCTCAGCGACCCAAAAAGGATCATGGCCTCCGACACCAAATGACGCCACTCATGCCGGTCCTGAACAGTTTCCTTCCATCTTGATCTCTGAAGCTCGGACAGATCCATCAGCACCAACCAGCGGTATCTCTTACGTCCCGCTGGACGTTAATTATGATCATCATCCTTTAGCCATCCATCCATCTCCGTTAACGGCGTGGCGTGGGTGATGCCCCTGGTATTGCAAACGTCCATAGGCTGCGGTGACTGCTTACCATCAGGCAGGCCGTAAGCTTGTTTGCCGCATTGGTGGTATAAAACAAAACAGTTTCTTCTTCCTTTTCTACGCTCCTTCATTTCCTCTTTGACGTTTGAAATTCCTACTATATTTTTCCTAGATATTTAAAGTCCTACTCAATAAAGAAAATTTGAATTTTAATCTAGGTGGGGTCGGTGCAACATGTCTCTCGGAGTCATGTTCTCAAAAGCTTTGGGTACATGTTTTGTGACCGGCTGCCTGACCTGACGTATAGTACATCGAAGTAAACGCATTCGTTACCTTCGTTAAGAAATCATTTGTACTTACTTTATTTTAATATGTTTCTATTGTAGATGTTTTACTGCATCCAACAATGTATTTATTCATCAATACTTTGCTAGGTATACAAAATAGCCAACATTATACGTCATAACAATCGACGTCTAAAACAAAAAATGGAAATAAAGACTAATATCTAATATCCTTTGTCGTTAATCATACTGAATTATTATTACATGCATTATTATTACAGAGCGAATAGCTATGACTATATTGTTATTGATAAGTCTAGTGCAATTTCTTGCATATTATTGTAGAAAACAATACAGAAAATGACAAAGGCTCGTAAAGAAGTTTTTATTTTTTTATTTTGATTTTTTATTGTTTGTACTAGAATAGCCAACGATTTGCGCTGGTCTTAACATTAATAATATAGTAATAGCTGCTTCACATCTACTCTCCATCATCTCAGGATGCCCTGAAGTGAAATAGCGTCATGCAATGTTGACATGAATCAATATGAACGGAGCGATGTGGCGAATTTGTGTTCATCAATCAATGTCAGACAGCATTGTTGCAGAACGACGTACTGTAGATCAGAGGCCTAATTAGCTATGAAGGCAATGCATTAGCATCGGGTACTATTTGACAAGTTGACTGGTTAGTCTGTGGCACTCTTATCTTTTGTATACCGATCGTTTATCGTATGTTGTCCCTTGCCAAGGACCAATACTCATCTAGTCGTCAATATCTCGGTTGTGACCTCGTGCCGCGAGTGCCCGGGGTCCGCCTTTATCATGCCACCTGACCTCCGTAACGTAACCCACAACAGGGGAACCTGGCCAGATTGGATCGTGGTTTCATATTCAGCCACCTTAATGTGCAGGTTTCCTCGCGATATTTTCCCCCACTATAACATCGATTAGGTTTCAAATAATATACGTTGTATACATAATTCAGAAAAAGTCATTAGTTCATGACGACACTGGGGATCAAACCCGGTGCTTCTCGTTTACGAGCCGGATCAATAATAATAATCATATGCTAATTTCTTAGGCAGGGTATATAAACTCTATGAAAGGGGACTTCTTATGATGATCGATCAGTATTGTAGTTGATAGTTTCGTTATTTCTATCTTTCTTCTGAGAGTCATCGACAATACCATGAACTAGCTCGTCAATCTGTCATTAGCTAATTTAGACCTCGGAGGGCTTGCTCCGGATTGCGGAACGACGGCGCAAGCTTTATTGTTCTTACGTACAGACCGCGGCACGTATCTCGAGCGGTGACCGTTCTTGCGCAGAAGTCAAAAATAAGTGCACGCTTTGTAGTTTCTGTTATGGCTATTCCATACGGGTTTCTATTCTTAACGGATGTCATGGTATGGTGACTTATTCTTTTAGGTAGAGGGACGCATCGTCTACTTTAGAATGAAAAGCAACCTTATCAACAGTAAAGAACTTATAATTGAAATAAAAATGAAAAGAAAAGTATTTATCGATGGCCAGTTTTATTTTATTTGCAATCGCAATATCCTTTGCTCCAAAGTGCCACCAACCAGACACAAATAATAGAATGCCGTCACGTGCCTCCATCTGCAGCCAAAGTAAACCTTGATCCTCGTACTCCTTTTAATTTTGTTGCACTTGTACCTGGCAACATTTTAACTTTAATTAGCCGTGTGGAGCGCTGATCTTTCGCACCTGTGCAATATTTATAGTCGTCTCGATCGCTCTCGCACACGAGACTTCAAACGCCAGCTGCTCACTAGGGTTGCCATAAGACGAAATATAGTATTTTCGGATTCAATTAGCTATAGAATACTAGTAAAACGGCTTTTACGGGGTCGGCAACGCGTGGGTGATGCTCCTAGTATTGCAAACGTCCATAGGCTGCGGTGTCTGCTTACCATCAGGCAGGCCGTAAGCTTGTTTGCCACCTTAGTGGTATAAAAAAAAGGGAATAGCTAGGTGCTAGCTGTAAAACTTGTAAAAACTTTAAGAATATTATAAAACCTTGATTCACTGGAGTTACCATCGGGCTACTGCAGTCATTGCTGTAAACAAGCACTTGTTGCCATTTATCAGCTGCAAGATTTAATATAACATTGATCTTATATTCTATCTCTTAGATCTAGTCCAGGATAGTGTTTAATTCTGTAATTACGGAATTGAATTTGTTAAAATTAAAATTCAGTCCGCATTTCGTTTTACAGTTAGTAAGTAGTAGTATACTAATAAGCGACTTCGCTGATAAAATATATTAGTTTCGGCTACTACCTATATAATTAAGTTTTAAAATAATAATACATATACAATAATACATGAACATCATACATGGATCGTACGACTTCATACATGGATCATACATCTTCATCCATGGGTCGGACGACTTCATACACGTGTCGTGCAACTGCGCCTACTATATTGAATTTTTAAAATAATAGGCGGTCACCTAAAACGGTAGGATAATATATTATATAGTAGGGTAGGCAACCCTACTGCTGACACACGTGTGTGTAGAAATAGAACTGTAAGCAAGGCTTGCCCTTGAACTGTGTATAAAAGGGGGGTGCTGGCATAAGCGGTAGTGTCGTTTAGTGCTCGCACTGTGTTTTATGGGGGTAGATTTACGCCTCTGATAATGTGTTTACGGCTTGGGAGGGATAGCGTCTCGACTGCTCTAGACCTAGACTGGTATTATATGGAGGGTTATAAAGGCGTTTGAGCGCTGATGGTGTAATGGTTAAGGGGTCCGATTCGTACCCCGAGGTACCGGGTTTGAACGCCAGTGCTGCCGTGTAAACATTTCTCTGTTCTCTCTCTATTTTCTGAGTTATGTACATTAGTTGAATGCCAACCGATGCTCTCACGACACGACGGTGGGGGATAATTGAAGATATACGTGATTAGAACCTGTACATTCAGTAATCAGGATCAAATCGGGCCAGGTTCCCTTTTTAACAGGGTCACGGGGGTCAAATCGCAGGAGCTCCACTATAATTACCTGATCTGGCCAAATCCCGAATTATCATGGTCAAGGCGGACCCCGGGCACTCGTCCGCGAGAGCACAAACGGGGGCATGAACGCCTGACCTGAAGATGACCTATAAAAAAGGCGCGTAAAACCCGCAGATTCTCAACCTTGCAACTTCCAGTTAGTATAAAAAGTGACCTTATTTAGACGCAGGCTGCCCATAAACAAACAAATCCTGAATACTTAATCGGGATCCGCAACAAATTACCCAATAAGGAATTTTTACAGGAATTTTTAACAACAAATTACCCAGGAAGGATGTAACAGAAAAAGAGGCATTCAGTAGGTATCTATAACAAGAAATGTTTCCAAATAAGTTGAAGCTAAAATTAACGAGCCTAAAAATTGTCCATTGTGCCAAAAAGAGCGTTTCCACGAGTCTACGAATCCGGTATACACCTCGCTCCCATCGCACGTGACTGTCGGAAATAGCACCGTTTTCCAGGTACGATGTAGGTACGAAGAGAGGTAGGGCATAGCGGGGTATCCCGTTCGAATTGAAGCCGCCCGACTGGGGAAGTACCTCCACCTTACAGAATACCGCAGCTAAACAATACTCTTTTAAATAGTGTTGTGTTTCTGTCGGTTAGTAAGGTTTCCAGTGCTCCATGGGGTGGGGATTTGGGGAACCGTGGCTTTGGCAGTGGAGGGGCATTTGTCTTTTTGCTGCCAGAGCAACGTGTTATGGAGGTGGGCAACGCATTGGCGATACTTTTGGTGTTGCTAATGTCTATAGGCAGTGGTGACCACTTTCCAGCAGGTGGCCCGCTTGCCTGTTTGCCTACTGTATGACATAAAAAAAAGGTTGACTGATATTATTTTGAAGGTGACAAATAAAACTAACAAGTCATATCGTACGTATCTTAGTTGAGGGATGCGGTGAACACTTTTCCTCGTGTAATGCATTTACAGACCAAAACGGATCCTCTGTTACTAGTTTGAGACTTATGAAAGGCACGCCCGAAAAATTGTCAGCACATCTAAGAAGAGTACGTATTCCGTTCCGCCCCGGAATACCTGCGTCGGCCAACCTTCGCCCGGCCCATCGCACGTGACCGTCGGAAATAGCACACCTTCGGCGGCCTTGCGCCGCGACGGCTCGTCTCTCGTTTTTATTGGGAGGCTTTTGCCGCGCTTTCCTTATTCGGTAGTTCGGTAGCAAGTGGTGATGGTGACCGAGTGTTAGCGTCGGCATGTGAAGCTGATGGGTGCAATTCTATTTCGATTGATTGTTTTTTTTTAATAGTTTGTAGAGGCAATGTGCAAGGGTCACCTGACGGAAAGGGTCACCGCCGCCCATATAGCAATATCTCGTGAGTAGCGAACGTGTTGGCGACCGTTGAGATATTGGTAGGCTTATCTTGAAGCTTGTTTGTTAGTACAATGCGTTCAAGTTTTAATATATCTAGGCTAAATTGAGTAGCTACTTGTCTTGACCGCATTGTGTACCTATAGGTATTTATCTGGATTAGCAACAAGTACCGGCTTCAACCATCATTCACAATACCATCCGATCAGAAACAGTACAAAATTTAAAACGAATTCAGTCAAAATGCTGAATATTACAGCTGGTATTTTTCGCGTTTTCAGACTTGGTGCCAAACTACATGCATAAGGTACCCCTTGGTATCATGAATTGAAGTCATTCTGTATAGTATTGTTAAAAGCGTTGCGTACGTGACGCGGATTATTCGCTACGGAGTCTCAGTCGGTACAACGCTGTAGATGTTTTGCCAACGGTACTGGGCGCTGTTTTGCATCGCTTTATGGCGAGGATTGGATACACCTGTTGGGTGTATGTACACATGTATGCGTACATGCCGAATTGTACTGGGTTTTTGTTAAAGTATGTTGAAAAATTCGTTGAAAGGGAGATGATAAAATTTTTGTTTTTTTTTGCCCCCAACTCAAAGGAAATGGGCACCCTCCGGTATAGCGTTTTCGAAGGAGGAGGTGAACTCTCGAGAGTACCAGCCGGCCGGCCGGGCTGGTTATACACGAGTCGCCATAAAAGGGGCCTAGGTGCATACGTGCTAAACACCCCCTGGGAGCACCTGTAGCCGGAAGGGCATTTCAGGATTCATCGGATGCGACACCCCGTAGGGACGGTAATAATAATAATAAATATTAAATAACGGCACAGGGTGCCGCGGTGCAATCGGCTCGCGAGACTGTTCTACCAATCTCTGGGTACCTCTACCTCTATTTCTACTTTTCTACCTTGGTCTCAAGACCTTGGTCAACCTCGCTCACGGTATTAGGAGGCACACCTAAGGAACGGCGAGCTCGTTGCGGTGCTGACAGTCCGACTAGCATCAAATTACAAAACGGTCACTCTTCCAGTTCCCGGACACTTCATTTTGCTTCACTTTCGTTGCTTTAATTTGACTATCGGCCTCGCAAGCACACTGTCCCTAGACCAGTGCTTCTATGTATAGGTCGATTGAGGTAGGAGATAGGACCTTTGCTGACTTCCGTCTGATACTTAGATGAAATGGAAATGTGAATGTGCGTCTATATTCGGGCGCCTTCAAGGCTAGAGTGAATAGGCTGTTCCTAGACAGGCATGCTCCACCGTCGGCCGCATCGTCACTTACCACCAGATAAGATGACCGTCAAATACCTGACGTGTCCGTTAACAAATAAAATTGTGCTATAGATGATGGCGATGAGGACGGTGATCATAATGACGCTGACAAGACTTTAAATGATATAATCATATCCGTGGCTCATGAAACTGTGAAAATTTTCAACGCTCCGTCTGATAATTTCATTGAATCTGCTATGCAAAACAAAACTATACCCCAAAGTTGTTTGTTTCGCCCCAATTTGTATGTATGTATGGAATAACTGAACACAGTAACGGAATAGTTTCTCAACTTTACTCTCAGTGTGTTTGCATTAAACACGACATACGAATTTCAGGGTAGATGCTTTTATGTTGTGCGAGAGCATTTAAAAGGGATTAGTTTAGGCAGTAGTTTTGCTTTTTTACACAAACGTACGCAGTTATTTTGTTGCTACGGGTAGAAGATGTTTACATAACCTTAGTTTTTTAATAGAAGCTCCTACCTACCTAGGAACCCAGCCACCCCTACCCCTTACCTAGGGGGAGGCCTTGTAGAGAAAGGTACGTATCGAAAAGTACCAACGTAGCACTTAAGAGTAAGATACGAATTCAAATATATAAATATCCTACTCGTCGCATATCGACGCAAAACTAATTACTAGGCCTACAATAGGTTTGAACTTGGTTGGTTCAGAGAATGACAAATTACTAAGCGTGCAACAGGTTTTAATTTGGTTTTAATTGGAGGTTGGTTGAGATATATTGGCACCATCCAAGTAAAGGCAAGTATTTTTGCTCACTGCGCATTTACAGTGTCTATTATTACAACGTATTTAATTAGACTTGCGAATTATATCTCTTTCCATCTCAAAAGCGCGGTTTCGTCCCGCTTGGGCTCACATCTGGCCCCGACCCAGGCATCTGCGTCACTGGACAACGGCTTATACAGCTGTCCCGTGACGTCATGCAATGCTTCTTTTACTGGTCTTGCGAGGCTGGGATGAGACTTTTTTATTTCTGGGGAGACTGACAACCGCGCCTCTTAGCCTGTCGACACAATCTGTTATTGAAATGCTCGTTGGTGTAGGATACTCGACCTCTTGACCTTTCTTTCCTTTGTTCTTGATTTGATCAAATTTTTATACGTTAAACGTATTGGTAGTAAGTATTTCCTTTCTGTGATTGTTGCCAAATCTACTAAAGATCTACTATGAGATCCAACCTTTTCAATTTCATCTTGCCCGCCTTGAAAGTTATCCCAAAGTCAATGCTTATAAACGCTATATTGATTCTAGACACGTAATCTCTAGGTCTGATCTAGTGTTGGCGGGTCTCGAGTCAACAGGACACGAACGCTCGACAACAACAATAAGATCTATAGACAGTGTTTTACTCGCGAGGTCAATCACGTGCGCCATATGTCCGGATATACCCGAAGCACGGAAGTAGAGATTTTTCGTCTCCATTTCATGATACAAGGACGTATGCGGCATAATAAAGTGAGTCTGTCAATGATAAGATTTCAGTAGATAACAGAATCAACGGAAATTTGTAATATCAAGAAGTTTAATGCGATTGCAGTTCGAAATTCGCGCACTGAATGTCATTGTAATCGTTCATTTTTATCAAAATTATTCACTTGATATATCAACAAAAGTTATCTGGCCTAAAAATTATGTGAAATTATTAAAATTAAATTAAAATTATTAGAATATTCCGAATATAAATTTTGATACACTTTGGAGCATACAGAAAACTCTTTAGCAACACTGCTTATTTTAGCCGTAGATGGACATGTGTGGTGCCGCCACCTCAAAGAATAGCACCACCCCATCTCTTCCCGTGGGTGTCGTAAGAGGCGACTAAGGGACAAATCCGAAAGATGGGCAGCAGCATCTTTCTGGGTAGATTTACATCAACTGCACTGCGATCTCCAACCCGCCTGCCAAGCGTGGAGATTATGGCAATGACCTCCCCTTTCGTGGGAGAGGCCCGAAGTCCTGCAGTGGACTGTTATTGGCTGTGATGATGGACATTGCAATTGGTCCAGAGGGAATACAAAGGAATCTTAGAAAATCTTTACGAACGAATATTAAATCGTGTTAGGATATACTTACAGCTGATGAATACAATAGAGCACAATGAATAAGGTCGTTCCCCTCTGAAATGTGAGAAATATGTTAAATGAGGCTTGCCCCAGCTTCTTATGTAATGAAATTCTCCAGAATCTCATCTTATATGTAAGATAGCGGTCCGCCTCAACATTTTGCAATTTTTCGTAGGGATCTCAATTTCCTTTTTTTGAATTTCTAGCAGAATCTACCAATGGTACTGTTAATATTGATTTATTGATTGAAATAATCTTTATTCTACCTTTATTTTTATATAACTTAGTTAACATACCTAGGTTTTTCAGTCAGTTTTGTCGCAGTCATTTGTTGTAAATGCTTATGATAATTCCGTCTAGCAGCTGTCCGTATTGACTGGCGTCTGCATGACCGACAATAGTGTAAGGAAAAACTCACGAAAGGGCTCGTACGTCATCGGAGTCGCAAGGGAAAACCTCGCCGGGAGTTTGTACAACATTGTTGCCACACACACAAGCCACAAGTTGTATAACCAGACAGTTACCTGCACACATTAACCTGGAAACACCCACGCGTTAAACGCTCACCGAAATAACTCGTTGGCTGTTGTAAAATTTACCTAAAGCGCACCCGTGGGCGTCGCAACCCCTCGGCATCTACTGCATAATAAATATTTAGCTAACAGATCAAAGACTGGCAAAATGGCTAATAATCCGACTCTTTCTGGGCGAGCTCGTTATTTTGTTTTTGGGCTTAATTTGTATTAAAGTATTTGTTGAGCTTAATTATTTATTGGGGTAGCCAGGCATTTGACCGCCATCTCACCTAGTAAGTGACGATGCGGCCGAAGATGGAGCATGCCTGTCTAGGGACAGCTTATTTTATTTATTTATTTATTTATTTATACTTCACTCTAGCCTTGAGCACGTCTAGGTTTTAATGATCTGGGAACACGCTCACAGGCAACTTGTTCCATTCCTTAGCCGTACCCATTATAAAGGATGAACTAAAGGCCCGTGATAGGGTCAGAATCTGTGATATCCAAAGTAAAACGAATGTCACCGAAATAGGTCTCGCAGCACTGAAGTGGCAATGGTAATCCACATAGTTCGCAAAGCCGTGGCTATTAGGGCATGTATATGTATACCATAATTTTATCTATCATATACGGGTTTAATTGTCTTTTGAGATGATGTATAGACTGTGAGGACGCCGTAGGTTATTCTACGTCATCTAGTACAAGAAAAATTCAACTTTGATAGGAGACCCATATAATGTTGGTTTGCACAATCAAGTAAAAATTTTTTTTTTTAATGTTGAAACTTCGACTTTTCTTGACGATAATACTTACCTATCCTCTTGTGTGGGTTCTATAAGTAAAAATCGGAATGCCTCACATCCACTTTGCAGTTTCGTTTTTCAGACACATTTTATATATAGTCACAAAAGAGAAAAGTGACTTTTGTGTCGGTTTGTGCACAGACCAACGTTTTGTGAGTCTCCCAAACGTCTACTATCACTGCAAAGTGGAATTTTTCGTGTACTCGATGACTATGACGCTCTCACAGTCCTAATAGAGGGCTATACCAGCTTCGAGGGCAAGATAAACATAATTCTTGGAAGGGGATCTTTGAAGAGTCTTGTGTTTTCGCTTATTCGATACCTCTGCAAGGTCGTCGTCCCGTTATGAGGGCACATCAAACGCTCGGATTCTTTTACTGTATTTCTATTCGATATCGGGGTTGTTATTGCATATCATGTAGCAATGTGCCAATATTGTTTCGGGATACATATTTGAGCTGTTATTTATGAGCCGGTATTGAAGAGTTTTCCCTGAATCATTTGTATCTCGAGTTACCGTGTTCGAGCCGCCGTGTACTAATGACTCTTTACTGAGTTATGTACATGAGTTGAACACTAACCGATGCTTCTACGGTGAGGGAAAACGTGATGAAACCTGCACGGGCGACTGAATGTGTAATATGACTCAATCAGATCAGGTTCCCCTGTTAACAGGGTCGCGGAGGTCAGATGGCAGTCGCTCCTCTGTAATTACCTGAACTGCCAAATCCTGGATCATGGTTAATGTGGACCTCGGGCCTTCGCGATCAACACGCAAAATGACCAGATCATAGGAGATGGTTGCGGCCACTTATGTTGAGGAGCCTAACTATTAATGAGCTCTTGATGTTATATTGTGGTAGGCGTTAATAAAAATAAATAGGCATAACGTATCAGGTAATAGCTGATAGCAATTTTATCGTTACGTATAGTGTAAGGTCTCCCACAAACAAGGTCCCGTCTGATTGGTTCAAAAAAGGCGCTTATCCATTATTTGACGTCTTCTTTACAGTGATGACTTCGCAAGCAAAGAATCCTGCAGAGAAAAGTTAATAAATAAGTAATTCACGAGTCCTTGAGGCACCGCTTTATTTGCGTAACCTAAATCCCATTTGGGAGCCGTTTTATTTAATTACACAATTCGTTCCCCACGTTTACGTCCTCGTTCCGTATTCCTTTATTGGAATAAAGTGTTTTCTTGGAAGTCTGAAACTCGGCCGCCTGGTACGAACTTCAAAATTAAAAGGTACGCCCACATGCAAGTGAAATGAGTGCCCTCCCGAAGTCTTTCCTTTGCACTATTACATGGGGTTCTTCTAAGGCATGTCTATCACGAGCACCTCAAAGGCTGGCACCGTATCCGCTTCCTTTAGGTTGCAAATGTCCTGATCGACGGTGGCCGCTTTCCATCAGGTGGACCGCCAGATCGTGTGCCTCCTTGAGCAAAAAAAAAATATTACCTGGACCGAAATTCCTCCAAGGCACCTCGGGCCTTTAGGTTGCAGATAGCGTGGTCGACAGTGGCCGCGCACCATCAGGTGGACCACCAGACCGCAGCATTTTAAGCCAAAAAAGTAACCATCTAAGCACCTTTGTTTGACCTAGACCGGACGATCACCAAACCCCCTACTTATGAAGTCTATAAATAACTCGCTGTCGAACTAAACTAATTTGGGGAGATCTCAAATTCCCGAAAAGTCGAACTGCGGTCTCGGTGAGCCAATTAATTTCCACTGGCAAGGGGATTCTTTAATCTTCGCATCGGTGGTGCGGCTATGTAACTCGGTCGTCCTTACATAATATAAATTTAAGCCCATGTTTGTGTCGTTCTGTAAGAGAATTTCGTCCGGAAGGTTAATATGTGTAATACATGCATATTGTACTAAAGAAAATTCAGGAAAACTCATGCGGAGGCGGGACGGGTGTGTGCATAAATATGTCCTTCTCATTATCATCGTCTTGGTGTTAGTCCCGGTTGTGGTCTAGCGCACGAGGATCCGGGGTCCACCTTAAATATTTTTCTAAACTGGCAATATTTTTGACACCCAATTAGAAAAGAGGTGTATGTGTGGTATGTGTCTGTCTGTGGTATCTTAGCTCCAGAACGGATGGGCCGATTTCGATGCGGTTTTCTTCGGTTTTCTTCACTTGAAAGACAGTTTAAACGAGAATGGTCTTTGTTATGTTTCATTAAAATCGGTTTAGAGGTAAACTTGGTCGGGGGCTTTCGGATATTTAAGCCAGTTATGTTAGTTGCTACAATACGTGGTTCCAGCACAGCCGCAGTGGCTGCAATACCAATACGTCGTCTCTCTAGAACGCCTGTGAGTTGCAATACGTTGTTTCTATCGAATGCGTGTGTAAAAGCCTAATCTAGCCGATATGCATTATTTACCGGCTTTTACTGTACGGTCCAACTTTTCCGTATTTTTCTTTCCATCTTTTCCTGATCGTAAACATGGCGACGAGACGTTGACGTAACTATACCGACCCTTACGGAGTCTAAAATGACCGAGTCACATAATTACTCCCATAGCCGACCTCGATAAAATGTCCTCTGCAATTTAATTTGAAAACCCCTGAGCTACGCCGAATTGAAGCGCCACTAAAATAGGCATCTAATGAAAAGCAATTAAAACGATACTTACGAGGCTTTGCAGATAATCTATTGAATGTGCTGTGGATTCTATATTTGGGCTGCACGCTCCTGGAATCACTTATAGGCTGTGACGGTGACGTAGGTTCTGCGTCGTCGAGTAGAAGAAAAATTAATTTTGGTGACTACGATTATAATGTGGCTGGAAAGCGATACAACCAAGAGTTTGTGAGGCAGAGGACGTGTAAGGAATAGCTACGAAAAGTCGAAAGTTAGGGTAAATAAAAATATTTTTTTGTGCCAGGTTGTGCACGGGCAGACCGACGTTTTGTGGGTCTACTACGCCTAGGTTTGTTGCCTGACTTGAAAGAATTTCTCTTTTCAGCTTGTATCGCATTTTTTTAAACACAAAGCCTGTAAGTACTGAAGCCAGGACACATAGGCATTTCAAATGGTAATAAAATTTGCTACATAGATTGAGTTTTTTCAAAAATCGGGGAACAATGCTAGAGTGGATTTTTAATCCACCAGCATAGATAGCCTAGTATAGGTGGCCTAATGGCTAGCGTGTCCGACTTGGCATTTATTATTAATTTTTATTTATAAGATTTATTTATTTGTTACAGGTAAGGATTTAATCAAATGCTCTTGCTTTGACGAGGGGCAGTTTTGTCACAAAAGTAATGTGGTAAGTTGTACAAGTAAGAGCACGAGAGAAATTAACCGGGATATAAGCGCCAAGATGATGTGTGGTGAATGAGAAAAAAACAGCCGTTTCATACACATTGGCAGAATTAGTTTTCAATTTTGTATGTAACAGCAAATTTTTTATCGCGATTTCAAAGTTGGTGCCATAGTAAAAGTTGTTTGTTATCACGAGCACATGCCCAAGGTACCCCTTTGTATAACCGATGTGAGCTCACCCTGTATATAAGCCGAGCTATATAATTTGTGTACGAGTATATTGTTTGTATCACCGGTTGCGGACTATACCGCCGTTGTATCATAAATTTGAGGCCGGCATGTGTGTAAGTAAGTGTATGTGTAGGGGGTGGAATGCGAAAGGGAGCTTCCACCCGTGTCTCCGCTTTGCCGACTTCGCTACAGGCCTCCGTTTCCGGCGCGGCCATGATGGGACGTCTCACAGACGTTCGCACTTACACGGAATGGGGGTTCTATTCGCATTGTCGACGTTCGTGGACCGTATTATGTTTGTAAAGCGCTTTTGTTGACTTCGCTTGTGTGAGGTGTAAACAAATCTAAGAGCTTTTATTTAGCTCTGATTGTAATATTGATTTGAAGACAAGGATCTTTGTATTATAGTGGGAGGCAAACGAGCAATTGAAAGTAATCATCTTGGCGTTAATGTCCCGGTCTTCTCGCGCACGAGGGCCCGGGGTCCGCCTTGACCATGATCCAGGATTTGGCCGGTCAGGTCATTACAGTGGAGCGACTGCCTTCTGACCTCCATGACCCTGCTACCAGGGGAACCTGACCAGATTGGATCATGATTACACATCCAGTCGCCTAAATGTGCAGGTTTCATCACAATGTCTTCCCTCACCGTAAGAGCATCGTTAAGTATTCAACTAATGTACATAACTCAGAAAACAGTCATTGTTACATGGCCGGAGCTGGATTCGAACCCGGAACCTCTGGCTTACGAGGTTGAAAGTCACGTGATTGAAAGTACACGCCGTAAAGTACACATCGTAGAAATACCCTGGTGGTCGCGAATGAGAATGTGTAGGTTCGTTTCTAGAAGGTCTCAATGTCGCGTAACGGTCTGGAAACACTGCTGAAGCATGCTCGTACCATATACCTAGGTAGGTAACACACTAAAATATAATGTGTGTAATAGACAATACATATTGAATAGCTTGTACACTGCAATTTCAGATGAGGAAATGTTTTTGTTTTCTTCTTTTTAGAGCGTGATTGTCGGGTTTAAGTTTTTGAACTTACTTTTTAGTTTAATCATCAGTCATCAAAAAGCCCTTGTATGAGGCTTGAGTTTTCTCCAAATTAGTAGAAGGCTTTGCCATAATATCCATTTACGATTTTCCAACCTGATAAAAGTTGAAAATTGGGAAAATGCTTATATACCAATTCTTAAACCGTAAGTTGTAGGACTTCTTATTGCTAAAACTTTGATAGTCGAAGTGAAGTGAAGTTTACGATTGAAGTTAAAATCAGTTTAGTTTAGAATTTTTAGACATACTAGTTTAGATAAACTTTTGTCAACATGATATAGTGATATTGATACAATGTTTAGATGAACTAAGTCACATTTCACTTTACCAAGCCAACACCTAAATGGTCCAAATAGCAACACTCAACCCTTCTCATGCATAACGTTTGTTGCACAACGTATCGCTAACGAGACCCATCCAAATCCAACCTAATTACTTCCCCTAGCACGTTATGTACGCAGCGGAGGCTGCTACTTTCAGAACAAACAGTGGTTAGGTCACTGTAAATGCTTCTGCTAGGCTCTGAAAGTACTTTAACCGCCCACGTGCGAACAGTTGGCTAATTACGTAACGCTGTTGCCAACAATTCTCTGATTTCAATGATTGAAATTGTTGATTTTGCGATTCCGTATCATCGATTTCATGGATTCAGTTGCTAACACAGTTTTATACACAGGCATCACTTCAAATTAGCCTGATAGAACTTTAGTACTTATGCTGATCGCTGCAAGGGTTGCAATCAAATGAAGCGTTTGAAGAACTTAATTATCTTACGCTACTATCGAGTGCCTGGGCTGAGGGTATTTTAGGTCCTTAGGGGGCATATTGGGACATACTTTTGCACCAACGTACATCGCGGTTGAAAACCTTCGAGAACATACGAGTCGATGTGGCGTACTTTTACACCCCCGACGAAAAAAGAGAGGCATCTGTTTGTGGCATGGTAGCTAACAAACGGATAAACCGATTTGGGTGCGGTTTCCTCTATTGGAAGCCAGTTTAATCCAGATGGTTTTAAGCTTTCTTTCGTTAAAATCAGTTCAGTAATTTAGAATATATTTGAGTTTAAGTAAACTTGTTCGAGGGTTTTCCGACTATTTCTGTCGGTTAGGTTATGTAGTCACGTTTATCGCATTTTAGTACTTTAGAACTTCAGTGCATCGCTATTTGAGCTTCAAAATTCAGTACTACACTTTCTTCTTTGTTTCTTGGAGGCTCCACTGCCGTTCAGGGCTCAGTACTAGTCAGTATTGCCATGTTTGCGTGACCGATTTCTGCGCGTGTCTGGAACTAAAGCGTTTAGTTGTGACCGTAGTTTTTGTAATTTGTAAACACGAGGAAAACGGCACTTGTGTTATCGTGGCTGTGGTTATTATAATAATAACCGTTTTGGCGTCAATATCCTGGCTGTGTTATCGCGAGGGCCTTGACTATGATCCAGGATTTGGCAGATCAGGTAATTACGGCGGAGTGTGGAGCACCTGCCAACACTGCCGTCTGTCCTCCGTGACCCTGTTATTAGGGGAACATGACCAGATTAGATCATGGTTACACATTCAGTCGCCTGTATGTTCAGGGCAGGTTTCATCACGAAGTGCAGTGTAAGTGCATCGGTTAGTTTAGGCGTCGGTATGTTTTGAATTTAAGATAGATAGATAGATAGATAAATTCTTTATTGCTCACACAAGAATAATTACATAAGAAGAATAATTTGAATTTAAGCGTGACGTTGTGACCATAGTTTTTGTAATGCAAACAAGAGGGAATTTGTACTATCGCAGCTGTGGTTATTACTGCGTCGAATGTTGAGGAAAACTTGACCGCAACTACGGGACCTTAATAATTAATTTTGTGTTGTTCGGAGCGCCAATGAAATGACGCGATCATGTGTTTATTTAGTTGAAGCACTGTGGGCTTGCATTTATAGACAGTCTCATTGATTTTAGAGCTGTATTTATAACTTTTTTGTACCTGTTACTCGGTGACAAACGAGCAGACGGTCCACCTGATTGAAAACGATGACTGTCGCCCACAACGTTTACGATTACATTCAACTAGATACTCCATTTATTTGGTCCCTTTCGACGCATTGTACCAGGAACGCAAATGACCGTATTTTAAACCAGACACGTAAAAGACTAGATACGCATAAGGTCAGAATTAAATCCGCAATTGACCAGATATCCTTACATAGTACAAAATAAAGTCGCTTTCCGCATTTGTCTGCCTGTATTTGCGCATCCTAAACAACAACGGATTTTGATGCGGTCTTCACCACCAGTTAGAAATTTCTTCCGGAAGATTCATATGTATTAAACATACATACATATTATTGTAAAGAAAAGCCGTACCGTGCCGAGCCTTGGTGGGGCTGGTCGCTAGATTTATAACCTTAAATAAATTTAAATAAATAAATAATCGTGGACAAATTCACACAGCGCCATCTAGCCCCAAAGTAAGCATAGCTTGTGTTATGGGTGCTAGATAACTGATAAACTACTTATATCCTTTTTTTTTAAATACATACTTATACATAGAACACCCAGACCCGTAACAGAAATTAAAATTCATCATTTCAATTTCTGTCCGGCCGGGAATCGAACCCGGGACCTCTTGCGTGGCAGACCGGTTGCGGTTGCATGTTGACCACACTCAGGTCGTCAAAAACCTTAATATACAATCTCTACCGATAGTACCTAGGACTCTGTCAGGTAAAAGGCTGATCTCACAGCAACAACGCAGCTGCGGTTCTGCATTTTTGTTGCATGTATCAATATGATGAAATCGAACCGTACGAGTCATCAATCGTGATATGTTATGGTCGATTGTTACTGCATTCCATCTGCTGGAAAGTCATAATTGTGTTGGAGAAAAGAAATAGGTTACGTAGGTGTCTATTTGAAACAAAGAGGTCTTCATATACCTAGACAACTTGACCGATCGGAAAAGTAAACCGATTGGGGAAGGAGACGGATGGTTCCCGTGGGCATTTGTTTTGGATGTGATGCCTGGCATTGTCGAGCCCGGTCCGGTCGTGGTTGGCGCGGGGTGGGTTTGCTGCGGCCGTTTGGTGGTCAGCGTGTCACTGTGTGTTTCCTTCCTCCTTTCCTACCCCCCTCCTTTTTGACGATTGAAAGAGATATTCAATGTCTTAATTAATAAAGTTTTTTTTTTTTTTTAATTTTATGAAGGAATGCTCGGTACAAAAAGATTAAGAGCAGGTAGTCCGTTAGTATAGAATAAGGATCATTGTCTAATGCGTAAGTGTGTAAAATTGTTAATCTTGATACGGCTTTGCTTGTTATTAAAAATATACTAAATTAGGGGTCAATCTATATACATGTTTTTGTAAATATTTATTGTTATTAGTTAGTATAAAAATTAAATAATACAATATCAGTAATTTTGTCATAATACCTATTGAAACAACATTACAAAAGGGGTGACTGGGAGTTTTTTTGGCGAGTGAAGTTCATTAGATCTTGTATCTGTATACGATTTTGACTAGACCTTTACTATGTCTCAGATTGTTTTTATTAACTCAAATTCTGGGATACCTTAATATGACCTGATATGACCTGGAACTCTCTCATACAACACATGTACGCTACACACTACAACATCAATCAAGCAAGAACCCACCCGTTACAATAATGGCTTTATCGAGTTAATTACTTACAGAGTGAGGTAAACAACCTGCGACATACACATTTTGTGTGTACCGTAACATTTGCCAATCTAATTAGCTGGATGGACTAGCCACGCCCTTTCCTTTGACGTCAAAGACCTGTTTACTTTGGACATTATGTTGTGCAAAGTTTGTTTTCCCCACACTCGATGGCTTACATAAAACTTCCGCTTAGCATTAGCAATTAGGGTACCTACCTAATGTCAGGGTTAACCTGTAGTGGTAAATAACCATACATCCATTGTAGGCAGTTGTCGTTTCCTATCAGCTGGGGTGTCAGCTTGTTTTATCACTGCCTTCTACTAATGGTGGTCATTCACCATCATGCCGCTTGATCCAGTGGCATGATAATAAAATAGGCTTCATCAAGCCGAACTGCCTGTGTGTATGGAGAGAAATTTTGGAAGAAAATGCCACATACACATACAAAGGAAATGCGCTTATTAAGTTTGTCTAAATTCAGAAGCAATAAGCGTCAGAGCAAGTCAAAGTTGAACCACATAAATAAATGTAACGCGTCGTTCCGTTTTCCAAAAGGCGTGACACCAAAATTTGTCTTATTTTATGAGCAATACATTCTATTTTGACCTTCTCTCAATTGTATCTTCTTTTGAATTTCTCTCAATACACACGGTCAGTTTAGCTTGATGAAGCCTATTTCATCATGCCACTGGATCAAACGACATGATGGTGAAGTGGCCACCATTAGCAGATGACAGTGATAAAACAAGCACCGCGACTGATGGGAAACGACAACTGCCTACAATGGAAGCGCATACGTTTGGTTTGATCGAGCCCATTTGATCATGCCTTTGAATAAAACGCCATGAGATATAAAGCAGTTAAAAACCTTGCTTGCTTTCCTCGCCTCGTTTGATACATGCAGAGTAGATACAAGTGCCTAAATGATTTTGCCATTCGCGATTGATTCGGCATCGATCAACTGGACGCCTGAGCGGCATTTCACAATGGGGTTTGGTCGGACGAATGTAGATTGATTAATTTTTGCCAGAATGGCTTTACTGGCCCGCTATCTATGATTACGTTGAGATATCAACCATTAAATTGAGTCTGTTAACCTTTTTTCATTATTATTAACGCGGAGAATGTAATGCGAAAGTCTTGTATGGGACTCCCAGCGTTCACCGGTCTAGCCACTAAATCCCGCGGCGCTCCTACATCGCCTGAATGGAGGTGTCATGAGACCAGCCGAAACCTTGTCGTCCACGACACTATGCTTATAACATTTTTATTACGCGGGGAATGCATTACGCACAATACCCGCCGTCGGGGGACGAGGGGCCTGTGTGGGACTCCCTGCGTTCGCCGGTCCACCCACTAAACCCTACATCGCCTGAGAGCAGTCGAAACCTTGTCATCTACGACACCTCCTACGGGCGGTCGTCGCCTTACGCGGCGGGTTCGCCATGCCGGGTCCCCTTGCGAGGGGCGGCTGGTAATAGCCGAAAGCGCCGAACTATTCCCATCCGATGCTGGTGGACGCAGAGGTGCCCTCGCACCTCCGTTCCGCTGGCCACCACCGGGAGCGAAAAGAGAACGGTTGCACATCCGTCGTGCCTATTAACTTAGGGCACGTGTCGTCATAGTTTTACTGATAACGATGGGTAGGAGTTATTCGTTCGATAGTGTTATTTTTTGTAAATTCCATTAATCACATGGACAGTTATTGATCCTCGGAATGTTTTGGAGATATCTATAATCTTATCTAGATAGTACTTAGTTGTACAAGGAATGTCTTGTTACATTACGTGTAGGTATTAGCTGTTGAGCTTCGATGTTTAATAATATAATTGTTAAACGCTGAAAAGTAAGAGCGCAATCGCAAACATTTTGAGATAGTATTAATTTGATAAATTTACTGCGTATCAGTTTTTGCTTATGATTTCTTGGCTACCACCCAGGTAGGCCACTCGCATGCGTTGATAGAAAAAAATTATAATTATAGAAATAGCAGCGGTGCGTTGCCCGATTTTAAAATAAATCTTCGTTTTTATTTCATCTTCACTTAACACAATCTCATTTCATTAGAAGACTCCGTATCCATACAGAGGGTATATTTAATGTAATGTAATGAGTAGTAATGACACATCCCTATCGTACGATGGTACTATTTAGTTCCTTGTAGATATTTCACATTATAGATAATATTTCATAATGTGTTGTCATTTGTGAGCAATAGACTTTATCTTCCAATTGGGAAATACAGTCACCGAGTAAGTAAGAAAATAACCAAGACGAACTGACATTCGCCTTGGTCATTACGATACGAGCCTCCTGAAGTCCTGATACTACGGGTGACCAAGGACTGAGGTTATTACTTGCGATCAGGTGACCTGAACCACTCACTTTCTCCTTACTTGGGCATAAAGCAGCCCGGGGAAGTATCTCTGTTTTAATCGTATTGTCTTCCGGTGAGAAATAGAAGTGTCTTTGGCAGTATTTGTTACCAGAGCTACATGTTGATGATTTTAGAGGTTTTCGCATTGGTGATGCCCATGGTGCTGGTTAATGTCCGTAGGTAGCGGTGGCCAAGTACCATATTTTTATCTGCCGATGCGTTTTGCCCTACGCCTTACCCTATTATCTAGAGGTCGACTCTCCTCGTCCGCAACTCCCCATTCCATTTAGTTTATACCAATTGACATCAAAATATATACACTCTCTCTCTCACTATTTCCTTTAAAATACATATGAGCTGGTAAACTAGCATACACTTTGCGTCAGGAAGTACTCACTTATGTTATATTAGGTTATTCGGTACACTCGTTACCTCGATCTAGATCTGCCGAGCAAATGTTGACCCTCCACTTGTCTCAGAATTCGGTAAAGACCTTCCTATATAAAGTGCGAGATAACAGTATCCAGCTTACGACGCGTGGATGCCGAATACCGGGCGAAGTGGAGAAGAATTTGTAGGCAAGCGGACCCTGGCAGTGGCCGGGATAAGCGCCAGGACGATGATGATGACAGTATCCAGTTTCTTGTGCGTTTTATTCTAGAAATGACTATTTATTTGGGAAAGGCTATGATGTTTCATTGGCGCATGTTCTCTTCCATTTCCACTTCGTTTGTTTTAGACTTTCAGTGGCTGTTTTCAGATGACTGACAAAGTATCAAATTCCAATATCTTATTATGCCCGGAGAATCTTTCCCTGGCGAGTACAACATGGAGTTCTTCAAGAAAGGGGTAAAAAGGTTTTTACGGGGTTGGCAACGCGTGGGTGATGCCCCTGGTATTGCAAACGTCCATAGGTTGCGGTGACTGTTTACCATAAGGCAGGCCGTAAGCTTGTTTGCCACCTTAGTGGTATAAAAAAATGCTCACATCCGCCTACGTAGGATTCAAACCTTTCGGGTGCTTTCAATTTTCCTGCGGGGCCGTGGGTGGATTCCTTTTGCAATATCAAATGCCTCTCAATCAATTGACTCGTGAGTGCCTTTCTATCGCTGAAAATGTTTTCACAAGCGTATCAGTAGCACGAGAGGTTATAGTGTGTTGAGTTTTTCCTTATTTGTCCAATTTAAACGATGCCACGTCACTTTTGAAGCGTGTCGCTTAATTTATTTTGCATGTGACTTTCTTTATCACACGCGACATGAAGTGAACAGCAGTCTGTATTTAATACATGTTACGATGTTGGCAAAACCCATTCGCTCGCGCATAATATTTTTAAGTGAAACGAAATCTGTAGCAATTAAATATGTACCTCATCACAGCCCGTAATAATCCACTGCAGGACTTAGGGCCTCTCCCAAGAAAGGGGAAGTTATTGCCATAATCTCCACGCTTGGCAGGCGGGTTGGAGATCGCAGTGTTTAAATATAACAATAGAAAATGCTGCTGCCCATTTTCCAGACTACGGACACTCTTGATCTTTTGCCTTAGTAGGTATTATATACATACATATCCTCTCACATTTTCCCCGTAGGAGTAAGCAGAGACCACATCGTTCCACTTGCTACGGTCCTGACTGATCTCTCTCGCTTCTTCCACATTCATCAACGTTTTCATACATGCTCGTCGGTTTAGTGTACCTACTCTTAACCTGACCTTTTTTTAAAATTTATCCGTACTTTATAACGGATACATGTTAACGGATACATTTAGCATAATATCAAGAAAGACGGCTTTAAATGGAGGGCTTTCTATTGTAGTGGCACCATTCAACTCCGACCCAATTACCACCCCCAAGGCTACCGCCGAAGGTCAAGGTTATAGGGCGCACACTTTGCCAACCGTAGAGTACTTAAACGGTCAAACCATTATCGGCCATGCTAGCCTTACAATTATGCCGAAAATCTATTGGCACAATTATTGGTCTGGGATACCCTGAAAGGTACGAGAGATATTGTGTCATTTGATTTTCGGCTTTATTTGTTTTTCGCAAGGTCGTTATTGGCTCGCTTAGCTTTGGCCATGTGTGCGTCGGACTGGCGAGTCAACATTTACTAAAAGGCTTAGCTCCGGAACTGGGCGCTTCCGTTTGCCGAAGATTTAGTGGATCCACGTCAACGTTGGCACTTGATACTGTCGACTTTGAAACCTTGATGTGTTGGACTCATTTCTCTTTTGAAGGTAGATAGTAAGATAATATAAATGCATGGTCAAAGCGACATGCAAGATGTTAAGGTCCCATTGCGGTGGGCAAGTAGTTTCTATCAAAAAATTACTAATCCAATGGAATCTTTGGAACTATGGTATATTAATAATATTTTAAGGATGGATGGCTTGGCTTTTTCAAAACATGAGAAAGGGACATTTTACACCATCCTCATTTTTGTGTGCCTATTAATCAGAAAAATATTGTTTCATGTTCACGTCCACATTAGTTGATAAAGATTTGGCTTAATCGCTTTAGGTTCGAAGGTTTCATTCTAATAATAAGATTTTTGACAAAAACAAAATGTCCGCCGCAATGGACCTTTAATCGCGACAGAATTTTTCAGCTTTTGCTTGCAATTCCATTGCAGACTCACGAACGATCCAGAGCAATCTATGTAAATGGTTGTTATGAATATTAATAAATCGAAATATTATCTGGCGAGGACCCTTCGCTTTATTAAATCTTGTTGGTACTAGAAATAGGATATTGAACAATTCGTCCCGAAAATCCAATATCGTGCCAAGACTCGGTAATTTGCAAGAATATTTCATCACCCATTCAAATGTTCGAATCGAATGGAGCGAACGGAGTCGTCGCCTCGTATAGGTACAGAAGAAGAAAACTTCCCGTGTTACCAAAACATCGCTAAAGTCGCGTTTGTTAACTGTCAGAATATAATTACAGGGGAAAATCAACCTTGTCGCATTTTGACGATCACTTCTTCATTTCATTTCACTCCTAACTTTGTGACGCTGATTGTGTGGCGCCTAAATGCTTAAGACGTCAACTTAGACCCTAAGGTTAGTGCAATCGGGCGTAAGACACAAAACAATTCCCACATATGAAACATGGCAAACATTTTGTCCGACATAAAAGAAATTGTGTTTCTGCCGGTGAGTAAGGTTTCCAGTGCTCCATGGGGTGGGGATTTGGGGAACCGTGGCTTTGGCAGTGGAGTGGCATTTGCCTTTTGCTGCCAGAGCAACGTGTTATAGAGGTAGGCAACGCATTAGCGATACTCTTGGTGTTGCTAATGTCTATAGGCAGTGGTGACCACTTTCCATCAGGTGGCCCGCTTGCCTGTTTGCCTACTGTTTGACATAAAAAAAAAGCGATTTCAAAGAACACTGTCATATCGGAACTATGTTAGGGACGCTACACTTTGTGTACCTACTCGTTTGCTACACATCCCCTTTAACGAAGCCACTGGGGCGTGTGAGTAAACACATATTCACATAAACGTTAATGTCAGGGTCACATCGCGCGTTACCACTGTCTCCAGGCTGTTGAAAGTAGGTGTGTGACCCTAATGAGGGTAGGTGTCGCATAGTTAGTCTATATGAGGGTAGGATGGTGTGATGGCTCACTCTGATAATTGCTCGCTTTGATGGACTGGCTGTTTTATACGGGGATACGCCCTCGCAACGCGAATGTTCTGGGTGAAAGTTTTGAAGGATAGTGGCTCTGATTACTCATGTTAGCAACTTCTGTCTTATCCACTGTGCGGCCTGTAACTTTTCAAGTTCAGTTCATAACGTTTTGTTGTAGGTACTCGTAGGTTTTATGAATTACAATTTCCATGTAATGGCTTCTATATATACTACACTATATATATATAACACATCTAATCAAAGTAGATCAGTAGATTTGTCGGTCGGCTTTGTAGGTATTTATAGGTATTGTAGGTTATTAGTAGGTAGAGAACTTTGAAAGAAATCATGTATTTTTGACAGATTTTTGTGTATATGCATATTTTTTTATTCTACGGTAGGAAGTGGTCGCAACACAATATTTTCTTTATCCTATATTATCCCAAAACACAACATAACCCACTCCGGTGCATCTGTCCCACTATTACGTCACAGACGTCGCGACTCAGTCACAGAGCGTAATAGGAAGTGGTGACAATAGTCGCCGAGCTGTCTGCGAGGAGGCTTACCGGCGTCGACAATGGCACTCGGCGAGACAAGAACCTCGGCTACGAGACGAGACTCGCAATGAGGACGGCTCACTGCTTTGCGGACGCTAAAATTAGAGCGCCCGGCGCCGTACTTTTACTACGGTGTTTGGGAACTGATTGTGCTTAGTGAGTGATAGGGTTAAACAGAGAAAGCAGTGGATTTAAATAAAAACTATAATTAATTGTGCCATTACATTACAGGCACGGGCGCAGTATGATTCTTCCCACTCAGGTTTTTAAGCTGTCTCCGTAATTATACTGCAAAAATAATATTTCTCTTCGCCCGTCCAATGTGTGGGTTAGTCGGGCAGAAACTTTTTGAAGTGCCACACCGCGTCTGTCTATCTGTCTGTTCGCGATAAACTCATAAACTACTGAATGGATATTCATGCACCCAATATACAGAGTGATTCATGAGGAAGGTTTACGTGTATAATTTATTAAGGTTACTACCCGTGCGAAGCCGGGGCGAATTGCTAGTACTATTATACAATAGCGTTTTAGCTAAGTTAGAAGCAGCGCTGCAGCAGCTGAAAGCACAGCGCGCGTTTGATCAGAGTTTGCCGGATGAACTTGCGTCTGAGAAATTCAATTTCTGGCTTAACTGTTGAATTTGGTATTCCACTGATACAGGTGAAATGTATTTCTAAATGTATAACTCCGGATTGCACTGCAATGTCGAAGAGTAGCTTTAAACTTGTCTTTTGTGTCACTGTATGTTTCCTTCCTACTTTCCTACCCCCCTCTTTTTTGACGATTCATTGCCCCAATCAATAAATAAACTTTGAGTTTTAGTTTTGTTCGTTTGCTGTGATAGGGTTTTTATTCCTAGACGGATACTATCGTCTGCTGGTATCAGGAAAGAGGTCCCGCGACAAGCTAAGCTTGACATCACGATCCCTGGCAGAGGCCGGATTGACCGCTACGATGATGATAATGAGTAGGTTCGATCATGTTACCGTTAAATGGAATGTTTTTCTAGAATCCATTAGTTGGGTGTGTATCTGCATAAATACAACGGTCAATAGTATACGATAATTGAACGCTCAAACAGTATGACTATGAGTAACGTGCTCGTAATCGTGTACTTCACTATCGATAATGCCCAATGAATACACCGAATAGATGTACCAGACCAAATATCATGAGACCAACAGCTCATGAGCTGAACAAATATCATGATTTTCGGCCAGCAAATGACTGGAGCACGATCCGCTCATTATGCTGACTGTTGTTGTTAAATAATATCCTATATCCGGTTCGACGATAAGAGATGACTTTAGTTTCTATTTCATTAATATGACGATTTATTGCGCGTTATACCCACTCAAAATGAGTTTCTGCTAGAAATCATGTGTTCTCCAACTTCTCAGGAACAAAAGGGCTACCCTAGCATTAGTGGTGGCTCAAGTCCCCAAGGTGGTGGCGCCGTACGAATTGTCGACGATCCCATACAAACAAGCAAGTTAAAACCACTGGCTAACCGAAGGGACTTTGGCTCCCTGTGTGTGTTCTATCGGCTGTACAATGGGGAGTGTTCCGAGGAACTTTTCGATCTGGTGCCCACAGCACCATTCCGCCATCGCACCACCCGCCATGGGCTGGGTACTCATCCCCACTACGTAGACCCTCTGTTGGTCACCACGCGAAGGTTCGAAAGAACGTTTCTCGCTCGTATGATTCGGATGTGGAATGAGCTCTCAGCCACAGTGTTTCCTTTGGACTATGACATGGGATTGTTCAAGAGGTATATTAGAGGTCTCTTTAGAGGCGGGCAACGCATTGGTGACTCCCCTGGTGTTGCTGATGTCCATAGGCGGCGGTTACCACTTTCCATCAGGTGGCCCGCTTGCCTGTTTATCTGCCGTGTAACATAAAAAAAAAGTAAAACTTTACCAAGTGCACTTTAGTTCTCGACCTGAATCTAATTGTTAAAGGTGACTTTCACCGTAGAAAACATACGCTTTAGCATTATAATAATAATAAATAAATATATTTTTATTTCCTTTCCTTAATCTAGGATACATAATCAGGATTGGACACACCTGTAAAGCAATATACTTGCCTATGTTAGATGTGTCCGCTTTCCCATACACATGTTTCACATTACCGTCCATTGCCCCACTCCGTCTTATACCAAACTCTAGCCTGTAGCGATAAATCAAATCTTCATTAAAACGGGCCATAAAGTGCTATTTCGGCGGCGAGAAAAGCCGTTAATCGTCTTTCTTCCTTTATTACGTGGAAAGCAACAAAAGACCGCCGCCCACAGACAGAAATTACGGCATCCCGTAAGGCCGGTGATGTCACGGTGTTACGGGCTTTGAAAGAATCAGCCGAGTCATTTCGCGAGCGATTAATGGAGGCTCTGTACTACCGTGTTTTGGTGTATTGATGAGCGTATGGACCAGTCTATTGCGTTTGAAGGCTCGTTTGGGATGCTTTGGTTGCGTGTTGCGTATGGCTCAAGGATAGGTAGGAAATATATGCCTAGTGGACTGTGAGGGCGCCGTTGTTTATCCTACGTTATCGAGTAAGAATAATTCCACTTTGTAGCGATTTAAACGTTTAGGAGACCCACAAATCGTTGGTCTGGCCGTGCACAAACTAGCACAATTTTTTTTTTGTGATCCGTACTTCGACTGTTTGTACCGATAGTGCTTACATATCCTCTTGTGTGGGTTCTAGAAGTAAAAAACAGGTCTGTGTCACGTCCTCTTGGCAGTTACGCTTTGTAGCATAATTATAGTCACCAAACCAGCTATCAGAATCGTAGCTTGTGTCTCTGCCTACCTACGGGGAAGGCATGACGTTGTGTATGTATATGTCGCAGCCAAATGGTTAAATTAGCCGGTTAATCAAACGGCTAGCTATTTAAGCAGTTATTTAATTGAAAATTGGCCAAATTCATGAACTTTGAAAGTAAAGTCAAATGAACGATATTGCTCCGAGTTTACGGAGCTCTTCCATTCATTGTCATAATGCTAACCTAAACTAACCGAATAGAAACCTAATGCAAACTATTATACTTATTATACTTTGAAGTTATTGTGGGTAGGTTAGCATTGGAACAATGTGTGGAAGAGCTGCGTAAACTCGAGCCAATATCGTTCTTTCAACATCACTTTAAAATCTTATGAAACTGGCAAATTTTCAATTAAATAATTGTTCAAAAAGCTAGCCGTTTAATTAACCGGCTAATTTAACCATCCGGCTGCGACACATATACATACATTGAGCTCTAAAGTACACAAACCCGTTTCTCCCGTCAAACCAAACTGCGCCTCGTCCCAAAGCCGGACGGATATTGGCACGCCGTATACGTCATTCGGGACGGGTCGTTCGCTGCTCGCGTTATGTTTTTACATCCCAATCTCGCGATTCTGGCGCGGCCGACCTTCGCACGGTTTGCTTCCCCCTTTTTACAAGCTTTTATTCAACTTGCACTGTTCGTATGTATGTAAGTTGTCCGACAAAATTTGCAAACCAATTGTTGGTGTCCGATTGCGTTGAAATTTGGTACCTTGGATGATTAATATGGTAGAGCTCGTCTAGTCTAAAATGACGCGCCCCACTACTTAGTTAGTTGATTTCGATGTGTGAGTGCAAATATTGATAACGACACTTCATCTGTGTGGGAGCCAATGAACGACGCGTGCTCCTACGTTTGAATCTCACCGGCAACTGAATGACCAATTACAACGGCATTTGTATATGTATTGCGTCCATATTTTAAACTTGCTTGTGTGCGTTAATGCGATAGTGGGGCGCGTCATTTTAAATTAGACGAGCTCTACCATGGAGCGGGTCTGATAATGGATTCGGAAGATATTCATAGGAACTAATGAACGAAAAAGGTACTATAACGCGCGAAAAAAGTTTGTAATGAAAAAAATAGTTTTCATTTGAGAACTTATTTCACCTCTTTTTTACTTTTATTTCCCTTTCTTGCCCTCTTCGTTTGTGCTGTGCGTTAATGCAGACGCTAGGCAACGACGTTCAAAATAGCGCAAGCCCTCTCGGCCTATACTGACGCGTGCGTCCACATCCATATTCATGACCTTGGTTGTTGCATGGCTTACATCTCTCCGCATAGCATGCACTTTTCCGCCACTGGGCTACTTTCAAAGTTTCACGTTACAATTTACGTACATAGACTTTACTCATGTCTTTGTCCTTTCGCGTAACATATTTATCTTTCTTTCGCATGCATTCGTCTTTCATCTCTCGCTGTGGGAAACTTAGATTATATACTTATGGAGCCGGCTCGACTGTTCGCGTTGCGTCCTACCCCTACATTACATCTACTTTACCTCTACTTATTCTGTTTTCTTGCGTTAAAACCTTCCTCATTCTTATCAATTGTTGAATACCGCACTAAAATCCTTTGCGTAGTTTACAAGATCTAAGCGTACATATATAAGGACAGACGGCTTGAAGCTACTTCATTTCATACTATGTATAGATGTACTACTTAGTACCTACAAAAATAATGGAAACAGACGGGAAACAATCCTCCATTTATTTCTGTGACTGAACCAAGTTAGCGTAAATAAAAATACACTCGATTGGACTGCTCCGAACCGGGCATAACATGACATCCTAATAGTGATAGAGATTGATTGACAGACTGACACGCCGATCTAATAATGACTCGTACAGTAGGTATATACAAAGTTATATTATCAGACACATCTTCCAGTCGGTTCGGTGTCAATATGATAGTACGTTGTACGGATTGACAGTTCACTCCCCAATGTCCTTTATCAATGTAAATCCATTAGTCAAACGGTTTAATACTTATTTACTGTCGTAATTAGCTAGCCTAGCCAACTTTTCACCCAGGTCAGATGGCAGTCGCTCCTCTGTAATTATCTGATCTGCCAGATCCAGGATCATGATCAAGGCGGACCCCGCGGCCACGTGCTCGAGAGCACAACCGGGACATTAACGCCGAGATAAATTTTTTTATTACCTCCCGACGCGAGTCGATAACTTTGTAAACAGCAATTAACCGTGGACGCGTGTCTTGAGGATTTAGAAACGAGTGTCAGCAAACGTGAGTTGACTCATGACCGTCGAGGGTTTAATTGCACTGAAAAGATCTCATTGAGTGGCTATTTATAGTGGCTAATGGATTGGTTGTTAGGACTGCGTCTTCAGTTTTCCTCCATGTTTGTTGAGCGATCCTTTTATCTGTCAGTGTAGGTATGTATAGTCTGTTCGGCCGTGTGGTGTTGTCCGGCACAGTAGAATAGCACCAACCCCTTACATTTGTGGGTGTCGTACAAGGCGACTGCATTCGAGGCAAAAAATCTAGTCTCCGTAGACTGGAAAATGGGAAGCAACGTTTTCCATTATTATATTTATAACACTGCGATCTCCAACCTGCCCGCCAAGCGAGGTTATGGCCATAATCTCCCCTTTCGTGGCAGATGCCTTATGTCCTGCAGTTGACTGTTGTCGGCTGTTGATCATAATGATGATGACAATGATACTCTTATGACACAGAATACCTACTTTTAGTCGCTCGTGAAAAAATGATGGCGCCACTTAGCAGCAAACGTACTCAGTTTGACAATTCATTGTTGCAAAAGCAATAGTTTCTTTTCACGACTTCCTTGCCAGAATACAGAACTGTAGATATGTGCAGAAAGTAGATCCGCATTGTCAGTTTACCGCAGTCAGCTGTCGTTGAAAGTTTTCACAGCAATCTGATCGGTTATCGGTATTTACGCCAATGTCAAGGGCGAGCATGCAACGCTCTCGTTTCGATCGATGCGGAACTATCGGCAAATACGTTGGGAGGCGTACGGTGCATGGCTGTTCTGTTTAGAATCCTCTGCGGGTTTAGTGCGTGGTCCACATGCTTTAATATGCAGCCTTATTAATGTGATGTGATGTTACGCGACATTAGAGCCATACTGGACTTACGCCCCACGTGTATACGGACCTGTTTGTGTATATGCCTGCGGGCTTTATGATGCGATGCGTCAGATCGCGTCATCACGCACCCCACACGCGTTCTGGCGCACAGGCCGTGGGATTTGGTTGCTTTAGCGACGTAACGCAGGCCAAGTGTGTTGCTAAATTTCGATTTTTCATACATTTACTATGATGATGTCCCATGCATCACGTACGCCACATCACATCACTCCAATGTGGCGCTACCTGTACGGAATTTTGGAGTTTCACCACTCCGCATTCAAGCGGCTGATACATGGCGCTTACTATCGATATTGAACTTGAGGCGGCTGATCGTTACCGTTGTTCCTTTGCCCATTTTCGCGGTAAATGTTTACCCCAATGTCAAGAGCGAGCACGCGACGCTGTCATTTCGATCGATGCGGAACTATCGGTGCATTGCGCGATGAACGTTTGCTGGAGTCTATAGTTTACAGTGTCAAGCGGAAACCCTACATGACTGAGACTTGAGTCCGCTAGTGACATAATTGAGTTGTAATTGGATTACAATAGCAGCTCAACGGCAGTTTTAATTGTAGCAGAATACCAAAAAATTGAGCTTTGATTTCGATATATTCGATAAATTAGTAAATCAGCGTTGAGGCCCTGTTCTATTCTGAGTCATCTGCGCGTTTAGTACGTAATACGGTTTGCCTGAAAACGGCAATGGATTAAGAAACTTTGTAATTTCATTGCGCAATCTTTATGAGGATCATGGCCGTTATTATCGGGTAGTTGATGATGGGTGATGAGTGATGGCTAATCGTCCGCTGTGGTACTTTTTCCCATTTTCTCGGTTATCAGTGTTTACGCCAATGTTACGGGCGAGCACGCGACGCTCTCGTGACGATCAAAGCGGAACTATCGGCGCACGTTGGCTTTAGTCAGGGATGTTAGATGCCAAGTCAAAAATTATGGCACAGGCCTGTCAAAATTCTGGTACTTTAAAGCAACCTTACGTGCATACAGTATTGTCTATTTTGCGTTGTCATAAGGCGCCGTGAACGAAGCGGGCGAGATAAAGTCATATAGCTGGATTGATGTAAAATTATGGTACTTTTGCGTACCATAATGGAAATACGATGGTACATGGTACGAACACCTGGAAAATGGTACGTGTACCATAATTATGGTACGTATAACATCCCTGGCTTTAGTTAGGAGCTAGTGTAACAGTCTGCTCAGCGTCCAGCGAACGTCATGATTCGGCTGTATGGCTGGGTCTATAGTAGGTGCCAAATATATTGGCCGTAGCGGTCGTTGACCTCGGAACTTATTCGTAAAAGAACAGCGATTGTTGTACAAATTATTTGTAAAAATACCGTTTTAGTCAATAACTAGCTAACATTGTTTTAAATGACTAGTAACTGCACTTTTACTAAAATTCTCACTATTTCTTAAATATTACATGAACAATATTAAAAATTCATAAAATTTTGACGAATACGTTTATTTATTGCAATAAAATTTTGTTAGCACCTGAACCCATGAAATCGATGATACGAAATCCCAAAAGTAATAATTTCAATCATTGAAAGCCGAGAATTGTTGGCAACCAAGTTACATAATTAGCCTACTGTTGTTAGCATCTAATAATCGTTAATCGACTAGTATTTTGCGGTATTGGGCCGGATATTACTTCTATTTTCGCGGTTATCGGTGTTTACTGTTTACGCCAATGTCAAGGGCGCGCACGTGGCGATCGAATGCTGGTCTACGCGGAACTAGTCGCCGCTTTCGCGTTCCACATTGAGATATAGACAGACAACCATTCGGCCTGTTATTAGTATCTAATAATTGGATATCGACTAGTATTTAATGGTGTTTGGTTGGATATTAGGTCCATTTTCGTGGATATATGTGTTTACTGTTTACGCCAATGTCAAGGGCGCGCACGTGGCGATCGAATGCGGGTCTACGCGGAACTAATCGGTGCATTGTAAGACTCACGTTTGCTAGTTGTCTGCTGTATTTCTTCGTGTTTTCGCGTACCAGATTGATAGACGGACAGCTGTATGTTCGATTCATTAGTACATAAATGCGAACGTTTTTGATGAAATTTGGCAGTACATACATACATAAAGCTCACGCGTGTGTCCCACGGGTGGGGTAGGCAGAGACTATGGGCCGCCACTTTGTTCTATCGCGACAACTCCCTAGCCTGGCATATATCCGCAACTCTTTTCATATATCTTCTTTTAGTCTTGCCAATTCGGACCCCAGCTTTGGCAATTTTGCAGTAATATAGCTTATATCCCAGAATAGCACATTGGCTATAATTTATCCCGAAATTAAATGTGTTTTCGTGGCAACAGGTCTGGAATGTTATAACCGAATCGTGAAGTCTGGCAATAAACTTAATTTGTACATCATCTCATCAACTCATAATAATGCCTCTACCTGTATATCATATCCAAAAATCGCGGATACCTGACCTTTTGCAAGGCAGGTACGCTTTTTTCGAACTAATTTATTCAGCTTTTATTTTAATACGGGTCTTTTACTACGTATCTTAGTTAAGGAGTAGCCTAATACATACAGCCGCAAGCCAGCCCACAGTCTATGCGGCACCCCATAGTAACTAGCTACCGCAGTAGAAAGCAGGTACACAACGCAAGGTCGTCGATATTTTCGCGGCGCTACGCGAGTACTCTTATCAGCTGTTTTCTATTTATATGTAACGCGTCGACACGTCCAAAGAGGATTACGCGTCTCTAGATACAGCCTTGCGGGGTGTCTTTGTAATGCAAAATCGCACTGGGAAGCGCCATGATGGTTATAGCAATTTCAGTACAATGTGAAGGTGGAGAGAGTTCCATTTCAAATGGCACGAGTTTCAAGTTGCACGTTTAATATCCGCAATTCGACGTGAAAAGGCGATACTCGTACATTCCTTCGTCGCGACTACCTATCGTCTTTTAAAATTCGAATAAAATTCTCCTCCGTTAAAGGAAATACCGGGGTAAATGACACTTGGTACCATCCGTGTCGTTATTCGCCGGGGTTGGGGCTACCGGGACTTTTCTGGAGGGGGATTATATTTCCCGTCAGCCCCGTAAGGCGACCTAGCGAAAGTGACTCCGAGCGACGTGTAACGATATCCGTATCAAACCCAAAATCAATTATGAATTGTGTCGCGAATTGTCTCAGGGGGAATCCGCAACGTGGGTCACGTGGCTCTCCACCAAGTTGTGTGAAGCGCATGCGCGCCCTTTCACGTCACGTTGCCGGCTGGGGATTGTTGAAATGTTGGTACATCGATTTGCCGCGCCGCCCGGTGTCCGTGGATTCCTGGGGGTCTGAAATGCCACATTAGTGTTTGTGTTAAACCCTCACACCATTAAAGGGGTCCAATTACCAAGGGTGCTGATGCAATTAAAACTAATCAAGATACTCGAACAATAGTTTACTCCTCAAAAATTAGGTTAATATACAAATCTCTCTAAAACACTTTCGACAGCGAACTTGCTCCCGCGATGTAGAATAATAACTCAAACATGTACAACGCCATCTATTGGACATTATCCGAACTTAACGCTGTACAGTTTGAGTTCCACAAACTTATCTGATCCGGTGGCGAAAACTGGAACTAAGTGACGCAAACTTTAATTGTCATGTCAATATCGCGACGCTGTAGATAAGTTTGAGACAACTTAATATGAAACGATAATGTGACCTCCTTAAGCCCCTCAAGACTCGTGCAGTGTCTGTTTACAGGGTTTGCACCCGGGGTGTGGTCTACGGATCCCTAGATCCAGTTTTGAACCCATCGTTTACAGGCAACCACCTGTTAAAACACCACCCAGAGTTCAAAAATGAAGTCTGTCTACATCCAGAGATGGACTTCTTTGAATCGCATGCCAGCTTAGAAAAAGAACTGGGTGTTTGAATGCAGACTATATTGAACAATTGATATGATTGATTGGTTGATAGGTAATAAAATGACGAATAAATACAATACTTACATATTATTGTAATAATCAAATCAATTATAGCTATTGATTGAAAATTCGTATAACTAGTCGGAAATTCCCACGAACAGTATTACTCTACCTACAATTAAGCGTGTTTAAGTTGCGAAGCTTCCATTACAGTTAGTACACTTTATGAATATTCAATCCAATTAAAATAACGCTTTTCGGGAACAACGAAACCGGGTCGCGTAAACCTTTGGCAGCAGCTTACAACAAAAGCTCTAGAGCATTAATTAATTAACACAGGCCTTTACGAACAACAAAGAGAGGTCCCACATAACCTATTTTCTTTATATAAAACTCCCCCGGGCGTAGAGGTCGTGAACTCTGCGTAAATATGTTACCCTCTTTATGCGTAAATATGTTACCCCCGGCCAAGAAGTAATACTAGTAACCTGACGTTCCGTTTTGGCTGGAGCCGGCCAACCGTCAGTGGCAGTTGATACAAATCTTAGAGCCGATTTATCAATCCTCAGATAAAATTTATCTGGCCGATTAAGTAATATACTGCCAAATTAAAACAAACTATTATCCTTCACTTACATATGAACCATGGACACAATTTTATTTTAGACGTCTAATAACTTATCAGACTGATATGTTTGAAAAATCGGCCCTTAACTGAGTACAAAATAAAGTCACTTTTGGATTCATTAAGATTACGACCTTGGTCGGACTTCCGGCCACGTACTCTGTACCCAAAAGCGACTTAATTTTATTCTGCTTAAGGATTACTATCAACTGTAACTGACGTTTGCTCGGCTCTAGCCAAATCAGAGCGTCTGGTACTAGTTTAAGAATATGGATACCATCACCCTTTCTAGTCCAGCCGACTTGACATAGTTCGTGCGTGTTCCGGTGGGAAGGATAAGGTAGCCAGCGTTATGAGTCTCTACAGCTTAATCCCTGACTCGCACTACCAGCGCAATTACAGGTATGAAGCATTTCATCTTAGTCTTCTCAGTGACAATTAGTACATTAATATGATACCATGAAGCTGGTCTGATGATGTAGTCGGAAGGTGGTCACAGGAACTAATTAAACGTAATAAGATAACCTCATCGTGTTTGGGTTCTTTGAAGTCTTGATGGGTAGGTACTATAACGCGCGATGAAAGCTTGTTATTTGTTTTTTATGTCATACTGTAGGCTAACAGGCAAGCGGGCCACCTGCTGGAAAGTGGTCACCACTGCCTATAGACATTAGCAACACCAAGAGTACCGCCAATGCGTTGCCCACCTCTATAACACGTTTCTCTGGCAGCAAAAAGACAAATGCCCCTCCACTGCCAAAGCCACGGTTCCCCAAATCCCCACCCCATGGAGCTCTGGAAACCTTACTCACCGGCAGAAACACAACACTATTTAAAAGAGTATTACATATTATGTTATGAAACAATATTTTTCATTTGAGAACTTTTACATACTCACATATCGGTTCACCATGTCCCCCGTAGACGTACTTCCACTTACTACGGTCACGCCTGACTGACACACCTCTCTCGCTCCTGAAATATAAATAAGCAAGCGACGGCAGCTTTCTGAACTTCGTGCTCGCACCTAACGAGGTCCCCTTTAAAGTTCAGACGTCAATCCGTGTACGAGGATCCAATTATAAGTTCGCAGACTAAAATGTGTTGAAGGCCAGGTCCTGGGCCGGATTATAATTATCTACGTAGCGCGCTGGAGTGGCAATCTCGTTAAGAGCTCTTGCGTTATAATAGGTAATGTTTTTGTAATGTTTATCAAGTTTTGACTACGGCATGCATTACTGTTTTTCCGTAATATAGTAATTAATAATGCCAAGTAATGCAGAGTAATGAGTGCCAGTTATTATCCCGATACACCTTTAGCCGTTTCGCGTACAAAAGTCATATTGGCGTTAATGTCACGGTTGTGCTCTAGCGCACGAGGGCCATGACTAAGATCTAAGATTTGGCAGATCAGGTAATTACAGTGGGGCGACTGCCATCTGAGCTCCGTGACCCTGCTACTAGAGGAACCTGACCATATTGGATCATGGTTTTCATAAGTATGTAAATACCTATAATTTCATATGTACGTTTATATTTTAGGTCAAAGTACTTCTTTTAAGTAACTCTTCTTCTTGAAGTACTCCAGTAAAAGGTACTTCTGACCTGACATTTTTTGGAGACTATTTAACTAAAAACATCCTACTGATTTGAAATTATGTTTCATAACATAGTCGGCCCGATACACTTTCAGTGCAACGATTACATTACGTATTGCAACGACCTTATGCAACTGAATGTGACTGAATTGCTGATTGAGTGACAAGATACAAATGCAGTAGAAAGTGGTACATTTACACATACAGGCTTCACGTGCGATGAATAAGAAATAACCCGTTCAGCATGCGTATACTTTGTGTCTGATCAATTTTTCATGAACAAATTACCTAAAAATTATGATGCGTTTAAGTGATTGCTTAAATTGAAGCAAAGTTAGTGACCCATGGTGTGAATTCACATAATTATGATCTTTTGGTTTGGCAGATTGACGAGTCATGTTTAAAAATTTATCAGAGACAAAAGTATAGCAACTAAAATTTTGAGTTACCTACCCCAGTAGTTAAACTAGAAATTTAAATAGAAATTATTTTCGTTTTGTTTTGTGTGCAATTTAATTTTCAATTTCACTAATGACTCCGTTCGATGTAACATTCACTATAAGGCGCAAAATGTAGGTAATTGTGCATTTTCATACACCATTACAAAATTGCTTACGACTCGTAAATAATACAATGTAATTTTAGAATCTGAAGTCGAACAGTGCTGGCATAATAAATTGCCTACACTGTGTTTGATCGGTATTACTTTGAACTTCAAGATAGGGGTCAGTGACCGATAATCGATTGTAACATTTTGCAATGTCACCCATCAAACATAAGCCGCTTAAGCAATTTTGTTTTCATAACCACGTAGAGCTCGTCTAATCTAAAATGACGCGCCCCACTATCGCATTACCGCACACAAGCAAGTTTAAAATATGGACGCAATACATATACAAATGCCGTTGTAATTGATCATTCAGTTGCCGGTGAAATTCAAACGTAGGAACACGCGTCTCTCATTGGCTCCCACACAGATGAAGTGTCGTTATCAATATTTGCACTCACACATCGAAATCAAGTAACTAAGTAGTGGGGCGCGTCATCTTAGACTAGACGAGCTCTAATACGTCCTTATGTCGTGGATCTTCCAGCTATCCGCACGAGCCATTTTAGTTTGACCTTTATAATACGTACGGCTAATGAATGGAACACGTTGCCTGCGAGTGTTCCATGATCATTATAATCTGGACGCTTTTAAGGCTAGAGTGAATAGGCTGTTCCTAGACAGCCATGCTCCATCTTCGGCCGCATCGTCACTTACTAGGTGATATGGCGATCAAATATCTAGCTAGTGAGTCCAATAAAAAAACTGTTTAGCCTCGTAAGACTTTAAACGACACCTTTACTTTTTTTTTCTTTTTTTTTTATGTCATACGGTAGGCAAACAGGCAAGCGGGCCACCTGATGGAAAGTGGTCACCACTGCCTATAGACATTAGAAACACCAAGAGTACTTGAAGTATTTCCTTAGCACTATAGCATGGGGTTCTTCAAAGGGCTTGTCTACAGGTACTTTAAATGCCGGTACTGCATCCGCTCCTCTTAGATTGCAGATATCTTGGACGACGGTGACCGCTTTCCATCAGGTGGGCCGTCTGTCCGTGTACCTCGTTAGGCAAAAAAAAAAAGAATTTCCATAATTTCTACAATTTGTTACCATCACATGTTCGGGCGAAATGAACTCGACAGTATCGGTTCGGTTACTTCAATCGTAGAATGGCAATTTCCCCCGAACGCGACAAAGATAACAACGGATGATTGCAGGTAACAATGTTACGACCGTTCGGCTTCACGATGGGTCCGTCCATCGATTTTCCATTCGGGCTTAGAACCTTTCGTGTTTACTGGTAGCCCTGAAATGTGGGTAGACTATTAAGATTGATTTGGGATGATTCTTATACAGTGCCTAGGCTGATTACTAAGTAGGGTTTATAGTTGCTTAAACAAATTATGAGTATTTATAAGTTCTGTAAGCATATAAGGCATATACGACACAATAAGATAATGTGAAACGTTGGCCTTGACTTCCCGCTGAACGCTAATGTATCCAGGTTATGCGTAAAAAGGGCAAATATCATAACGGACATGACCTCATCCCGGCATCGGCCATTTTTTCAGCTCCCTGGCCACGGTCCAAACACTCCCGCTGCCCATTTCAACTAGTGAATTACCGTGATAAAACTATGCTTTATGTGTTTACGTCGAGTTTGTTTCCCTACGCGTCCCCGGGATTTGATCAAACATGTTTATGAACGTCGCCGGTGTGAATTTGCGAGGTTATTTTTGCACATATACAGGCGACAGCGACGCGCGGTCGCAGAATAATGAGATGGCACGGTGTATATTATGTTTCGTTTACGGTGCCCCGCGGGAAATGTTGCTTGTCGGGTTTTGGATGGAGAACCGTCAGGCGCGCGAGGATGATGTCTGGCGGGTAGGTGTTGTGTTTATGGCTGCGTTGTGTACTTATTGAATCTTTGAAGTTTGCATATTTTTTAAACTCTATGAGGGCAATTTTGTTGCATCGATCGCGGTTAGACGATTTTGGCTCTCGTAGCTCGATCGCGAGTGACGTACTCATGCTTCTACCTTTATGACTCACACACACACAAATGAGTGAACCAAATCTTTTATACAAACATGGCAAACTCGGGATCAAAACTTTACGGAGATACGATTCGTCTTGCGGAAACTTGGGATCAATTCGAGAAAAGGTCTGAAATAAGAAAATAAGGCAGCGGATGTATATGTTGTGGTCGTAGGGCACAATACAGTATCCATTCTTCTCAATATTTAAAACGCGCATCAATCTGATGGGTTGGACAGTTCCCGATAACTTGCAAACCGCGAGTTGAGTCATGCTCGTTTAAATCCAAAACCACACAAAACCGCACGTTGCCTTGACCACAAGTAAGGTGAATCAGACTAATCGCGATTTTGAACAATTTGTGTAGCATCAAGTATATTCAAAACTTTCCTGGTGGAGGAAAAAGCGTAGGGAAGCGGACCCTGGTAGTATTGCTCGGGAGTTAATAGAGGCAATAGATTGTGTAAGAAAATATTTTATAGAAGCTTCAGAAGAAAGTAAATTATTGGGGGAAGAGATAAGGGGGATAAATCTCAATCCTCTATAGATAGGTACTCCAGAAGTGTTTCTTTGATAGAATGTTCACTGAATTCTCGAAGTTACCCTGCTCCTTGCATTCTGCAAGGTTAACGATGACTTCTATAAATAATCATGTTAGTGTGCTCTCGCACGCGAGGGCCCGGTGTCCGCATTGATCATGATCCAAGATCAGTTAATTACAGTGGAGTGACCTTCATGGGAACCTGACCCGATTGGATCATGGTTACACCACATTCAGTTGCCTGAACGTGGAGGTTTCATCACGAATCACGAAAGTTACCCTTACCGTCTACCCTTAACATCTGTCAGTGTTCAACTAATATACATAACTTAGAAAAGAGTCATTGATGCATGGCGGCACTAGGATTCGCGCCCGGGTCCCCTTGCTGACGATTTGACCCCTTAACCACCACCGACGCTCCTAACCCATCGCCTTCCCATTGTTCCAGTGGACGAGAAGATCTTCTGCTGCCACGGCGGGCTGTCGCCCGACCTGCAAGCCATGGAGCAGATCCGGCGGATCATGCGGCCGACAGACGTGCCCGACCAGGGGCTACTCTGCGACCTGCTGTGGTCCGACCCGGATAAAGACACGGCGGGCTGGGGCGAGAACGATCGCGGCGTCAGCTTCACCTTTGGCACTGAGGTGGGTAGTGTTAATAGATAGGAAGTCGAGGATATGGTTCAAAAGACGAACACTAAGGCTGATTTGATGTTGGTCGGTGTAGGTGGCAGAATCGTTGCGGACGCTTCAAATTATGAAGACGGCGCCTTTTCTCTCTGTGTGTAATTCAGTTATTGTTAATTTATACGTTTCATCTTTCACTCACTTATGAACAGCTCGTTAATAGTACCTATTCTCTGGCGAAACTCACAATCATCACGCATCAGGTGGTAGGACTCTGTCAAGCCTGATGAGTCCGCCTGGGTGAGTACCCCACCGCCTTATCTATTTCTGCAGCCGAGTAACAATGCTTGCATTGTTGTGTTCCGGTTTGAAAGATACGGTTACAGGCATTAGGCATTTCGTCTTAATCCTCACAGTGACAACGCGCCTGCGGGGTCTGCATTTTTGTTGCAACCTAAATGCATAAAAAGTAGATGTTATGGTTGACAGTTCGGCTTCCCATCAGGTCCTTTGTCACTGCGTATCATAAAAAAAAATCATAAACCATAATGCCAGTTTCATAATTCTGTAGGTAATGTCCGAGTGTCATAATAACGTAACCACGTCAATATTATCGCTAACATTAATGCGACGACACGGCAGTAGACCGAGGGCAAAGATCACCGTGCTGAGAGGAAGCAGATGCGTCGATAAGGAATTTCTCTTATTGCAAACTGGTAATACTGCTTTGGCATCGATATAACTTCTGGTCTGAGCAAGGAGGATAAACACAAGCGTGTTTAAAAAGCGCACGTCATGATCACACTGGACTGGCCGCAACGAAAATTATGCGTTTTACAAACATGGTGTATATTACCTTCCCAATCTCCCACATAACCACATAACAGTCTACTGCTGAACATAAGCCCGCTGCACGTTATTGAAGGGTATTGCCCAAATATATTCCATATATTTTCGTGCTAATTAACGCAGCGTCTCAAGACGAAGGTCTTTGTGCATTGCGAGTGATGACCTACGGAACAGAGACGAGGCCGCTCACTATGGGCCTTATTAGAAAAAGAAAGCTCACTGTCACCCAAAGGGCAATGGAAAGGGCTATGCTCGGAGTCTCGTTGCGTGATAGAATCAGAAATGAGATCCGCAAGCGAACTAAGCTCACTGACATAGCCCGATATAGATAAATATACGCTATTGCTAATCCATTTGGCACGAACCACAGTCGGAACACAATTTTATGCAACTTCCGAGTGTAGTAACTTATTTAATCCCAAATTTTAAGGTCCAAATTTGGGTAGACTGCCCCTAGGTTTATTTATATCACCATTCGCCACACACGCCCGTGCAAAACAAACTTGGAACGAAACGAGGATGTTTACAAAACAAACTTTAGCGATTACATTAACTATCTGACCGTACCTACACACATCAGACGCGACCCGTGACTCAGCCAAACACAGGCCTTCGTAATTTAATATGGTTATATAAAGTCGCCGCTTATATACTAATATACTGGCTTATATATTAGCCGCTTTGGTTTCGGTGGAAATACGTAGAAAGAGGATAATTTGTGACCCGCAATTGATTGAAGTAGGGTTACGTCCGACGGTCTTCTGCAGGTTACATATTGGAGAGTATGCGAAGCAGTTGCACTACCTCATTCCGCCGGCCACTTTCCGCTATCGGGAAATGTTGCTTCATCCTTATGTTGCTTACGGTTACGGCTAACTAATGGAACACATACCTGAGAGTGTGTTCGCTGATCATTATACTCTGGACGCCTTCAATGCTAGAGTGAATAGGCTGTTTTTATATAGGCTTGCTAAATCTACGGCCGCATCGTCACTTACCACCAGGTGAGATTACGAACGAATGCCAGTCTGTATAAAAAGAGAGTGCTGATAGTAATCAACTAAGCTAATTCTTTCCATTCATAGGTACTAATGTACTATGCCGTGTGGTGTCCGTTAGAGTAGAATAGCACCAACCCCTTACTCTTGAGTGCCGTACAAGGCGACTAATGTTTAGAGACAAAAGATCTAGGGTCTCCGTAGACTGGAGAGTGGGCAGCAGCGTTTTCCATTGTTACTCCAACCCGCCTGCCAAGCGTGGAGATTATGGCAATGGCCGCCTTTTGTGGGAGAGGCCCAAAGTCCTGCAGTGGACTGTTATGGGTTGTGATGATGGTGATAGGTACTAATATTACCTAACCTATCTGACTGAAAAATATATGAAAACCCCCGATCAAGTTTAGTTAACTCAAATATTTCCTAAACTACTAACAAAACCGAAACAAAGCTTTATGTTATATTGTATTAGTTGTTATGGTATATGTTTATTTTATTTTTATGGTATATTAGTATAGTGAGTATAGAATTTTATGTATGTATTTATTTATAGTATTATAATTATAGTCATTGTGCACGTCTTATCTGCGTTTAATTTTCACATATCTCTTTTGTAGGCCTACTGGAAGAGATTTCTTTTAGAGATAAGTAGTGCCTGTTGTGTCATAAGTAATCTGTACTTTCTGTATTCGTTATATTGTGTACAATAAACTGTTAAATGAATAAAATAAATAAAGCTAAGAGCCATCTCGATAAAACTTTCTTTCAAACAATGAAAACTTCATCGAAATCAGTGTGGACCGATGGACGGGTGGCCGTTCGAGAGCTACTATGCTACAGACAGATACACAGATTGACAGATCAGATTCACAGATACACGCGTCAAACTTTTAACACCCCTCTTTGTTCGACTGAGGTTACAAAATACTATCCATATACGAATTTTCCAAGCACTATTGTTTGTTATCCTTATCTACGATATGTGTCGAGATTCGACCTGAGTCATTGAACTTGTTTATCGTTGCTTTATTCATGTATACAAACTGAAATAGACAAATATACACATGCGGTGTTAATTGCAGAATATATAAATATCGTTCAAGAGGTATATTAGAGGTCTCTTCAGAGGCGGGCAACGCATCAGTGACTCCCCTGGTGTTGCTGATGTCCATAGGCGGCGGTGACCACTTTCCATCAGGTGGCCCGCTTGCCTGTTTGTCTGCCGTATAACATAAAAAAAAAAAAAAAAAAACTGTTCTACGTACAAGGACAGTGTATTATCTGCGAATATGTGTCACTTCTTATCGAGGAGCGTCGGTGGCTTAGGGTTAAGGGATCCGCGACTTGTCGCAATGTACCAATGACTCTTTTCTGAGTTGTGTACATAAGTTGAACACTAACCTATGCTCTTAGGGTGAAAGAAAACATGGTGATGAAACCTGCACATGCGACAGGCGGCCATATAAAATCCCTTGTCGGTATATGTATAGCAAGTTTTTTTTCTAACTTTATTTCACAACAATGCAATGGGCGGCCTTAAAGCCATTAAGGCTTTATCTTCCAGTCAACTAGTAGACCATGGGAATAGTAAGTAGGTGCTTTTTAAAGCACAATATCCGATATACGATATTTTTCTCATTTTAAAAAATATTCCCATTCTCGGCCGACACGGCCAAAAATCCATTATTTTCTCGTTCTCAATCTCGGCCGAAACAAACAAACACAGTCTCCGTCGGTCCCTACCCAACTTACTTTACCAAAGGCATTATTGAATCGCCCGTTCCCCCCCAGGTGGTGGGCAAGTTCCTCTCGAAGCACGAGTTCGACCTGATCTGCCGCGCGCACCAGGTGGTGGAGGACGGCTACGAGTTCTTCGCGAAGAGGCAGCTCGTCACGCTCTTCTCCGCGCCCAACTACTGCGGCGAGTTCGACAACGCGGGTCTGTACAACATACACACATACATACATACACATTCACCCCCGTATTTCATAGGGGGACGCAGAGACTATCGAGGGCCTGAAGCTACGATCCTGGCACACCTCTTTTGCCTCCTTTTTTGTTATACCACTAAGGTGAAAAATAAGCTTACGGCCTGCCTGATGGTAAGAAGTCACCGCAGCCCCGCAGTTTGAAATACCGCGGCCCACGCGCTGCGGTATTTCAATTCAATTTAATAAATAAATTAATAAATAAATAAATCCCCTTCTTGAAGAACTCATGTTGCACTTTCCAGGGAAAACCTCTCCAGGGAGCTCATGCCACAATCTTTGTGTGCCATTGTAATCATTCATATATTTTCTCGAGGAGGACCTGGCCTCCTTCGGGACTACTGCCCTTTTTGGAGAATCTCATTTATTTCATGAGTATATGAGATTGACATAAAATCAGGTTTTATCAGGTGGTAGGACTCTGTCAAGCACGAGAAGTCCGCCTGGGTGAGTATCACCGCCTTATCTATTTCTGCCGCCAAGCGACAATGCTTGCATTTTTATATTCCGGTTTTAGGATAAGGTAGCCAGCGAAATTACAGGCATAGCTATTAATCCTCACAGTGACAACGCATCTGCGGTTCTGCATTTTTATTACCTGCAACCGTAACGTATGAATTGTAGATGTTATCGGCGACAGTTACCATTTACCATTAGGTGGGCTCGCCGCTCGTTTGTCACTGAACAGCATTAAAAAATGGACTAGGACCTAGGACTCCTATTTTACAATAATAATTTAGTCTGTATAATAATTTTACAATTCTCCGATCCGCAGGCGCGCTTATGTCGGTGGACGAGACACTGATGTGCTCGTTCCAGATCCTGAAGCCGGCGGACAAGCGCAAACTCTACTCCGGCCTGAACATGGGCCGCCCCAACACGCCGCCAAGGGCGCAGCCCAAGAACAAGAAGAAGTGAGTAGATTGGGTGGGAGGGGTAGTTGGGGGGTGAGGTAAGGGTGGGCGGGGTGGCTCTGGGTGTGTAAAGGGATGTAAATAGTGCCGACCTGTGAAGCGTTGAATAGGCTGTGTGCCCAGGTCGACATATTCGGAGTAGACGTGTATCGTCAGGACACCAACTGCTGGAGCCTCGCCGCAGACGGTCCAATCTGTCCTGGCTCCTGCTAGCACGAGGACTTATGTATAGCCTCACACAGTGCTAGCCGCGTTGCTCAGTTTAGACTCAATAACTGTAATATACTGTGTAATATGTATAGTCGATCCTTTTTTTTTGAAACAACACAATTATAGAACAAGATCCAATTTGAGAGTACGTACTCGTAGTTTCATTTAGATACTCTCATTTATTCTGAATAGGGATGATTTAATGTTCTAATTAGTCCGTCAGTCGGATTATAAAAATTATTAGACACGTAGTTTTATATTGATCAAATCAAAGTTCGAAGGGGGCTCGTGACTTCTGAGTAAAATTTCACCACAGGCGTGACGTCACGCAACATTTAAGTAACAAAAGAAAAAATACGTGTCCAATATTCTTTCGATTCTACGTGACGGACTAAATAAATTTTTCAGTCATCATCCCTATTATTATGTAACGTCATATTCCAGAGGCACCCCGTACAAATACCCATATGTCTATTGAACCCTTGTCACAGTCAAAGATCGAAAAGGATTGCTTTCACTATTAAAGTACATTGCTTACTATCCAATTTTTTTGTAAATAGGATTTCTCACGAATTTCACTTCGAATAAGTGCTAGAGATTGGAGGTAAATAACGTTACTGGTACCGGCGGCATGGTTGTACCTTTTAACCCCACTTTCATTTTTGTCCTAACATGCCGCCGATAAGGACCGAAGAAAAGATACTGACGGTCCTCACGGTTCATATTATCGTGTGTCGCTTAAGTTATGACGCGATTTTCCAATATAGTTTCTTCGTGAAAAGTCACAGTGATACCACCGTGGCGTTACTTATCGCCAATCTCTAACGCTTATTCGTCGTTAAATTCCTATTACACAAAGAAAATTGTAGGTAACGCTACATTATTTCTTTCACTAACTTTCTGTTTTCGTTCTTATCGAGCGAGTGGAGAATAAAGTAGCCTATGTTTATCATCATGTGCTAAACTATCTCCATACCGAATTTGTTCAAAATCGGTGCAGTAGTTAGCCGTGAAACTATAACAGAGTTACTTTCGCATTTATGATATTAGTAGCGAAATTGTAATAGAACAAAAAATCCAGTTGTTAACATTTTTTATCTTTGACTCTGGGAAGTAGCTGTATCCGGTACTAGCTTGGCTGGGCTATACGGTTTCCTAGGAAAACTGTGAATTGATTTAGAAATCCTTATTATGTCAAAAGAACATTTTTGGATATAAATGAAGAAGTAAAATAAAAATGCGGCAGAACTACGGTGTATCATGCGGATACCACGCCATACTTCCATATAACATATTTTGACACATGTTTCCTAAATAGATATCTATGCATCCAACACAGTTTTCCTAGGCAACACGCGCTTTTCACTGTATCCAAAATAGGTTACAGTTGGAATTTTAAAATATGCTTCTAATATGGGTGGATGTGCTACAATTACGGGAAATCCACAAGACCAAGTACATGTTGTCTTGGAGCTGTTCTTATTTTGTAGTCAGAGCCTTGGAAATACTGCGGTAGACTTGACATTGTAGTGTCTTTGCAACTCTTGACTGACTCTTCATTTATTTATTTAACTATTCATTGTACACAGTAAAACATACAGGTAAAAACACAATTATAAATGACACAACAGGCACAAATTTTCTATTCAGAAATCTGTCCTCGTCTGCCTTAGTGTTTAGTTCTTCGTTCATGGCCTGAGGCCCTGTTTTTGAAAGCGCTCGCATCCACCCGAGCGCTCGCTCGCACATAAGTAGCACTCTATCACACTCGTGGTAAGTTGCTAGAAATATAACAGACAAGCATTAGAAGGCCAGCGCTCGCGTGAATTCGAGTGGTTTCATAAACAAGGCCCCTGTCAGACAATACTTTACTAACACTGCCAGGAAAAATATAGACTTATACTAGAGTAGGACCCTCGCAATACGCAAAATAAAAAGATTTTAAAAGGTTTAAGTATAGCAAAAACTAAGCACAGCTGTAACTGGCCTTCCAGTAAGTTAGTGCGCTGTATAAATGTGTTAATAATTTATTATATTTACTTGTGTCTATTATGATGTCATTAATGTCTCACTGTTCACACTCCCAGAGATATATGAAGCACTGGATAAAGGTAAAATGTGTGGACATAAATGACTAACAGATTTTTTTTGTGAATTGATTTTAATTTTTCGGTATATTGATATTAATAATGTATACAATACTACTAAACCAGCATTACAGAATGGAACAACTACTGTTTCTTTCCCTTGCTAATATAATAAACTACAAGAATGAAGCAAGACTGAGTTTTTAACTAATTATGTTTCTATAGCCGATATTTCAAGTCATCTCGGTAATAACAGGTGACCGTAACAAAGTACAAACGCATGAGTTACAAATGCTTCCACGCACAGTTTCTTTCCGCCCGATGCACATAATAATGATATGCAAATGACCTATCCTAATGGAGTTTTCTTCATTTGAATAACAGTGAAAATCCGCTGATAGAGACAGATTTTTTTTTCGCCTACCGTAAAGGGTGTAAATATTGGCACCATGCCGACTATTTAGGGATGAAGGCAAAGAACACTCATGTGTCCCGGCGCGACCGCCGGCAGGTTATGCTGGACTCGCAAGAGACCTAGGCGCATACCAGCCTAACTCTGCCTTGGGTGTACCTATAGCCGGGAAGGCTTTTAAGGTTTCATTGAATGTGATTGATACCCCATAGGGATGAGGTGCGGGACATAATAATCAAAATTTTACAGATTAGTTCTAACCAATGGCGTAGCAGTACTTTGCCTTCCTTCAGACAGACCGTAATGAGGACTAACTGAAGAATAATTTTTCCGCGAATTGGGAAATACTAGTCATTGAAAAATCCCTTGGGTTTGGTAATTGTCCTAAACCTAAGTGACCTGTAACCCTAAGTTTCTGCGCCTGTTTGCTCATGTGTTTTATGTAAATGTGTTGTCAAGACTGGGTTCTAATCGCACAGGTTTAATTTTTGTACCTACTTTTAATCTGTACACACTGACTTGTCTTAATTGGTAAACAAACGATGCTCGTTACAAAAAAAATCACGACTTGCCATACCAATCACGCTGTGTATATGTCTTCAATTATTATAAGAAACATATAGACTGTGAATGTCAACGAATACTGTTGCAAATTATCCATTTAACTGATAATTTCAGTGAACATTTAATTTTTACCATATCTCACTGCCACAGATAAAAAAAACATATTTTCATTTTTTGACATAACTTTCAGAAATATATTTTGTCTATAATTTTTTCAATCATACCACAAGCCTATAAAAGACATGTCAGTCTGTACCAAACATACTTGATGTAGTAATGCGCTGTTTGTTATTTTGTGTATTTGTTTTGTTTTGCCTTAGTAAACAGTGGTCCATAAAACTGTTGATAGTGACGCAATTTTGTTTACATTATGTTGATAGTGTAATTGTCTCTTTTGTTATAATGACACGTTACGTAACTGCGCATTACTGCCTCTCAGTTTCACTTTGCATCTCGAATATCGCAGCATTTGACATTTCTATAATGTTTTGTCAAATACCGGGTCGTGTATCCCAATCCTGTTTTTTTTTATAGTTTCCGCCACGTAAAACGAGCTCTGGGAGTCAATTTGTAAAAGTAAATACGAAGGGACCACTAGTGTAATTTCTAATGAAAGCTCTTCTTTCAGACTGCTATATGATATCACTAGAGTTCGTTCTAGGTGGCGTAAGAACTATGAATACATGAGCTGTTTTCAAGAATAGTAAAAATTCCTATAGATGGCGATTAGTATCTTGGGCGTATGATTTTTTTGTATGTCATACGGTAGGCAAACAGGCTAGCGGGTCACCTGATGGAAAGTGGTCACCACTGCCGCCTATAGATATTAGCAACACCAAGAGTATCGCTAATGCGTTGCCCACTTCTATAACACGTTGCTCTGGCAGCAAAAAGGCAAATGTCTGTCACTGGCACTGCCAAAGCCACGGTTCCCCAAATCCCCACCCCATGGAGCACTGGAAACCTTACTCACCGGCAGAAACACAATACTATTTAAAAGAGTATTATTTAGCTGCGATATTCTGTAAGGATTTTTATCTTTATTTCGATGCAGTGTGTTTTAGATCTATTAAATGTACGGTTTTTGGATGTTACTGCTCCTTGGGTCTCAACTTACAATGGTAGCACTAGAATAACTGACGTTTTAATGTTGTCTAATTGTCACATATAGTTTGCCATACAAAAATAGCCCCATATAGATAAAATATTATGTGGCGCCATCTATGGGAATCTTTAACAAGCTCTTGAACACAGCTCGTTACTTGTTTGACGTCCCCCTGTCTGAAACTTGTGTCGTGTGCCCCAAACTGACTCGGCCGTCTCTCCCCAGCTAAAGCCCCGGCCGCCGCCCGCCGCCCGACTGCACAGCAAAATAACAACGCGATCGAACACACACCACCGTAGTCGAAACAACACGCGAATTGTGTGACCAAAGTGTTTTTGGGACACTTGATTTCACTCATGCGGGTCATCGCGGTAAGAAAGTGACACAAGATGGCGGTGTTAGAGGGTAGTATCTGTCGAAATACGACGACGCCATTGGATAGATTCGGGTGACAGATCCAGTCTAACCAATGGCGTTGCGGTTCAATTTGACAGACAAACGCCATCTATCGTGTTCTCTACGCGGTACCCCCATTTGACGCTAATGTTAGGTCGGTTTTCGCAAGGCAACGAAAAATTTTTTTCTTTCGATTCTGTGTTGATTTGACTAAGGTGTTGTTATGTTTTCGATCTATATAAGTCCCGTATAACTTCGAGCCTTGAGGCTGTTCGAAAGATTTTCAATTGAAACATGTTTGTTATTGTCATTGCATTTGTTTGTATTGTTTACAATCACATTGGAGCGCTCCTACGCCTCGAGTGTTCGGGTATACATATGTTTTCTTCGAAATGGTCTCTCCAGTAAAGAACTGCCGATGCCTCCAGTAAATTTAGACTTGTCTATAGACAGAACTCATTCGATGGAAACTTTACAAGCTCTAGAAGCTGTATGTTTTGCAGAATTTTCTAACTGATTGTGTAAACAATTGTATTGTATTAATGCAAGGCAGGAGCAGTGAAATTGCTGTGAAGACCGTTTCGCGTTATTTTGTGATGATGGATTGTACCTATTCCGGAAATGATATAATTTTTTTGTACGAGCATCTTTTACAATATGAAATTTTTGAAAATCAAGTATTGTATTACATTATTTTATTTTGTTTTCTATAATCCGCTCTCTTTCGTTGTCACATGTTGAGTTTCGTGGTTCGTTGTCGCTCGCATTTTTATTTTTAATATTTTATTGTCCTACGTAATACATAGTATTAATTCACTAACAATTGCTGCGCGATTGTTCGGCAAGACATGAGCGGACGGACCTACGGAACTGAAACATATACGTATCTTTACATCTTCTGCGTGTTTGTAAATTATGAAAGTCGAACTTATAATTCTAGAACACCCTCCGATATTGGAGATGATTTTTACAACGGTAAAAAGAGTAAATCAAACTTTTTATCGCTGCCAGTGTCGCATGATTATTATTTTTTTCTATTTCTTTTTATTTTATTGTCGTATTTATGGTGCCGCAACTGTCATGGGCGGGTGTAACCTGTGGGCGAGTTTAGTGTATGTGATGCGTCCCGGACGCTTAAGAGAAGAAAGTACTTGTACGTATGTATGACAGTCTCTCCGTATGCATGTGTCGCTATCAATATCCAAGTTTGTATGTAAGTGAATGCGGTTGTGGTGTCGGCGTGTCGTAATAGAGGTAAAGAATACGGCCCCCGCGCGAGAGCGAGACGCGACGAGTATGTGAATGGGAAACGACAGAGATGGCGCTCGTAAAATTTTCCGGAGCTCGTCGCGTGTCGTTTTCGATCGGACACCGTAGTTTAGTACTTATTGTAACGTCGATTAGGGTTATTTTATAGTTTTGTACGATGACCGTCTATTGAATAGTAGCACAGCGCCTATATAAGCTAAAATTGTATCCAGCTTCCATTAATGTTTCTCTACACCTATTTTATCGGTACTTGAATAACGTTTGGACGTTGCGCGGTACCTACACGGAGCGACGCCATCTTGGCCGACTGATATGTCGTTGTGTCAAACGCATTTGTTGGACTACCCTCTTTCTAGAATACCGCGCAAAGCCCAGACCCGGCCACCGACACCACAGCGGCGAAAAGTCGCAGTTAAAGTTTAAAAAATAAATTAATTTAATGACATTTCGAGATGTATTGATTATAATAGTGTTAACTCGTAAAGGATAAACTCCATATTGAATAAGTAGTAAGAGTGAAATTGTAAAACTTTGCGTAGTAATTTGACAATGTGAACAAAACATTATGTAACAACCGTCCCTCTGTAGGTGGACGCGATTTTAGAGCAAGTAATCGATGTATGAGTCCGTCGCGCGACTTGGCTGCCGGGAGCACGGCCATAGATGGCAGCACTGTAATAGCTGAAGATTGACGGTTCACTGTATTAGAAGTAACTGAACAGTTTCAAGCAGACATCGATTTGAATGTGTCGTATTTTATTTATTCTAACATGAATTCATTACCACTTGATCTCACATTCGATTAACCTTTTTAGACATCTAGCGGCCCTCATGTAGCGTCTTTGTCGGTCTTATATACTTTGTAATGTGAGGGAAAGAGAGCCAAGTCGCAGACGGATGAGTAGAGCGCTTGAAGCGTCCAATCTTTGGCGCTTGCGTGCAAAACTGCGCACGAGTTGATTTTAGTCACAAAATTCCATTGCCTTCATATGAACTGGCTGAGAAATTGACGTCTGTCAATAAAATTTGTATGCGATCGCTCGGTCGCTATAGCATATCAGAGCTTAACGCTATGTACAAAAATCAATGTAAAATCATTTTTTTTATAATCTGCGCCAATGGAGACTTCGATTCAAAATGGCGTCGATTCTATCTGAATCCTGCTCATATAACACCAGTGTAAACAAGAGGAAAGGTTAAGCTGCGTGTCTACTGTAATAGGTCTTTAGAAATGCCGATTGACGACCACTGATTTTATAGGCCGACGTATGTTTGCTCGCCAGATGGCGCCACCGGCGATTATGGTCTTGTTACTGTCAAAATACCGCCGTTTTATTGGCTAGAATCCAACTGTCAAATTCGACTGTTTGATTCCGCCCACGACGTATTTTGACAGCACCTGACGCTCCAGTAACGCCATCTCGTGTAACTTTCCGACGTTCCGAACTCTGTCGCCATTCTGTTCCGATTCCCGATCCTCCATTGGCGCCCTCTGGTTGCGATTAAAGTCGCTAGTGCGTCATCCACCGATCCCACGCTAGTCGCAGGCGCCGAAAGTAGTCGCAATGAGATTCCTTAGTAACGCCGCCGCTAGACTGACCGCGCCGATCCTACTGATGTATGAACAAGAAAATTGTATATTAATTTCGTAAATAAAATACTTCTGAAATATTTTGCGTTTTATTTATTTGTTGCAGCTGGTAACCCTAGAATAGTGAATGTGAGTTTCTATTAGAAAGATAAAGATATTCTATTATAAAGACATAAGATATTCTATTACAATGACTATCAGGTAGTCTATCATAAAAGTGTTTTATCTACACTCATAGCGTAATGTTCCAATTACATATTCGAAAACAGTCGTTTAAGGGTACACTTTTTTCACGCCAGACTATAAAATTTTAAAAAATTACTTTTCGATACAGCATTTCCCATACTATTTTCATGACAGCTGTATCGTAAAATAACTTTTTAATCATTATGCAACACTAATATTTTTTAAATTCTCGTCGGGCGCCCGGACACGGTCAAATGTAGGCTGAATACATAGATGTCTTTAACAAATTCAAATTCAAAATTTAAATTTTCCTGTTTATATTCTGTGTAATTATTTTCCCGCTAAACAAAATATTTTTTGTAATTGTTGTAATTTGTGTTTGTGAATGTTTTTTCTTATTTTAAGCAAATAAATAGATAAATGTAAAAGTAGTTAAGTAAATTTCCCGCCGCTTGATATCCTCGACGCGTAGATACAACAGAACTGACTCGCAGCTTACTACCAGCAAAGTTGAGAAAATTATAGGTACGATATTTTAACATAAAAATACGAGTGTAGATAAAGTAGTGTATGCAACTGCATATAATTAGGTATTAAAACACTCGTGTCAAACTATTATCATACTCGGCTACGCCTCGTATGATAAACAGACACTCATGTTTTAATACCCCCTTTTATATGACAGTTGCATAAACTACTATTCTAAGATTTCTTTTCGTTGACGTTCACCAACAGGGTGTAGTATGAAAACGAGGTCTTGATTATCTGAAAAGATAGAACCGGATGTATTTATTGCATGATTAAGTTCTCAGGATATTCTAAATATTAATACACACACACTCGTATAGTTGCAGTGTAAGAACGGGACTCCCATTTGTCAATACATTGCGATTTAAATTGTTGGAAAATATGGTTTGTTTCGTAGGACATAGGAGGTCTAATGTCGCAAGGTTGAAAATTGTGATGCCCCACGAAACGTCCATACCAAATTAATCTTAACTGTCTAACAAAACCAACTGTCTGCTTTAGACGTGACAATTGTATAGTAAAAAAATATTTTTTACAAGTCATTTTTTGTTGTCACTTAGATAATCCATACTGTACGCCAACTGCCTCATGCAGTAGACATGTAGTAACTACCTACAAATTTTTGTGAGATGGACTGCGATATTTTTGTCCATTTCTACCACTTTTTTATTTGGGGTACAAAACACTCAGTGATAAGAACTGGAAAAATTTACTTACTGTGCAACTAGCAATTTTACTTGAGCCCTCAAGTTGAGGTTGAGTCCATTGCAAGTTTATCGTAATTTTAAATAAATAAATAAATATTCGTGGACAACTTAATGGATACCTAACATCGAAATCGTCTGTATTTGAACTAAACTAGTTCCGTTTTGGCTGGAGCCGACCAACCGTCAGTTGCAGTTGACACTAATCCTTACGTGTTATAAAATAAGGTCGCTTTTAGGTACGGGGGACGTGGTCGAATCGCCCACGCATCCTAATTAATCCAAAAACGACTTTATTTTGTACATCGTAAGGTTTAGTATCAGTAGTGTCGGCTCCAGCCAATCCGGAGCGTCTATTACTACTTTTAAGTTCGCCCAACATATTCTATTTTACCCACACCTTGTTCTACATATACGCAAAGCAACATACAACAACAAAGGTATGCAGATCCATCGGCAGGAAGTTCCCAGCGCGGATCACGACCGGCCGCTTGTTGGCCAGCTGCAGGTTGAGGAGCAGACGCCGCGCGCGAGCACCCGCGGAAGGCCAGCCGCTCTGGTACGCAGCCGTGGATACGCGGTCTGCCTAAGATGGGCTATTGTTAGGTTTCCGTGTGAGTCAAACATGGTAGGCCGCTCACAATGGGCCTTGTAGGAAAGCTCACTGTCACCCAAAAGGCAAATGAAAGGGCTCGGAGTTTCATTGCGTGATCGAATCGTAAATGAGGAAATCCGCAAGCGAACTCCGCCTCCGCGGGTCCGCCTGGGTGAGTACCACGGCCTTATCTATTTTTTCCGCCAAGCAACAATGATAGCATTGTTGTGTTCTGGTTGGAAGGATAAGGTAGCCAGCGCAATTACAGGCATGAGGCATTTCATCTTAGTCCTCACAGTATCCACGCATTTGCGGTTCATTTTTGTTGCCTGCGACCTGAATGTATAAATTGTCGATGTTATGGGCGACAGTTACCGTTTACCATCTGGGCTGTCTGCTCGTTTGTCACTGCGTAGCATAAAAAAAGAACTAAGGTCACCGACTTAGCCCGAAGGATTGCCAAGCAAGCTTAAGTGGCAATGGGCAGACATATAACTCGCAAAACAGATTGCCGATGGGACAGTAAAGTTTTCGAGTGGCGACCACGTACCGGAAAACGCAGCGTGGGTAGGCCTTCCACAAGGTGGACCGACGACCTGGTAAAGATGCAGGTACCAGCTGGATGCGGAAGGCACAGGACCGGCCTTTGTGGTGATCTCTAGGGGACGCATATGCCCAGCAGTGAGCGTCTTCCGGCTGATACGATGAAATCCGGATGATACGAGCTTGTTTCGAGATAATAGCAAGAGAAGCTAGGGCCGTGGGGCAATAACTTACTTGTAAAATGATCTGGTTGCCGTAGTAGCAGTATACAAATATGTCCAAAGCCACTGCCACTAGGTATTCCACGGTCACCATTTCGAATTTCTGCAACGTTCGGTAAGCGATTAAAACTTGTGTTGTGGAGTATCTGAAAATCAAGCTATGTTTAGGAACAATGAACAACATGGTGATAGGACTCTGTCAAACCTGAGGAATCCGCGTGGGTGAGTACCACCGCCTTATCTATTTCAGCCGCCAAGCAACAATGGTTGCATTGTTGAGTTCCGGTTTCGGATAAGATAGCCAGCGCAATTGCAGGCGTGAGGCATTACATCTTAACCCTTGCAGTGACAACGCACCTGCGTTTCTGCATGTTTATCGCTTGCACCAGAAATGCATTGATCGTAGATTACTCCTATGGGCGCAGACAGTTTACCATCAGGTGGGCTACCTGCTCATTTGTCACTGCGTAGCATAAGCAATGAGCTCGAATCCTAAGACACCATTACCAAGATTTGTCAAAACGCTCGTATGTACCTATCAAGTGTTGAGTATTTTTAACACTGCTTTATCTAATCTCCCATACCCCTCGAGCCCTCTGCCAAGCGTGTAGCTAATAACCTTTCCCAATGTGGAGGTGGCTCAAGCCGACGACTGTTATGTGCTGTTGATGTGTGACGTGATAAACTCACCAGCGTAGCAGCATACAGCAGCGTGCAGAGGTACATAGTGACCTGCACGACCCTCAGCGCCAGAAGCGGTGAGACGAATCTCTGGAATTGCAGCTTGAACGCCGTGGCGACCTGGCCCATGTGAGCGCATTGGCGTAGAGCTAGCACCGTGGCCGACTCGAACTCTGGGCTGTAGAGGTCTGGGACAAAGTTGGTTGGTGTTTTAGTTTTTTTCTTTCTATTACTTAGGTGGGAAACAAGCCCACGGCCTGCCTGATGGTAAGCAATCACCGCAGCCTATGGACATTTGCAATACCAGGGGTACCAACGCGCTGCCGACCCCGTAAAACATTTTCACCGTTCTTGAAGAACTCCATGTAGTCTCCAGGGAAAACCTCTAAGGGAAGATATGGGAGCTCGTTCCACAACCTTAGTGTGCATGGGAGAAAGTTCTTTTGGAACCGCACGCTTGGTGGACAATTTGTGATATAGTAGATTCATGCCGCCCCAGACTTACCTACCATGTCCTCAACTTAGCGTCGAAAGGAAGACTTAGGGGCTAGGATCTTAGCCTGTACTTAATTATGATTAGGGAAGTCGTTATTGCTTCCTCCTTATAGTCAGGATTAAGTAGGTAGATTTAAGATTGAGTGTTTTTGGACCAGTGCATAGCACTGTATTATATCTGAATAGATTAGATGCTAGTTGCTTAAATGATCTTTTTAGGATACATGCAACTGAATGAAAATATCGGGCTACCCGTTAACCTAGGTACGAACTGAACTTGTGATAAAACCGCAATATTTTGAAACAGGTTACCTATTGTCTGTGTTACTCACCATACTGCATTATTTTTCCAACAGAGTGCCCCACCTAAAACAAATGATTTAGGTAAGGAAAGGCAAGTAAAAAGTAAGAGTTGAGGGCGCCGGTGGCCTAGTGGTTTTGGGATCCGAATCGAACCCCAAGTGCCGCTACGTACCAATGACTCTTTCTGAGTTAATTATATCTTTTATATAAATAAAGCAATTAGGTGGAATTCAACCCTTCAAAGACACAGGTCTGCGCATTTTCCGCCAAAAAGAATCCCTTTGTCATAGTGCCGCAGTTCCAAGGGACACCCCTTTCCATCTCAAATAGTATCGGGATCCTTGGTGTCGACATATCGGATAACGTGCGATTCCGGAGTCACCTAGAAGGTAAGGCCAAACTGGCTTCGAAAAAGCTTGGCGTGCTTAACCGGTCCAGGCGATACTTCACCCCAGGGCAGCGCCTGCTGCTGTACAAGGCACAGGTGCGGCCTCATATGGAGTATTGTTCCCATCTTTGGGCCGGCGAAACTGCCGACCTGCTTAATCCTTTGGACTCCGTACAGAGACGCGCCGTACGAATTGTCGACGATCCCATACAAACAAGCAAGTTGGAACCACTGGCTAACCGAAGGGACTTTGGCTCCCTGTGTGTGTTCTATCGGCTGTACAATGGGGAGTGTTCCGAGGAACTTTTCGATCTGGTGCCCACAGCACAATTCCGCCATCGCACCACCCGCCGTGGGCTGGGTACTCATCGCCACTACGTAGACCCTCTGTTGGTCACCACGCGAAGGTTCGAAAGAACGTTTCTCGCTCGTACGATTCGGATGGGGAATGAGCTCCCAGCCACAGTTTTTCCTTTGGACTATGACATGGGATCGTTCAAGAGGTATATTAGAGGTCTCTTTAGAGGCGGGCAACGCATTGGTGGCTCCCCTGGTGTTGCTGATGTCCATAGGCGGCGGTGACCACTTTCCATCAAGTGGCCCGCTTGCCTGTTTGTCTGCTAAGTAACATAATAATTAGGTTCCTCTGTTAACAAGGTCACGGAGGTCAGATATTTTTACCTGATCTGCCAAATTCTGAATCAAGGTCTAAGGCGAGACATTAACGACAACATGACCAATTGATAATAATAATAATCTTTACTGTTTTTTTTTTATTCATCAGTTTCTCTCAGTGGGAACAATCAATTGTAATTCTTGTTACACACTCTTAAAAGCTCTTCTCTTCTGCTTTATCTATCCAACTTACGACTTTCTCATCATAATCGTAGAGCGAGTCCTCCAACTCGGCCTTGTTATACAGGTGCTGGTGCCTCTCGTCCTCCACCAGGTCTGCTTCCAGAGCCTGATGCGCCACGCCAGTCCTGAGCAGCGCTGTGTATCTGGCATTGCGGAGGCTGCAGCAGAGCAGGTCCAGCTGCCCGCAGAGCAGGATCGAGTTGACGGCGAAGAAGACGCCTGGTGACAGAAGTCGTAAGAGTTTCTTTTTATATAGGTAGCGTTAGATGGGATACGGGTTCATTTGTGGGTATGTAAATAGTTATTTATGTAGGTTTGTTTTTCATGCTACGCAGTGACATACAAGCAAACAGTCAACTTGATAGTAAACGGTAACTGTCGCAGTTAGGTTGCCGGCATTGGCGTATCTAGGGCTATTTTCCAGGGGGGGCCTGGCCCCTGAGGTGGCCGATGAAGCCGAGTCGATCGCCAATGTACAGCCAGTGAGCACCCCAGCCTGGGGTGAGCACCAGACCATTCTGGGGTGGGCACGGCCCACCCGGCCCCCCCTCTTCCTACGCCTATGGTTGCTGGTAACAATGCAAAACCGCAGAGGCGTTGTCACTGTGAGGACTAAGATGAAATGCCTCATGCCTGTAATTGCGCTGGCTGCTTTATCCTTCAAACCGGAACACATCAATGCAAGCATTGTTGCTTAGCGGCAGAAATAGATAAGGCAGTGGTACTCACCAAGGCTTAACTTCTCAGACTTGACCGAGTCTTGTCAGAGTATGTACCGAATAATATACCATCACGGCGAGCCAATCGGCTCCCAGGTTTCAGGGATCCCAGCAGAAGACATTTGTCAACCGACCAATTAAGCAACGTTCGCAAAACCCGGCGAGCACTGGATGTGTATCCGTTTCGTACTTAAGGCCAGTCGAACTTCAGCATCGTAACGACCTCGCCACTCGTTTTGTGTGCCGTCTAATACCGGTGAACGAGGTTGACTATAGTGGAATCATCTATACACAGTATAAAACAAAGTCGCTTCCCACCGTCTGCTCATATGTATGCTTAGATCTTTTAAAATACGCAAGGGATTTTAATACGGTTATCAACAATAGATAGAGTTTCAAAAGGAAGGTTTATGAACAATATAGGGGTAACAAAAGGCACTGTACTTGTACTGTACTTTTGTGCATAAATTTTTAATAAATAGGGTAGGTAGTGGTAAAGTAGGTGTACGCGAACGAAGTCGCACCGGATCCACTAGTTAACCATAAAAATAGGATAGGTAGAACGACAGGAGTAGCAGCACCGCCTCACCCAGCTGCCCCATGGCGAGTCCGACGAACGCTTGCGCGAGCGCCTGCTTCAGGAACGTGATGATGTAGACCGGCCGCCGCGTCACGTCCATGTACACCCAGACTTCGATTGGGTCCTTGGTCCATACTGAAATTTTTAATCCCGTTTTTTAACCGTATTTTTTAACCCCGGCCGAAAAAATATGAGTGTTATAAGTTTGACATGGGTACACAAAGCCACAAGCTTTGTGTATGATGCCTGTCTGTGGCATCGTAGCTTCCGAACGAATGGATCGATTTGGGTGCAGTTTTCTCTGATTGATGGCCAGTTTAATCGAGATTGTTTCATAAAAATCGGTTCGTTACTTTAGACAATATTTGAGTTCACGTAGTCTTGGTCGGGGGTTGCGTCTCTCTATAAAAAAATCGTAGAGTAAGCATTCCGAGCAAAACGTAACACATGCTACCAAAGTTCGAGCGGCCTTAGTGGCTTTGTAGGCTGAATATTAAAGATCTTGGTGCTTTATCCTGCACTGCTGGATACACACGGTCAAAAAAAAAAGATAATCATCTTGGCGTTAATGTCCCGGTTGTGCACTCGCGCACATGTACCAGGGGTCCGCCTTGACCATTATCCAGGATTTGGCAGATCAGGTAATTACAGTGGAGCGACTGCGATCTGACCTCTGTGACCCTACTACCTGGGGAACCTGACCAGATTGGGTCATGGTTACACATTCAGTCGCCTGAATGTGCAGGTTTTATTACGAAGTTTTTACTCACAGTAAGGGCATCGGTTAGTGTTTGACGGCACTGGGCTTCGAACCCGGTACCTCAGGGTACCCGACGCTCCACCTAGCTATTTTATTATTACGGTTCGAGCTTTATTGCACAAGTCCAGTTTCCAGATTCTTTTTTATTATATGGCTAGATGCCAAATACAAAACAATAATCTGTACGGTGATTGTATGTATCTGTCGCAGCCGGATGGTTAAATTGGCCGTAACAGCATCGGTTAGTGTTCAACTAACGTACATAACTCAAAAAATAATCATTGTTGGTGACACAGATACATGGCGGCATTGGGATTCGAACTCGGCACCTCTCTTACCAGTCGAATACCTTTACCACTAGGCCACCGACGCTCCTCACGGATATCACACAGACAATTAATATGTTAAAATACTCACAATAGGCGATCGCTGGCAGAAGAAGGTACATGGTGACGCTGAATAGCGTGCAAGCAGTGTAAAAGTTGGCAAAGTTCTTAGCGGCCTTGTAGCTCTGCCACATAGTCATATTGGTCAAGCCCCTTGCGGAGTGGAACTTGAAATTCTCGTTCATGTAAGCAGTCATGTTATAAAGATCCTGCTTGTAGACTGCGAAGTGAGCGACGATGAACACTGACACTATCAAAGGGAGGCCATCGGCAATTTTCTCCAAGCTTGACATAATGTCAACCCATTCGGTGTAAAGATTGACGAGTAGTGTTATATTGTGGTTCAAGAGCACGAATAGCACTAAAGCAAGATAGACGTTGTTGATAATTATCTGAGACTCCGATTTTGGTGTCGGGTACCAGTCCCAGCAGCCGACAAACTTCAGAGGCAACGTTATGAAGTGGGTGTAGTTTGGTATTTTCTCCACGTTCAAGGATGACTTCGATTTTTCCGTCGCCCTTTTAAATTTCATTTTGGTATAATAATGATTTAGCATACTTCAAATACTTGTATCAAATAAATTAACTTAGAATTCTTCTACTGTGGTGCGAAATAAGACAGCTCTAGAAACAAACCCTCTCACAAACGATTTTATATTAAAGTAACCCTATTTGGGATTATCAAAACAGCTTTAAATCAAATGTAATTGCTTCTCATTAGCAAAGTTACAATTAGTACGTCGCTAGTTGTTAATTACCAGAAGTTCGGCTTCAAATGTAGTTTAGTACTTAGTATGATAATTGTTCGTTTGAAATTTTCAGCGAACGGAATTAGGTACCTGAAACTTAAAATTCTTATGTTTGTTTTCTTGTACTTACGGCTCACCGACCCGATGTGGGTCGTGTTTGTACCTGCCTAAAATGCAAATTTTATTAATATTCGTCTTGGAGTCAATATCCCGCGAGGGCCCGGCATCCGCCTTGAGATCCTGGATTTGACACAGGTAATTACAGTAAAGCGCCTGCCGTCGGATCTCTGAGACCCTAATAACAGGGGAACATGACAGTTGGCAACAAATATGAAAGTGTCTGTTCGGTAACTTTATTTATCTATTTATATCAACTAACATAATAATTAATATCTACAATAAAAAGAAATAGAAATTAACTTTAAATATGTAAAAAGTTTGGGCCGTGTGGAAGCGTACCCAAATTGCTGGCAGCATTACCTCTCTGATTAGCAATGTTTATTCTTTGTGCGAGGTAGCTGCCAGCTCTTCGGTCACCTGTGGTGTCGACCAATTGAATTTGACACTACATAATTCTACACTACGTCATCTACGTTGGCCACTGGCAATAGCGTCTACCAAGAGTAGTGTAAGATTTTTTATGTCAAATTCAGATATCCATTGAGATAATTGAATTTGACATAAAAACGAACCATCATCAACAAACTGTAATTACTTCATACGATCGCTCCTATAACATTAGTTCCTGAAGATAAATGATAGTGCTCGTCAATATCTACATTTCGGATAACAGCTGTCAAACTTAAAACGGTTATAACTCTGAAACTATCGCTCCTAGAACACCAGTTTCTAAGAGAAATTATAGTGCTCGTCGAGATATTTATTTCTGGTCATCATCATCGTCCTAGCGCTTATCCCGGCCTCTGCCAGGGTCCGCTTTCCTAAAAATTCTTCTTCACTTCGCCCGGTCTTCGGCATCCTCGCATTGTAAGCCATTGGCTCTCGCATCCGACTCAGCGATGTCAATCCATCGCTTTTTGGGTCGCCCACGTTGCCTCTTTCCTGATACCGGCAGGTTCAGGCACCTATTTCCCACGTATCCCTGAGGCTTACGCAACATGTGACAATACCAGCGCAGGCGAGCCTCCGCGATCTTGTCCGCGATATCCCTGACGCCAAGACTGCCAAGGATGTATTCATTACATCGTGTATAGATCATGGTTACACATTCAGTCGCTTGAATGTGCAGGTTTCATCACGATGTTTTCCCTCACAGTCAGAGCATTCTCCAAGACCAACTCTGGCACAAGTCTAGTGGCCAGTTTCTTTTTAATTATTTAGTGTCTACTGTATGGTGAATATATGTATCCAATAGCGCCAAGTTTTAACAACCGAACAGCCTGATATTACAGTGCAATTAACTCTTTCAACAACTTGTCTGTTTCGAAAACTGTTTAACAGTGTAGGTAATTACTTAGCTTTATGAATCTTTACTAACTTTCGCTAGCGACTTTGTTTATTTTAGCAGGAAAACCAACATCCATTCCAACCACAAAAGACCATGCAATCTTTTGGCGTTAATGTCCCGGTTGTGCACTCGCGGACGAGGGCCCAGGGTCCGCCTTGACTATAATCCAAGATTTGGCAGACCAGGTAATTACAGTGGAGCGACTGCCATCTGACCTCCGTGACCCTGCTACCAAGAGAACCTGACCAAATTGGATCATGGTTACTTAATCAGTCGCCTGAATGTGCAAGTTTCATCACGAATTTTTCCCTCACTGTAAGAGCTTCGGTCAGTATTCAACTAATGTAGGTACATAACACAGAAAAAAGTCATTGGTACATGGCGGCAGTTCGGCTTACGAGTCGGATACCTTAACCACTAGGCCACCGAGACCATTGAATGATTGACCGAATGTGCGTATGTGTCTAGTAATAAACTACAGCTTTAGCAGAACTTCAAAAAGACAGAGACCACTTGCACCAAAACATGGAAAACACTGAGTTGCATAATGAAAATTATAAAAAAACGCAGGAAAAAATTCAGGACCTCGAAGTGGCATTGAGTGAGGCTTACAATACTATTACGAAATCTGAAAATAATTCTTATTTAAAGACTACATCTAATAACTACAATGCCGTAAGTTTGTACGACGAGTTGCGACAGAGCAATTATGGTATGGAAGACATGTCAAAAAAGAATTTAAGTAAATCAATCCAAGAAAAGGGAAATGGCTTTAAGTCCGCCAATTGTATTATTGTGCAATAAAGTTTTAAATAAATAAATAAATGCAAAAAAACGCATAAAATCCAACAAAATCAGGAAAGCGGGGCGGTTTGTCCAGAATATCCAAGTTAAGAAGTTAACGCGTCTGGAGAATTACCTTATGGAGTGGAACAACAAACTTCTTAGTTCCCAGTAGGAGGCGCACGACAGAACCCAAAGAATGAAATGCAAAATAAGCAAATTGTATGACCTGGATATCCTGAGTAGAAAATATAAAGCCGCCCAAGTAGAACTACATGAATATAGCGAAGGCACGGTAGAAATGATTCGGCTGTCTGCCGAAAATACAAGATTACTAGAGTTTCTGCTCTCAGACGAAGAAGACGATGCTCCTGCTGTCGCCTCCACCTCCATCACCACCGAGCACGCTATCCTCGAGCCCGTACCGGCCCCGCGGGCCGCACCGAGAGCGCCGCCGCCTCGCGCCGTTCGGCCGCGGCCGCGAGCGTCGCCTGGCCCCGACGGGCCCGCCTTCGTACCCGCCGCCGTCGCGAGTCCCACCGGTGCGCGCGTGGCCACCGCCTGCGGGCCCGCGGCCGATACAGCAGCGCCCGGGGCCACCTCCGTCGCCGCCGGAGTGCCCGCGGCCGCCACCGTCACGATCCCCGGCAAACGCAGCAGGCCTGCTAGCGCGAAGCCGACGCAAACATTGCGAACTAATGTGCCGACACAAAGGACTTAAGCTTTTTCAGATCGAATAGGCAAAAATATGGGCGTGTTACTAAACGACTCACATAGGGGTATTTAGCATTCCTAGCCGGGCGAAATTGATAAAACAAATTCCAATACAAAAGCAGAAATGAATACTCGTTAGCGAGCCAGGTAGCTACTGAACAATAGACGACCGTTTCCAGGGTCGTGCGCCTGCGCCATCCAGCTACGAACCAGGCGGAACTTGATCGTTGTCGCATGCGCTCGCGTCAGTTACTTGCTACATTAAAATCGTACCGTGTTTGACCTCAGTGCTTAATTATTGCGACCTCAGTGCGAGTTATTTCACCAAAAGTACCATGGATTATCATAATACAAGTAAGAATAGCCTTATTTATTACGATTCACTGATGTTTACATATATTTGTATGGTTCAAAATAAATTTATAATTATCTCCATTATTTAAGCAGTTTTTATCTGAATTATACACTTCAAAGTGATAATAGTTATCCTTCCGAGTGCTTCCGAGTAACGATTTCTTTTGTAACGGATGACAAAAACGGTCATTTGATAGTTGTTTCACGAATTGAGTGCTACTTTCGACAAAACTTACGCTTTAGTGTTGGTGTTAGCTAAAAAGTATTAACCGTTATTTTGGAGCAAATTATGAAATGTTTTCTTTATTATTGTTTCAAGGTTACGGGCAGGCGGCTCTAACTACAATGCTGTAACTAAAAAATACCTGTTCAATAAAATGCAACAACAAGAATTGCCCACTTTTGACGAGAAAGTCGATTATTTGGAAAATTACCTTTTATTGTCTGACAATCGCTTTGGATTTTGGCTTATATATCCTTCACGCTAGGATTCGCTTGTTTAAAAGTGTTTTGCACCTTTCTTACAAGCTTCCGATAAAAAAATGGCAAGTGCGATCAGACTCGAACAAAGCTACAGTTAAAGAAAGGAAAGCTAGCATACAACAAAGATTTAGAAACGCAACTGGATTAATTGTAGACGTGCCGATAGCTGGGTTTGGTAATACCAATGATGGTAACACCAGCAGGCGCTTTTTCGGTGACCCATAGAAGGCTGCAGAAATTACCGGTATCGATTACAACCTGATATTCAGATCAAAAATAATTCTAGAGGTAATTTCAAGCGGCTATAAAGTTGACTTAAAAAAATTAGCTCAATACTGTTGGGACACAGCAAAAGTCTACCTCTCGCTCTATGACTGGTATCCGATGACCCCGACTATGCATACAATTTTGATGCATGGTGCTACATTCATGGAAAAGGCGTTATTGCCTATCGGACTATTATCGGAAGAGGCTGCTGAAGCTAGGAATAAACATTTCAGATGTATAGATATAATTTTGCGAGGAAGTTTTCGAGAATAGACAGCAATCAAGATGTATTGAATAGCCTTCTACTGTCCTCGGATCCACTGATCACAAGTCTGAGGCCAAAGCCAAAGAGCAGAATGCATCCTTTTTCAAAAGAAGCGATAGCTATGTTTTTGCTACCTTCTCCAGAATCTGAAAATGATTCAGATTCGGAATTTGAAACAGAACAGGTCGCAGAAAGTGACGATGAACCCTGGCATTCTTCCTCATCAAATTGATTTTATATAAAAACTAGTGGACCCGGCGCGACTTCGTTCGCGTAGCGTTCTAACCCTACACCTACCCTACACCTACCGTACACCTACCGTACACCTACCCTACACCTACCCTACACCTACCCTACACCTACCCTACACCTACCCTACACCTACCCTACACCTACCCTACACCTACCCTACACGATTTTCCCGCTTTTCTTTTCAAATTTTTCCAGAATTTTCTTTGCTATAAACCTCACGGAGCCCGAGACCTTTCCAACAAATGCAAAACCGTGGAAATCGGTTCGTGCGTTCTGGAGTTATAGCGTCAGGAAGGAAAACCCGACTTATTTTTATATAGTAGAAGATTTACAATCTAGTGTCGTTCAACGCCACCAAAACACAGTCGTGTTTGTTTTCCGCTAAACGGAGTCCATTCCATCTAGCTCCGACTTTCCGGGGTGTGTCTGTGGAAATTACCGACAACCTACAGCTCCTGGGTGTTGAGCTATCAACCAATCTCAACTTTGGACAGTACATCGAATCAAAAGCCAATACTGCTGCAAAAAACTTGAAATCCTCTCGAAGGTCAAGCGGTACTACACTTCAAGGCAGTTGCTTCAATTATATCAAGCACAAGTCCGATCTTGCATGGAGTACTGCTGCCACCTCTGGGATGGATCAGCCAAATACCAACTGGCTGCTTTGGATTCGGTGGATAAACGGGCAAAGAGATTAATTTGTGATCCGCAGTTAATTGAAGCTAAGCTGCAGAGCCTCGAGCATCGGCGTAGGGTTGCGCGTTTGTCGGTTTTCTACAGGTTGCACTTCGGAGAGTGTGCGAAGCAGTTGCACGACCTCATTCCGCCGGCCCCTTTCCGCCATCGGGAGACGCGATCCGGGCGAGCGCTTCATCCTTATGTCGTGGATCTTCCAACTATCCGCACGAGCCGCTTTGGCTCGACTTTTATAATGCGTACGGCTAAGGAGTGGAATGCGTTGCCTGCGAGTGTGTTCCCTGATCAATATAATCTGGATGCCTTCAAGGCTAGAGTGAATAGGCTCTTCCTAGACAGGCATGCTCCATCATAGACCGCATCGTCACTTACCACCAGGTGAGGTGGCGGTCAAATGCCTGGCTAGTAAAGTAATAAATAATTTTTTTTTACGTAATTTGTTGTTCAATAAATTTCAAATCATGAATACTCCTTTATTTTATCATCATATCAGCCCATGACGCTCACTGTTGCATAAAAGCCTCCCCAATGGTGGTCTTGTATATTTTATTAAGTCTTACCTACTTTAGAGCAGAAAAAACCACACAAATAATTTCGCCCGGCTGGGTATGCAAAATACCCCTATGACTGTACGAATTCCAAAGTAACCAATTATTGCATGCCTGATTTGTCGTACAGCGGTATTATCCAAAAATCTTAAAAAATTCAAAACACATTGATCAAAATGTAAATATAGTAATTTTTATAAGTAATAGCCTTAAAGTACGAAAATATGACATAATCAAGGGTGTTGAAGCGTTGCAAGGATTGTCTGCAGGAAAAAATTTATTACTTATGCGCATTTCCCTTCGTAGACATTTTTTATAATACTAAAAAGGACCGTATTCACATGTTGAATACTTTGATGTATAATTTCTAATTTGACTTGCAGTCAGAAAGACGCATTTACCTTTTTAAAGATAAAGTAGTTTTAACAGAAGATACTATGTATCTTCGACGTAGGTACAATTTGATTTTGATTATATTGATTTCTCCTACCATAGGTAGATATGACCAGAGTGCCGAGTTGCAGATTTGTTAATAAACAAAAAGGGTCACTGTTTAAACTAGTATGTAAGACAAAGGAGCCGTCCTGTATCATATCAGCAGCATATAACAGTCCACTGTTAGACTTGAACAGTAAATCTTTTGATATTGGTCAGAATATACAGGACTGCTCTGGCATACAGTCATTAGTAAATAGTGGTAATAAGCCTTTGGATGTACGTAAAGTAAAATGTATAATTAACCTAGTACATCTAAATATCCAAGGCATGACGAATAAAGAATTGGAAGTTGAGCTATTCATTCATTCGTTCATTTATTCGTAGTAATAATCATAAAACGTCATTTAAAATAGTTTCATTAATTGAATTAAGTACTAATAGTTGATGTCAATGTTAAAAAACAATTAATTCAATAGTATCAAATTATCATGATTCGAAATCGTCAAGAATTAAATTATTTGACTTAATTATTAATATCAAATAATAATTAAGTCAAATGCTAAATTAAATAATTTTAAGAAAAATACAAAATGCTTCAAACAAGTCAAATATAAAATAAAATAATAATATGAAATGTCAAATACAATGTTCGAAAACTATATGTCAAATATTAATTAATCGAAATGTCAAATACAATACAATGAATCAAATAGTCGCATACAATATTGCGTGTCACAGAAAGAAACAATTTTTTATAGTATATTATTCATTGTATTCAATTAAATGACTAGAAGTGGGTGATATCAATCTAATAATGGAGAGGGACTAAAGGCTTCGCTCATCTAAAAACTCATCTATAGAGTAGTATGCTTTTTTTATTAATGTCAATTTTAATAGCTTGCAGAACCTGTGGTAGGTTTTGCATTCACGAATATCCGTATGCAGCCTATTATAGATCCGCGGGCCCATGATATATAGCGAACGGGTAGTTTTGTCCAGTCTGTGAGTCGGTATTGGTAGGTCATGTTGACCGATTAGGACGAAGAGTTGCGTTATTAGGAAACTCGCCCATATTACGCCTCACTTATTTGGCTACTTCGAAGATGTAAAGTGAAGGAAGCGTCATGATGTTCAGATCTATAAATAATTGCCTCGCTGGCGCATCAAGCGCCACGTGTGACAAAATCCGCACTGCCTTCTTCTATAAAATGAATGGCCTGTTTTAATCCGCTGCCTGTCCCCATAAATCAATACCATAGGCCAAATGGGAATGAAAAAGTGCATAATATGCTGTTATTAAATTTTTACGCGTCAGTGTCCGTGATAGTCGCATGATGGCGAACAGCGCTGAGTTCAGCTTTTGACACAGTTTATCAATGTGGTCCTACCATTGGAGATACCGATCGAACTCAAAGCCAACAAAGCGAGCACAGTCGACATTGGGAAAGGGAACATCGTCTACACGCACCGACATCGATGGTCCCGAACCCCGCCTTAAGGAAAACTCCATAACGTTAGTCTTAGAGATGTTTAGTTGCATACCATTTGCACGCGACCACGCTGCGATCATGTGCGTTAGTGATTGGACATTTAAGACCAGCTCGTGCTCATCACTAGCGTGAACTATAGCACAGATGTCATCAACATACATGATGAAATCGACAAAACTAGAATCAAACGGTAGATCATTCATCAACAGCAGGAAGATACTGTTTCCGACATTGGACCCCTGTGGAATCGATCTGTTACAGATCAGGTCGGGTTTAGACCTGCTGCTGCCTACATCGGTCACCTGCGTGCGATTTGACAAGAAAGTTAATATAATCTGAAGAGAACCTCCACGTACGCCATAGTGTTCCAGTTTAGAAGTAATGAGTTTATGGTCAACCAAGTCGAAAGCACTGACAGGTAAAAAAATACGGCCGCGACGTGTCTCCTCGCCTCCAGCTGGCGTAGCACGGTGCGCTGCAGCAGCCGCGCCGCGCCCGCCGTGGAGCGGCCCGCCGCAGTAGGCATGCTGCTGCGGACACAGCGATTTATTACTAGCGAGAAAATCCGCGAGGCGTGAGCAAATTCCAATTACAAAAAAATTAGAGATCGCCGGTACTAGGGATATCGGTCTGTAACTTTTTAAATCAGTCTTGATACCCTTACCTTTGTAAACAAGAATAACTTTTAAAATTTTTAGTAAATCAGGATATTCGCCGTTACTTACAGCCTCATTAAAGAAGTCACATAAAATTAATAAAAAATCATGTGGTTACCACATGACCACCACTTCTTAAAAATGTAGTACCTATATTTATTGACCGTGTTGTCATTTAAATTATTTCTCACAGAAAAATTAATTGGCCCTTGTAATAAGCGAGACTTATTTGGATATAAGTACCTACCTACATTTATACCTGTGCCAAAAACATGAATTTTTATTAGGTAAATATAAGCAAAGGCTAAACAAGACTTCTATATGGCCAAACTTATATTTGAAGTGCACTATTATTTGTTCGAGTCATCAATTTATTTTTGCTTTTGATAGCACTCATCCAAAATTTTGTATACTTATTGACCGTGTTGACATTTAAATTATTTCTCTCAGAAAAGTTAATTGGCCCTTGTAATAAGCGAGACTTATTGGGATATAAGTACCTACCTACATATTATACCTGCACCAAAACATGAATTTCTATTAGGTAAATATAGGCAAAGGCTAAACAAAACTTCTATAATATGGCCAAACATATATTTGAAGTGCACTATTATTTGTTCGAGTCATCAATTTATTTTTGCATTTGATAGCACACATCCTCTTGATTATGGACATTTACAGGTGTACACAGGTTTGCACTGGTACATTAGTACTACAATGACATTAAAGCTCCATTATTGACTTTTACTTTCAGGTAGACGGTGCCGAACACAACTTGAGAACATTCTGTGATTCTGCGGTGATTATTTTAATTTGAGAGGCCCTTTACTCTTAGTTTGTAATTAATTTCTAGACAAATTATATGTATGTAATTATGTGCCATTTGTGTTTTTCTATAATATAAGAATTGGAAATCAGTAATAATAAAGTACAATATGAAAATCGAGAAAATGCAATCGATGTGACATCCCTAGCCAAATCGCAATCGATAGATTGTTATGTCGTTATGACCGCAGCACTAGAATTTGTCAAAATTGTTATGTCAAACCGATGCTGGCGGTTTTTGGCGGTTTTCTCTACGACGTCCGTGTCTTTATGGACGTTTCTTATCTGATCTATAGTAATCTGTGCGTCCGTGCATTTGACTGTCGTGTCTGCTTCTCTCAAAAATCCGGTTGTCTTCGTCCCTTGGCCCTTACATCGTTGGAATTTTATGTACGGTTAAAAGTCTGTGAAAAGTTACAAAATCGTTGTTAAACTAGGCATTCTGAACAAGTTTTGCAGCTTGCCCGTTGTGCTCGAGGAGGACATCAACATCAACTGATCGTGGTCTTTAACGTAATCACGATATCTTGTGAGTATATATACAATAAGAACATGTTAACTATTCCTTTTAAAATCATGATAATCTTACTAAATTCCCGAAGACGTCAATTCTTGGATATGTCGAAGAACTTCAGTTCCATCGACTTCAACCCCTATGCAAAGGCTTCCTGCAAGCTTAGCCTGGACCTCATCACACCACGTAATGATATTTAATCGTTGACCTTCCGTTCTTCCGTTCCATCCGGCCCGCCGGTGTTCGCTTGGCCCCAACGTCCGCTGGCTCTACGATCTCTACATCGTGATCTGCCGAATTTAGCACAAAGCTAAATTCGGCGGTTCCTTCCTTAGGCAACGTCTGAAATCATTATTTCTCTGCAGATCTCATGTTTTATTTATCTAACTGACGTAACCTATTTTTTTACCTGTTTTTTTGGGATATGATATATTTCAGTTAGAGGATACCAAATGGTGCCATTAAAAAAATAGTTCTTATTGAAATAACTATACTTTAGCCATTCCTTGCCATAAGATAAGATAAACAATCTTTCAAGGTCATTGCTCTCTGGTATAATGTTATTACACAACCTTTACAGCACCCACAACATCGCTTATAATGAGGACACACCTATCTCTTTAACCACAGAAGATAGAGCTAGTACAATGTCCGATGACGTCATTCAACACTCGGTATACCTCATTTTCGTACTAATAAAGCAAATATTGCATTGCGAAAATGGATTACAAATATTCTTTTGGGTTTCAATGCTATGAAAATGCATTTACATTTTATTTACAATCCTTAATACAAAGTTTTATTATTATTATGAATTAATAGGCGAGCAGCCAAAGGCTGATGTACCTATATCTGGGCTGGTGTGTTTGATAATTGTCCATGATCAGCCGAAACACTACACATCACTGCACAGAGGTTTTGAGTTCACTTTTAGCCACTTATCAAGTCTATTTTTGAAACTATTGGTTGATGGCGCGTCAACTATCTCTTGGGGCAGCTTATTCCATGTATTCATCACTCTATTTTACTGGTATGTTGTTGGCTATAAGTTACATGAAATTAATAAGACATTGGTTGTTTTAAAACTGACACGTGGAATTGATCACGTAGCAAAAGATAGGTACACAAGTAAAACAATCTCATTCCAACAATTTCAATCTTAGTGGTTCTTTCACGAATGCAAAATTGCAATGCATCTTGGAAAATGCATTTCAAATATGGAACCCTTACTTTGTCAAGGACGAAGAGTTGCTCGAAAAAGTGCAGCGAAGTTTTACGAAGGTGTGAAGGCAGCTCAAGAGACTAACTTATGATGAGAGATTAAACCTACTCAACTTGACAACCCTGAAGAAATGCAGAGAACGTTGTGATCTAATGAAGACATTTAAAATCATCAACGACGTCTACGAGTTTGATAATTTATTTGTATCGAACAAAAACCCCCACGAAGACATCCTCTTGATGGGTGGTTTTCCAAGAACAACGCACACCGACACTTCCTGACCAATAGGTGCCTGAGGCGGTGGTGACAGCAGGGAACACAAACAAATTTAAAAATAGGTTAAACAAATTCTTTAGATCAGAATAACAGGAAGAATTCTTGGTTAGAGAGAAGCCGGATGCAGGCAACCTAATAGTTGTTCACAATTGCCTGGCTGATAAACAATAATATTAATTTTTTTTTACTATGAATCCAGGAACATAGGCTGTAGTTTTTCCCGAAATACAATGGGGTACCCACGGGCCTAATGTTTTCGAGGCAAAAGATCAAGAGTCTCCGTAGTCTGGATAATGGGCAGCAGCATTTTCCAGTGTTATATTTAAACACTGAGATCTCCACCCGCCTGCCAAGCGTGGAGATTATGGCAATAACCTCCCCTTTCGTGGGAGAGGCCCTAAGTCCTGCAGTGGACTATTACGCTCTGTGATGATGTGACCCACGGGACTATGGGCAAAAAAGCTAGTTTTACAGAAAAAGAAATACAGCTTTCATGAGCTTTTGCTTATTAACATATCTCAACCCTCTGTATCAACTTGATGGCTATATGTATGGATAAAAAAAATTAGTATAGGTACTTTTATCAGCTTATTATCATACAACACTAAATAGATAAAGTTATTGTTTGCAAGCCAGTTACATAGGTAGCATCATAGTGATACTGTGTCTGCATAGCTCTCTTCACAATCGCACATTGTTTGAGAGAAAACAAATATAGTAAATAATATTGGGGTTCAAACTTTCATAAGCTTATATACTATTACAATCAGAACCAATACATTATAATCGGGATTGGGTGGTCCCGTTCAGGTGATAAATATTTTATTTTGATTATGTTATAATTTGTGTCAATAAATTCATTTTTATTTATTTATTATTTATTTATTCTAATATAGTAGATCTAAAAATGTCAATACCTCTTATGGATCTAAACTCCGATTTATACAAGAAATCTATATAAATATACTAGTATGTGTAATCAGGAAGCACTTTTTCTTCTTTACAACTCATCTTTACATTAGACTAATGCAATTGTGAACTAGGGACGTTACGAATATTCGTATTCGTATTCGCTTTTGCGAATGGTTCGCATCGTTTTTAACATTCGCATCGACATTCGCATAAATCAATGCGAATGTCTCGACCTGCACATGCATGTAGTGTTATGTTGACATCGCCCGCGCGGTCGCGCCGCGCCACCGCCTCTTGTATTTCGGTGATTCGCGGCTTCGTGCATAGCGTGATTAATTCGACCAATAGGATGCGTTTATTTTACGCGGGCTGTTTGTGATTGCTTGTTGATGTGGTCACTCTGTTGCTTGATTGATTTGTTTTTTTATAGTTGCCAGTATGCTGTAATAACTCATTACGTAAACAAACAAATAGTTTATATGGTTAAAAAAAGTATTTTGAGATAATTAGTCAATTTTTCCTTAGGCACCAGGAAAGAAAAGTGAAATATGGCAATTTTATATGCCTATAGTTTAGTGCAGCCGGCCAGCGAGCCTCTAAGAAATTGCGTCATGGGTGAAAAGGCAGCAAAACTGTTGTTTTTAAAATATAATTTGCCATTATTAAACATCGATTACTAAATGTCTGTCATGTCAATACATTTTGTATGTTTTTCTTTTTTAAGTAATAAATATAATTGATTATTTATATGGTTTTTTTGATACTTGATGTTTTCAGTACTTAACATTCGCATTCGCACATTCGCGGCGTTAACATTCGTATTCGCATTCGTGAATGTGAAAAATTTGACATTCGAAACATCCCTGTTGTGAACCCCGGCAGATTTACAGCTGGCCACTGAGCCGGATAATATGTCTAGGAATTGGAAATTTTATTTGAAAATCTATACTGTATTGACTTGGTGAATAATTTAAACAAATAAAATGAAATGTCAAAAAAAAGTCTGGTTAACAAAATATGTTTTAGTGAAAGGTCACATGAAAATGGTTTTATTGTTGCAGAGGGAAAATGGCTTCCCAAGATTTTATACCGATGCCTGAACTGTCAGCGGAATTGGATGACATACCATTAGAGTGAGTAAAATATAAGAATTGTTACTTCACAACCTTTATTTGTTAATTTTACAATCTTTCGTCAATGCCGTTAGACAAATTTGTTTGCCGCCGCTGCATATGTTGTGATGCTCTTACGGTGAGGGAAATATTGTGATGAAATCTGCACATTCAGGTGACTAAATGAGTAACCATGATCCAGTCTGATCAGGTTCCCCTGTTAACAGGATCACAGAGGTCAGATGGCATTTGCTTCACTGTAATTACCTGATATGCCAAATCCTGAATCATGGTCAAGGCTGATCCTCATCACGATGTTTTCCCTCACCGTAAGACCATCGGTTAGCATTCAACTAATGTACATAACTCACAAAAGAGTCGATGGTACATGGCGGCATTGGGATTCGAACCCGGTACAACTAGTGTCAAATAAGAAGAGACTTGGCGGGTCACGTGGTTCGACTTGCTTTTGACAAGTCTCTTCTTTCATGACGCGGATTATACCTCTCGCATTGCATATCGGATGCCGTTACCCCTGGGCCACCGACGCTCCTCGGTGCATGTAAATAAAGTCTTCTTATTTTTCACTCTCCATAGATCTTTCCAGGAATCTCGTTAACTATTTCTTGTTTTCTTGTCCAGGACTTTTATTAACGATTATGTCCTGACCCCGACGGTCTTCACGGAGAATAGCCCCAGTAACGAAAACACCCGGGAGGCTCAGAGTTACCCGTTGCCGTCACAATTCATCTATGAGGTATGTATAGCTTTTATTTTGATTCCTATGACATAGGCAGGAGGTGGTTTGTCAGATGGTAGGACTCTGTCAAGCCTGAGGAGTCCGCCTGGGTGAGTACCACCGCCTTATCTGTTTCTGCCACCTGCGTTGTGTTCCGCTTACAACAATGTTTGCGTTGTGAAGGATAAGGTAGCCAGTGCAATCACAGGCAAGAGGTATTCCATCTTAATCCTCACAGTGACAACGCACCTGCGGTGCATTTTTGTTGCCAGCGACCTAAATGTATGAATCGTCGATTTAATGGGTGACAGTGACCGCTTACCATCAGGTGGGCTGTCTGTGCGTTTGTCATTGCGTAGCATAAAAAAAGTAGGGTACGGCTAGTAGTAGGACTTGTAGGCCATAAGGACCAACCGAGACTGCATTTTTTGTCCCGGCCCAAACCGAGTATGAGAAACAATATGGATTCTCAGCCAAAACCAAGATCGAGGAAGGATATATTCTCAATCTATGGGGAAAATATTCAGTGCCAGCGTTTAGACACACCTGCATAGTAGGGATTTTGTAAGATCTATATCTACACAAGTTTCAAAAGTATTTTTTGTATATTTTCACATCTAATGCACTTATTACGTTTTTCGTAAATTCAGAAGCAAAAAGCGTGAGAGCAAATCAAAATACATATAATATACTGGTCATAGAATAAGGTCCATCTTTCTATCACTATGTTACTCGTCGCGCCGCTTTTCAAAAGACGTGATCCAAAATGGACCTTATTTTATGAGCAATACACTCCACTTTGATTTGCTCTCACGCCTTTTGCTTCTGAGTTTAGTCAAATGTAATAAGCGCTGTATCTAATCTATTTGTTGCGTAAATTGCGCCGTGGAATAGACTGCACCGTATCCAGATAACGGGTATTAGTCGCTAATATATCGATAATGCATTGATACATTGCGTCATCTAGGGTAAAAGCCGGATACTTGCCCCACTGTTGAAAGAAGAAAAATAAGAAATATATACTTACTAAGAAATATGCAACATGTATATCAAAACATAGGTCCTCAATGTTCTATAATAGCCTATATTCGTAAACGTAATTACTATTGGTTTTAAGTAAATCCTGTTTTACTTGACCTCTCAAAACGGGGATAGTTGCCTACTGTGGCGGATAGTTGCCCCACGGTAAAAATGCTTCGGGGAATAGTTGCCTCGTGCGGGGATAGACGCCTTACTATGATTTTGTTAAATATAAACAATGTTTATTATTTACTGAGATCCTTTATTATGCACTGATTAAAATATTAATATTAATAATTATTGTAAAAACATAGTTATAAATTTTAATGATTTAAACCATAAAATCATCACCATCGGCGTCTGTCAGGCAGGATCCGCGTTCCTGCTTTTTCTTCTCCGTTTCATCTTGGCCCTTTTCTTGACCGTGGTATTGAGTTCTACACTACACGATCTGTTCAGTCCTTTTAAATATGGGTGCGGATAGTTGCCCCTAGGAGCCCCTAAGGGCAACTATCCGCAAAAGTAAATGGGGCGACTATCCTTTTTGATACAGATACTTGTCCTTTTTATTTGTAAAATAAATAAGACATATTAAACAATATTGGCCGTGTGGTGTCCGGTAGAGTAGAATAGCACCAGCCCCTTACACTTATGGGTGTCGTACAAGGCGACTAATGTTTTCGAGGCAAAAGATCAAGAGTCTCCGTAGTCTGGAAAATGGGCAGCAGCATTTTCCATTGCTATATTTAAACACTGCGATCTCCAACCCGCCTGCCAAGCGTGGAGATTGTGGCAATAACCTCCCCTTTCGTGGGTAGGTCCTAAGTCCTGCAGTGGACTGTTACGGGCTGTGATGATGATTCAACAATAAAACATATTATACAATGTAATTTAAACCCTAATGCATGTATAGAAACAAAAAGTAGACTGATGCTATAATCAGTAATAAAGATATTCAATACTAATTACTTACCATAATAATTTTAACGCCCGTCAAAGCTTCAGCGCGGATGATTTTTGCTCACAAGGACAAAACGCGTGCCTACGCTGATGTATCACATGGCACTGAGGCCTTCGGGAGGGGCAGTTTCAATTATGATAAAACGCTAACGCCACCAATATCCCTAACATAGTGTATTCAAAACTGGGGCAAGTATCCGGCTTTTACCCTATATCAAACTGTGTCATCCAAGGTGACTACTGTCGTCGCCGGAATTTTCGTATACTAGAAAATAGACAGCAGCATTGTCTGTTAAGTATTTTACAGTATTTTCACAAATGCGATCTCCAACCTACCAAGCTTGACCTTGGGGATTTAAGTTCACAATACTACAACATATATGCAAAGTTTTGCTTAAATCTGCTGAAGAATTTTGTGACTTTAAACTGGGTAAAAGAAGTACGCAGTTTCCGTAGTCATGAGACCAGATTATTTTTTCTTTTTCTTTTTTATGCTACTTAGTGACAAGCGAGCACACCTACCTGATGGTTAGTGGTAACTGTCGTCCATAACATCTACAATTCATACATTTAGGTTGCAGGTAACAAAAATGCAGAACCGCAGGTGCGTTGTCACTGTGTCACAAATGCCTCAAGCCTGTAATTTCGCTGGCTGGGTTTTATTTCATCTTAGACTTAAATTCCATAGAAAGCACTCGTTCGATTTGTGAATTCAGCGGAGTGACGTTGTCATCGTAATCAGTGTTATGGAGTGTGGTTATCGTCGTAATCAGTGTGATGAGGAAGTTTCCAAATTATTTTTTTTTTTGGATAAAAAAATTTGAGTCATATGAAACAAAATGTTGAAATATCTACGTTGAAAGTTGCGATTGCAAAAATAATTTTATTAGGGGCGTGAATTCGTGCGTGACGTCACCAGGCCGGCATCCCGCCCGCCACTATGGCGCTACCCATACACTGAAACTCTTAGCGACTGTATCTTCGGAACCGTAATAGCTAGACACTTGAACTACGAGACACAAAATGTGTGTTATTATGGCCGCTATAACAACAAATAATAATAATAAAAATAAAGGGGGGTCTCCATACATAAAACGAATTTGAAAGGCGTTAAGTGATTGTCACACCTTATCTGATTAAGCGATCTCTTCCAGTTAACCATTTAAGGTGATAACTGAGAGAGAAATGATAAGCGGGAGAAAATGGGGGGTTTTCAGACAGCTACCGATGAGTATATATATGCAAACCCCTGCCCAGTGGACCTAGCATAAGTGTGTCCGCGACAAAGCTCGCGCCGCGAGAAAGCGTTTGTCTCTTTCTCTCAATACTAAGACGAAAGAGATAGCAATACCAATGTCGCGCTTTTTCTCTCTTCTCGCGCGCGAGAGCAACTTGTGCTAGGCCTACAGGTTTAAGGCGCATTTTCATTGGTCGTTATCGCCCGTATGTGGGGTACGGGAGATTTCTTTAACGCATGCCATAGGGCCCGCATGCGGGGAACCGTTTGCATTGGTCGTTAGCCTCCGCATGCAAGGTGCGAAAGAACCGTGTTGACTGACGACGTCTAATGACCGAGGTGCTATAAGGGAGTCCCCGAATACTTTGTATCGACCAAGTTATCGACTGACTAATTTTATTGGTCGCCATCCCGAATGCGGTAAGTCCCCGCACGCATTGAATCGACCGAGTTATCGACCGATGAATTTCATTGGTCGTTAGCCCGCATGCGGAAAGTCCCCGAATTCGGGCTAAGGACCGATTTATCGACCAATGAAAATGCGCTTTTACGTATACACAAATCTACTCTAAAACAAAGTCGCTACGTGTGTATCACACGTGTATTTTAAACCACGCAACGTTTTTACAGAACAGTGCAAGCTTTGTTGCTTGGCGGCAGAAATACACTAGGGGATGTGGTGAGGATGAAGAGTAGGAATGGGAAGACTTTAACATTAGCCTCATGTCCAACAGGCCCCGAACAAGACGGGGGCGCCGCAACGGCAGTCCTTCCCCGGAGAGCTTAACTTCCAGGTCTCAATCAACTCGGCTGACACGGACAAGAAGAAGTACTTTGTGAGTGACAAGCCATGTAATATAACTATGTAATCATTTAGTTCTAGGTATGACCGTACCGGAAGACGCAGCATGGGTAGGCCTCCCACAAGGTGGACTGACGACCTGGTAAAGATCGCAGGTGCCAGCTGGATGCGGAAGGCACAGGACCGGCCCGTGTGGAGATCTCTGGGGGAGGCCTATGCCCAGCAGTGGGCGTATTTTGGCTGATATGACGAGGAGGTAAGACCGGTGCACCGGGTACCGATCCCCTGTCTCACGCATCTGCGGCTAGATGGTGCTATGTGAAATTTATCCAGGACTATATAAAAGCGGCGCACACAAATATGAGCGGAACTAAATGCCGGAGGAAGTTGATATTGACTACGACAGCGCAATTAGTATTAATAATTTTGAGTATAAAATATACAATGGTAAATCGAGAATCGCCGATCGAATGCCACCATCACAATACACTAAAGCGGGCTACATACCTTCAGTTTTAACTGCAGTCTTGACAGTTCAAATGAACTGTTCACTTAAAACGCATGCGTATAGGCAAGACTGAGAACTGTGCAGTTGAACTGAACGTAAAATCTAATCTAATCGAAATTTCATTAGATAAAACTGTACAGTCAAAACTGTGCTGTTAAAATTGTAGGTATGTAGCAAAAAAACTGCGTAGTTGTTGTACGAAATACCTTCTTATCTTTCTTTATTCTTTTACGAATTTTAATAGCGAAATGAATGAGGTTCTTCCAACGAAATGAGAGGTCTGTAGACAGTAGGGATGTCAGTCTTAACTGAACAGTTCGTCTGTTCAGTTTTAACTCTGTAGCCTGCTTTATCGATAGTTTATTAAAAATCAGAGTGTTTAAGAGTATTAATTATTATGAAACAAAAATTACTCATAAAAAACCAAAGCCACAGTGAGCGCACCAATCTAGACGCGAAATTTGGACGACCTAAGTGGTTCAGTTGGCAACATCTGGTTTGGTCTGGTCTGCCACGCAGAGGTCCCGGGTTTGATTCCCGGCCGGGCGGAAATAAAATAAACAATTTTAATTTCTGTTTCGGGTCTGGGTTGTTATATGTATAATAAATATGTCAGATTTCTGGCACCCATAACACAAACTTTGCTTACTTTTTTTATAACTATAGTGGCTACAAGCTTACGGCCTGCCTGATGGTAAGCAGTCACCGCAGCCTATGGACGTTTGCAACACCAGTAGGCTAATAACGTAACGCTGTTACCAACAATTCTCTGATTTCAATGATGGAAATTGTTACTATTGCGATTGCGTATCATCGATTTCATAGGTTCAGTTGCTAACAAAGCTCCATTGCAATAAACTGACACTATTAAATCGATCATAAGTAGAGATGAAACGGATAGTTGTTTGGCCGGATACCGGATACCGGATATCCGGCCAGCCTCCTAGCCGGATAGCCGGATATCCGGCGGCCGGATGTTCGCAGGTCATAGTCTCTGAACAAGTTTGTACAAGCTGTAATCGCGGCGTGGGACTTTATGCAACTGCATGTGTTTATGTAATTTAAAGTTTTCGTTTAATGTGAATAATTTGAACGTTGAACTAAACAATTATTCCACCCTTATACGGATTGATATTTTTAAAATACGGGCTAACACATTAGCCCACAGCATCGTAGGGGATAAACGACATCGTATACTACCTCTAAATAGAAAGAAATTCATATTTTAATCCAGGATAATATTTTTCCATATCTATAATATTGACTTTAAATTATTACACTAAGTACATTATAATACTAAACAGCACTTGTCTAAACTACACACGACAAAAATGCGTATTTATGCTGATCAGCGGGTGTCACCCTGTTGGGCAAAGTACGTAATGTCCACACTCGTGGAAGATACAAAGTCACACCTATGCCCTAGAAAATTTAAGAACGCTTAATGCGATGGTGTGAGCATGTGCTCCGCCGCCCCAAAGATCACCTTAGTGCAAGTAGCCCTAAATTTGGCGACGACGACTCGCTGACGCGGAAGACACCCACACGCCACCTGGCTGACGGCGGACCAACGGGACCAGAAGGACAATATTATTGACGCTGCTAGGTACTGCTCAAAATAGAAAGAAATGGAGGAAGCAGACAAGGAGAGCTGACTCCAGCTAATGGAAAAGACATAGTGCAAAAAGAAGAGACCAGAAAACTATTAAATTTTTTTGCTAACCTACCAAATGAACGATATGAGTAGAATAGGTGCCGATGCCGACATAATCAATACTTCTTTGATTAATATTTATGGTTTTTAAACGTTTTGATACGACTTTTTACTCGACTGCTACAGAAGGGCATATGTTTCCAATGAGCAAAATCACTTTTATGGGCTTTTCATACATTTTTAACTATCCGGTATCCGGCCGGATATTAACGCATTATCCGGTATCCGGCCGGATAGTAAATTATGGCCGGATAGGCCGGATACCGGATAGTGGCCGGATATCCGTTACATCTCTAATCATAAGTAATCGCAAAAGTAACGATTTAAATGATTGAAATCAGAGAATTGTTGGCGACAGAGTTATGCGATGAACCTACAGGGGCGTGACCCACGCGCTGCCGACCCACTAGAAACCTTTAAACCCGTAAACTCTGGGGCTAGATGGCGCTGTATGAATTGTCAAAGCATATTCAAGAATAAGAAATATTTATTTACACAAACAAAAACACCACAATACAAACATTTGGAATACACGACATTCTGTAACATAGAAGAAAGGAAAAAGTATATAATAATTAAGAAGAAAGCACATAAAAGCAGAAGCAAATAAATCCAGCACAGTGTCGATGCGTATGGCAGTAGATAAGCTGTGTTAGTGGTGTAATGCATGTGTAAAAGGGACCTCACTCACATTTTGCCCCGTTGCGAACCGAAGCGCTGGTTTAATATTATTATCATCCCTGAACAGACAGGCAGTTGGAACAACTGATATGTCTGTACCTCATTATCCTCAACTCATTGACATTCTCAATTAATTAATTGGTTTCCAGTGGGACCCATATTTATTTATTTGATCTCCTCCCAACAGTTCTCGGCCAAACTGAACCGCATATACTTGAATATGAAGGTGGATTTCCCGGTGCTCTTCTCCTGGGTGGCTACCTCTCTCATGCTGGCTGTCCGGACAACGGTGGTCTTCAGCGACGCAGACCAAGCAGAGAAGCGAGTGGAGCGATGCACCCAGCACTTTCACGAGCCTGCCAACGAGGGTGAGTTTGAGTAATATTAGAAAAAGAATAAGTATTGTTTATACATACATACATAAAGCTCACGCCTGTGTCCCACAGGTGGGGTGGGCAGAGACTGTGGACCGCCACTTTGCTCTGTCCTGACACAACTCCCTAGCCTCGCATATATCCACAACTCTTTTCATACATCTCCTTTTATTCTTACCACTTCGATCACAGATTTTTTTAAGAACATTACTGTTCTGATCAGTGATTGTATTCTGTATTGCCTTCATTTAACAAAATATCGTGATATACCACTAAATTTCATAATTTCGCTAATTTATATTAGGTAAGGCCGATTGAAATTGGCGTTTTGTATGGCGAAAATTGCCCAAACTGGAATTTTCATACTAGCAAATTTCTAAATTTTTGGGAAATGACTAATCCGATTTCGATGTCGCTTTGTTAGTATAATCAAACAACATTAAGCTATCTGGTGCATACCATTTCATTTTGATAACTGCCCTTTTCATAAAGTTGTGTTTGGGTAAAGAGGCGAAACTGACAACAAGCAATACCCCTTGTAATTTCCAACCCTTATAAGAACTTGGGATTTCTCTTTTCAGTATTAGGGACTTACTGGTTTGGATTAATTTTGATTTGTTATGTATAATTATAAATATTTAAACAAATATGTAATTGCGAAAATACGCTAATTTCATAGATAAGGACTATTGTTGCCAACCTTTCTATATAATATAGTATCCTACTGTTTTTTTTAAATTTATTATTATTATTTTAAAATTTTCATATAGTAGGCGAAACTACTATATTTTATCAGCAAAGTCACTTATCAGTATCACATGCCGTAAAACGAAATGCGTCCTGAATTTAAATTTTAACAATTCAGAAGTAACTGATTTAAACACCATCTCAGACCAGCTAACTACGAGCACTTACTGATACTTTTCATAAAAGCTGAGTTAATGGTGGTTTATAATTTAGAATTAGATTGTATTCATAATTATAAAGCGCTCCTTAAGATTACTCATCAACTAAGAAATATATTTTATTAAAAATACAATATATTTCCCTATCTACTATGTTTTTATAACTACTGAATCCAACAATACTATATTTGGTCTTAAAAAATTTGGCAACCCTAGTAAGGACGCAAAACACACTCACGCCCGTGTCTCGTATTAATATGTATAAGCGATAAATTAGATACCACTACTTAGTAGGAGTGATACCTAATTTATCGCTTATCCGGTAGTCCTTCCTATACGTCTAACGGCTATACTTATAAGCTTAAAACAGTATTTGTATGTGGTTACATCAGAAATCTGGTGACTAAAATAGGAGAAGAAACTCCTGTGCTGTTTGCATTTTATTGCAAAATTAGGAGACGCAGTTGAAGATACTCCTAAGCCTAAAAACCAAGCCTCCTAGTCATCTTGGCGCTAATATCTCGGGTGCTCTCGCGCACGAGGGCCCGCTTTGACCTTGATCCGGGATTTGGCAGATCAGGTAATTACAGAGCGACTGCCATCTGACCTCCGCGACCCTGCTACCAGGGGAACCTGGCCAGATTGGATCATGGCTACACATTGAGTCGTCTGAATGTGCAGGTTTCATCACGATGTTTTCCCTCACCGTAAGAGCATCGGCTAGCATTCAACTAATGTACATAACTCAGAAAAGAGTCATTGGTACATGGCCGCGGTGGGATTCGATACCTCAACCACTCGCCAAGACGATTATGTACGTCTAGATCGTTCCGATCACTAGGGTCACTTATAATTTATTATTTCCTTGATACGTTTCTGCTATGAATAAATATCGATTCCCTCCCACCAGGCATGAACCCGAACATAGTGAGGAACGTCCTCCACTCCGCCCGCGAGCCAGACACGGTGACCAAACAGCCGCGAGGCGTGCACTACTGCGGCGCCGAACACCAATCGGACCAGTGGTACTCGGTGGTGGTAGAGTTCCCACCGAACGCCACCGGGCCCCACACTCACGCCTACCAGTTTGTCTGCAAGAATTCGTGCTCGAGCGGAATCAATCGACGCTCGATTGAGATGGTATTCGAGTTGGAGGATGCGAGGTTAGTGTGGGTCTCTTCTTATTATGGTATACTAGTGGACTTCGACTTCGTTCGTATACACCTACTTTCTACCTAGCTACCCTTTTTTCCTTGCTTATAAACCTTACTCTTGAATAGCTCTATGGTTTTTACGGGGTCGGCAAGGCGTGGGTATTGCAAACGCTTACTGCTTACCATCAGGCGGGCCGTAAGCTTGTTTGCCATCTTAGTGGTATAAAATAACTTTACTTAAAACTAGGTCACTATCCGCATTAAAATCAGTTGCGTATCTTTTAAACTAAAATATCTAAGCGTACAAAGATACATAGGGACAGACGGCGGGAAGCGAGTTTGTTTCATACTATATATAATGTATGTACAAACTGACTTGTCTTATTTTGTTAAAGAAGTTATGTATTGAAATGGATTATGTGCAGCAGTCGTTGAAATTCACATTCTATGTTTCTTATATAATTCTCGACATCTATACACAATATACGTAGCGTGATTGATACGGCAAGTCGTGATTTTGGGCATTGTTTGTTCACCAAATAAGACAAGTCAGTTTAAACAGATCATGAAACCGTCACGGGGTACCTATCTCCTCCTAGACTGTCCATGAACCAGTCTCGGGGTCTGTGGACTGTGTTCACATCACAAAGTATATAAGTACGAATAAGGCAATTGAGAATGGTCATCACCACGTTGTATGGAGCTTCGTAAAATTATGTATTGAGAAATTCGAAGTTCCGTATTTTGAATTAAGCAACTTGTACTGATTTACTTTCTGAACACGTTCGCTATTTTGTACTTCGTGATTCATCATTACACTCGTTATCCGTGTATATCGAGAGGTAATATATTTTTTTCCGCACACATCTGATAACATACGTTCGATAACAACGGTAGATTTGAAGTCGTATTTGTTGAAGATGCTTACGGTTACGTGTCCTTTATATCTTCAATCTACATCACTATTAAAAATAGAATTTGCATTTTGAGTCAACAGTACTAAGCCCTCAGAGCGTCGGTGGCCGAGCGGTTAGAGTATACGACTCGTAAGCCAGAGGTCCCGGGTTCGAATCCCGCTCCGGCCATGTACCAATGACTGTTTTATGAGTTACGTACATTAGTTGAATACTAACCGATGCTCTTACGGTGAGGGAAAACATCGTGATGAAACCTGCACATTCAGGCGACTGGATGTGTAACCATGATCCAATCTGGTCAGGTTCCCCTGGTAGCAGGGTCATGGAGGTCAGATGGCAGTCGCTCCACTTTAATTACCTGATCTGCCAAATCCTGGATCATGGTCAAGGCGGACCCCGGGCCCTCGTGCGCAAGAGCACAACCGGGACATCAACGCCAAGATGATTATTTTATTTTTAGTACTAAGCCCTCATCCACAGTTTAGGGTTTCCCAATTCAGAGGGAAGTTTGACAACGCTACTGTCTCTAGTCATCATAACAACAGCTGGCTTATTGCGGTGATACGCTGTATTCCCGAATCGATCGTAGACAGCACTTTTCGTATCATGTGTAGACATTTTGGCAGTCGGACGTACGTCACTCGCAATCGGGCGATTGCGAGTGACGTACTCACACTTCTACCATTATGACTCACACACACACACACACACACACACACTCACACGAGTGAACCAAAACCTTTATTATTATTATTATATATATTTAGTCGAGTAACAGTGACTCTATTTGTTAGTATTATCACACCTTGGCCGTGTGGTGTGGTGTCCGGCAGAGTAGAATAGCACCAACCCCTTACACTCATGGGTGTCGTACAAGGCGACTAATGTTTTCGAGGCAAAAGATCAAGAGTCTCCATAATCTTGAAAATGGGCAACAGCATTTTCCATTGTTATATTTAAACACTGCGATCTTCAACCCGCCAGCCAAGCGTGGAGATTATGGCAATAACCTCCCCTTTCGTGGGAGAGGCCCTAAGTACTGCAGTGGACTGTTACGGGCTGTGATGATGATGATGATGATCACACCTTACTTACTAATGTTAGTACCAACTTGAAATTTTATATGTATGTGTTGCGAGCCACCTAAAGGTGTCCGCATCGATACACACATGGCTTTGACATGGCAAACTCGTGATCGAAACATTACGGCGACACCATGGACTCGCCTTACGGAAACGAGCGCTCGGAATCAATTCGGGAAAACGAGTGAAATAAGGATATAAGCCCCTAGCTCAGTTACTGGTGTCGCTATACCGGATAATCTCTTCAAATCCGTGATTTTCAGCATTGCCCCGAGATCAATGCCGGGATTCCGGTATAATAAAACAATTACACTCGTGGGAAACACAAGTTTTCACTTATTTTAAGTGGCTTAATATTTAGTTATCTATCTACTTAATACGTGTAAACTGGCCTTGAAACTCGTAACAGACGTTCCGTTTTGGCTGGGGCCGACCAACCGTCAGTTGCGTTGATACTAATCCTTAAGCAGTATAAAATAAAGTCGTTTTTGGGTGCGGGGACGTGGGCGGACGTCCGACCGCGCATCGGATATATTCCAGAAGTGACTTTATTTTGGACTATGTAAGGATTAGTATCGACTGCAACTGACGGTTGGTCGGCTCCAGCCAAATCGGAACATCTATTAATAATAATAATTTGTTTGGAAAATTTACAGGCGATAAAAATACAATGCATGTAATAGGTATACAGATAGCACAGAGATTTATACTTTGTACTGATATCAAATACATTGAAACTTCTGAAACCAAAGTAGGTCAGTGACCTGAATATCAGGGGTTTCGTCGGGTCGTAGTAGCTTTATTTTATAGATGGTAATTTGTTTTGTTTGGAGTATTTCTGTTAACTTATACTTATTACTTGGCCGTGTGGTGTCCGGCAGAGTAGAATAGCACCAACCCCTTACACTCGTGGGTGTCGTACAAGGCGACTAATGTTTTCGAGGCAAAAGATCTAGAGTCTTCGTAGCCTGGAAAATGGGCAGCAGCGTTTTCCATTGTTATATTTACAACACTGCGATCTCCAACCCGCCTGTCCAGCGTGAAGATTATGGCAATGACCTCTCCTTTCGCGGGAGAGGCCCCAAGTCCTGCAGTGGACTGTTATGAGCTGTGATGATGATGTTGATTACTAGTATAACCCTGGACTTTCCTCATACTTCATCACAGCCCATAATAGTCCACTGAAAGACTCCCACGAAAGATGAGGACATTATCGTAATCTCCACGCTAGGCAGGCGGGTTGGAGATATCTGTGTTGTAAATGTGACAATGGAAAACGCTGCTGCCCATTTTCCAGTCTATAGAAACTAGATCTTTTGCCTCGAAAACATTGGTCGCCTTGGACGAAACCACGAGTGTAAGGGGTTGGTGCTATTCTACTCGGCCGGACACCACACGGCCATTTGTGAAATTGCCAGCCGCAAAATTTCACCGCCCTAACAACCTGGCTTTGTGGAGAGAGGTTCTCCAACCTTTTACCGTCCTATGTCCTATAAGTTAACATAAATACCTAGCTAATTACCAGTATATAACCCTGGGCTTTCCTTCCCAGCGGTAATGTGCTGGGCCGACAGACCGTAGGGGCCAGGGTCTGCTCGTGCCCTCGCCGGGACCTGAACCGCGACGAAGACCCAGCCCCGGCCAAGGGGAAGCGACCGAAGAAGCCCAGAAATCAGCCGATGTCCAAGAAGATAAAACTGGAGGTCACCAACGTGCCCGAGGATAACGTGTTCGTCATGGAGCCGGTGAGTTTAAATAAAGAAAGAAAGAAGACATAGATAGATATACTCCTTATTGCACACAAAATTACAGAATAGAACAAAAGGTCTTTTCAAACATTGCGGGCAAAGGCGGCCTTATCGCTACAAGCTTTCTCTTCCAGGCATCCCTTGTCTAGAAAGAGATAAAGATAAAGATATATAGATCAGTCAGGGAAGCAACAAAAATAGCATTAATAATCACAATTAAGACATTATTTGCACGTAGACACCGAGACACGATAATTAGGTGCAACCACAAAAAAAAACAAGCAACTAAGTGTATATAAAATAAAAATAATTATGTTACAAAATAAAAATGGGAGAAAGAATAATAATAATAAATGTACCTATCTACATTATATATATTCCCGGTTGGGTTCTGGATGTACAGAAGGGAGCGTATCGACCTACCTGGTGGGGGGACCAGTGTAAAATGAGCTAGCTCCACTGGGGTTGCGCGTAACCGGAAATGCCCCAAAAGGAACAGAATAGGTTGAGGTGCTGACTGCAGTACCTACAAATAGACGACCTGATTCCGACCTGGTTCAGTTTGTTAATCGCCACGCAGAGGTCCCAGGTTCGAGTCCCGGCCAAGCAGAAGTTGAAATGATGAATTTTAGTTTCTGTTATTTATTTAAAAGTATGTAAATATATAAGTAAGTGAGTATTGTAAATAAGCAAGTAGTTTATCAGTTATCTGGCTCCCATAAAACAAGATTTGCTTACTTTAGGGCTAGATTTCGCAGTGTAAATTGTCCAAGCATATGTATATTTGTAATTAAGATAAGATAAGGACTAGCCTAGCCATTTTCTGACGCGTGTAACCACGATAAGTCCGTATTGACTGACAGTAGTAAAAATGATAAAAATGATTGTCAGTACTTCGTGTAAACATTCAGTTATTGGGTCACTATTAGCTTGAACTTTTGTCTAAATTATTAATTATGCTAAAAATTATCTCCCTCATTTCCTTTTAAATGTTTTGCCCATTATTTAATAATATTTTTTCATAACTCACGAAAATGAACAATCCTACAGAAATCAAATTGTTTGTTATGACTTTTACGAAGTTGCCAAACAGATATTTTTTTAATAAGCGATTTGGACTTAACGTGGTCTTATTATATAATCAAATTAGTATGGTATTTATTTATGGTATTTTTTATTTAGTATGGTATGCAAAAAACAATTATTAATATAAAAATTTGAATTTCGAGTAATGTACGTTTAACACAATTTTTTAAACCAGGGATCCCCAAACTATTTTGGACAAGAGACCCCTTTTCCTAAATGAACTGTTACCTCAGACCCCCATGGCCGAATTACCTACTTTTAAGATCAACCCTCTTATTCATAATGGTCCGCTAACTTAAAACAGCTGCTACAGAATGTTATTTTTCATTCTGACTTAGGTCAATAGAAGAAGACAGAGTGAGAATTAGCAATGCTTTATGTTAGCAGACTATTGTAAATAAGGGGGCCTATCTTTAGTTTTTTCCTATTGATACAAAATACCTAGGTACTAAGGTACCAATTGGAAAACTTTGCACTTGGTTAAGTGAGTAAAGTTGACTTCATTTTCTCATCAAAATTTAACAAAATAAAAAGACATACAATTCAGTAAATATCAAGTTTAATTTATAATGATTATTACAAATTAAGTACTTAAAGAATCTTAAGTAGGTAGGAAATTATATTTAAAAAAGTATTAATTCGCAAAGAAAAAATAAAACATTCAGTGTTATGGATGAACCTGGTGACTATCTACCAATCTAGCTACATCCGGTTCAATATTGGTGAGTTGCAGCCTTAAATCTCCACGTTCGTTGATTTTCAAACGGTTTCTTTGTTTCGTCAAAATGTTTGTTACCACATTGAAGCTTTTTTCAACTACGTATGATGATGAAAGCGATAAGCTATTTTTCAGCAATGTTCCACAATGTAGGATACTGTGTTTCAATGTTCCGTTGCAACCAGAACTTCTGATAGCCTTGGTTGAATTTCTGCTTAAGCTCTTCGTCTGTGCCGATGGTAATCAACTCTTCTTGCATTATCACATTGGCTTCTTCTATGGCTGTGGTATTGTACGGATTTATCATCCATTGTAAATTTAAAAGATCCTCAAACCTTTCCGTAAAATCCTTGTGTAATGCGTCCAAGTGAGTGACATATAATAAAAAGTCATAATCTTGAAGCATTTTTGGTAATTTTGACAAATGCGGAAACTGCCAATATTCTTTTCTGCCTAAATTTAGTTTATAAAGGATTAGTTTACCCACGAAGGCCGATATTATTTATTTTGTTTTAATCAAGTTAAGATCGTCACCCTGCAGTTGCAAATTAACTTTGTTGAACATTCCAAAGATATCAGTCAAGTAATAAATATCTGTTTTACAATTGTTCAGATTTTCTTTCAAATTCGGATCTTTTTCTTGTAAATCTCCAACACAGATTCAAAAATGGCTGCAAAGCTTTCTAAGCAAGAGCCTCTTGATAGCTAGCGAACTTCAGTGTGCAGAAGTAATCGAGTAAAGACTTCGTCGTTTTCCTCACATAGCTGAGCAAATAACCGAGAGTTAAAGAATTGCTTCGAATCTTGTTGATAGCATTTATTACATATTGTAAAGACTTATGCAATCTAGGACTCAGCTTGTTTGCTACTAAATGCTGCCTGTGAATCACGCAGTAAGAGCCCTCGCAGACTACAGACTTTTCTATCGGCCGACAGTTTAATCGGGTTGGGTTGCTAGCGCGCACACCGAGCCACCTAAATAGTTTAGTTGGTATTAAGTGCGCAAACTAGCCAATAGTCAGCCGACTCTTCCTCCCACAGTTTTTTCTTAACATTCACGTCAGAGTACTCTTTTAAGTTTTTTTTTATAAATTGCAGGTCTTTTTTCGACTTCCTCAATCAAATTTACGACTGACGTTTCTTCAATCAACGATTGAGAAGCCATTATTAAAAAAATACACACGACCATCCGGCGCTAACGCTAGGAGCAAACTGAACTATCGGCCGAGTCGGCCGACTAAACAATCTTCGTGTGTGCGTGAGTGGAAGGAAGCCAATACTTTATTTATTTATTTATTTAATAGTTTATTGCACACAAAAATGGTAACAAAGATATGGTAAATATATACATGACACAAAAGGCACTACTTATTTCTAAAAAGAAATTTCTTCCAGCAGGCCTACAGCAAAGAGAACGTGATGACTGGAAGTAGTTTAAGACGTGCACAATACATAAATATTTAATTATTAAAAATAGACTACACTATCGATAAATTTCTACATATATACCATATACCTAAAAAAAAAAAAAATATATATATATACATATATAGATACATATATACAATACATACATATATACACAATATTAGACAGATAGAGAGAGATAATACTCCTTAACGCGCTTCTTAAACATCGTGATAGAGGAACTATCACGTACTTCATGAGGCAGAGAATTCCACAATCTTGCACCATGTACAGCGAAAGAGTAGGAGAAAAAGTCGGAATGGTGGGGAGGAATAGCCAGCAGCGACTTAATGCTGGAACGGCTAGGCTTGTCTTGCGACCGGGAGAAAAGGAATCGTTCACGGAGGTAAGAGGGAGCGGAGGGGTTGTGAAGGACATTGTAAAGGGTGGAGAGAATGTGGAGATTCCTACGCATATGTATTGGGAGCCACTTAAGCTGCGACCGAAATTTAGAGATATGGTCATACTTTCGTAGCCCAAAAACGAAACGTATGCACAGGTTTTGAAGACGTTCCAGCTTGAATACTTTTTTAGAGTCGGCCGACTGTTGGCGGATAATTTAGTTTGAAGGCAATCGGGAAGCCCATTAAACTTTTTATCGGCCGATTCCGAATCTTTATAGTGTGCGCACTTGCATACATCTTCGTACTGATTAAGACCCCGATTAAACTATTGGCCGATAGAAAGTCTGCAGTCTGCGGGGGCTCTAAAGCGACAACTGCCTGATGTACTGGTCATTTAGAGCCCCCGCAGACTGCAGACTTTCTATCGGCCAATAGTTTAATCGGGGTCTTAGAGCCCCCGCAGACTGCAGACTTTCTATCGGCCAATAGTTTAATCGGGGTCTTAGAGCCCCCGCAGACTGCAGACTTTCTATCGGCCAATAGTTTAATCGGGGTCTTAATCAGTACGAAGATGTATGCAAGTGCGCACACTATAAAGAGTACTCTTTTAAGTTTTTTTTATAAATTGCAGGTCTTTTTTCGACTTCCTCAATCAAATTTACGACTGACGTTTCTTCAATCAACGACAGAGAAGCCGATTCCGAATCTTTATAGTGTGCGCACTTGCATACATCTTCGTACTGATTAGGAGCCCGATTAAACTATTGGCCGATAGAAAGTCTGCAGTCTGCGGGGGCTCTAAAACCACGATGACGACCAACCATAGACGGTGCACCATCAGTCACAACAGAAACAATGTTCTTCCATGGTATTCCAAAGCTATTGCTTTGTCAGTAAAAAAATGTTCCACGGCCTGAAAAATCGATTCTCCTCTGGTATCAGTCTCTAAATATGTAACAAAAATCAGTTTTTGTCACATATTTTCATCTTTGATAAATCGAACATATCCTAACAACAGAGCTACAAAAATATTAATTATTCTTAGTAGGTACACGTAACACAACATAAAAAATACAGTACCTACCTATCTTGAAAGTTTTAAATAAGAACTTGTGTTAATTTAATAGGGGTCGATTTTTAGGGCTCATCGACCCTCCAAAATCAGTTTTCGTTTATGTCGACCCCTAGGAAACCGATATCGACCACTTTGCGAATCCCTGTTTTAAACTATCGCTGTTATTATCACACATTTTGAAGGTATCTCTGGGTTTGCTACCGCGTACCTTTGTAGACGAGTAGCCCGATATTTCGACGCAGTTGCGTGCATCATGCAACAAAGGTACGCGATAAGACACCTGGATACCCTTCAAAATAGTGTTATGTACGTTTACCAATTTTTTCGATAAACCCAAAATGTAGGTCACAAAATGACGCAGTCTAGATTCCTATTCTTATCGTAACTGCATTGTTTTCGAGTATCAGTGCCTCGGTGGCCGAGCGGTTAGAGTATCCAACTCGTAAGCGAGAGGTACCGGGTTCAAATCCCGCTGCGGCCATAAATGTCTCTTTTCTGAGTTATTTACATTAGTTTAAAGAAAACTGATGCTCTGACGGTGAGGGAAAATATCGTGATGAAACCTGCACATTCAGACGACTAACCATGATCCAATCTGGTCAGGTTCCCCTGGAAGCAGGGTCACGGAGGTCAGATGGTAGTCGCTCCACTAATTATCTGATCTGCCAAAACCTGGGTCATGGTCAAGGCTTACCCCGGGCCCTCGTGCGCGAGGGCACAGCCGGGACATTGACGCCAAGATGATGATTAAATGTTTCGATAAGCCCAAAATGTGTGTCGCAATATGACGTAGCCTAGCGTCCTATCGTAGGTGCATTGTGTTCGAGCATCGCGAAGGTGACGCGTACCTTGGGTGACTAAGAAGAGCAGTAACCTCGTTCTGGTTAGCTGTTAGACGATAACTAATCCACTGGGGGCCGCTGAACCCGCGAACCCGGCTACTGCCAGGGTCCGCTTTCGGTATTCAAAGACAATGCAGACACACATTTTGGGCTTATCGAAACATTTAATCATCATCTTCATCTAAAAGAGGTAGGGCATAGCGGGGTATCTCGTTCGAATTGGAGCCGCCCGACTGGGGAAGTACCTCCACCTTACAGAATATCGCAGCTAAATAATACTCTTTTAAATAGTATTGTGTTTCTGCCGGTGAGTAAGGTTTCCAGTGCTCCATGGGGTGGGGATTTGGGGAACCGTGGCTTTGGCAGTGGAGTGGCATTTGCTTTTTGCTGCCAGAGCAACGTGTTATAGAGGTGGGCAACGCATTAGCAATACTCTTGGTGTTGCTAATGTCTACAGGCAGTGGTGACCACTTTCCATCAGGTGGCCCGCTTGCCTGTTTGCCTACCGTATGACATAAAAAAAAAACTTGGCGTTAATGTCCCGGCTGTGCCCTAGCGCACGAGGGCCGCCTTGTCCATGATCCAGGATTCTCCCTGCTACCAGGGGAACCTGACCAACCTGACCTGACAGTTGCCTTAATTTGCAGGTTCATCACGATGTTATCCCTCGCCGTAAGAGCATCGGTTAGAATTTAACTAGTGTACATAACTCAGAAAAGAGTCATTGGTACATGGCCGCAGCGGGATTCGAACCCGGTACCTCTCGCTTACGAGTCGGATACTCAACCGCCCGGCCAACGACGCTCCACCGAAATGAATGAAGTAAATAGTTCAAATGCATATGGAGCGTGTAGGCTGGCCAACTGTCCTGTATTTTACAGGACGGCCCGTATTTCAGCTACCTATGCTAGCTGGCTATGACCTCGTATATTTGAATTGACTCATTGCAGGTACGGCATAAATAACAACAATTTTGATTTTAAATTTTTAAAAAGATTACAAACCTGCGTTGTCCCATATTTTTCTCTTAAATCGCACGCAAAGTTGCCATAGACACAGGCATAACTTTATCGGTAAAAGAATTCAGCAAGTCATTATTTAGATCAGTCAGATAATCCGTAGGTTATTCATTATATTACATTAAGTCAGAATATCTAAAATTCCACAATTCTATTAATCAACCCTTATCGGTCTCAGTGGTCACCTTAGTTGCCTGATAAGATAAATAATAAACGTGAGGGGATTTCCCTGTTGGCGACATGTTACTTAACGCCACATTTTGTCTTGTCACAATGTATATTCTATTTTGTCTTATTCTTTTATAACGCATTCGAAACGCTGACGCAATGCCCTAGAGTTAGGTTATCGACGCAGTACAGCCTACGCGCGGTGATTATGTGGAAACGTAACATCTATAATTCTAGCTTACTGTGGACTGTGAGGGCGCCATAGGCCGTAGCACAAGAAAAAGTCCATTTTGTAGCGGTAGTAGACTGCCACACAAATGGCACATATTTTTTTTATGAATCTTACTTTGACTTTTCAGAAAACGAAACTGATCGCTACTAAACGCTAGCCAAAATTAGGGTCACTAAAAAAAAGAAATCGTTCCAGGTTGTGCACGGGTCGACCAACGTCTACTGTCGCCACAAAGTGGAATTTTTCTTCTTCTTTCTCTAGGATAACCTTCGTCACCCTCACAGTCTACTATCTCAACCATCCCACTCCCACTAAAACCAGGCAATGTTGTCCACAGCTGGAGATAGTGGGCTTACCGGCCATGGTGGCTGCCCTCAGCGCGGCGCTAGGCGTCATGGAGCTGGAACTCGAACAAAGCAACGACGATCCCGCCACCAGGGCGAAGTACGAGACCCGAATCGCGATCCTCCGAAGCAAGATTGACGACTATAAGAGGATGAGACCCGCCGACAAGTAGGCTGTATGAGTAATGAGGGCTGTCTTGGTGCTAGAGATCGCTAGATGGCGTTAGGAATGCTGGTACAAATACTAGAGGGCGCGCAATATAACTCTGCAATTAGGTATGGCGTTCGTGTCGTTGTTTTTGTTGGGAGACGTTCTTGTTGGCTGTCAAATTTAGTTCCATTTTCAGCCGCGCGTAAAGTTATCTTGCGCGCACTCTGCCTTGCTATTTGCAGCTGTTCATAGTTGATGGTAATTTGTTTTTGTTTTCGGTAGCTACTCGCCATCTTACTAGTCCGTCATAGTCAATATGTCTATGACCCCCATAAGACAGAGAGAGAAATACAAAAATTGCTATTCGAAAGAGAAAAAAAGATACCTAAACATAATTAAGAATAAGTAGGTATAGTACAACAAGGAAAAATATATTATAAAGGAAAATTAAATTTTTCTAATTTCAGTATTATTTCTACTTATTTATTATGCAATGAAGAGTTTACATACATACAAGGATCATAATGAACTTGAAAGAAGGCGCCAGTCGTTTTACCAAGAGTTCTGCTTCTAAAAAGTTTTCTGAATGCATATTAGTTCCTTTTTCCGCCACGTTCATTATGGTCCTTGTTTAATATTAATGTAACTTTTTCAATTAAAATGGTTTTGTACATGTTTGAGCGCCACCTAGTGATTTTTACAGTTCGAAAGTCCTCATTCAAAACTAGTTTCCTTCGGAATACGCTGACATAACGTCTCGCCTATTGCATATTTCAAAGATTTAGCCCCAAGTTAGTTGTAAGCGTTACCTTTTAGATAGTGTATGTTTCAAATACGTCGATGGACAGATTTATTATGTTTTTGATACATTTATGCGTTTTGATAAATGGGAATTTTCATACCGATCAGATTGTGTAATCTTGAAAATAATTGTTGGTCCGATAGCTCCCTATATTTTGTACAACTTTTGCGGAGTACATTAAATAATAGTATTAGATACATACGTATCTATACATAATAATAATATACATAATCAAGTCGGTTTTTACATAAAATATATTTACCATGAACAGTAAAAGTACACTATTTCACTCGCTAGAGTTTGAAGTAAAATTCAAACGGACATAAGTACAAAATAAAATGTTTTCATTATAAATGATTATCCGAATATCAGTGCAGAATTAACTTAATCACCAAAGCAAGTGAAGTACAGAGCCGCTATCACGAGTGTGCCCGCGACACATCTCCCGCCTCGAGAGAGCGTTTGTTTCCTTCTCTCAATACTTAGATGAAAGAGATAGCAATATCTATGTCGCGTCTTTTCTCGTTATTCGCATGCGAGAGCAAACTTGTGCTAGCCGTGCTGATTACTGAATAAATGATGATCCTATTTGTAGTTTCAAAGGTTTTTTTTGCAGCTTTTAATTTTTGAAACGATATTTTAATATCAGTTATGAAAATTATATAAAAAATATTCATACTTATACAACTGTTTTCGAGTATGTAATTGGAAATTTAAGCGATGAGTGTAGATAAAATTCCATATCTGTTACACTTGTCATTTATCTTGTTATCTGGCAAACGAGAAAAGTTGCGTTGATAGTGTGAAAACTATGAAAATAATCGTTGGCATCCTCCCTCCGATGTTCTTGTGCCTTATTGTAATCGAAATATATGAAGCCACAGGTTTGCCCGCTATTTTCATATACTTAGATACAAAGATTAGGAGCTGCAGATGTTGCCCATAATTGCCCAGATTGATTGAGTGTTGAAGCACATTATCTTTTGTACTACACATTGTGTTCACTCTTTGAAATTAGTGCCTTTTTTAGATAATCTTATATAATTTTCAACAATGATACGATTAAAGGCCGCTGTATACTTATGATAACACAGCAAAAGATATGATGTGATATGTGCTGATATGATTTAGCAAAATACTAGATGAACATATATATTGTGGAACGTATGTGGTTGACGATAAAGTCGAAAGATGCTAGTCTAAAGAAAGGTACATTCTAATCCCAGTGCGGTTTACAAAGCTTTGCAATAATTATATCATCATGGCGTCCATATCCCAGTTGTGGCCCGGGGCCCGCCTTGACCATGATCCAGGATTTGGCAGATCAGGTAATTACAGTAGAGCGACGGCCATCTGACCTCCGTGACTCTGTTAACAGGGGAACCTGACCTGAGATTTGGTTTACAAAGCTTTGTCCACTGTTTGTGAAATATTTCGATGTTAGATCCACCAGTTTGTAATATCCGGTGAAACTTACTGAGATTATTGTAGTTTTTAAGCTGACTATAGTTAGATTGAACTATTTGCCCACAGTTCACAAATATTGCATTTACGAACGTAGAGATTATTAGGTGCCTACTTAACTCTAATACTATAACAGTGGGCGATAATGTAACTCTGATGACCGAAAGTAATTTCCTATGTTAGTCTTATTTATTTCATTATAAGGTAGAATCTCGCAAATTTTCGCCGTTACAAGAAAGCAAAATAATACGTACATACATTATTACGTCTCACCTTTTCCCCGTAGGGGGAGGCAGGCAGAGACCACCTCGTGTCACTTGTAACGGTACTGACAAATCTCTCTCTCGCTTCTTCCATAATCGTGGGTATAAGATTGCCTCTATACGAGATTGTCACTCCACCAGACTGGTAATCTGACGATTATACGACTGATCAATTATATTATACCATTCACGATATTTGTTGAAGAACGACAACGTTGTCCGCGACGACCTGAAATTGAAACCGCCTAAGTGCCATCGACACACTTTCTGCAACTCGGTCCAAAGATAAACCATAATTATTTCTAATATTAAGTACTTACTACGTAGTATTCAAGGAAAAGTCGCAACAAACACACACACGCACTCATGACACATTGTTCTCAAATGAAATAATCTTTGTACGCTACACGACGACATTACCATCTCTATCTGGGGGATGGTCCATCACAATTTGACTATCTACTTGTTTAGCATAATTCAACTCAGTTTTAATTTCCTGTTAGTATTAGCGTTTTAATAGAGTTAGGATAATATTAAGCTAAATATAAATATTAGTAAACGGGCAGGTGTAGTTCCTTGAATGACAACATTATTGGTGCTAATCCTTAGCTAATAAAAAGTATATTTTTAAAACGAATTTACAAGTTATTGCTCCTGCCTGTGCACGGTTTCTAGTTATAGTTTTTTTATGTTTTGTTTGTGTTGTGAGACGGTCACTTATTATATTGTTGGTACTACATATAATTGTATCCCAGTTTTAGTTATTTCGAAATTTTATTTCAGAATTATAATTATTTCGTTTGACATTCCGTATTCGAAGTACTTACTTACCTATGTTTACTTAGGTGCAGTGCAGATATTTTGTTATTAAATGTATAAAGAAATTTCCCATGGCCATTATGAGATACGATTCCTCCACAACATCATGTTATTGTATTAAACCTGAAAAACTAATAAATGATTGATGATTTTGGACAAGGATTTTTAGATGGTGTCATTCCCATCTTGTGTTATAAACCTCTATTCACTATATTCGATTCATAATTGTGTTTAGTTTTCCAGGGATTATACACCAATTATAATATTAAGGCTTTCGATTTCCCACCTTTCAAATAGTCGTAGCCATTGTAACGTTAGTATACTATGATACTACTGGTATACTATTATACTACTTCTATATGTAGTATGATATATATTTTTATACAACAACAATCGGGTGCTCATATTATGCAAATGTTTTTTAAAGACTTTTTTAATGTGCATTTATATTTTTTTATATATGATTTTGCTCAATTTATTCATGCAGGCTTAATTTGTTACATTTCGCAGGATTTGGTTATAGATTTGGTATACTGAATGTCTTCCCTGAAATTTAAATTTTCAAATAATTTTATTGTTTGATCACCATTTTAAAATTGTACCAATTTGATGTACCTAGTCCTAATTTATAATAAATTATTTTTAAAATTATGTATATGCGTTTTTCTTGGTATTCCTACGTCATACCCTGTTTTTTAAATCAATATCAATGTCTGGTATAGTTGATCTAAGCCTAATGTATCTAAAATTATAATGCACTCAAACATGATTTAACCCATTCCACACTACGGATTTTTACGAATTTTACGCCCACGGCCCAAAAATAAGTTGTTTAGGTAGTGTTGTCAACATAATATATATCGATTTATTAATTAATTTTTATTACGATACAACTTAAACATGATACACAAACAATATATAATTACATACTAAATCCACCTATAAATAAAAACCTTAAAATTACTTAAATAGGTAAAAAATTTGCCCCAAGTCCCCTGAATGCGGAAATGTCCCCAGAAGGCTGGCCGATTTGCCCCGCTGGATAGCGAGGCTTATACGCTGTCCCAAATAGAGGCCAGCCTTCTGGTCCTTACTAATGTCGACCAGGCGCTTGGCTAGTTCCCTATATAGGGAATATGCGCCTGGTCCCCACGGCCTCAGGGTTTCCACGCCAAATGGCGCAAATATGTAGTCGCCATTGAGACATGCGTATTTGCGCCGTTTTGCGTTTCCAGCACAGGCGGCACCGGCCCCTGCTTGACACACAGTGGCTGGAAGATGGGACGACGCGAGGGTATCGATGCACGTAGCATCCCAGACCAAGGGCCGTCCCAGTTTCCAGGATGTGAGTGTCATTCCGTCGGGTCTTTTCCCATCATCGCGGGCTTAACCGTTGGGTTCCAGCACTGCGGGAGCACCAGCAGAGGCAAAGGCCCGACGGATGACATCATTGAGGTCGATTTATTAGATAATAAACTCAGTGTTAATGTTCGTGTGTGCAATTAAAATAATGGTTGATTATAATTTATTTTCTTGTCTGGTATATCAGTCTTTGGCGTCATGGGCACGAAAATGAGATGTATTATGATTGAGTCCACAAGCATCTTAAAAATCTAGAATATAAAGATTTGTGACTACTGAACAGATTATAAATTCTGTTTCAAAAGACCTAATAGCCAACCCATCCGACTGGGTGTTGTAAAAAGAATGTCCTGAACCAGAAAATGGGCAGCAGCATTTTTGCATGTTTATAATACTGCGAACTCCAATCCACCTACCAAGGTGGAAGGCTCAAACCCAATGGAATGTTATGGGCCGTTAATGTGTGATGTGATACCAAATAGAAAGCTTTATGGTGGACATTCCCGAGTTGAATCACATCATAGCCCATAACAGACCACTGCAGGACTTAGAGCCTGAGGAAGGTTATTGCCATAATCTTCACTCGTGACAGGCGCGTTGGAAATCGTAGTGTTATAAATATAATGCTGGAAAACGCTGCTGCCAATTTTCTAGCCTATGATGACTAGATCTTTTGCCTCAAGAACATTAGTCACCTTGTATGACACCCACAAGTGGAAGGAGTTGGTGCTATTCTACTCTGCCAGCCAGCACGGCCATGAAGAACCACACAATTTGAAAAGTAATTGTAAAGTTGTTACAACTGCCAGTCTGTTCAGGAATAATAATAATAATTGCCTTTTATTATTTCAGTGTTGTTCTTTAACTCTAATATATACCTTTTATCAGCTGGACCTGCATTTAAATAACTACTTTGTGCTACTTACTATGTAGACACAAGTGTTGGATATGTTTGACGTACATACTTGCAAAAATATAATATGTACAGTCCAGCATTATTGCATCATAATTATAGACATCTCATGGAATTTATGGTGCAATATACCTACAAGCTACTTAAAAATTCATAGAAAGTGTAACTTGAAATAAGAAAAAGAAGTGTTTTTGATCATTTTAATCTTAAAATAATTGTATTAAAAATACAATTCAAAACTATGAACTACAACAATTTCAAATGTCCAGTCACTTTATCAATCACTTCCTTAGGAGCAGGGCCAACACCTAGCACTGTGATTGAGTTCGGAGCAATCTGGGTTCTTCCAGCGTCCCTAATAATAGACGTTATTAGACCAAGCTGCTTTGCGTTTTGTTGTATTTGCTTTATTTCATCAACAGAGTCTGTTTTAACCGCAACCTTAGCCTGGCCAGTGCTTTGCCAGATCCTTAGGCTTTCTGGATCCTTCTTCAATGCCTTTTCATACGCGCCCACGGCCGCGTGACCACATTGAGCAGCTATTTTGCCTTTGCTCATGTTCAGATCTGTCCTTACGACTAATATTAGCTTGTACTCGGAATGTGACACGAACTGCAAAGAAAATTTAAGATAAAACTCAAGTGGAAACTGAATACATGGGTATAATGACGTAAATATTGAGACTGGTCCATAACTAAAGGAGTTAGCTTTCTACCAAAAAACTTCAGTTAACCTTCAAGAATCAAGTGTTCAGCATGAAAGGACATTTCACACATAATACAAAGTATTTAAGTAAACTGGTTTATGAGTAGAATAGTTTACAAAGTAGATTACCGTTTTAACAGCTTTTACGGCTTCAGTAGATGCTCCAAAGAAAGAGCCAATGTATCGTTTCAGTTGAAATACCGAAATTCCTAGGGCAATCCCGCAACCTAAGCCGGACCAAAAGGATATATTAAATTCCATCTTTTGTTTCGAAGAAATGATTGTGATTTTCTTGACAATAGGTTAAAACTTAAATTTTGTTTGGCTGTTGTTTACTTTGTTGTACTTTTTGTGATATTGGTTTCGCATAAAATAACCTCAAAAATAATTTGACAGCCTTTTTTTTTAATTTTACGGCTCTGGAATCTGGATTTAAGACTTGAATTTCTAGTTATTTTAAGTATTTGACAGCAAGTAAAGTTCCGGCCAAACTGCTATGCTAGCGACGCAGCCTTAGAGGATTAAGCCAGAATTAATCATCTAAGGACACGGCACGACTGCGACGCGAAACTACACGGCTTCAAAATGAGTTTCCCAAAATTTTTAAATAGTACCCAGTAAAAATAATTTTTGCCCAAAATGGGGAAAAGAACCCTCAATATGGAGACCTTGGCGTCGTTGGCATGCATATTGTGGCAGCTTTGATTTTGAGGAGATTTTAGGGACGTTTGGGAGGGCTAGGAAGTTGAGAATAATTTTATATGTAAATTTTTTCGTAGTTCCAGCGTTGGAATTTTAATGATACGTGAACAGCACCAATCCCAACGCTGGACTACGTAGTATCCACGTAAATTTTTTTATGTAACAGTAAGTATGTGTTATAGCAAGACAGGTGAATACTTACGTAGTATAACATAAGGTCGCTTTCGGATGCGGCGGAAGTGGTTGGACGTCCGGTCAAGGTCGGCTCGCCCGCGCATCGCGAATATTAGGTATCATCTGTAGTCAGCAGTCACGCACGAATCACAATATTTGGGTAGGTACGGAACCCCGCGACACAACCAGTATCCGCCTAGCCACGCAATCTCGTCGCTTAGCAACGAAATTCGTTGTTTACGGTACTGTCATTTTTGTAAACAATCTCTTTGAAACCTAGTGATTTTCCTTCTCACTGTTTGAAAGATCCCGGTCATTGGATGTAGAACCATTGTCGAACTCAACCACGATCACTTCACGATAGGAAAAACTTGCTTTGATTGCAGAATAGAATAGAAAATATTACATATTAATTTCTAACGCAATACTTCACTGATAAACAATGAAGAAGGTAGATTTGAAGGACTTGGCCCCCATTGTGATCCCTCATGGGCCTCCAGTGGAGGCTACACCGGAATACTACAAGTCTCGGATGGAGAGCAGCAATATGGTCAAGTAAGACTCGCTTAATTCATTTAGAAGCTATTACAAACGACTTAGCCGACGTTGGCCGTGTGGTGTCCGGCAGAGTAGAATAGCACCAACCCCTTACCCTCGGGGGTGTCGTATAAGGCAACTATTTTTTTCAAGCCAATTTTCAAGTCTTTGTTGGCTCAAAAATAGGCAGCAGCGTTTTCCATTGTTATATTTATAACACTGCAATCTTCATCCCGCCTGCGTAGCGTGGAGATTATAGCAATAACCACCTCTTTAGTAGGAGAGGCCCTAAGTCCTGCAGTGGACTGTAATGGGCGGTGATGATGTTGACAAACGAGTGGACAGCCCACCTGATGGAAAGCTTAGATAAGGCATTTCATTCATGTAAAAACAGTGACAAGGTGACGTGTACCTGCAGTTCTGCATTTTTGTTACACTAGTGTTACTTTGTGATGAAAGCGTAGTTCTGACCGCTTCCCATAAGGTGGGCTGTCCACTCGTTTGTCACAGAGAAAAAGTAATCAATTTCGTGTCAATGTCCTGGTTGTGCTCTCGCGCCCGAGGGCCCGGGGTCCACCTTGAACATAATCCCAGATTCGGCAGATCAAGTATTTATGGTGGAGCCACTGCCATCTGACTTCCATGACCCTGTTGACAGGGAATACTGACCGGTGGATCATGGTTACACATTCAGTCGCCTGAATGTGCAGATTTCATTACGATATTTTCTCTCACCGTTTGTCTTTTAGTCTACATAACTCATAAGAGTCTTTGATACATGGCCGCACTGGGGTTCGAACCCCGTATCTATCTCTCGCTTACGAGTCGACTAGGCCTTAACCACTAGGCCACTGACGCTCATCTACCAGGCCACTGACGCTCATGTTTGTCTCACTAGCTGGAATTTTTTAAAGAATAAGAATAATAAAGAATAAAGATGTTTATTGCCACAAGACATCACGACTAAAAATAAACACATTTTAAAAAAATAATACGAAAAAATGAGTACAATATATACATTGTCCTACGTAGATATGTAATGTGGCGGCCAGTGCAAAAGGGTCCCACTCAGCTTGTGCTGTGAACCGCGAGGCGTCTCACAGCGCTGGATTTCTGTGGGCCCTAGTGCGGCTACTTTATCTTTACGTAGTATCAAAACAATATTGCTGAAATTTCGTGAAACTCTCAGGAAATATCCAGTATGGGACGTGGCTCGCCCGTCGCCCCAAGTCCTGATGGAGCAGTCCCGTCGCGAGCTGATGGAAGCCGAAGAGACCCTGGCCCTGAAACGAGCTGAGGAGAAGAAGAATCGGGAAGCCATGCACTCCAAGTGGACCGACCTTCGGAGCAAGGAGATGATGCTGAAGGATTCGTTTATTAGCTTCAACAAGGTAGGCGTAATGAGGTCATTGTGTGTAGGTATTGTATTGAACGTTTGCTCCGGTCTCCCACACGGAGCCATACTCTTGTTTTTACAAGTTTTTATTTAACTTGCAATGTTTTTAACTAGTATGTATACTTGTTTTCAACTAAACTCGCGTCCTTTACACATATGATTATACTAAACGGGACTCATACGCGACGTACCTTTTCGGACGTAGACGTATACATCTACCATCAGACCATTTCCTCAACTCAGGACTAAACTCCACTGATCGGCAATATTATTCGCGTATGGTTCGGAAAGCCATTGAAATTAAAAAGTATAAAACTTTCAATTGAGAAGACGGATATAAGCTTCCGGCGTCATGGAACCCAGTGGTGTGCAAAATAAATAACTTTAAGACTGAATATTTATCGTCGGACATCGTGAGTTCTGCCGTGAAGTTTCGGATTAACAACAAACTGACAATGCTGTATGAGGGTGGGACGCTTACCCGCATCCATGTGAGGGTAGGAAGTCTACCCGCACATCACCACAGCTATCCCCTCTCTACTGCAGTCTTCTCGTGACCACGGTGGGTAACCCTACCGAAGCGATGGAGTCGCAATTTGGTCATGAGAAATAATTAACGCAATAAGATAACACCATCGTGTTTGGGCTCTTTGAACGCTTAATAAATGCTATGCCCCTAGGTAATATTCAATGTCAGATGAATAAACTAAATCCATAATCGGAAAATCTCTTTCCTCCAGTTCATCCGAGAGAACCAGGAGAAACGCGACCGCGCCGAGCGCAAGATGCAGGCCGACAGCGAGGTGCTGGAGCGGAAGACGCGCGAGACGGAGGCCATGCGGCAGCGCGTGGCCGAGATGGAGGAGGTGAAGATGCTGATGCAGAAGCAGGTCAACGACTACACCATTTACGAGGTGAGCGCTGGGACTTTGTCGGTTTATTGTATTAATTAGCCAGGAATGTAATCGCCACTATTTGACGACCTGAGTGGTTCAATGGTCAACATGGTCTGCCACGCAAGAGGTCCCGGGTTCAATTCCCGGCCGGGCAGAAATTGAAATGATGAATTTTAATTTCTGTTACGGGTCTGGGTGTTCTATGTATAATAAGTATGTATTTAAAAAAAAAAGTAGTTAAGTAGTATATCAGTTATCTAGCACCCATAGAACAAGCTTTGCTTAGTTTGGGGCTGGATGGCGCTGTGTGAATTTGTCCACGAATATTTATTTATTTATTATTATTACTATCTCAGCTGGTGGTAGGTAAGTGGCAATGCGGCCGAAGACGGAGGATGCTTGTCCAGATACAGCCTATAGACGACAGCCTTGAAAAGTCCAGATTAGGTACCTAATGCGGCCCAAGATGGAGCTAAATTTAGGAACAGCCTATTCACTCTAGGCTTGAAGACGTCCAGATTAGGTATAATTATGTAGTATAGGCATACGATCAGACGGTCCACCTCATAGAAAAACTGTGGTCCACCTGATGGTGCGCGGGCGCCGCCGTCCGGTACATCTACAACCTGTGGGGAGCGGATACCTACCTGTCGATAATTATGCTTTTTATGAACCTATGGGTTTTATATCGCACCACTGCCGTCTTCCACAGGACTACTTGATGTCCGTGGTGCACCAGTATCCTGAATTTAAGCAGCCCCTCGACGTGTTGAATCGCTACGAAGCCTTAGGTAATTATTTTTTATTAATTTACATTGCTTGGGCGTGGAGTCCGGCCACGGAAGCAATAAATCTCTGTTCCATGTATGGTCCGGCAGCGTAAAAAGACGGGTGGGTAATAACAGAAGCGGATTATCACCTACGTACCAATCGGGCAACAGTGTTATCTTTTGAGTGTTTTCAAGAACCGCGATTTCCAAACCGTAGTACCTATGCGGCGGTAGGACTCTTGTCAATTCTGCCTGGATGAGTATAGTGAGTTCTACCACCTTATAATTAAATAAATAAATAAATATTCGTGGACAAATTCACACAGCGCCATCTAGCCCCAAACTAAGCAAAGCTTGTGCTATGGGTGCTAGATAACTGATATACTACTTAAATACTTTTAAATACATACTTATTATACATAGAACACCCAGACCCGTAACAGAAATTAAAATTCATCATTTCAATTTCTGCCCGGCCGGGAATCGAACCCGGGACCTCTTGCGTGGCAGACCGGCATGTTGTCGTCGTTATCGCCAGGGATGCTCACAGCTAGGCACAGGCCTCCCCCAGAGATCTCCACAAAGGTCGGTCCTGTGCCTTTTACATCCAGTTGATACCAACGATCTTTACCAGGTCGTTGGTCCACCTTGTGGGAGGCCTACCCACGCGGCGTCAAATTAACAAAACAGACTTGCTTATTTTGTCCATTGCCCTCCTCCCAGCGGCGGCGAAGAGCACCCTGGCGGAGCGGCAGGAGCGCGACCTGGCGATGCTGGAGAACGCGCGGCAGGAGATCGCGGCGCTCACCGAGGAGAAGAAACTCTTCATGATGGGACTGAACAACACGCTGGCCAACTTGAGGGTATGGACGGGTGCGGATAGACCCGAATTGATCACTACAAGCGTAGAGTACTTGTTGTGATCAATTTGGGCTGTGATGGTGGAGCAAGTGCTGTTTAAATATGTAGTAGAATACCTACCAACAATAGGTAAGTAATACTCTCTTCCGACTGGTTTCGGCCATGGCGACCCCTTCAACCCCTAATCGTACGTTCAACTCGTTCGTGGTGTTGGTTCCCACCGCAGACTTGGATTTCTTCATGAGGGAAGATTATTGGCCGAAGGGTGTGGTGTACCGGCGATTCCGTGGGCGACCCAGAATTTCCGGTGCCGCCGAAACGAAAAGTGAAAAGTGTTAGAATTTAGTATTGAAAATTATAATATTATCTATTAGTCTATTGTTAATTTTATAAGTGGTATTGTTTTATAGGTTTGGCTATAATGTATTGTTTATTGTTTTTATAATTTTGTATGATACATGTATTATATCTATGGGCCTCTGTAGCCTGATACAAATAAATAAATAAAATAAAATAAATAAATAAATAATCAGATCTGCGCTGATGCGCACAAAGATGGCTTACATAGCCAATCTTCGCGGCAAACTCCCGTGCTCAATGTGGTAAGTAATACCTACATATAGACATAGACCACGCTTCGGTTCCACGTTTTATCCTTAATCCGGTCCAAGAAGATAACTTGACGTCGGTAAGGATGGCATTTGTGCTAACTTATTCCAAACAAGATATCCTGCTAACGTCTGCTATTGCGTTTCTTACATTTGGCTAAATTCAGAAACAAAAAGAGAGCAAATCGGTTAATTAAAACACTCGTGTCAAACTATTATCATACGAGGCTACCATGTTTTAATACCCCCTTTTATATGACAGTTGTATAAACTACTATTTTAAAATTTTATAGTCTGGCGTGAAAACAATGTATCCTGAAACAACTGTTTTCTAATATGAAATTGGAACATTACGCTATGAGTGTAAATAAAGTATTTTTTCCTAGTTGTTCGATTTTAAATTTGATTTACCTATCCTATAAATAAATTATGACGTCTACCCGTTTTGCCCTAATCAGATACCCGTTTTAGGCTTATATGCGGGCAAAACGGTGTTTTTAGAGGTTTCTTATTTCTTCTATTTATAATATATTTAATAGAAAATGCTTTAAAAAAGTGTTTTATTTTCAAGTTTAATAAACATCCTATCTTATAAACTAAATTAAGCGAAGATATAGACCACGTTTCAAATTTTTTTTATACTCGCGTTAAACTTACCCGTTCTAGGCCACCTTCGCCTACGCTTTTTGAAACGCGAAGTGACGCGTAATATAAGTGATTCGAAAATATACTTACCTTATTTCACGAGCAATAGGTACATTCCACTTTAATCTGCTCTCACGCTTTTTGCTTCATAATGTAGTAGACTGAATTTAATCAAATGTGATGACCGTACATGACTTTACCTCCTCTATATGTTGGTAAGTAATAAAAACAATCCATAACGCGTTCTCCCCCACCGTCCCGCAGTGGCGCTACGACAAGGTGCGCAACCGCGTGATAAAGTGGGAGCTGGCGCTGAACCGGCTGAAGGAGACGGCGGCCGGCCGCCACGTCGAGATCTGCCACGTGCGCGCCGCCATATGGAGCCTCTACGTCAAGATATGCAAGCATAAGGTTATGCGTCATTGTAATTTTTTATTTTAGTGTTTATTTTGGACCCACTACTGAATAGGTTAGGTAGGCGAAGGTTCGAAAGAACGTTTCTGGCTCGTACTATCCCGATGTAATGAGCTCCCAGCCACTTGTGTGTTTCCTTTGGACTATGACATGGGATCGATCAAGAGGTATATTAGTGGTCTCTCGGGCAACGCATTGGTGACTCCCTTGCTGTTGCTGATGCCGTAAGCGGTGGTAACCACGCACCATCAGGTGGCCCGCTTGCCTGTTTGTCTGACGAATAACATAAAAAAAATACATCTCCAATTTTGGTTCAAATGACTCGAGGTGAACATCATACCTAAACGAACCCCCTGAACACCCCCCCCCCCCTCTCGCTACGCCTATATGAAGACAGATAAACAGATCATTTTGGGCTTAATATCTCGTTTGTTATCGCGCACGACGGCTCGGGGTCCGCCATGACAATGATCCACGATTTGGCAGAGCAGATAATTACAGTGGAGCGACTGCCATCTGACCTCCGTGGCCTTGTTTAGAATCTCATCAGATTAGATCATGGTCACACATTCAGCGCCTGAATATGCAGGTTTCATCACAATGTTTTCTCTCACCGTAAGACCAACGGTTAGTGTTCAATAAATGTAGGTACTTCATAACTCACAATCAGAAAACAATCATACATTACGACACTGAGGATCGAACTCGCTAAAGACGGGTCTTTCTTCGTGGGGTTTAAAAAATCTTGTCCCCTTCCCCCTTTAGGGCCTCGCGATCGACATAAAGCAGCACGACTTCGAGCAGCAGCTGGTGGTGATCATGCGCGCGCTGCTCGAGCTGCGCCGCATCTACCGGATCGCGCACAAGCGCTCCAAGGACAAGTGAGCACGCACGGGAACTCACGAACACTGATGGGGACTCACGCGCGCTGATGGGAACTCACGCACTGATGGGAACTCACGCGCACTGACGGGAGCTCACGCGCACTGACGAGAGCTCACGCGCACTGACGGGAACTCACGCGCACTGACGGGAACTCACGCGCACTGACGGGAACTCATGCGCACTGACGGGAGCTCACGTGCACTGACGGGAGCTTGCGTTTGCGGCCAAGCAGCCTCCACGCGCCGCAGAAGCCGCCGGCCGCCGCAGCCGCGCCTACATAGTCACCTAAGTGACTCAGGTGCCCCACGTTGGTCGCGGACAATTATTTTATAATTAATTGTTGGCATTGATTTGGGACGGTTTAGAAGTCCCATTCTATAAGTCCGTGGCACAATATCTATGTTGCCCCTGGTATAGACAAGTATTCTGTCTTCTGACCAATACCAAACTTTTTGCTCCTGACGAAAAGAAAGAGTCCCCTAGTCCATTAAAATGTTAGTAGATTAGGGTGCGAGTGTGCATCGGCACCTTGCATTGGGCAGGCGGCAGCCCCACATACCTAACCAATTTTAATCTAAAATATTCCCGGCACCTAAACCGAATGGGAATAAAGATTCACCATAAATCTAAAATCACATAATAAATTTATACTGACCACGTATATCGGACCACAGAACCATTTCAAAATGAATTCCAAGAAACACATTTTTAAATATGATTGTGAACCACAAAAGCTTTAATTCGATGGCAGAATTTACTAATTTTCAGCCTTACCGTATTAGTCTCTCGGTTGCCCCGCGAGGGTTTACTAAAGTGACGACTTCACCTTCTTAAGGTCTCAAGGCTCAAAATCCGTGCTATACTTAGACGATATCATTTGTATTGGCAATGACTTCGAGGAATGTCTAAGCAATGTTAACGAGACTCAGATTACTTCAATGTCTCGGATTCATAGTCAACGTTAACAAAAGCAACTTGCAACCTAAAAATATGTGTAAAATTATAGTGTTTATATGTTTAATTTTGAGAATTTCACTTAATTTTTTTTAATGGAGAAAAGCGACATTATAGCACAATCAGTGTACATATATATTTTCGTCTCTTCCCACTTGCACTATATTAGTTCGCTCAACCTTTTGCGCTGCCAGTAGCAGCTTGTCCAGCGCTACAATACAGCTGATTGCACACAAAAACTTTGGAGAAAATTTTTTATCTATTGTTAAAATGTATTTAAAAATAAAATAGCTACTTAAACTTTAGCATAAATATTCCCCCGTTCTACGTTCTTTAAGGATCTTAATTGATGGGCGCAAAACATTGGCCGTTTATTGTCCTTCATTATGTAAACGAGAACTTCACTTATGCCTCTCGTACTGACTAGGGAACCGTCTATGGCGACGATTGGGTCAACGGGTGCTGGAAGCAATGTGAACTCAAGTATCCCATTAACTGGATTTACTAAATCTAAAAATGTTGCATCATACGATAGTAATTGTGCTATATTGGTACGAGTAGATAACACCACAGCTATCAGCTATGTAAATTGTCAAGGAAGTATTGAATACCTTCATGCAAAGAATCTATCATATTTCGTTATGTGATATTAAGGTTGACGAGGACTCAAGAGAGTAAAGGACATAGAGTGGAAACTCTCTGACTCGGCTTTCCGATAGATAGTCTACACTGTTAGACAGACTATGACTGAGGTGCCAGTAGATTACCGATTTCATGTGCGTCAATGCCGACTGTGAGCGCTATTTATCCTGCAAACAGGACTCGGAGGCTATCGCAGTAGATGCGATTAATCTCATGCATTCTCACTTGCCGCACTTCTCTCGATTTGCAATTTTGTTTGCAGAATAATACATGGATCAGTATGAAGATTCTAACGAATTTGTGATAACATTTTAATACAAATGCTTCGTATGACACTTTGAACAATCATCGTTAAGCTCCGTATCCCATTTTGGTCCCAGTTAGGGTGTTTGAATTAAATGATCACTAAAAGGAGCTTTCAAATTCAATCCAACCGTGTCTAAGTATACTGCCACTTGGAGTCCACGAGAGTGTATTGGATAACATTTCAAATTCTGTCCCGTCCGAATAAATAAAACATAATAAAAAGTTAACCAGAACATTAGGAATATTACTGGCCCTGTGTACCACACACACACAGGGTACAAACGCTATCACTTTTAAGGATGATAATATGAATACCACCTCAAATAGCATTAAAATCATAATTAGTTACAACATTAGGGTCAGGTCGCTAGTATCCAGGGCTCTTTCGTACCTAATTTACGCATAACCCCTTCCATCACACTCGAGGAGTATCTGATTAGAATCGAGCAACTCAGTACTGGCACATACTAAGTATCTCTTTCTGTCGTGCAAACCACACCATAAACAAGTCACGGACAAACCATTAGCCAATGGATTGGCAGGGTGATGACAGATAACAGTGTGTCATGGGTACATGTGCTGTGGCTCGGTGTGGCCGGCGTCCGGTGTCCGGCGCTGGGCCGGCGGCGTCTCCGCGGCGGGGCCCGCAATGCGGTGGCCGCAAGGACCAGCACATCGCGTTTTCGTCAGATATTATATCAGGCCGATCGCTGATGTCGGCCGATTTGTTAAACCCGTTTGCTTTCTTAATAATGAATTAACCAGTGTCCATTATGTAATATGTTTAATTTACGGTTGATACCGTATAATTAATACATTGTTTAAAATGTATGAATAATTAATATTTTGTTTAAAATTTGCAAAACTGCCCTCTCCAAACATCTACGTTGTGAATTATCTTATATCTGAAGAATGAAGCGACGAAATATAATATATGATCAAACGAACTTCGCGAAGTTCGATCGATATTATAGGAGTCGCTTCATTGGAAGATATAACACCCGCCCGCCCATATTCCCAGGCGTGGGGAAGTTTTGAATAGCATCTCTAAAAGAATGACGTAAAAATGGCGGCTGGCTGTATCGATACGTAGGATCGAAAAAAAAAATGATCGGTTGAAAACAAATCAATTTTACTGTAAATAAACGTGCGAAGCCTAACCTAACCTTGTAGGCTAAAGGGACTACGTTGTGAATTATCTTATGTCTTCGAATGAAGCGACTCATATAATATCGATCGAACTTCGCGAAGTTCGTTTGATCATATATAGTTTCGCCTACTATATTTTAATTTTTAATTTATGGTAGGTAGACTCCTAATATAGTAGGATACTATATTCTATAGTAGGGTTGACAACCCTAGTTATGACAGCTGCCCATGGATGCCCCATTGACGTAAAATTTATTTGGCACGATAGAGTACAGAATCTCTCTGATTTTATTGTCGATTTACTAAATATAAATCGGCGTGACGAACTATACTTGGCCATCTTACTTTTTATCGTACTAATCCAACTAATATGATAAATGCAAAAGTTTTTAAGGATAGATGGGTGTATGGATGTTTGTTACTTCTTTACGCAAAACCTACTAATCGGATTTTGATGAAATTTGGCAGCAATGTAAATATAACCTATAGCTCCCTCCCGAAGTCTTTCCTTTGCACTATAACAAGGGTACTTCAAAAGGTATGTCTACAGGTACCTCAAACCTTATAGAATACCGCAGCTAAACAATACTCTTTTAAATAGTATTGTTTCTGCCGGTGAGTAAGGTCTCCAGTGCTCCATGGGGTGGGGATTTGGGGACCCGTGGCTTTGGCAGTGGATGGACATTTGCCATTTTGCTGCCAGAGTAACGTGTTATAGAGGTTTTTGCAACGCATTGGTGATACTCTCGGTGTGTCGGCTAATGTCTATAGGCAGTGGTGACCACTTTCCATCAGGTGGCCCGCTTGCCTGTTAGCCTACCGTATGACATTAAAAAAAAAGCGCCGGCACCGCATCCGCTGCCCTTTAGTTGCAGATGTCCTGGACGACGGTGGCCACTTTCCATCAGGTGGATCGTCCGTCCATGTGCCTCCCTAGGCAATAAAAAGACAGACGCGGTTTGGGACTTTGTTCAATAATATGTAGTAATAGTGATGTATTTTCCTCTTTGCTTTCAGGGAAGAAGCGAAGTAACGGCGTCGCAGCACAGTAGATCAACAGCCAAATATCACGTATTTGCCAAATATTTACCTACATTATTGTTTTAATCGTATTAAGTATTTCATTTTTGTCTATCTCGAATGAAATCAAATTTAATTATGTTATATTTATTAGATTTTTTTATACCAAACACTAATTAATAGATTAAATAAATGACTGAAACTAAAAAATTTATTCAGAAATTTAAAAAAATAATTAATAAAATACAAAATTTCTTTATTGATCAGGACATTAAATATCTCTTTCAATCGTCAATCGGAACGCGTTCGATATATTATATAGGTATGTCTAGTATAATTAAGAAAAACCACCTTAAACTACAGCAAGAGTAAGCCAGTCCACCAAGGCAGCACCCGTTCACGAGTATAACGCAGGGCCCAGCCATCGTCCAATTTAATCATATTTGAGGGAAAAGAGCGACCCGGCCCCCACGCCACCGCCGGACAGACTTTTAAGTGAGCGTGCATCACACATGCTGCATGTGATAGGTAGTCGCTCCCACCCTACTCTATCCTATCCCTACCCTACCGCTACCTTACCCCTACCCTATCCTACCATTGCCTTAACCCTACCCTACCCCTACCCTACCACTATCTTACCCCTACCCTACCACTATCTTACCCCTACCTCACCCTATACTACCTTACCGCTATCTTACTCCTACCCTACCCTACCCTACCCCCACTCTAACTACTACCCTACCTCTACCCTAGCGCAGACAGGAGACACCATGTGTGGGAGAGGAAGGAAAATTAACGCCGCTTCCAAGGTGGTTCTCCGTGGGGGAAACAAACGGCAAGAAACCTACAGAGCCTACGTTAATTCTTTTTTTTTAAACATGTCTTATGTACTAATACATTATTTGTCCTATATACTATCTTAAAAGTAAATACATATTCAGATATACTATAATAACTTTTTTGACATAGTTTGTTTTTTATAGTGACTTTAAATTTATTCAATGGTAAATTCTGAATATCTGTTGGAACCTTATTATAAAAGCGTACACATTGACCCATAAATGATTTGTGGACTTTGGCTAGACGACAAGCACCAGCAACAAGCTTATCTTTATTTCTCGTATTAATATTATGAACATCACTATTCTTCTTAAATAAGTGTAAATTTTTATGAATATCCTACATTAAGTTCTCATATATATATTGTGACGGCATTGTCATTATATCAATATTCCTGAATTTATCTCTTAGTGAAGTTCTAGGTCTCAATTGATAAATCGCGCGAACAGCCCTTTTCTGCAATACAAATACATTGTGCCAGTCGGCAGCGTGTCCCCACAGCAGTATGCCATAGGCCATAGTACTGTGGAAATAACTAAAGTAAACTAATCTTGCTGTAGCCTCGTCAGAAATACCCCGTATTTTCTTTACAGCATATGCTACAGAACTTAGCCTTTTCGCCAATTTATCAATGCGAGGACCCCATTGCAATTAATTATCCAAAGTAAAGCCTAAAAATACTGTAGAATCAACAAGATTCAAATTTTCGCCTTTTATTTGTACATTAGTAGGCACTGATCTAACATTTGGCAAAGAGAATTTTAAACATTTTGTCTTCTTGCCATTCAGTAATAAATTATTAACCGTAAACCAGTTTACCACTTCTGCAATAGCCTTGTTCACGTCTTCATATGTCAATTGTTGTCTTTTTACTTTAAACACCAAAGATGTATCGTCAGCGAACAAGACAATTTCATGGGTATATTTTACGAAGTAACAAGACTTTACATAAACAAGAAATAAAAACGGGCCCAAAATAGATCCCTGGGGGACACCCATAGAGACAACAGACCCCATAGATCTCTCTCCGTTCACATCAACTTTTTGAATTCTATGACTCAAGTATGAATTTAACAAGTTTACGGCCAAGTCCTTTATTCCATAATGTTGTAATTTCCTGACCAAAATATCATGATTAACGCAATCAAAGGCTTTGGATAAATCACAGAAACCCCCTAAGGCATCACGTGATTCCTCCCAGGCCCCAAAGATATATTTAATAAGTTCAACACCTGCATCAGCTGTTGAACGACCGCGAGTAAATCGAATTGTTTATGATGCAATAGGTTACTTCCATAAAAATGAGCTTTTAGTTGATTTAATATGATTTTCTCAAATATTTTACTTAGAGCCGGTAAAATTGAAACTGGTTTAAAATTTGTAGGATCCGTTGTACTACCAGTTTTCAACAATGTAATAACTTTACTGTGCTTCATCAGGTCAGGAAATTCACCATTATCAACACAATTATTAAATATATTCGCTAAGTGGACAGCAATAACATCAATTACAGAGCTAATAATTATTCCTGACATACCATCAATGTCGGCAGTTGCTTTCATTTTTATGGTTTTAAAAGCCTTAACTATATCTTGAGGTGTTGCATGCTCGAACTTAAAATCGATGACACTCTCGGGTACATTTTGTTTTACGGAATGGCTATTTTGCCCCCCTACACCTTGTTCATTTTATTCATTCAGAACGATTGGAATGTATTTCCGAATGGTTAAAATAGCATCGATGGCAAAAATCAAAACACTGAGCAAGTAATCACTTGATCAAATTGCCATTTAGATTTTTAGATACTTTTACAGGCCTGGATGTTTTAAGCCAAGTCTTTAGTTAAAATCTTTTTTATACAGTAACTTATAATGTGGATGTGGAAAAGGTATAGAGATATTGGAAATTTATTTTTAGTAATTGTAATTGGTTCGTGTAATCTGTGATACTGACTGTCTGTCCTTAAGTTCAGACTCCAGTACCAACTATCCTGAGACTAACCAGGCTGACCCACAGCCGTCCACCTCTGCTACTCTTCAGAGAATAGCATGAGCCGTGGACAGCCCCAACCCACTGCCTGTGCCGTAGTTGGAGGCTGGAGGGCCCTTGCGGGGCCTTTTACACCTAGCTGGATCGCGCGCGCCTAGTGCGTCTGCGGGCTACATGAAGACCTTCACCTCTTGGACCAAACGAAACCAAACCGTTAAACATCACAACAAGTCTGATGTGAATACTTATGCCTACTGGCTGGTCGATAGAAGAAACATTCAGGTCGTCGATAGCGCTAGTCAGAGAAGAAAAGAAAATCACTCTGTTTGTGCTAATGCAACTTATCTTAAAATGGTGTGCCAGTGTGAGGAGTGATCATGATACTCAGGACCATTCCTGAACACACATGAACTTAATATTTGGAATGAATACTGCTGTACAAGCCAAGGTGAATCGCCTAAGATGCAGACCAGCTAGAAATAAGCCTGTTTGTCACACAAGCTTTTCTTTGAATAACTAAATCAAACCAGTGACTCCTCAGTACCAATTTGCTGTACCCAACATGGGTCCATGTTGATTCTTAATCTAATTGATATGTAACATATAGAACGCGCAATAAATTGAAATTGAATTATTAAAATTTATTAAAGCTATTAATTTTCTACAACATTCTAATGTACTTACAATGTAAATAGAAATTTAATAAATAAAAAATTATTAAGAAAAGTCCAGTAGTATTTTATGAACTCTTGTCTATAATACATAATTATAAATAAATATACTTGGACAATTCACACAGCACCATCTGGCCCCAAAGTAAGCAAAGCTTGTGTTGAGGGTGCCAGAGAATTGATAAACTACTTAAATATTTTTAAATATATATTTACTTATTATACATTATGAAACCCAGACCCGTAACAAAAATTAAAATACATCATTTAAATTTTGCCTGGCCGGAAACCCGGGACCTCTACGTGGGAGCCCGGCCATGTCAACCTTGTTTTTTGGTAAGATAACTAAAAAAATCCCAGTCGCCAAAAATTTCAAATATGCCATTTTCATATTCATAATTTGTACTTACATCAAACATATATAATAATTGACTGCAAAAACTATACAAGAAATTTTACCATACATAAAAATCAATTGCTCTTTGTTGGTCTCGCTATAACTCAAAAACGGCTGGGCCGATTTCAATAATTATTTTTTTGTTTTGTTGGTTATGATACAAAGGTTATTAGTACGAAAGATAAAAAGGGTAGATAAGGGTAAAGTAGCCTACTATTTTGCCCCTACATACCTTTCTTTCTTTGAGTTTAAACAATCCCTCTATTCATCATCATCTTGGCGTTTATGTCCCGGTTGTGCTCTCGCGTACGAGGGCCCGGGGTCCGCCTTGACCATGATCCAGGATTTGGCAGGTCAGGTAATTATAGTGGAGCCACTGCCATCTGACCTCCATGACCCTGCTACCAGGGGAACCTGACCAGATTGGATCATGGTTACACATCCAGTAGCCTGAATGTGCAGGTTCCATCACGATGTATGCCCTCACCGTAAGAGCATCGGTTAGTATTCAACTAATGTACATAACTCAAAACAGTCATTGATACATGGCCGGAGCGGGATTCTCTGGTTTACGAGTCGGATATTCTAACCGCTCAGCCACCGACTCTCTCAAATGATCCCTATATTATAGCGAACAAAACAAATAAAGAATGATTCAAATCAGTCTAGTCGTCACGTTTTTGAGATTTAGCGAGACCAACACATAGCAATTGATTTTAATTATGTATTTTTACATATTATTACAAAGTATTAAAATATGTAATAAAGGGTATATATTATCTTAAATTTTTTTAAATATTGGTATTATCATTTAACCTTTTCAGCGCCAAAGTCTATATATCAGACGTTTAAGTTTCGTGCCTTCGCCGCCAATGTCGATATTATCAGACAAATAAATCTTACCAATTTAACTCTATTTTTTCTTATCGTTATAGTACCTGACGACACATGCATACAGTTTTCAGACAGTTTATACTTTATTGTCGTGGCGTGTGGTGAACGTTTTTGACGAAAACTCTTGGCGGGGAAAGGGTTAATAAAGTGATAGTGATAAGTATCATTACTATATTACACTGTTTAGGAGGCTGATTTTTCAAATACATAATGAGTTTACTATAGTGAACCCATATTTATTAATTTTGTTTCTGGCAATTCTGGTTTTATTGGCTATGACTTTTTAGACGAGCCCTTTCTGTTCATCAAAAGTATTCTAGGAATAGTTACGGTTTCCACTACGTGCTCTGTTATACTTAATATATGAGACTACAATAAGAAAGACATTGGTGTGGTCTTAAGTCATCGGAGGCTTGTAGAAGAAGATTACCTACCAAATCCCTCCATATTCAAGTTGCTAGTGCAAGCTAGTCTAATCATGGATTTACGGAGCTCCTTAAACCAGCAAATTAGCAGTAGTATTTTCTGTTGACTTTTCCATATGGCAATCTCCAACCCACCTGGTAAGTGTAAAAACTTTAGTCAGGAGGAAACTAGGCTCAAAAACACAATATTCTTCAAAAACTTATTTATTGATTATCAACAATGAGCATTATGAATACCAGTGCCTTTAACGTAGTTCGTAGTATCTGTTTATCACAAGGATTGTTATCTACAGGTAAGTAACTAATATAAACACACTATCTTCAAAACACACTTCAAACTAGCGATCCGAGCTCCTGAATGCACTAGTTCTTCAGTGCCATATGGTGAGTTGTCTTCCTCCTGGGCATCAGGCATCAATGCCCGTTGTAAAGAACTGGCGCGCGTCTGCGCCCTGTTCTAGGGCAACGCAGCAGCAGCCTAGTGGAACTGGAGATGCCACGTAAGGCATTGATGGCTGGATGCGGTTACCTACATTTGCCGCACGTCTCAAGTCGGTGGTCGGTGTCGCCAATAAAACGGCGTTATTTGACAAGACAAGACCTTATTTACTCGGTGGTGGTGCCAGTGAGCCAAAATTAACCCATTCTTTCATTATTTTACGGTATTTTGCGGACAGAAAAGGCAATGTCACCAACCCCCTCAGCAAAATTTAGCATTTCGTAATAACGTACTAAATAGTACGATGTGGAGCAAAGTACGCAAAAGGTACGACAGTCGGCCAAATAGTACGTAAATCGTACCAAAAGGTACGATCTGGCAACGCTGGTTAGGTGTGGGTGCAACCAGTAGTCGTATTCACAATGGCTCGGAAATCGGATTCGGATACGGAATCGACAAAGGACCACCTAAAAGTTCTTAGGAAAATGTGGTTTCAGTTAATTTTGATGAAATTTTCATATGTTATAGAGAGTAGAGTTTCCGTGGAATCTAACGGGATTCTGAATAACAGTTTTCGAATCGATTGACACGGATTCGCCGCTCACGAATTTCATGTCGAATCGTTCGGAAACGGTTTCGAATCATTGTGAATACGGCCACAGCTGAGCTACTGCGGATGACAAGTGACACCAAAGTCGACTCGGTGACAGTAGTACAAACAAAGTTATATTGATCTAATGCTAGTGTCGCTTTTATTTCAATTTCAAAATGAAGTCACTTAGTTCCAGTGGCCGCCGGATTCGGCAAATCGCTATTTTGCCATCCCGTCAAATTCTCACCCGGCGGACCAAGAATCAGAAATTAGATTCTTGGTCCTAGCCGACTTTATTTATCCCTCTACATAATGGCTACACCTTTTCACATTTATACCACAATCGAAAAATTTACAATATTGCAAATAAAGTTAACTAACTAGTTAAAGTTAACTTACTAACAGTTTTTAACTAAAGAATTTGTAAGTAATAAGGCATAAAGAAATAGTATCCATGTCAACGGTTATCTGCTAAGCAGTTACCTAGGAGATGTTCAGCCAGCGCAAAGAGAAGGGCCGAGGATTGACTCAATTTTGCGTTTTGAAGGAAAACCGAAGTAAGACTGAATACCAGATAACACAGACTAACTAGACGAACCTCCGTATCCAGATACAGAGTAGGTCCATGGTACAGACTGACACGGCTATCTGTCGTCTTTGATTATTGATCCTAGTCATGGCTCCAATCCAACACCAAAATTGTGTCTAGTTTGCCATCTCGTTTTCACTCACACAAACTTAAATCTGTAGTGCTTGTGTATCTGTACATCCCACTCGAGCCTATTTTCACCGTAGCAGCGGCTATTTCCACTCTTTCATTCGTTCTGAACAAATGAATTTGATGGCAAAATAACGACGGAGGTACAAATAGCGATTTGATAGTCGACATCAGCTGCTGCTTCCGGTCTTTTCTCTACGTCATTCACCCGGTCTTAAGAGGATTTCATTCGTGAATGATGTACAAATAATGAATACGTAATTAATTTTAAAAGTAATTTATTAAAAATTAAGACTACATCAAATAGGTACAATTTTAAAATGGTGACCAAACAATAAAATTATTTGAAATTTGAAATTTCAGGGAAGACATTTAGTATACCAAATCTATAACCAAATCCTGCGAAATGTAACAAATTAAGCCTGCATGAATAAATTGAGCAAAATCATATATAGAAAAAAAAAAATGCACATTAAAAAAATCTTAAAAAAACATTTGCATAATATGAGCACCTGATTGTTGTTGTATAAAAATAATAATAATAGTATACCAGTAGTATAATAGTATACTAACGTTACAATGGCTATGACTATTTGAAAGGTGGGAAATCGAAAGCCTTAATATTATAATTGGTGTATAATCCCTGAAAAACTAAATACAATTATGGATCGAATATAGCGAATAGAGGTATATAACACAAGATGGGAATGACACCATCTAAAAATCCTTGTCCAAAATCATCAATCATTTATTAGTTTTTCAGGTTTAATACAATAACATAATGTTGTGGAGGAATCGTATCTCATAATGGCCATGGGAAATTTCTTTAAACATTTAATAACAAAATATCTGCACTGCACCTTAGTAAACATAGGTAAGTAAGTACTTCGAATACGGAATGTCAAATAAAATAATTATAATTCTTAATTAAAATTTAGACAATCAAAACTGGGATACAATTATAGTACCAACAATATAATAAGTGACCGTCTCACAACACAAACAAAACATCAAAAAACTATAACTAGAAACCGTGCACAGGCAGGAGCAATAACTTGTAAATTCGTTTTAAAAATATACTTTTTATTAGCTAAGGATTAGCACCAATAATGTTGTCATTCAAGGAACTACACCTGCCTGTATACTAATATTTATATTTAGCTTAATATTATCCTTACTCTATTAAAATGCTAATACTAACAGGAATTTAAAACTGAGTTGAATTATGCTAAACAAGTAGATAGTCAAATTGTGATGGACCATCCCCCAGATGGAGATGGTAATGTCGTCGTGTAGCGTACAAAGATTATTTCATTTGAGAACAATGTGTCATGTGTGCGTGTGTGTGTTTGTTGCGACTTTTCCTCGAATACTACGTAGTAAGTACTTAATATTAGAAATAATTATGGTTTATCTTTGGACCGAGTTGCAGAAAGTGTGTCGATGGCACTTAGGCGGTTTCAATTTCAGATCGTCGCGGACAATGTTGTCTTTCTTCAGCAAATATCGTAAAGGGTATAACATAATTGATTAGTCGTATAATCGTCAGATTACCAGTCTGGTGGAGTGACAATCTAGTATAGAGGCAATCTTATACCCACGAATGCGGAAGAAGCGAGAGAGATTTGTCAGTACCGTTACAAGTGACACGAGGTGGTCTCTGCCTGCCTACCCCTACGGGATTGAGACGTAATAATGTATGTACGTATTATGTATGTACGGATAATTTGCGAAATTCAACCTTATAATGAAATAAATAAGACTAACATTGAAATTACTTTCGGTCATCAGAGTTACATTATCACCCACTGTTATAGTATTAGAGTTAAGTAGGCACCTAATAATCTCAACACTCGTAAATGCAATATTTGTGAACTGTGTGCAAATAGTTCAATCTAACTATAGTCAGCTTAAATACTACAATAATCTCAGTAAGTGTCACAGGATACTGCAAACTGGTGGATCCAACATCGAAATATTTCACAAACACTGGACAAAGCTTTATAAACTAAATCTCAGATCAGGTTCCCCTGTTAACAGAGTCACGGAGATCAGATGGCTATCGCTCTACTGTAATTAGCTGATCTGCCAAATCCTGGATCATGGTCAAGGCGGGCCCCGGCCCTCGCGCGCGAGAGCACAACTGGGATATGGACGCCATGATGGTATAATTATTAAAAGGCTTTGTAAACCGCACTGGGATTAGAATGTACCTTTCTTTAGACTAGCATCTTTCGACTTTATCGTCAACCACATACGTTCCACGATATATATGTTCATCTAGTATTTTGCTAAATCATATCAGCACATATCATATCATATCTTTTGCTGTGTTGTCATAAGTATACAGCGGCCTTTAATCGTATCATTGTTGACAATTATATAAGATTTTCTAAAAAAGGCACTAATTTCAAAGAGTGAACACAATGTGTAGTACAAAAGATAATGTGCTTCAACACTCAATCAATCTGGGCAATTATGGGCAACATCTGCAGCTCCTAATCTTTGTATCTAAGTATATGAAAATAGCGGGCAAACCCGTGGCTTCATATATTTCGATTACAATAAGGCACAAGAACATCGGAGGGAGGATGCCAACGATTATTTTCATAGTTTTCACACTATCAACGCAACTTTTCTCGTTTGCCAGATAACAAGATAAATGACAAGTGTAACAGATATGGAATTTTATCTACACTCATCGCTTAATGTTCCAATTACATACTCGAAAACAGTTGTTTAAGGATGGACTTTTTTCTATAAAATTTTCAAACTACTATTAAAATATCGTTTCAAAAATTACAAGCTGTAAAAAAATCATTGAAAATACAAATACGATCATCATTTATTCAGTAATCAGCACGGCTAGCACAAGTTTGCTCTCGCACGGGAATAACGAGAAAAAGCGCGACATAGATATTGCTATCTCTTTCATCTTAGAAAGGAGAGAAGGAAACAAACGCTCTCTCGAGGCGGGAGATGTGTCGCGGGCACACTTGTGATAGCGGCTCTGTACTTAACTTGGATAATATTCGGATAATAATTTATAATAAAAATATTTTATTTTGTACTTATGTCTGTTTGAATTGTACTTCAAACTCTAGAGAGTGTAGTAGTGTACTTTTACTGTTCATGGTAAATATATTTTATGTAAAAACCGACTTGATTATGTATATTATTATTATGTATAGATACGTATGTATCTAATACTATTATTTAATGTACTCAGCAAAAGTTGTACAAAATATAGGGAGCTATCGGACCAACAATTATTTTCAAGATTACACAATCTGATCGGTATGAAAATTCCCATTTATCAAAACGCATAAATGTATCAAAAACATAATGTCTGTCCATCGACGTATTTGAAACATATACTATCTAAAAAATAACGCTTACAACTAACATGGAGCTAAATCTTTGAAATACGCAATAGGCGAGACGTTATGTCAGCGTATTCCGAAGGAAACTAGTTTTGAATGAGGACTTTCGAACTGTAAAAATCACTAGGTGGCGCTCAAACAAATACAGAAACCATTTTAATTGAAAAAGTTACATTAATATGAAACAAGGACCATAATGAACGTGGCGGAAAAAGGAACTAATATGCCGCCATTCAGAAAACTTTTTAGATGCAGAACTCTTGGTAAAACCACTGGCGCCCTCTTTCAAGTTCATTATGATCCTTGTATGTATGTAAACTCTTCATTGCATGATAAATAAGTACTTACAGAAATTAGAAAAATTTAATTTTCCTTTATAATATATTTTTCTACCTACTTATTCTTAATTATGTTTAGGTTTCTTTTTTTTTTTTTCGTAGATCTATTTTTGTATTTCTCTCTCTGTCTTATGGTGGTCATAGACATATTGACTATGACGGACTAGTAAGATGGCGAGTAGCTACCGAAAACAAAAAAAAACAGAGTGAAAAGACACGAGTGCGCGGAAGATAACTTTGCGGCTGAAAATGGAACTAAATTTGACAGACAGCCAACAAGAACGTCTCCCAACAAAAGCAACGACACGAACGCCATACCTAATTGCAGAGTTATATTGCGCGCCCTCTAGTATTTTTACCAGCATTCCTAACGCCATCTAGCGATCTCTAGTACCAAGACAGCCCTCATTACTCATACAGCCTACTTGTCGGCGGGTCTCATCCTCTTATAGTCGTCAATCTTGCTTCGGAGGATCGCGATTCGGGTCTCATACTTCGCCCTGGTGGCGGGATCGTCGTTGTTTTGTTCGAGTTCCAGCTCCATGACGCCTAGCGCCGCGCTGTGGGCAGCCACCATGGCCGGTAAGCCCACTATCTCCAGCTGTGGACAAGATGGCCGGGTTTTAGTGGGAGTGGGATGGTTGAGATAGTAGACTGTGAGGGTGACGAAGGTTATCCTAGAGAAAGAAGAAGAAAAATTCCACTTTGTGGCAATAGTAAACGTTGGTCGACCCGTGCACAACCTGGAACAATTTCTTTTTTTTAGTGACCCTCATTTTGGCTAGCGTTTAGTAGCGATCAGTTTCGTTTTCCGAAAAGTCAAAGTAAGATTCATAAAAAAAGAATGTGCCATTTGTGTGGCAGTCTACTATCGCTATAAAATTGACTTTTTCTTGTGCAACGGCCTATGGCGCCCTCACAGTCCACAGTAAGCTAGATTTATAGATGTTAAGTTTCCACATAATCACTGTAGGCTGTACTGCGTCGACAACCTAACTCTAGGGTATTGCGTCAGCGTTTCGAATGCGTTATAAAAGAATAAGACAAAATAGAACATACATTGTGACAAGACAAAATGTGGCTTTAAGTAACATGTCGCGAACAGGGAAATCCCCTCACGTTTATCATATTTATCGAATCAGGCAACTAAGGTGACCACCGAGACCGATAAGGGATGATTAATAGAATTGTGGAATTTTAGATATTCTGACTTAATGTAATATAATGAATGGCCCTGCCTACGGATTATTTGACTGATCTAAATAATGACTTGTTGAATTCTTTTACCGATATAATTATGCCTGTGTCTATGGCAACTTTGTGTGCGATTTAAGAGAAAAATATGGGACAACGCAGGCTGGTAATATTATTAAAAATTGAAAATCAAAATTGTTGTTATTTATGCCGTACCTGCAATGAGTCAATTCAAATATACGAGGTCATAGCCAGCTAGCATAGGTAGCTGAAATACGGGACGGCCTGTAAAATACAGGACAGTTGGCCACTCGTAAGCGAGAGGTACCGGGTTGGAATCCCGCTGCGGCCATGTACCAATGACTCTTTTCTGAGTTATGTACATTAGTTAAATTATAACCGATGCTCTTACGGTGAGGGAAAACATCGTGATGAAACGATAAACGATAAATTAATCGTGGAACACAATGAAATGAAATCGGATATTTTAGATCTGAAGCAATCTCTGAACTTCCATTCGTCTGAACAGGACGCGCTTAAAACACGCATCGACTCGGTAACCTTGGATATAACGAAAATAAACAGTATTCAACAAGACATTTCCGCTCTGAACCATCAACACAAAAATCTCCAAAAAGAATATAATTTGCTACAACAACGCGAGCGTATAACGAACTTAGAAATTGCTGGAATTACCGAGAGTGACGACGAAAATGTCCATGAGTTTGTGTTCAAAAAATGCAGGTACGTGGGTGTGGATATTTCGAGCCAGGACATACTACGTGCTCATCGTGTTCCGCCCCGCATCGCTGTTCCAGACAGGCCCAAAAATATTATAGTACAGTTGAGATCCATTCAATTGAGGGACAGTATTCTGGCTGCGACACGAAAGAAGAAAGGCTTAACTACATCAAATATAGGCCTGCCGGGCGTATCACGCAACGTGTATATTAATGAACATCTCATTCCCGTATTCAAGCAACTATTTCTGCAGACAAAGGAGATCGCCAAAGCTGCTGATTACAAATATGTGTGGGTGAGAAACAGTAAAATATTCGTAAGAAAAGCTGATAACTGCCCTAAAGTTAACATTACAGATACCTGCGACCTTGGCAAGATAAAGTGACTGTTAAAAATATTTCTCCATAATTGTTTATATACGACGACTGTTATTTGTTGCTGTCTGCTGGTTCCTTATCATATAATTTCATTGGTGCTCGTGTCTGCCGCTCCTAAAGGTGTGAATGTATTTGCAAATAATCTATCAAACACAATATCCATTATATACATATACAAAACATTATTTCTGAGGTATGTAACTGACAATGCATGGAGTAATTGTGGGTGTCTAATTGTCAATAGTTGTAATAATTCAAATAGATCGATTATCACACGAACTACACATGCGCAAATATTAACCTACCTAATGAACACGGGGGGTGTGTGTTTACCAATACTTTGCGCATATCCCACCTACCTATTCTTATCGCAAGCGGCTCCTACTATAGGTGTGGGTGGCTCGTCGTGGTTGTATGTCGATTACGAAATTTTAAGTTTGCATATAGAATATCTACAATATATAATAACCTACATATTAGCCTCACTCACGTCTTATCTATTAATTATAACCAAATATAACAACCTATTAACCGTAATGAGTAGAAAACTTAAATTATACAATGGATAACACTACAAAAACGTTATCTATTTATTATCAAAACGTGCGTGGGCTGAGGACAAAGTGTCTGGAACTATTTAATAATATTTTATGTAATGACTACGACATTATATTATTGACGGAAACGTGGTTGCAAAACGATATTCTCGACACGGAGCTAAGCGACAACAGGTACGAAGTTTTTCGATGTGACCGTAATCTAACATTAAGAAACAAATTGACCGGTGGTGGTGTCTTGATATGCGTTCGTCGTGAGCTCCGCGCTTCGGCCTGCAATGAATGGTTATGCACCTCGAGCGAGTCTGTGTGCGTGCGCCTACCTGCGAGCGCACTCGGCTCGGCCGGTGGACTACACGTAGCTATAATATACGTTCCACCCGATCGCGTCGATATTCCTCACCGATTAGACGACGTTAGTAGGAACTTATCAAAGTGTGTTCACCACAATCCTACGGACAATTTTCTACTTTTCCGAGATTTTAATTTACCCTTTATCACATGGAATTCCGACGACTACACCATCGATTCTAGCAACACATCGACCCTGCATTGTGCGGCACTCTCATTCCTTGATAAAATGAGCTTTCTAGGTCTTAAACAATACAATAGATTAACAAATTGCAATAGCAGCATATTGGATTTGTGTTTTAGTGGTCTCCCTATGGAGATAACAGAATCACAAAATCCTTTATCAAGGGTGGATGCCTACCACCCTCCATTAAGTGTCGAGTTGCTGGACCTATACCTAAAACCACTGCCGGAGCTCGCACAATCTCGCTACAGTTTTATAAGTGCGATTATGACAAAATTAACAACTACCTTAAAAATATTACTTGGAGAGACGTTTTGCGAGCCGGTACGATAGATGAAGCTGTCGAAAATTTTTATACCGCTTTACATGAATGTTTTACAAAATTCGTTCCAATCAATAGAAGCAGGCAAAAAGGTTATACCTACCCCATTTGGTACTCTCCAGCGCTTATCAAAATAATCTCTGAAAAATCCCGTATGCACCGAAAATGGAAAAGACACGGTAATCCGAGGGACTCCGACGAGTTTTCACTACTGAGAGCTAGACAGCATAGGATACAAAAAGAATGCTTTGCACTATTCTCGGAGAAGGCTGAACATAATATAAAGCATTCTCCTAAATATTTCTGGACATATGTAAAAGCTAAAAGGGGTGGCTCTAATTACCCTAAATGCTTTAAACTAGGCACAAACAGGTTTTCCGACGGCCCCGCGATTTGTTCTGCTTTTGGTCAATTCTTTGAAAGTGTATTTATCAGATCGTCAAATAGTAACTCCCTCAACTATGAAATTGATTATAGTAGTACGGATTCCCTCTCTTCGATTACAATTACTGAACGCTGCGTACTAAAACTATTACAATCGTTAAACACGTCTAAGGGAGCTGGCAGTGATGGAGTACCGCCTATTTTCCTATCCTCGTGTGCTGAAGCTTTAGCTTTACCTATTACTATTCTCTTTCAGCGTTCCCTAAAGGAATGTGTATTTCCCAACACTTGGAAGCTAGCTCATATCACACCTATTCATAAAAAGGGCTCTCGTAGTTCTATCGAAAATTATCGTCCTATCTCAAAATTAAACGTAATTAGTAAGTTATTCGAAATAATCATATACGATTCTATATACTCAACGATAGAGCGTGGTATCTCCACTGCACAGCACGGCTTCTTGAAGGGCAGGTCAACCTTAACCAATCTTTCTATATTCTCAGATTTTGTCATACAAAATATGGAGGGTGGGGGTCAGGTGGACGTGGTCTACACAGATTTTGAAAAGGCCTTCGATCGTGTAGACCACGACCTCCTGATCCGTAAACTTAATGCTCTCGGAATCCATGGCGACCTCCTGAGATGGTTCCAAGCTTACTTGGCTAATCGATCGCAAGTTGTTGTGTTAGGAGGCTACAAATCAGACATCGTTGGTGTCCCATCTGGGGTTCCCCAGGGCTCGCACCTGGGTCCTCTCCTCTATAATGTCTACATCTTCGATATCGGTAGCTGCTTCAAATATGCAGATCATCTATTATATGCAGATGACAAGAAGATTTTTATGAGGGTCAATTCTGTTACCGACTGCGAGTTAATTCAACACGACCTGAACAATCTGTGTAACTACTATAAGATGAACGGTATTACACTCAGTACGGGAAAGTGCCAAACCATAAGCTTCACTCGGAAACCTACACCAATACAATTTAATTATAAATTTAATAGTAGCAATGTGGAGCGAGTGACACTGGTGCGCGATCTGGGCGTCTGGTTGGATTCGCGTATGACGTTTACTAATCACATTGACTACATAGTTAAGAAATCTTTTCGTAATCTCGGGTTTGTTCTGCGTACTTGTCAACCGTTTCATAGTACGCTCAGTCACAAAATAGTATACTATGCGTATGTTCGCAGCATTTTGGAATTCTCCAGTTCAATATGGTATCCCATATATGCTATCCATAAAAATAGACTCGAGTCAGTCCAAAAAAAGTTCATAAAATTTCTTAATTATAAAACAAAAAAATCTCCATTATGATTGTCTCACGATGATTGTCACCTTAACAGACTGCTAACTCTCGAGGAGAGACGTGATCTGCTGGACATGGGGTATCTATCTGATATTGTCACAGGGCGTCTAAATTGCTATGAACTGGTGTCGCAGGTTGGCTTAAATGTACCTTCTCGACGCACTCGACACACATCTTTATTTTATGTCCATAGGCATTCCACTAACTATGGAAGGAACAAGGTGTTCACTAGGCAGAGTTGGGCATGAACAATTGATATTTTAATCATCATATTAATTGATTGAAAAATTAATTGCAATTAATTTAATCACAATTGATTTAATTGCAATTAATCTGTTATTTGCGTATTGCAATTAATTTATTTAAATAAACTCACGTTAATTGCAAGAGACAATTAAAATAATTCAAATAATATTTTTAATTGTTACAAGAGACAATTAAAACTAACAATTAACAATCACAGATTTATATTGTTATGCGGCCCGATCGGGCCGCTCGAGGGATGAGAGGTAAGAGTAGGACGCGAGAGAGACAAAATAATATGTAAACGCATTATTATGTTGAAAGCTATTTGCGGAAAGAATTTTCTATTCTTAAGTACTAGTATATAAATCTGTGTGGCTATCATGAAGAACGATTTAGCATGGCCATTAAGGTCAAGCTTGTGAAAGCCCTACCCTGTGCTACTCCTTAATCTTATAAAATTACTATATACATTATTTAAATTTAATTAAAGTTTAATTACAAGAACAGTTGACAATTGATTAATTGTTAATTGCAACGTCACAATTAACAATTAATCAATTGTTAATTGCAACGTCACAATTAACAATTGATCAATTGTTAATTGCAACGTCACAGTTAACAATTGATCAATTGTTAATTGATATTTCACAATTAACAATTAATCAATTGTTATTTTTAATTGTAACTTGCAATTAAATTTTGCCCAACACTGTCACTAGGATATTCAATACATACAACAGTTCGTTCACTCACATTGACCCATTTCTTTTACCTAAGGACTCTTTCAAAAGAAAAATAAAATCTGCTATGTTTGAACGACAAGGTGCTACATAGCATCGCCCTGCTTTCCTAATATGTATTTATTATGTTAGTTTTAAGTATTTGAATGTGTTATTGGACCAAATAAAGTTACGTCTATGTCTATGTCGTCTATGTCTATTTGTAGTAAAGTGAGCAAAGCGGTATACAACCAATAGCACTCGCAGTTGACTGGGTGAACATTCCCCCCGGCATGCATCAATGTATGATGGGACTCTTCAGCATATATTGATGTGATTGTTACCTTACCTCCTACGATACTAGGTTCATTTGGAGTACGGTTATTCTGCTTAAAAACAGTTGTTTATGTGTTCGATGTTTATCTTCTACGATACTAAGTTGATTTAAGATACGATTATTTTGTTAAATAACATGTTCGTTAGATACCTAATATTAATATAAGCGTGGATAACTGTCATTGGCCTAGTGACAAAGTTTTACAACAAAATGTAATCAACCTATTTTATGGCTGTTGTTAACCCTAATAAAAAAAAAAAAAAAAAAAAAAAAAACCTGCACATTCAGACGACTGTATGTCTAACCATGATCCAATCTGGTCAGGTTCCCCTGGTAGCAGGGTGAATCCTGGATCATGGACAAGGCGGCCCTCGTGCGCGAGGGCTCAGCCGGGACATTGACGCCAAGATGATGATTAAATGTTTCGATAAGCCCAAAATGTGTGTCACAAAGTGACGTAGCCTGCATTGTGTTCGAATACCGAAAGCGGACCCTGGCAGTAGCCGGGTTCGCGGGTTCAGCGGCCCCCAGTGGATTAGTTATCGTCTAACAGCTAACCAGAACGAGGTTACTGCTCTTCTTAGTCACCCAAGGTACGCGTCACGTTCGCGATGCTCGAACACAATGCATCTACGATAGGACGCCAGGCTACGTCATTTTGTGACACACATTTTGGGCTTATCGAAACATTTAATCATCATCTTGGCGTTAATGTCCCGGCTGTGCCCTCGCGCACGAGGGCCGCCTTGACCATGATCCAGGATTTGGCAGACCTCCGTCACCCTGCTACCAGGACAACCTGACCAGATTGGATCATGGTTAGACATTCAGTCGTCTGAATGTGCAGGTTTCATCACGATGTTTTCCCTCACCGTAAGAGCATTGGTTTTCTTTAAACTAATGTAAATAACTCAGAAAAGAGTCATTGGTACATGGCCGCAGCGGGATTCGAACCTGGTACCTCTCGCTAACGAGTTGGATGTCCTAACCGCTCGGCCACCGAGGCACTGATACTCGAAAACAATGCAGTTACGATAAGAATAGGAATCTAGACTGCGTCATTTTGTGACCTACATTTTGGGTTTATCGAAAAAATTGGTAAACGTACATTACACATTTGAAGGGTATCCGGGTGTCTTATCGCGTACCTTTGTTGCATGATGCACGCAACTGCGTCGAAATATCGGGCTACTCGTCAACAAAGGTACGCGGTAGCAAACCCAGAGATACCTTCAAATGTGTGATAATAACTGCGATCGTTTAAAACGTACATTACTCGTAATTCAAATTTTTATATTAATCATTGTTTTTTTGCATACCATACTAATTTGATTATACAATAAGACCACGTTAAGTCCGAATCGCTTATTAAAAAAATCTCTGTATGACAACTTCGTGAAAGTCATAACAAACAATTTGATTTCTGTAGGATTGTTTATTTTCGTGAGTAATGAAAAATATTATCAAATAATAGGCAAAACATTTAAAAAGGAAATGAGGGAGATAATTTTTAGCATTATTAATAATTTTAGCATGATAAATAATTTAGACAAAAGTACAAGCTAATAGTGACCAAATAACTGAATGTTTACACGAAGTACTGACAATCATTTTTATCATTTTTACTACTGTCAGTCAATACGGAGTTATCGTGGTGACACGCGTCAGAAAATGGCTAGGCTAGTCCTTATCTTATCTTAATTACAAATATACATATGCTTGGACAATTTACACAGCCAAATCTAGCCCTAAAGTAAGCAAATCTTGTTTTATGGGTGCCAGATAACTGATAAACTACTTGCTTATTTACAATACTTACTTACTAATATATTTACATACTTTTAAATAAATAACAGAAACTAAAATTCATCATTTCAACTTCTGCTTGGCCGGGACTCGAACCTGGGACCTCTGCGTGGCGATTAACAAACTGAACCGGGTCGGAATCAGGTCGTCTATTTGTAGGTACAGAAATCAGCACCTCAACCTATTCTGTCAGCTAGAGCTAGCTCATTTTACACTGGTAGGTCGATGCGCTCCCTTCTGTACATCTAGAACCCAACCAGGAATAGATATACTGAAGATAGGTACATTTATTATTATTATTCTTTTTCCCATTTTTATTTTCTAACATAATAATTTTTATTTTATGTACGTTTAGTTGCTTGTTTTTTTTTGTAGTTGCACCTAATTATCGTGTCTCGGTGTCTTCGTGCAGTTAATGTCTTAATTATGATTATTAATGCTATTTTTGTGGCTTGCCTGACCGATGTTTATCTTTATCTCTTTCTAGACAAGGGTTGCATGGAAGAGAACGCTTGTAGCGATAAGGCCGCCTTTGCCCGCAATGTTTAAAAAGACCTGTTTTTTCTATTTTGTAATTTTGTGCGCAATAAATAGTATATCTATCTATGTCTTCTTTCTTTCTTTAAACTCACCGGCTCCATGACGAACACGTTATCCTCGGGCACGTTGGTGACCTCCAGTTTTATCTTCTTGGACATCAGCTGATTGCTGGGCTTCATCAGCCGCTTCCCCTGGGCCGGGGCCGCCTCTTCGTCGCGATTCAGGTCCCGGCGAGGGCACGAACAGACCCTGGCCCCTACGGTCTGTCGGCCTAGCACATGACCACTGGGGAAGAAAGCCCAGGGTTGTATATTATTTATTAAGGCTTTATGCACAAAAGTACAGTGGCGGACTTAAAACTAAAATAGCCTTATCTACCAGTCAACCGGGATAATCTAAGCCTGAGAAAGGTAGGCGGTGCAGGAAAAGAAAGACAAAAAAATACTGGTAATAAGTCAGGTATTTATGTTAACTTATAGTACTGATAAATACTTATAGGACATAGGACCGTAAAAGATGAGAGAACCTCTCTCATCTTAAAACTTTGCGGCTGGTAATTTCACAAATGGCCGTGTGGTGTCCGGCCGAGTAGAATAGCACCAACCCCTTACACTCGTGGGTGTCGTCCAAGGCGACCAATGTTTTCGAGGCAAAAGATCTAGTCTCTGGGCAGCAGCGTTTTCCATTGTCACATTTACAACACGGATCTCCCCGCCTGCCTAGCGTGGAGATTACAATAATTACCTCATCTTTCGTGGGAGTCCTACAGTGGACTGTTATGGGCTGTGACGAAGTATGAGGAAAGTCCAGGGTTATACTAGTAATCAACATCATCATCACAGCTCATAACAGTCCACTGCAGAACTTGGGGTCTCTCCCGCGAAAGGAGAGGTCATTGCCATAATCTTCACACTGGACAGGCGGGTTGGAGATCGCAGTGTTGGTAAATGTAACAATGGAAAACGCTGCTGCCCATTTTCCAGCCTACGAAGACTCTAGATCTTTTGCCTTGAAAACATTAGTAGCCTTGTACGACACCCACGAGTGTAAGGGGTTGGTGCTATTCTACTCTGCCGGACACCACACGGCCAAGTAATAAGTATAAGTTAACAGAAATACTCCAAACAAAACAAATTACCATCTATAAAATAAAGCTACTACGACCCGACGAAACCCCTGATATTCAGGTCACTGACCTACTTTGGTTTCAGAAGTTTCAATGTATTTGATATCAGTACAAAGTATAAATCTCTGTGCTATCTGTATACCTATTACATGCATTGTATTTTTATCGCCTGTAAATTTTCCAAACAAATTATTATTATTATTAATAGATGTTCCGATTTGGCTGGAGCCGACCAACCGTCAGTTGCAGTCGATACTAATCCTTACTTAGTCAAAAATAAAGTCACTTCTGGAATATATCCTATGCGCGGTCGGACGTCCACCCACGTCCCCCGCACCCAAAAACGACTTTATTTTATACTGCTTAAGGATTAGTATCAACGCAACTGACGGTTGGTGGGCCCCAGCCAAAACGGAACGTCTGTTACTAGTTTCAAGGCCAGTTTACACGTATTAAGTAGATAGATAACTAAATATTAAGCCACTTAAAATAGGTGGAAAGTTGTGTTTCACACGAGTGTAATTGTTTTATTATACCAGAATCCCGGCATTGATCTCGGGGCAATGCTGAAAATGCCGGTTATGGAGAAATTATCCGGTATAGCGACACCCACACACGACAGAGTGTGTGTGGGTGAGTCATAAAAGTAGAAGGGTGCGTAAGACACTCGCAATCGGGCTCCGAGTGCCAAAATGGTCTATACATGATACTAACAGTGCTTCCTACGATCGATTTGGGGAAACGGCGATTTCCCGCAATAAGCCAGCTGTTGTTACGATGACTAGAGACAGTAGCGTTGTCAAACTTCCCTCTGAATTGGGAATCCCTAAACTGTGGATAAGGGCTTAGTACTGTTGACTCAAAATGCAAATTCTATTTTTAATAGTGATATAGATTGAAGATATAAAGGACACGTAGCGTAAGCATCACCAACAAATACGGCTTCGAACCTACCGTTGTTATCGTACGTATGTTATCAGATGTGTGAGGAAAATAATATAATATTATGATGAAAAAAGATATCTACCTCTAGATATAATCGTATAACGAGTGTAATGTTGAATCACGAAGTTCAAAATAGCGAACGTGTTCAGAAAGTAAATCAGTACAAGTTACTTATTCAAAATATGGAACTTTGAAAAATTATGCATGGAATTTCGAATTTCTCAATACATAATTTTACGAAGTTCCATACAACGAGGTGATGAACATTATCAATTGCCTAATTCGTACTTATATACTTTGTGACGTGAACACAGTCCACAGACCCTGAGACTGGTTCATGGACAGTCTAGGAGGAGATTGGTACCCCGTGACGGTTTAAACTGACTTGTCTTATTTGGTGAACAAGCAATGCCCAAAATCACGACTTGCCGTATCAATCACGCTACGTATATTGTGTATGGATGTCGAGAATTATATAAGAAACATAGAATGTGAATTTCAACGACTGCTGCACATAATCCATTTCAATACATAACTTCTTTAACAAAATAAGACAAGTCAGTTTGTACATACATTATATATAGTATGAAACAAACTCGCTTCCCGCCGTCTGTCCCTATGTATCTTTGTACGCTTAGATATTTTAGTTTAAAAGATACGCAACGGATTTGAATGCGGATAGAGTGACAAAGTTTTAATTAAAGTTATTTTATACCACTAAGGTGGCAAACAAGCTTACGGCCCGCCTGATGGTAAGCAGTAAGCGTTTGCAATACCCACGCCTTGCCGACCCCGTAAAAACCATAGAGCTATTCAAGAGTAAGGTTTATAAGCAAGGAAAAAAGGGTAGCTAGGTAGAAAGTAGGTGTATACGAACGAAGTCGAAGTCCACTAGTATACCATAATAAGAAGAGACCCACACTAACCTCGCATCCTCCAACTCGAATACCATCTCAATCGAGCGTCGATTGATTCCGCTCGAGCACGAATTCTTGCAGACAAACTGGTAGGCGTGAGTGTGGGGCCCGGTGGCGTTCGGTGGGAACTCTACCACCACCGAGTACCACTGGTCCGATTGGTGTTCGGCGCCGCAGTAGTGCACGCCTCGCGGCTGTTTGGTCACCGTGTCTGGCTCGCGGGCGGAGTGGAGGACGTTCCTCACTATGTTCGGGTTCATGCCTGGTGGGAGGGAATCGATATTCATTCATAGCAGAAACGTATCAAGGAAATAATAAATTATAAGTGACCCTAGTGATCGGGAAGATCTAGACGTACATAATCGTCTTGGCGAGTGGTTGAGGTATCGAATCCCACTGCGGCCATGTACCAATGACTCTTTTCTGAGTTATGTACATTAGTTGAATGCTAGCCGATGCTCTTATGGTGAGGGAAAACATCGTGATGAAACCTGCACATTCTGACGGCTCAATGTGTAGCCATGATCCAATCTGGCCAGGTTTCCCTGGTAGCAGGGTCGCGGAGGTCAGACGGCAGTCGCTCTGTAATTACCTGATCTGCCAAATCCCGGATCAAGGTCAAAGCGGGCCCTCGTAAGCGAGAGCACCCGAGCCATTAACGCCAAGATGACTAGGAGGCTTGGTTTTTAGGCTTAGGAGTATCATCAACTGCGTCACCTAAATTTGCAATAAAATGCAAACAGCACAGGAGTTTCTTCTCCTATTTCAGTCACCAGATTTCTGATGTAACTACATACAAATACTGTTTTAAGCTTATAAGTATAGCCGTTAGACGTATAGGAAGGACTACCGGATAAGCGATAAATTAGGTATCACTCCTACTAAGTAGTGGTACCTAATTTATCGCTTATACATATTAATACGAGATACGGGCGTGAGTGTGTTTTGCGTCCTTACTAGGGTTGCCAACTTTTTTAAAACCAAATATAGTATTGTTGGATTCAGTAGTTATAAAAACATAGTAGATAGGGAAATATATCATATTTTTAATAAATTATATTTCTTAGGTGATGAGTAATCTTAAGGAACGCTTTATAATTATGAATACAATCTAATTCTAAATTATAAACCACCATTAACTCAGCTTCTATGAAAAGTATCAGTAAGTGCTCGTAGTTAGCTGGTCTGAGATGGTGTTTAAATGAGTTACTTCTAAATTGTTAAAATTTAAATTCAGGACGCATTTCGTTTTACGGTATGTGATACTGATAAGTGACTTTGCTAATAAAATATAGTAGTTTCGCCTACTATATTAAAATTTTAAAATAATAATAGGCGGACACCTAAAACAGTAGGATACTATATTATATAGTAAAGTTGGCAACCCTAGTGCTTATCTATGAAATTATCGTATTTTCGCAATTACATATTTGTTAAAATATTTATAATTATACATAACAAATCAAAATTAATCCAAACCAGTAAGTCCCTAATACTGAAAAAAGAAATCCCAAGTTCTTATAAGGGTTGGAAATTACAAGGGGTATTGCTTGTTGTCAGTTTCGCCTCTTTAACCAAACACAACTTTATGAAAAGGGCAGTTATCAAAATGAAATGGTATGCACCAGATATGCCTAATGTTGTTTGATTATACTAACAAAGTGACATCGAAATCGGATTAGTCATTTCCCAGAAATTTTGAAATTTGCTAGTATGAAAGTTCTAGTTTGGGTAATTTTCGCCATACAAAACGCCAATTTCATGGGGCCTTACCCAATATAAATTAGCGAAATGATGAAATTTAGTGGTATATCACGATATTTTGTTAAATGAAGGCAATAAAGAATACAATCACTGAGCAGATCAGTAATGTTCTTAAAACAAAGCTGAGATCCGAAATGGTAAAAATAAAAGGAGATGTATGAAAAGAGTTGTGGATATATGCGAGGCTAGGGAGTTGTGTCAGGACAGAGCAAAGTGGCGGTCCATAGTCTCTGCCTACCCCACCTGTGGGACACAGGCGTGAGCTTTATGTATGTATGTATAAACATTCTCATTCTAATATTACTCAAACTCACCCTCGTTGGCAGGCTCGTGCAAGTGCTGGGTGCATCGCTCCACTCGCTTCTCTGCTTGGTCTGCGTCGCTGAAGACCACCGTTGTCCGGACAGCCAGAATCTCAGAGCTATCCACCCAGGAGAAGAGCACCGGGAAATTCACCTTCATATCCACGTATATGCGGTTCAGTTTGGCCGAGTACTGTTGGGAGGAAATCAAATAAATAAATATGGGTCCCACTGAGAACTAATTAATTAATTGAGAATGTCAATGGGTTGAGGATAATGAGATACAGACATATCAGCGGCCTTAGCCAAGAGGTTGCGTTAATCTACAATCGTTTGTGGTAGAAAAAATGTATGGGATTTGACATAAGCTAACGTTATCTGACATAAGCTGTTTTTGGTAGAAATTCTTGGTCCATAGACAATTCACGTACTTTCGATGTACAAAGGAGGCGGAGTCAATGTAGATATTGGTAGAAATAGTCGAACTTCGAGCTGTCAATTTTCTACCATACACGCATCACGCAAGCGGAGCTGTCAAATCTTTGACAGCTCCGCTTGCGCTGCTGGTCTAGCCATCTGGCTAGACCAGCAGTTGTTCCAACTGCCTGTCTGTTCAGGGATGATAATAATATTAAACCAGCGCTTCGGTTCGCAACGAGGGCAAAATGTTGAGTGAGGTCCCTTTTACACATGCATTACACCACTAACACCACTTATCTACTGCCATACGCATCGACACTGCGCTGGATTTATTTGCTTCTGCTTTTGTGTGCTTTTTTGTTAATTATTATATACTTTTTCCTTTCTTCTATGTTACAGAGTGTCGTGTTTTCCAAATTTTTGTATTATGGTGTTTTTGTTTGTGTAAATAAATATTTCTTATTCTTAAATATGCTTGGACAATTCACACAGCGCCATCTAGCCCCAGAGTTTACGGGTTTAAAGGTTTCTACTGGGTCGGCAGCGCGTGGGTCATGTCCCTGTAGGTTCATTGCGTAACTCTGTTGCCAACAATTCTCTGATTTCAATCATTTAAATCGTTACTTTTGCGATTACTTATGATCGATTTAATAGTGTCAGTTTATTGCAATGGAAGCTCCATTGCAATAAACTGTTATTACTATGTTAGCAACTGAACCTATGAAATCGATGATACGCAATCGCAATAGCAACAATTTCAATCATTGAAATCAGAGAATTGTTGGCAACAGCGTTACGTTATTAGCCTACTGGTGTTGCAAACGTCCATAGGCTGCGGTGACTGCTTACCATCAGGCAGGCCGTAAGCTTGTAGCCACTATAGTTATAATAAAAAGTAATCAAAGTTTGTGTTATGGGTGCCAGAAATCTGACATATTTATTATACATATAACAACCCAGACCCGAAACCGAAATTAAAATTGTTCATTTTATTTCCGCCCGGCCGGGTTAGATTCTGCGTGGCAGATCAGACTAGATCAAACCAGATTTTGACAACTGAACCACTTAGGTCGTCGTTTCGCGTCTAGATTGGTGCGCTCACTGTGGCTTTGGTTTTTTATGAGAAATTTTTGTTTCATAATAATTAATACTATTAATTACTCTGATTTTTAATAAACTATCGATAAAGCGGGCTACATAGTTAAAATTGAACAGTCGAGCTGTTCAGTTAAGACTGACCGTAGTGTCTACAGACCTCTCATTTCGTTGGAAGTGTCTGACCCTAGTGTCTACAGACCTCCTCATTTATTTCGCTATTAATATTCGTAAAAGAATAAAGAAAGATAAGAAGGTATTTCGTACAATAACTGCGCAGTTTTTTGCTACATACCTACAATTTTAACAGCACAGTTTTGGACTGTACAGTTTTATCTAATGAAATTTCGATTAGATTAGATTTTACGTTCAGTTCAACTGCACAGTCTTGCCTATACGCATGCGTTTTAACTGAACAGTTCGACTGAACTGTCAAGATTGCAGTTAAAACTGAAGGTATATAGCCCGCTTTAGTGTATTGTAATGGTAGCATTCGATCGGCGATTCTCGATTGACCATTGTATCTTTTATACTCAAAATTATGAATACTAATTGCGCTGTCGTAGTCGATATCAACTTCCTCCGGCATTTAGTTCTGCTCATATTTGTGTGCGCCGCTTTTATATAGTCCTAGATAAATTTCACATAGCACCATCTAGCCGCAGATGCGTGAGACAGGGGATCGGTACCCGGTGCACCGTCATACCTCCTCATCATATCAGCCAAAATACGTCCACTGCTGGGCATAGGCCTCCCCCAGAGATCTCCACAAGGGCCGGTACTGTGCCTTCCGCATCCAGCTGGCACCTGCGATCTTTACCAGGTCGTCGGTCCACCTGCTGCGTCGTCCGGTACGATCATACCTAGTACCAAATGATTACATAGTTCTATTACATAGGTAAATACATGGCTTGTCACTCACCAAGTACTTCTTCTTGTTCGTGTCAGCCGCGTTGATTGAGACCTGGAAGTTGAGCACTCCGGGGAAGGACACTCGTTTCGGCGCCCCCGTCTTGTTCGGAGCCTGTTGGACATGAGGCTAATGTTAAAGTCTTCCCATTCCCACTCTTCATCCTCACCACATCCCCTTGTGTATTTCTGCCGCCAAGCAACAATGCTTGCACTGTTCTGTAAATACGTTGCGTGGTTTAAAATACACGTGTGATGCACACGTAGCGACTTTGTTTTAGAATAGATTTGAGTAAACGTAAACCTGGGCATATGTATGCAAATACTCATCGGTAGCTGTATAAAAAACCCCCCATTTTCTCCCGCTTATCATTTCTCTGTTATCACCTTAAATGGTTAACTGGAAGAGATCGCTTAAAGAGACAACTTTTGTAGTTAATTTTGTAAGTGTGGTGTGTACAATAAGGAGTTTAAAATAAGAATATATACTTATTATAATATATATTAATTTAATCTACAGATATTGGAAACCCCCGAAAAATATAATATAACTCAATTCATAAAATTGTTGCGCTATATTAAAAACGGCGTACGGTTTATAGATAACTAGTGGACCCGGCGCGACTTCGTACGCGTACACCTATTTTACCCTTACCTACCCTTTTTTTCTTACTTAAAAACCTTCCTCTTGAATCACTCTATCTATTAAAAAAAACCGCATCAAAATCCGTTGCGTAGTTTCAAAGATTTAAGCATACAAAGGGACATAGGGACAGAGAAAGCGACTTTGTTTTATACTATGTAGTGAAATATAATCCGAGATACAACTTAGACATAATAACACAATGACACTGATTACGACGATGACGTCACACCATAACACTGATTACGATGACAACGTCACTCCGCTGAATTCACAAATCGAACGAGTGCTTTCTATTGAATTTAAGTCTAACACGAAATAAAACCCAGCCAGCGAAATTACAGGCATGAGGCATTTGTGACACAGAGACAACGCACCTGCGGTTCTGCATTTTTGTTACCTGCAACCTTAAAAAGTCACAAAATTCTTCAGTAGGTTTAAGCAAAACTTTGCATCTATGGTTTTGTATTGTGGACTTAAATCCCCAAGGCCAAGCTTGGTAGGTTGGAGATCGCATTTGTAAAAATACTTAACAGACAATGCTGCTGTCTATTTTCTAATATACGAAAATTCCGGCGACGACAGTAGTCACCTTGGATGACACAGTTTGATATAGGGTAAAAGCCGGATACTTGCCCCAGTTTTGAATACACTATGTTAGGGATATTGGTGGCGTTAGCGCTTTATCATAATTGAAAGTGCCCCTCCCGAAGGCCTCAGATCCATCAGCCTCAGACCATGTGATCCATCAGCGTAAGCGCACGCGTTTTGTCCTTGTAAGCAAAAATCATCCGCGCTGAAGCTTTGACGGGCGTCAAAATTATTTTGGTAAGTAATAAAAGTAAAAGTACTGAATATCTTTATTACTGATTATAGCATCAGTCTACTTTTTGTTTTTATACATGCATTAGGGTTTAAATTACGTTGTATAATATGTTTTATTGTTTAATCATCATCACAGCCCGTAACAGTCCACTGCATGACTTAGGCGCCATCTCCACGAGCGAGAGAATCGCGGCGATATTATCGTCGTGCCACGTATTTCAATGATTTCAATTGTACGCGTCTCCACACGGCGATGTTATCGCGGCGATGCGACGAGTGGCAATGTGCGCGCGTAACGTCGGCGTATCGCCGCGGTATCGTCGCGACTGGTGGCGCGCCCGCCGCGCGCTCGCCGCTTAACGTGGCGCTCTCGCAGCGAGCGCGCGGCGGGCGCGCGCTTGGCAACACTGGCGCTGTCAAACGTAGCGTCATTTCAGCGTTGCGTTCCATAATCAAAAAATATTTTATTGACTGAGACACTACTTATTTCGCTTTCGTCTAGCACCTAACTGAACTCTTTCAACAAAACTGCACAACGCCTCGTCGCGGAAACACGGCGATTCCGTTACGAGTCGCCGCGGGCATGCGGCGATTCCGTTACCAGTCGCGACGATACGCTGGCGGAATAATCGCTCGTACGTGGAGATTACCCGACGATAGAAGCGCGGATACGTCGCGATTCTCTCGCTCGTGGAGATGGCCCCTTAGGACCTCTCCCACGAAAGGGGAGGTCCTGCAGTAAGTAAGTATTGAGATTATGATAAGTATTGCCATAATCTCCACGCTTGGCAGGCGGGTTGGAGATAGCAGTGTTTAAATATTGCAATGGAAAATGCTGCTGCCCATTTTACAGACAACGGAGACTCTTGATCTTTTGCCTCGAAAACATTAGTCGCCTTGTACGATACTCATGAGTGTAAGGTGCTGGTGCTATTCTACTCTGCCGGACACCACACGGCCAATATTGTTTAATATGTCTTATTTATTTCACAAATAAAAAGGACAAGTATCTGTATCAAAAAGGATAGTCGCCCCATTTACTTTTGCGGATAGTTGCCCTTAGGGGCTCCTAGGGGCAACTATCCGCACCCATATTTAAAAGGACTCTGAACAGATCGTGGTTGGTGTGGAACTCAATACCCACATGGTCAAGAAAAGGGCCAAGATGAAATGGAGAAGAAAAAGCAGGAACGCGGATACTGCCTGACAGACGCCGATGGTGATGATTTTATGGTTTAAATCATTAAAATTGATAACTATGTTTTTACAATAATTATTAATAATATAATTATTAATATTAATATTTTAATCAGTGCATAATAAAGGATCTCAGTAAATAATAAACATTGTTTATATTCAACAAAATCATAGTGAGGCGTCTATCCCCGCACGAGGCAACTATCCCCCGAAGCATTTTTACCGTGGGGCAACTATCCGCCACAGTAGGCAACTATCCCCCTTTTGAGAGGTCAAGTAAAACAGGATTTACTCAAAACCAATAGTAATTACGTTTACGAATATAGGCTATTATAGAACATTAAGGACCTATGTTTTGATATACATATTGCATATTTCTTAGTAAGTACATATTTCTTCATAATAGAGTTTTTTCGAAAAGTGGGGCAAGTATCCGGCTTTCACCCTAGATGACGCAGTGTATCAATGCATTATCGATATATTAGCGACTAATACCCGTTATCTGGATACGGTGCAGCCGAGTCCACGGCGCAATTTACGCAACAAATAGATTAGGTACAGCGCTTATTACATTTGACTAAACTCAGAAGCAAAAGGCGTGAGAGCAAATCAAAGTGGAGTGTATCGCTCAAAAAATAAGGTCCATTTTGGATCACGTCTTTTGAAAAGCGGCGCGACGCGTTACATAAAAGTGATAGAAAGATGGACCTTATTCTATGACCAGTATATTATATTTTGATTTGCTCTCACGCTTTTTGCTTCTGAATTTACGAAAAACGTAATAAGTGCATTAGGTGTGAAAATATACAAAAAATACTTTTGAAACTTGTGTAGATAGGTCTTACAAAATCCCTATGCAGGTGTGTCTGAACGCTGGCACTGAATATTTTCCCCATAGATTGAGAATATTTCCTTCCTCGATCTTGGTCTCGGCTGAGAATCCATATTGTTTCTCATACTTGGTTTGGGCCGGGACACAAAATGCAGTCTCGGTTGGTCCTTATGGCCTACAAGTCCTACAACTAGCCGTACCCTACTTTTTTTATGCTACGCAGTTTCAAACGCACCGACAGCCCACCTGATGGTAAGCGGTAACTGTCGCCCATTAAATCGCCCATTTAAGTCGCGGGCAACAAAAAGGCACCGCAGGTGCGTTGTCACTGTGAGGATTAAGATGAAATACCTCTTGCCTGTGATTGCACTGGCTACCTTATCCTTCACAACGCAAACATTGTTGTAAGCGGAACACAACGCAGGCATTGTTGCTTGGCGGCAGAAACAGATAAGGCGGTGGTACTCACCCAGGCGGACTCCTCAGGCTTGACAGAGTCCTACCACCTGACAAACCACCTCCTGCCTATGTCATGGGAATCAAAATAAAAGCTATACATACCTCATAGATGAATTGTGACGGCAACGGATAACTCTGAGCCTCCCGGGTGTCTTCGTTACTGGGGCTATTCTCCGTTAAGAACGTCGGGGTCAGGTCATATTCGTTTATTAAAGTCCTGGACAAAAAAACAAGAAATAGTTAACGACATTCCTGGAAAGATCTATGGAGAGTGAAAAATAAGAAGACTTTATTTACATGCAGTATTGCCAAACTGCACCGAGGAGCATCGGTGGCCTAGGGGTAACGGCATCCGATATGCAATGCGAGAGGTATAACCCGCGTCATGAAAGAAGAGACTTGTTAAAGGGCAATAGAGGGGATTTCGCGCAGGTAATCGCCTATAAAGCAAGTCGAACCACGTGACCCGCCAAGTCTCTTCTTATTTGACACTAGTTGTACCGGGTTCGAATCCCACTGCCGCCATGTATCATCGACACTTTTGTGAGTTATGTACATTAGTTGAATGCTAACCGATGGTCTTACGGTGAGGGAAAACATCGTGATGAGGAGTCAGGGTCGGCCTTGACCATGATCCAGGATTTGGCATATCAGGTAATTACAGTGAAGCAAACGCCATCTGACCTCTGTAATCCTGTTAACAGGGGAACCTGTGCAGATTTCATCACAATATTTCCCTCACAGTAAGAGCATCACAACATATGCAGCAACGGCAAACAAATTTGTTTTACGGCATTGACGAAAGATTGTAAAATTAACAAATAAAGGTTGTGAAGTAACAATTCTTATATTTTACTCACTCTATTTGTATGTGATCTAATCCCGGTAACTGTGCAGGCAACAGTATAAAATCTTGCGACGCCATTTTTCCTCTGCAACAAATAAAAACCATTTTCATGTGACCTCTCACTAAAACAAATTTTGTTAACCAGACTTTTTATGACATTTCATTTTATTTGTTTAAAATAGTTCACCAATTCTGTACAGTCTAGATTATCGAATAACATTTCCAATTCCTAGACATATTATCAGTGGCCAGCTGTAAATCTGCTGGGGTTCACAATTGCATTCGTCTAATGTAAAGATTAGTTGTAAAGAAGAAAAAGTGCATCTTGATTACACATAACTAGTATATTTATATAGATTTCTTGTTTTAATCGGAGTTTACATACATAGGAGGTATTGACTTTTATAGATCTACTATATTAGAATCAAAATTAAAAATTTATCACCTGAACGGGACCACCCAATCCCGATTATAATGTATTGGTTCTGATTGTAATAGTATAAGCTTATGAAAGTTTGAACCCCAATATTTTTTTTATTATATTTTTTTTCTCTCAAACAATGTGCGATTGTAAAGAGAGCTATGCAGACACAGTATCACTATGATGCTACCTTTGTAACTGGCTTGCAAACAAAAACTTTATCTATTTAGTGTTGTATGATAATAAGCTGATAAAAGTTCACAGATTTTTGAAATGTATATATATAGCCATCAAGTTGATAAAGAGGGTTGAGACATGTTAATAAGCAAAAGCTCATGAAAGATGTATTTCTTTTTCTGTTAAACTAGCTTTTTTGCCCATAGTCCCGTGGGTCACATCATCACAGCCCGTAATAGTGCACTGCAGGACTTAGGGCCTCTCCCACGAAAGGGGAGGTTATTTCCATAATCTCCACCCTTGGCAGGCGGGTTGGAGATCGCAGTGTTTAAATATAACAATGGAAAATGCTGCTGCCCATTATCCAGACTACGGAGACTCTTGATCTTTTGCCTCGAAAACATTAGTCCCGTGGGTATCCCATTGTATTTCGGGAAAAACTACAGCCTATGTTTCTGGATTCATAGCAAAAAGAAAATAAATATTATTGTTTATCAGCCAGGCAGTTGTGAACAACTATTAGGTTGCCTACATCCGGCTTCTCTCTAACCAAGAATTCTTCCTGTTATTCTGATCTAAAGAATTTGTTTAACCTATTTTTAAATTTGTTTGTGTTCCCTGCTGTAACCACCGCCTCAGGCACCGATTGGTTAGGAAGTGTTGGTATGCATTGTTCTTGGAAAACCACCCATCTAGAGGATGTCCTCGTGGGGGTTTTTGTTTGATACAAATAAATTATCAAACTCGTAGACGTCATAATGTTGTTGATGATTTTAAATGTCTTGATTAGATCACAACGTCCTCTGCATTTCTTCAGCGTTGTCAAGTTGAGTAGGTTTAATCTCTCATCATAAATTAGTCTCTTGAGCTGCCTTGGCACCTTCGTAAAACTTCGCTGCACTTTTTCGAGCAACTCTTCGTCCTTGACAAAGTAAGGGTTCCATAATTGAAATGCATATTCCAAGATTGCATTGCAATTTTGCATTTGTGGAAGAACAATAGAGTGAGCGAGTAAAGTACGATAGAGTAATGAATACATGGAATAAGCTGCCCCAAGAGATAGTGGACGCGCCATCAACCAATAGTTTCGATAAGTGGCTAAAAGTGAACTCAAAAACTCTGTGCAGTGATGTGTAGTGTTTCGGCTGATCGAGGACAATTATCAAACACACCAGCCCAGATATAGGTACATCAGCCTTTGGCTGCTCACCTATTAACTCCTAATAATAATAAAACGTTGTATTAAGGAATGTAAATACATTTTCATAGCATTGAAACCCAAAAGAATATTTGTAGTCCATTTTCGCAATGCAATATTTGCTTTATTAGTACGAAAATGAGGTAAGTATACCGAGTGTTGAATGACGTCATCGGACATTGTACTAACTCTATCTTCTGTGGTTTAAGAGATAGGTATGTCTTGTAGGATGTTGTGGGTGCTGTAAAGGTTGTGTAATAACATTATACCAGAGAGCAATGACCTTGAAAGATTGTTTATCTTATCTTATGGCAAGGAATGGCTAAATTATAGTTATTTCAATAAGAACTGTTTTTTGAATGGCACCCTTTGGTATCCTCTAACCCAAATATTTATCTAAAGATATCATATCCCAAAAAAACAGGTAAAAAAAATAGGTTACGTCAGTTACATAAATAAAAAATGAGATCTGCAGAGAAATAATGATTTCAGAGGTTGCCTAAGGAAGGAACCGCCGAATTTAGCTTTATGCTAAATTCGGCAGATCACGATGTAGAGATCGTAGAGCCAGCGGACGTTGGGGCCAAGCGAACACCGGCGCGCCGGATGGAACGGAAGAACGGCATATAATGTCATTACGTTGTGTGATGAGGTCCAGGCTAAGCTTGCAGGAAGCCTTTGCATAGAGGTTGAAGTTGATGTAACTGAAGTTCTTCGACATATCCAAGAATTGACGTCTTCGGGAATTTAGTAAGATTATCATGATTTTTAAAAGGAATAGTTAACATATTCTTATCGTATATATACTCACAAGATATCGTGATTACGTTAAAGACCACGATCAGTTGATGTTGATGTCCTCCTCGAGCACAACGGGCAAGCTGTAATTCTAACTTGTTCAGAATGCCTAGTTTAACAACGATTTTGTAACTTTTCAAGTTTTCACAGACTTTTAACCGAACACGAAATTCCAACGATGTAAGGGCCAAGGGACGAAGACATAACCGGATTTTTTGAGAGAAGCAGACACGAGAGTCGAATGCACGGACGCACGCTCGGCACGCTTCAAGTCACGGCAAACAAGAAATATACAAAATAAACCGCAAAAACCTAACCAAACCAAAATCGGTTGATGCATTTGATTGACAAAACGAACCACAAACTTATAATTTTTTAACAAACTATAACGATTGACAATGACGGCGATGTCTTGCCTCCATAAACGTTCATGTTTGTATCGCCATAATACCGCTTTCATAGTGCTCGCATCAAATGAACGTCACAGGCGAAGCCCACGACTTCCACGAGGTGGTGGTTCACACTTCATTTACACCGTGATAGTTTCAAGGTTGCTTGAAAGGTCCCTGTCTAGCTCACTGCCTTATCTAATAAAATATCTGATTACATCCATGAATAAAGACGACTATTCACAAGGCGAGCGACACGCGACAAGCCAATCAAAAGTGTTGCCAGCCATATCATCAGAAAATAATGAACGGAAAAAATGAAGAAAAAAAAACATATTACAACTCCGCTTCACTTGTGTGTTTTTTTGTAATTTTTCTGTCATTACATCCGTAATTAGAGGCATATTTTGTATGCAACAGTTATTTTGAGACAATAAAGTGCATTATTATGTACCAAACTATTGCAAACAATTGTCCCTACGGCTGGAATTACTAAAATCAATAACAATCAGTGAGCAACAAAGGTACGCTTGTTTGCATTATAACCTGTGTTTTGTGCTAGCGTCCGGTTGGCGTCTGTCAGGGTTACGGACTCCGCTGGACGTTTTTCTTTAGTTAAATTGGTGTAGATATGTGCTTTGGTGAGTGGACTATTGTTGGCGCTAAGAAAGGTATCTGTTTTTAGTTACCAAGATGAATTATGAGGCTGAGAGAGCGATGAACCAGAAGCGGTTACGAATGGAAGCGGAGCCGGGCCACGGAGTAGTCCAAGGCAATGGTTTGCCGCTCAATTATATCGGTGAGTGTTGACATAGGTGTTCCCTTACCCCTTGGCCTGAGAAATGGGTGCATAACTGTAATAATAAAGGTGTTTCTGCCTCAGAACATCTGTGTATGTAGTTAGAGCTATCTGTTTACCAGTGGGCCTAAAATATATTTACAAAATAGTGTGTATACATGCTCATTTTGAATGCTATTTAAGTTGGTTTGTATCAAAAGGTATAAGATTATATGTATTTACTCCCATAAATCTTATGTATTCTTATGAGAAAATACATTATTAATATTTGTTACCTCTTTGTATGTTTCTAGAGCACAAAAGTAACATAAATAAGTGATACGTAGATCCATGTTCTGGCCAATATTTTCAATGCATTAACCCAGAAGGCTGATCAATGCTATTACCTTTATATTATAGTATTGTTAGTAATTAATCTTGTTACATTAGTTGAGTACTAACCAATGCGCTCATGGTGAGGGAAAACATTGTGATGAAACATGCTCATTCAGCCAACTGAATGTGTAACCATGATCCAATCTGGTCAGGTTTCCCTGGTAGCAGGGTCACGGAGGTCAGATGGCAGTTGCTCCCACTTTACTATAATTACCTGATCTGCCAAATCCTGGATCATGGTCAAGGTGGACCCTGGACTCTCGTGTGCGAGAGCACAACCGGGACATTAATGCCAAAATAATAATTATTATAAACTCTAATTAGAAAAATATGTAAGTATTGTTTATGAATTTATTTTTCCAGACAATGGCCACCAGATACCGTACCAACCGTATGCAGGGGCATACAATACTCACTATCCCCCTCCGGATGCATTTGCGGCATACGGTCCACCCCCACCTGGAGGCTACGCCCCTCAGAACCTGTCGTACGCCCCACCGGCCCACCAAAACTATCCACACCACCAGAGTTTCCCTCCACAACAACCTCAAGCTCAGTTGCACATGGCACAGAGTCATATGGGTAAGAGATTTGTATTTATTTTATAGTTAAAGTAAAGTAAAGTAATCTAAAATTTATTTGTAAAAAAAATTGAGAATTACATGGTTACTGTGGGCTCGACTTGTGTCGCAGGCCCATATTTACAAGGAACCAACCTTACAATAATTGTTCATTTTGCCAGAGTTCAATTGTAAATACTAGTAGGTAATGGAAATGATTAGTAATGAATATATAATAGGTCAGTAAAGTAAGTAAGTAATAGGTAAGCTGACCTGCCAAATCCTGGATCATGGTCGAGGCGGACCCCGGGCCCTCGTGAGCGAGAGCACAGCCGGGACATTAACGCCAAGATGATGATAACTCTCAAAGAACAAGAACATAACTGGACTCTATCTACCAAACAATGTGTGGTAGCATAATGCTTGGTGCTAGTGTATTAAATTAAATTAAATAAACATTTATTTCGGAAAGTATCCATATCAGTTAGGTAAATACAAAGTAGTTTATAATTAGTAGGTACATTTATTTATTTATACCCTGACCCTGCTCACGCCCGACGCATCCACACTAACCCACGGCAGTATGTAGTTGCAACCAGCGCCGCAGCGTCGGAGAATCCCACCTGTTCGCCAACACGTTCACGATGCCATTCGGACTATCGCGAGACCGCCGCAACAGTGACGCGCACCGCTTGCGTATGATAGTAAAAAAGCAATCTGTCCGTGCCTCCGCAAACATCGCCGAGGCACTGCAGTATCGCGGCAGTCCCAATAGCACCCTAAAAAATACATTAATCTTATGAAAGTTCAGCTGAAATAGTTGCTGTCATCACGGATGAATATAATGAGAAAGTAAAGTAGTTGTGTATGATTAAATTTGATGTGAAATTTTCTCTTAGTCTATGGATAATTTAAATTGGTGTGACAGCGGCCAAAAGAGGCTACCCCATTAGCAGTTTTGAGTGACCATTCTTTGTCTCAAAGGGAATAAGAATAATGTTTATTATCTAGATAAACTCTTCATTGCACACAAAAGTTGTAAAACAAATTACACAATGAAACACCTGTAACAATGTTTGGGCAAAGGAAGGTCTTAAGTAGGCCAAATCTAACAGACGTTACGTTTTTTTTATACCACAAAGTTGGCAAATAAGCTTACGGCCTGCCTGATGGTAAGCAGTCACCGCAGCCTATGGACATTTGCAATACCAAGGCAACACCCACACATTGCCGACCCTGTAAAAATTGACCAACTGTCAGTTGCAGTTGATACTAATTCTTATTTTGTGTATAATATAGTCGCTATTGGGGTGTGGGGACGTGGTCAGTCGTCCGGCCAAGGTCGGCTCGCCCGCGCATCCGAATTAATTCAAAAGCGACGTTATTTTGTACATTGTAAAGATTAGCATCGACTGCCACTGACGGTTGGTCGGGTCCAGCCAAATCGGAGTGTCTTTTACTAGGTTTAGCCTGAACTTGCTCCATCCCCCTTAGTCCAAGGCTACGGCGACGTCCACAAGGCCGCGGCGGCGGCGGCGGCGGCGGCGGCGTGGGGCCCGCAGCCGCACCTGCTTCCGCCATCAGCTCTGGACGCCAAGCCGCCATTGCCGGAACATAAGCCGAAAGAGATCAAATTGGAGCCACCCGATGCGCAGAAGAGGCCGCATGCCGAGGCTGATCTTATGGTATGTAGCTACTAAGGGTATGTTCCGGGTTTTGCGTACCTTTGTTGACGTGTAGCTCGATATTTCGACGCAGTTGCTTGCAGTCACGGAAAGGGGGGCTAGGAAACCCGGAACATACCCTTAAAATGTGTGATAATAACATTGTGTTACTTCTTCTTCTTGTGGTACTACTTCCCTTTTAAAATAGCTAAAATAGCTCGTTGTCCCCCAAGTTATCATCATCACAGCCCATAATAGTCCACTGCAGGACTCAGGGCCTCTCCCATAAAAGGGGAGGTTAGTGCCATAATCTCCACGCTTGGCAGGCAGGTTTGAGATCGCAGTGTTGTAAATATAACAATGGAAAACGCTGCTGCCCATTTTCCAGTCTATGGAGACTCCAGATCCTTTATTTTGAAAATATTACGCCACACGACCACTCTACCTATATATTTCACACTTGTGGTAAGTTGCGACGAGTGAGAAAGAGTAAAAGGTTGATTTGGGGGACAACGGGAGTGATCGAATAGAATGGGCTGTTGACTAAATTCACTCGAATTAGTACTAGAGATGGGCGTTAAATAACGCCCTACCCTAATCGATCATGAAAATCGTTCAGTGTTTTTGGAGTTTATTCCCAACATTCAAACTCTTACGGGAAAACATTGTGATGAAAACTGCACATTCAGGCGACTGGATGTGTAACCATGATCCAATCTGGTCAGGTTCCCCTGGTAGCAGGGTCATGGAGGTCAGATGGCAGTCGCTCCACTGTAATTACTTGAACTGCCAAATTCTGGATCAAGGTCAAGGCGGACCCCGGGCCCTCGTGCGCGAAAGCACAACCGGGACTTTTTTTTTTATTCCCAACATATAAACTCGCAATCCTTTTCTTATTATATTATTATAGATATTTAGGCAGAGCTTTTTTATATACCTAGAGAGAGTTATAAAAAGAGCTATTTTGCGTATTGCCTATCTAGGTATGTATATTATTACCCTGATGATAATGTAGCTTTCTAAAAGTGAAACCATTTTCTTTTAACTTTAACTTTTAATTAACTCGGTTTAGTAGTTTTAAAGTCTATTCATTACAAACAAACAATGAAGCCATTTCTCTTTATAATAATGAATAATAAAATAATAAATATGCTTCGACAAATCCACACAGCGCCATCTTACCCCAAAAGAAGCACAGCTTGTGTTATGGGTGTTAGATAACTGATAAACTACATACATACTTTTATATTTGCAACAATATATAGAGCGATTCAAAAGGAAGGTTTAGGTAAGAAATGAAAGGGTAGATAGGGGTTAAGTATGTGTACGCGAACGGAGTCGCGCCGGGTCCACTAGTATTAGTATAACTGTATCACATGGCCTACGAAACTAATTACAATGAGGAGTTTTCCAGTAGGTATTGTCAGTTAGTTTCAAAAAGCATAAATAGATGGCGCTCCTAAAATTTTGGTAATCTTTGTTTAATCTGCATGATGGTGGCAGTGATTTGATGCAGCCAACTAATACTAAACTTAAAAATAAAGAATTAATAACATAAACATAACTGTTAAAAGTTGAACGAAATGTAAAAAGAAATATTTATAGAAGTTGGCACTATGTTCCATTATTATTACAACCTCTAAAATGGTTGAAAACTATTGCCAAATACAATATTATCCAATACAACGTACCTAGTGTTTTTATCCGGTTTGCTAAGAACCTATTTCAAGCGATTATCAATTACCAAAATTGTCGGGGCGCCATCTAGTGAGTGGTTAGGAATGCTTTAGATACCTATTGGAAAACTGCTCATTATAATGATTGATCTTTCCCAGAGCGGCGAGCTAGAGCAGCCCAAGATAAAGATAAAGACAGACATCTTCAAGCCCGACGAGCTCGCGCCGCGGCCCGAGCCCGCGCCCGTCCCGCGAGGTGAGTGTGGACCATAAGGTCCATATAATATGGACCTTATAACCCTAGTGAGGGTTATCACGGTTTCAGATGGCGCTAGTGAGGCGTAAAACTAGTATTTTCCGCGTCATGAAAGAAGAGACTTGTCAAATGGCAGCATAGATCGTCTCCTGCGTAAATCGAACCACGTGATTCGCCAAGTATCTTCTTACATGACACTAGTTGTAACGGATGTTCCGTTTTGGCTGGAGCCGACCAACCCAACGAAGAGAGGTAAGGTATAGCGGGGTATCCCGTTCGAATTAAAGCCGCCCGACTGGGGAAGTACCGCCGTCTTACAGAATGCCGCAGCTAAACAATACTCTGTTAAGTAGTATTATGTTTCTGCCGGTGAGTAAGATCTCCAGTGCTCCATGGTGTGGTGATTTGGGGAACCGTGGCTTTGGCAGTGGAGGGGTATTTGCCTTTTTGCTGTCAGAGCAACGTGTTAGAGGTGGGCAACGCATTGGCGATACTCTTGGTGTTGCTTCTGTCTATAGGAAGTGGTGACCACTTTCTATCAGGTGGCCCGTTTGCTGTTTGCCTAGAGTATGATATAAAAAAAAATGAGGCGTTAGTGAGGCGAAAAACTAGTAACAGACGTTCAGTTTTGGCTGGAGCCGACCAACCGTCAGTTGCAGTTGATACTAATCCTTACGCAGTATAAAATATAGTCGCTTTTGGGTGTGGGTGACGTGGACGGACGTCCGACCAAGGTCGGCTCGCTCGCGCATCCTAATTAATCCAAAAGTGAATTTATTTTGTACTTCGTAAGGGTTAGTATCGACTGAAATTGACGGTTGGTCGGGTTCAGCCAAGTCGGAGCGTCTGTTACTACTTTTATGTCCACCCAACTTGCTCTATTCTACGCAATATAAAAAGCTAGTGCATTAAGATGACCAAGGCCACAAAATTGGATAATTACAGTGTTTATGGAGACTATTTGACAACTTATAGCCATCCCTTTGAGACATGTTTATGCACAATTAAAAAAAGAAACAAAATATAGAGCTGTGAGTAGGCTCCTTCTATGCCATGCCCAATTTCTTACTAAATACATAATACGAACCTATTCCAGCCAATGACAGGACTATATTTTGAAAGCCGACCTTACGTCCCAGTAACGCCATCTCTTGGATTTGCGAAAATTAGTTCTCCGAGCATTGCTTAACTTAGGTTTTTGTTCTCTCAAGCACGTTGGCTGCCACTAGACGAGTTTATAATGAGCCTTTTCCTTCACAGACATTCCGGTCAAACCTCTGGAGTGCGCTCAAAAACCTGTCGAACTACAGAAAGGTAAGGTGTATTACTGACAGATGTGACTTGCTTGTTTTATTTTAAGTAATGTTTTTGTTATTATGTTGTAGTTAAGTTCAAGTTCATTTACTGAAGTTGAAAAATAGTCAAAACAAAATTAAAATTACATTGATACACAATCAAAGTGATTTAAGTTATTTGTTAATTATTATTCATAAAATTCCGCAATATTCATAAATTATTGTCATTCATTCATACTTAATTAAACATTGACATTCATGATATGACACATGAAAAGCGAGTGACGTTATGTCACACTTGAAATTATTGTCAAATTACAATACAATTTTTTTAATTTCATTTAGGCTGTCATCGGCCGTGGAGTTCTAATGCAATTCAAAAGAGTTCGCAATATTTAGGATACTTCGTAGACCATGCAACTACATACAGGTTGCTCCTGAGTGATAAATTTAAATTCGTTGATTCTTCAGTAAATACTGGACTGATTGTTATAATACTTTGCAGTTTTGTTTTAAATACCCTACTCTAATAGTAGTATTCGGCTTTGTCCAGAGCGTAAGGGCACCCTGTATAAGTACTACTACTATCTGTGTTACTTAAATCAAAAGAAAGAAAAATCAAAATAATTTAGTAGCCTAGAAATACATATTTTAGATAACTTAATGCAGTTTTCACTCAACTTAGAAATCGCCTAAGTTCTTTCTTATCTCAATTTGGACCTTGCTAATTGGCTAAAAACTAGTTAAGATGTAACTTAGGCGATTCCTAAGTTAAGTGAAAACGGCCATTAATAGTACAACTACAAACTATCCTTCAAGGAAAAATATTCATTCCACACACTTACACTTAAAGAACATAGAAGGCGCATTCCTATGTCATCTATACTAATTGATTGTGCACTAAACATGTGATGATATTATTGTTTCAGATGAGGGTATACCAATCTCCGCAGAAGGGAAGCCAATGGACAAGCCTTTAGGTAATGTTGTTGCTTTTTTGGAATCTTGTCGTTTGTTCAAGGGACAACCATATATATCATCACATCAGCCGAAAGACTAGCTATCAGCTAGGTACGTCCAATTTCGAGAAAGAGGTCAATCGACGAATCCAACTCGGTTGGGCAGCGTTCGGGAAGCTACGCCATATATTTACGCCAAAATTACCGCAGTGTCTCAAGACGAAGGTCTTTGACCAATGTGTGTTGCCAGTGATGACCTACGGAACAGAGACGTGGCTGCTTTCTGTGGGCCTTATAAGAAAGCCCACAGTCACCCAAGCTCTAGTAGGCTGCTAGACCCCCTCAGCAAACATTAAATGTGTGTTAGGGTGGTCAGTTCATTCCGTTCATGCGTATCGGTATGGCCGTGTGGTGTCCGGCAGAGTAGAATAGCACCAACCCCTCACACTCGTGGGTGTCGTACAAGGCGACTAATGTTTTCGAGGCAAAAGATCAAGAGTCTCCGTAGTCTGGAAAATGGGCAGCAGCATTTTCCATTGTTATATTTAAACACTGCGATCTCCAACCCGCCTGCCAAGCGTGGAGATTATGACAATAACCTCCCCTTTCGTGGGAGAGGCCCTAAGTCCTGCAGTGGACTGTTACGGGCTGTGATGATGTACTCGGTACCTCGCAGGCGCCTACTTGCGTCAACCCCTACTCGGATAGTTAAATAATGTTTTTCCCCCGTAGTTTTTTGACGTCTGCTAAGAGATTAATTGATCCTGTATCAAATGTTAATAATTTTTGAGTTTCGGTTTGAAGCTTCAACCTTATGGGTTGAGAAGTAACTCCTTGCCTTTCTTCTAAGCTAACAGAGTTGATGTATTGTCCCATAGAAGCGAGCAAACCCGAAGCAGCCGTGGGCGGAGAAGCACTAATCGCAAAGGAACCCAGCGCTAATGCTGATAAGAGGTACGGAGTATTCTATCTTATTCAAGCTATATAGAATTGAAATTGAATTGATCCAAATTGGAGATATTTTAAACAAAGTTCTGGGGGTTCAAAAGGCTACATTCAGTGTTTCATATTAATGATACATGTTAGAAGGAAAAAGTGAGCGCCGGGGATTATAAAGAGATGAAGAGGTATGCAGACAGGAGAAAAGCTCCACTGACAAGAGTCATATTCTTAAATATTTGATGATGATGTTAGAGTGCCACAAACCTATCTGATCTGGTGGCCAAAACTGGAACTAAGTGACGTCATGTTTTTGCCAACAACAGCGACAAATGAATGTAAATCATAATATTGATGACGAAGTACCAATATCTCCTGACTAAAAAATTACAACTTTTCAAGAAACGAAAAAAAAGTCTCATATTTTTATTTTTTATAGTAGTTTATTTTTTAAAATCTTATTCTATTAGTGTTTAAAGTTACGAAAAATCGAATATAAAACTTAGGGGTCTTGCCAGCACGTGCGAAATTGCATTCTGCGTCGATTGACATTAATAACTAAAAATCGCCAAAATGGAACTCAGGAGGTATTGGTACTACGTCGTCGATATGAAACATTAATGTGATATTTTAGACACCCCGACCTTTCTTTAAAATGTTAGAACCCCAATAAGAGTTCCTTAAACCGACTAGCACGTATGAAAAGGTTGATGAATGTCGAAGAAACCAGAGAGGTTTGTCAGGGCCGTAGCAAGTGGAAAGCTGTGGTCTCTGCCTGCCCCTAAGGAAAAAAACGCGTGACGTTATGTATGTCAATTTCCAGATCAATCATTGCCAGATTGTGTTATTGCTTGATCAAGATTATGGCGATCTATAGGCTAATTACGTAACGCTGTTGCTAACAATTCTGATTGCAATTATTAAAATTGTTTCTTTTATGATTACGTCTCATTGATTTTCGGGGTTCAGTTGCTAACCACGCTTTATTGCAATAACCTGAAATCTACTGACTGCTTAATCGATCATACGTAATCGCGAAAGTAATAATTTCAATAATTGAAATATTCAATTCAATATGGTACATTATTTCAATAATGCCATATTTCAATAATGCCACATACCATATTGAAAAGAAACGCAAAATGGCTGGTACGAGACCCGCAAATACATAACAATTGTTATGAAATTAGCCTATACTGAGAATGGGATAATGTGGTACTCTGACGATTGGAAAAAAAAACGAATTTTGCCTATACATGCAAACCATTTATTTGTTTATGTATTTGTGTGTCCGTGTATGTATATTGTATTTATGAATTTTATTTCATTTTACAGCCAGGAGAACGCGAAAGGCTTCAGCAGTCCGGAGTCCAAGACGGGGTCGTCCCCGGGGAAGTCCACACCTGGATCAGAGGTGATGCTCATTACATTTTTTCATTTATTTTCTACATAATTTTTTATTTTTTGTGTACTTTTTTATTTTGTTGTTTGCATTAGACACTGGGTGACACCAGACATCAGGGTGATGGTTATAAATTTTTTCAGTATAATGGTTAGAATGGAATGCGAAATAAGGAAATTGAGAAATTGAATATTTGGAAGATTATGATTGAAGTCTCCGTAAACTGGAAAATGGGCAGCAGCGTTTTCCATTGTTATTTTACAACATTGCGATCTCTAACCCGCCTGCCAAGCGTGGAGATTTTGGCAATAATTCCCCTTTCGTGGGCGAGGCCCTAAGTCCTGCAGTAATAATAATGATAACATACTTGGACAAGTTCACGCAGCGCCATCTAGCCCCAAAGTAAGCAAAGCTTGTGTTATGGGTGTTAGATAACTAATAAACTACTCATATACCTTTTTTTTAATACATACTTATTGTACATCCCGCTGCGGCCATGTACCAATGACTCTTTTCTGAGTTATGTACATTAGTTTAATTCTAACCGATGCTTTTACGGTGAAGGAAAAACATCGTGACGAAACCTGCAAATTCAGGCAACTGAATTTGTAACAATCGCGTCAGGTTCCCCTGGTAGCAGGGTCACGGAGGTCAGATGGTAGTCGCTCCGCTGTAATTATGTGATCACCAAATCCTGGATCATGGTTAAGGCGGACCCCGAGCCCTCGTGCTCGTGAGCACAACCGGGACATTAACGCCAAGATGTTATTTTACTTATTATACGTACTACACCCAGACCCGTAACAGTATTAAAATTCATAATTTCAATTTCTGCTCGGCCGGGAACCGTTAACCACTGAACCACTCAGGTCAGTTATAGACAGTAGAGACTGGTAACCCCAGGTGTTAGGTGGTCCATTGAAAAGCCGTTTCGACAGCGCTTCGGCAGTTGGTTGTACTTTTTGATTTCGAATAGCATATGCCTCCATCATTGGCCACATCGTTACCCCCCACCAAGTGAGATGGTGGTCAAATGCCTGACGAGTCCAATTATAAAAAAAGCACACAATGAGCAGTTTTCCAATAGGTATCTAAAGCATTCCTAACCACTCACTAGATGGCGCCCCAACAATTTTGGTAATTGATAATGGCTTGAAATAGGTTCTTAGCAAACAGGATATAAACACTGGATAATATTGTATTTGTCAATAGTTTTCAACCATTTTAGAGGTTGTAATAATAATGAAACATAGTGCTAACTTCTATAAATATTTCTTTTTACACTTCGTTCAACCTTTAACAGTTATGTTTATATTAATAAACATTTTATTTTTAAGTTTAGTATTAGTTGGCTGCATGAAATTCATCATCATACAGATTATAAAAAGATTACCAAAATTGTAGGAGCGCCATCTATTGACGCTTTTTGAAACCAACTATCAATACCTACTGGAAAACTCCTCATTGTAATAGGGGTCTGGGTGTTTGTTATTTGAATTTATATCCTCCCCCCGCCCCCCATGGCGCTCAACGCCCCGTCCATTTTAATCTTACGCCCCAACACTGTAGCATAAGAAGCGCGGGCGGCCCAAGGGGTCCACCAACAAGCCGAAGCCCCCCGGGACCAAGCCCCCCGCGCCCGGCCCCCGCGGGCCCCCCCCGCCGCGCCCCGCGGCCCCCCCGCGGCCCCGGGCCATGGGGTACCAGTACGCGATGCGGCCGTTCAGGAAGGACTTCTCCGGGATACAGTTTAGGAGGTGAGTGTGAGGGGAGTTGGGATAGTGTGTCCGTACAGAGTGACTTTTAAATTCCTGATGCGGAAGGGTATGAAATTGCTTGTGATAACAATTTTTTTTTTACTTTGTCATCATATCTGACTTGAATCGGGGTAGGCTTTTGCCCAGCAGTGGCAAATAATTATAATCAAGTCTGACATCGCAGAAAGTCAACTGTTTCATACATTTTGGCAAAAATGTGTTCGTGATTTCAGAATTGATGCCATTGTAAAATTTGTTTGTTGTTGCTAGCACATGCCCCTTTGTATCAAGATATATTTGAAATTACCCTGTACGGACTCGATTCTTTGGAAAGACAGATACTCACAAACACGTTGCATTACGTTTGTGTATATCTGTTTGCCCAGTACGGATGCACCGATTTCAGGTTGGTAAATATTTGAGGTAACTGTAAACTTTCTCGGGCGTTTTTCGTGTCGGTTACAAACTCAGTAGCAGTATTATGAAATAAATTGTAATTTAAAAGTTTCTGGTGAATTGAGGAGACAGAATATAGGGCCTCATGGACTAACCCGATCTATTGAATTTATATTACTAACAAGTAAAACATATGTTGATGAATTTGTCTCTGATATTGTCTCTGGCCTTTCTGGCTATATATTACTTGAACACCAACCGATGTTCTTACTGTGAGAGAAAATATCGTGAGAATACCAGCACATTTAGGTGACTGAATATGTAACCATAATCCGATTTGGTTAGGTTCTCCTGTTAGGCTCCCGAAGGTCAGACGACAGTAGCTCCATTGTAATTACCTGACCTGCCAAATCCTGGATCACGGTCAAGGCGGACCCCGGGCCCTCGTGCGCGGGAGCACAACCGGGACATTAACGTCAAGATGATGATGATTTTGGCAGCCAGCGTCGAATGTAAAAGAGAGTCAATGCAATTACAGGCACGAGGCGTGACATCTTAGTCCTCACAGTGACAACGCACCTGCGGTCTGCTTCTTTGTTGTTTGTAACCTAAATGCATATCGTAGTTGTTACTGGCGACAGTTACCGCTCACCATCAGGTGTCTGAAAAGGCCACATTAGCTTTACAGCAGGAAAGCAGACCCTGGCAGTAGCCGGGATTGACCGCTTGGATGATGATATGGATTATGATTAGTATTAGAGTGCCACAAACTTATCTGATCCAGTGGTCAATACTGGAACTAAGCGACGCCATTTTAAATTGTCACGTCAATGTCAACAACAGCGACGCTGCAGATAAATTTGTGATAATTTAATATGAATGATATTATGAATATTATTATATTATTGGCCGTGTGGTGTTCGGCAGAGTAGAATAGCATCAACCCCTTACACTCGTGAGTGTCGTACAAGGCGACTAATGTTTTCGAGTCAAAAGATCTAGTCCCCGTAGGCTGAAAAATGGACAGCAGTGTTTTCCATTGTTCAATTTAACAACACTGCGATCTCCAACCCGCCAAGCGTGGAGATTATGGCAATGAACTCCCCTTTCGTGGGAGAGGCCTGCAGTGGACTGTTATGGGCTGTGATGATGCTGATATTATGAGAAGCTAATGTGGCCTTTTTAGACCCGTGGTGGGTTCTCCGCTCGTTTGTCACTCCGTAGTAAAAATAATTTCACCCCCCAGGCGATGGAGCGACGACTGCCTAGACTCCTCGCACATCCCGAACGAAGTCTACTTCGGGGACGTCCCCGTAACACCCGAAGTCCTCCACAACTACTATGATGCCAACGCGGAAAGAGAACGGTTGGCGGCACATGCTGCCCATTTGGCCGCCCAGAAGGCCGCCGCTGCGAAGTTGGCGCAAGCGAAGTTGCAGGCGAGAGGGATCACGCAGGAGGTGAGTTGGTGTTGAGACACTATAAGCTGGCATAGACAGACATTAAGCTGGCACAGATTCACCAATAGCCGGCATAGACACACCATAGAGTCGCATAGACACACCTTAAGCTGGTAAAGACACCTTACGCTGGCACCGATACACCTTAAGCTGGCATAGACAATTCAAGCTGACATAGACACACTGTAGGCTGGCGTAGACCTATCATAAGCTGGCATAGACCCACCATATTTGGCATATACACTATAAGCTGGCATAGATATACCACAAGCTTGCATAGACACGCCATAAGCTGGCATAGACCCACCATATTTGGCATATACACTAGAAGCTGGCATAGACACACCTGGCGCAGGCCTAGTTGTAGGCGAGAGGGATGACGCAGGTGAGTTGGTGTAGGTGTGGGTGTGCTATTAGTTGGCATAGGCACACTATGAGCTGGCATAGGCACGCCGTATGCCGGCATAAACACACCATAAGCTGGGTTACCATTTACTCAGAAGTGACAACACGAACCCCCACTCCGAAACTTTGATACGCTTTATCTTTGCCATTTTTTATTGATTTTCTAGTCCACATATAGTCTTTAACTAGAGCACTTGATTAACTAGAGCAATGTTGATGTTCGCGCAGCAATCGGACCCGACGAATTTGGCGGCGAAGCTTCAGACGCGCGGCTTGTTGGCCACCGAGGTTAGACCTTTGATGGAGACCGCACGGCTTGCGAGCGGGGGCCTACTGTGGGTGGTTACTCTGAGACTCTTGACTGATGTTACATCCCACGTTTTAATAGAAAAAGACGAAATAATTGCGCGCGACAATGATAATAATGGCCGTGATAGTAGTGGCGTCGGTTGTTTCATCAGTATAATAATTTCTGTTATGGGTCTGGGTGCTCTATGTGTAATAAATATGTATTTAAAAGTATATAAGTAGTATAACAGTTAGTTAGCACCCATAGTACAAGCTTTGCTTAGTGTGGGGCTAGATGGCGCTGTGTGAATGTGTCCACGATAATTTATTTTATATTTTGGCGGCGTGTTAGTTCCTTTAAGTGCACCATTTAGAGGCTGAATTGTGTCTTCTATTGAATGAAACGTACAGAAACCAGCACATCGACCTATCCAAAACCAGTATAAAAGGAGCTAACGTTGCTATACGCGTCTATAGAGAGACTAGCTTATGTTATACTTGTTTTGGGTAAGACGATACTCTACTTGAGGAACAAGCGCGTTCGAAAGGGGGGCTAACCCGAATAAAAACGCCACCAGATGGCGTTACTGGAGCGTGAGGGTTGTCAAAATACGTCGTGCTTATTGGTCAGAATCAAACGCTCTATGGTGACAGTTGGATTTCAGTCACGGCTTTGTTTTGACTGTGACCAGACTTTACACGACAGTGGCGCCAACTCAAAGGCTCATTTAAACTTGGGAAATAATTAACTACTTACAAAAATGGATTAAACTCTCACCAACTTAATTTTACTGTTCATATTACGTATATTACGCCAGTGCCGCTTGCAACTTGGTACTATCCGATCGGTTTACACCACTGAACTTATCAACTTCGATAACTTAACCAATTCGTACCACACCTAAATCGTGCATTACGGTCATTATTATCATTGCTCAAATGCTTTACCCTTTTCTGTTGGAACACAACACACATTGGTATGGGAATACAGACTACGGACACAAGTAGGCCCCCGACACGACTTCAGTCCTTATCTAAGTTACAGATCAAACAGCAGTCTTACGCTTAGTACTGAATTATTTTGATATTCTACATTATGTAGTGTATGCATGATTTTTCTTATTTAACTTGCCACTTTGCTCTGTCCTGACAACTCTCTAGTCTCGCATATATCCAAAACTCTTTTCATACATCTCCTTTTATTCTTGCCAGGACCCTAGCTTTTTTGAGAACACTACTGATCTAATCAGTGAAGGTGAAGGTTTTTCTGGGACTTATTTTATGAAGGAATATACTGTTAATTAATAGGAATTATATGTCATAATTTATCATGAGATGATGATATGGATGTTAATGTTGCAAAAGCTATCGCTCTATATAGTAAATTCTGTTGATTTATGGGGTTTTGATGAGCGAGGATGATCGCAATGATGCACGGATGATAGTTAGGTAAGCTTATAATGATTGTAAGCAAGCTGAGTTACAATGGTAAGCATAACTAGAACTACGTAAGCGCGCGGTGCGAGACGGCAAGATGCAGCCTAGCGTTGGGGACATTTAATACAGACTGGCGCGTGTCTCCACTGCCTGCGGGCCCGGCCGCCCGGCGAAACCGGTTTCCGTGCCACACCGCGCGTATTTATCTAATCATAATCGGAATATGTTTGTCCGTTATTATACATTACAAAAGTGGTTAATATTATGTATTTGCTTTAATGACATATTTGTATATATTTATTTACTATACCAACAAAGCTTTACAACATTAGGTTACTTATAAAGAATTAGATACGCCACAGATTTCCTGTTGTATTTGCATCAACTATTGCCGTGACAGCCAATGCTTTTCTTAGTTTATTTGCATAAGCCCATATGCCCATAAAGTATTTTTTCTTGTGCTACTTTTTGCTTATCTATAAATACCTTAGGAATTTGTTTGATCCGAGTGATGTCCACCGCGACTCTTAATCGTCTCTACACCGATACAATTTGTGTTCGCTTTCTTTTAATTTAAACCTCAGTAAGAGATATTGAAGAAAAAAAAACAGAGACTTACATAATTTAGAATACAAGGTGTATTCTAATGTACCACACGGAGAGTGCAATGGGGCCACGGGCCATTTTAAATTACGTTCAAAAAAAGTCTGATAACGATTATATACTGGTGGCGTAAAATGGAACTAACATGCGCCAAAAGGGACACTTTACTGAAGAAAAGACAACTGACGCCCCCTCCACGATCATTAGTATAATTATTGCGCACAATTGTTCTGACTTTTTCTATACAGAAAAACTGAACACAGTACAACGATCCGCCACGAGATGGCGGTACAAGTGATGGTGATTTTTGTATAAAACCTGCATCTCGCTAGCTTGCTTTACACTGTATACCTCTTGAAATCATTGTATTTACGTGTTCCCAGGTCACCACAGTGGACTCTTCGTCGTCAGAGGATTCTTCTGGTTCTGATGAGGAATCGGAGGATAGTGACGAGGTGAGAAGATATTTTTATGTATTTTTTTATTTCAACGTTCAATGTCAACGTATGGAACCTTGACCAAAATGGTCACCAAATTATTTCTACATATTGCACTTTATCCAGTGAAGATAACTAATTGAGTGATCGCACTCGAACATGAGCTATTTTATGGTACCCACGACGGATGTTTTTTCGCTAATCAAAGTCCTCCTTTAAACGCGTACTACGGGTCTAGCAAAGATGCCGATCGCTTCATAGTGATTCTATTGATCGCTGTGATCGCTGATCGCAACTTGTCGTCTACGTTAGCGCCGGAGTGCTACGAACGCTGCGAAGCTAGGCGAAATTGGCCGACTAGACGATCGGCAATCGCAATAGAATCGTTACGAAGCAATTGTCATCTTGGGTAAACCCTCTTTAATATTCATCACAGCCCATAACAGTCCACTGCAGGACTTAAGGCCACTCCCACGAAAGGGAAGGTTATTGCCATAATCTCCACGCTTGGCAGGCGGGTTGGAGATCGCAGTGTTGTAAATATAACAATGGAAAACGCTGCTGCCCATTTTCCAGCCTACGGAGACTCTAAGATCTTTGGTCCTCGTACGACACCCACGAGTGTAAGGGGTTGGTGCTATAATCTAAACGCAGTTTGCCGGATCCATTCGTTTGGTCGGTGTGCATAGGCATACCGCTGTAAAGAGTTATATAGTGCCACAAACTCAGACAATCAGATAGACCCGGTGTCAGCGGCGGCGACGGCGATGACATACACTTACCAGCACAAAAAGTGTCTGCTTTGTAAAGCCAAGAAGCAAAGCATGAACATTGATAATTCAATGTATCTTTCTGTAATTTGTAGATCTACATATCAGGACTCAGCTAACTTTCGTGCGCAATACTAGTATAAGAGTGGGTATAGTACAGAATACTATACCTACTCTTATAATGCTATTACAATTCGAAGTTCAGGCTGAGACGTACTCAATAGTAGGAGATACCTATCTTTGAGCAATAGAATGACACGGCTGTTGGGAGACAATTTCAAAACCGTTAATAATGTAGCTATTGAATAAAAATTCGATATATTTTAAATAAAACATTTACTCAAAAATATTGTAGTGTGGCATTATTTTGACAACCTTGTTAGTAAGAAAATTTCAAATCCTAAGTACCTCAAAAATTCAAAACCCAAAAGTAACTAAGTAGATATTGAATAATAATATTATAAAGAGGAAAAGTTTGATTTTTTGTTTGTTTGCTTGTTTGTATTGAATAGGCTTCGAAACTACTGGACCGATTTCAAAAATTCTTTCACCGTTGGGAAGCTACACTATCCCCGGGTGACATAAGCTATATCATATTTTCTAAAAAAATATGGATCATTACTAAAACTCCAATAATGTAATCCAAGGTGTAAAAAAATACCCAAAAAATTCCTTACAACGCGTGTGCTGCGAAAACTATTGATGATAGAACAAAATAATGTACTACGACTTTGCAGAACACATTATTATCTACAAAAAGTGTCGCGACAGTATATGTCTAACTATTATAGTTATGTCACAATAAGTGTTCTTTTATTTTCAAAATTTAATTGAAATGCCGCCGCTAAAAAACGCTGTTTATTTGTACCTTGGTATTAATCCTTATCAAAATCAATTACTTCATATTCACGACTGCTTCAATACCTTTATATAACTTTTTGAATTATTCAATTCCATTCGAAAGATATCACAAGTTTAAAAATGTCAATATTAGAAAAAAGTCGCGTGTTCGCCGCTCAGTCCGCTCGGCTATCTAGGCAGCACGGGGTACGGGAGGGGAGTCAATGTCAAGAAATAAAGTGCCGCGCGGCTCACTCACGCGGTCGGCTCCCTACGCAGTGGTCGTGTGAGGAATCGAATATCCTATATCCTATATCCTATCCTGGGTGTCGTACAAGGCGACTAATGTTTTCGAGGAAAAAGATCAAGAGTCTCCGTAGTTTGGAAAATGGGCAGCAGCATTTTCCATTGTTTTATTTAAACACTGCGATCTCCAACCCGCCTGCCAAGCGTGGAGATTATGGCAATGACCTCCCCTTTCGTGGGAGAGGCCCTAAGTCCTGCAGTGGACTGTTACGGGCTGTGATGATGATGATAACCTTCAGCTTTTAACTTAATAGAGATAAATCAGTAATCCACATGACCCTATATACCAAAGTAACCCCACCCCAATCTACACTAAACGACCTTTCCCCCCAGGACGCGCCCCTCAAAAAGTCCCCGGCGACCCCGAAGCCCAAGGCGGCGAAGAAGCCCCCCGCCACGCCCGGGAAGCGCGGCCGCCCGCCCGTGCCCCCGGAGCTAAGACAGCCGGGGATCACGGATATGAAGAAGTTCTGCAAGGCGGCCGGGATACGGTTCGACTACAAGAAACTTGTCGAGGGTGAGTGGGGGAAGGGTATACGATTGGATAGATGGAGAGATATTAGACACACTCGCGCATAAACAGAAAATTTGACATACTCGGACACAGGGATATAGTAGACACACTCAGACACACATAAAGAGAGAAAATTAGATACACACTCCGGACACACATAGAAAATTAGACACACTCGAACACACATAGAAACTTAGACACACTCGGATACACAGAAAATAAGACTACTCGGATACAGGGATATGAGACACACTGACATAGAGAAAGAAATTTAGACATACTCGGACACAGAAAAAATTAGACACACTCGTTAATATATCGGGAGATATATAAAATCAAAATAAAGTAAGCTTTAAGTAATAAAAAAAAATTAAAAATAATCGTGGACAAATTCACACAACGCCATCTAGACCCAAAGTAAGCAAAGCTTGTGTGATGGGTGCTAGGTAACTGATAAACTACTTATATACTTTTTAAATATATACTTATTATACATAGAACACCCAGACCCGTAACAGAAATTAAAATTCATCATTTCAATTCCTGCCCGGCCGGAAATCGAACCCGGGACCTCTTGCGTGGCAGACCCGGCATGTTGACCACTGAACCACTCAGGTCGTCAGTAAGACTTGAGAGCTGTCTGCATTTAGTACGCTAATTAGTCCGCAACCTGTCAAAGTAGCCTAAAGTCGTGGTACCCTACACCTTCTCACCCCCCCCCCCCACCCCCCCCCCCCCCCCCAGGCTGCACGAAGAACAAGGAGCGCGTGGCCAAGATGATGGAGCTACTAACCGCGGCCGGCTTGGAAGGGAAGCCGTCGCTGGAGGCGTGCAGAGCGCTGAAGACGGCCAAGCTGGCCAAGAAGGACCAGGAGAAGCAGGCCAAGAAGGACGCCAAGGCCAAGCATAAAGAGGACGGTGAGTAGCTTTTTTGGTGTTTCTTTTAGGTCTGTTGGCGGCAGTGTTCCCAGCAGTAGTTTTAAAAAAACGTCCGGGCTCCTAAAACCGTACGAAAATGTCAAAAAAGGTACGGTTTACCTTCTCTTCTATTTTATCGGCCTTAGGTTGTGTTGTAGCCAGTAAAACGGCGTTATTTTGACAAGACTAGACCTTATTTACTCGCCAGTGGTGCCAGTGAACAGAAACAAGTCAAAATCAACCATTCCTTCCATTATTTTACAGACAGGAAAGGCCACCCTCTCAGCTAAATTAAGCATTTTGTAAAAACGTACTAAATAGTACGATGTGGAGCAAAGTACGCCAAAGGTACGACAGTCGGCCAAATAGTACGTAAATCGTACCAAAAGGTACTCTGGCAACGCTGGTTGGCGGTTGCCATCTTCATTTTGTTTGGAGCTGGTGAGATGATGATTGTGTAGCGGCTAATTTTGCACTGGGGCGGTTATCATCTTGGCGTATATATTAATGAGTCCACTGCGATCATGATTCCGGATTTGGCAGATAAAGTAAAATCAGAAATTATCTAGGCGTTAATGTCCCGGTTGTGCTCTCGCGCACGAGGGCCCGGGGTCCGCCTTGACCGTGATCCAGGATTTGGCAGGTCAGATAATTACAGTGGAGCGACTGCTACCTGACCTCCATGACCCTGCTACCAGGGGAACCTGACCAGATTGGATCATGGCTACACATTGAGCCGTCAGAATGTGCAGGTTTCTTCACGATGTTTTCCCTCATCGTATGAGCATCGGTTAGTTTTCAACTAATGTACAAAACTCAGAAAATATTCAATGGTACATGGCCGGAACGGGATTCGAACCCGGGACCTCTGGCTTACGAGTCGAATACTTTAACCGCTCGGCCACTTACGCTCTAATTTGGCAGATGAAGTAATTACTATTAATAAATGATCCTCATCGAGGATCAATCATGTGATAGAGTCCTATAGGTTTATTGATAAAATGTAAGCGTATTTTCTTAGCAATGAAATGCAGTAAATGAATTTTTGTAAATTTGAAATGAAAATTATACATTTCTGTGCGTTTAATTGCGTGCGTAAAATTAAGACTATTCGCACAAAACGCTTTGGTTCAACCTTTTTAATGCGTACGGCTAAGGAATACCCTTTGCCTGAGAGTGTGTTCTCTGATCATTATAATCTGGACGCTTTCAAGGCCAGAGTGAATAGACTGTTCCTAGAAATGGCAGCTAAAATGGACTGTCTATTTAAAAAAAAAAGGAAAGAATAGCGCTCGTTGACGCTCGTGGGTGCATCGCATCGGATTCATTATAAGTTGCGTATCGAAGGCTCCACAGCCTAATCATATGTTATCCTCTAGGCTCTAAGCAAGCTATATGTTAGTGCGGCCGGTACCTTAGTGACCTTTTGCTGTGGTTTCGTAAAAGCGCAATCGTCCAATTTCATCAAACCGTAGAAACAGGATCAATATACCCAAGCCTTTACAAGTTTACATATCCGCAAGTTAGGGCTTAGGGCTACATAAATGAGTTTACCGCGATGCAGGTATCTGACTATCGCGACGTGTCACTAACGTCAAAACCGTTCGGCTCTGTGAAGCGATAGCATTGCGCGGCTCTGTCACAAGCTCGACACGTCGTGCCTGCCTTTTGTCAAACGGCCACATGCCTTCATGCCGTTTGACAAATGGCATGACAAAAATAGGCTTGATTAAGCCAAACTAACCAAGTTTGGGGAGAAATTTTGGAGGGACGCCGTGTTACTTGATGATGTGTGGCATAAAATGGATGGGATCAAGCCTATTATTGTCATGCCACTTGTCAAGCGGCATGAAGGTGAGTGGCCAGTTTAGTTTTAATATTCTGTGGCTTCCGTGGTACACTTTAAATAAATAAATAATAACATAAAATAAAATAGTTATTTATTTCCAAGGACTCAAATAGATTTAAAACATAAATTTATAGGTGTTTTTCTTGATCTGGCGAAAGCTTTTGACACCGTCTCGATACCGATTCTTGTGCAAAAACTTGAACGCAATGGCATTCGTGGTAAAGCTCTTGATATCTAACAAGATTTTCTCACTGACCGTTCTCAGCAAGTCAAAATTAGTGACTATGTAAGTTCTGCTGCTGCTGTGAGCTTTGGAGTCCCACGGGGTAGTATACTAGGCCCGAGTCCCTTCTTGTTAACTCAGACACTGCATTTTCAGTACTCCTTCCAGCTCTAAAACCAAATTGGTTATTGGAAAATATTGCATTACGTTCAAGGAAATTCACCAGCCTTGAATTCAAAACTTTTCAAACACTTTTGAGAGAGCTGGGCCTGTAATTGGTGACATCATCTCGAGACCCATTCTTGTGCACTGGTGTTAACGATTATATAACTATTTCTTGAAGGCCTTGGGTAAAACTCCCTGAGAAAGACAAAATCCAATGAGCTTAGTCAATGGAAAGACAATAAAATTTTTGGCAATATTGAAAAATTTTACTGGTATGGAGTCCCATCTAGATGAACTGTAACTCTTTAGGCTGCTGATTATTATCTCTATTTCTTCTTCATGCAAGAAGTATAATAGAGCTAACAACATTAGGGGTTATGAACTTGTTTGTACTGCTAGCATTATTAATCTTCTTTGGCCAAATTCTTTCCTACATTAGCGAAATAATTATTAATTGTGTTCATTTCTGCTGTAACATCTGATGATTTAAAAAAGTCTACCCTTAAACGACTGTTTTCGAATATGTAATTGGAACATTATGCTGTGAGTGTAGATAAAATTACTTTTCGATACAGCTTTTCCCATACTAATTTAATTACAGCTATGAATAATAATAAATAAATAAATAATCGTGGACCATGTATTTTCATTACAGCTGTATCGTAAAATAACTTTTTAAGCAACACTTTTATTTTTTTATTTTTTGTCGAGCGCCGGGACACGGCGCAATGTAGGCTGAATACTTAGAAGTTCGAATTCAAAATTTAAATTTTCCTGTTTATATTCTGTGTAATTATTTTCCCGCTTAACAGAATACTTTTGTAATTGTTGTAACTTGTGTTTGTGAATGTTTTTCCTTATTTTAAGCAATTAAATAGATAAATGTGAAAATAGTAAAGTGAATTTCCCGCCGCTTGATATCCTCGACGCGTAGATACAACAGAACTGCTTACTTCCAGCAAAGTTGAGAAAATTATAGGTACGATATTTTAACATAAAAATATGAGTGTAGATAAAGTAGTGTATGCAACTGCATATAATTATATGTAATTATGTTAAAATCACGTTTTATGTATGGAGACACCCCTTTATTTTTATTTAATGACGATTATTATTATTTGTTGTTATAGCGGCCATAATAACACACATTTTGTGTCTAGTAGTTCAAGTGTCTAGTTATTCACACTCGAGCTTGCGGTAGGCAGTTGACTGTTAGCTGGCAGTGACTGGGGCTTCGGGGTTTTCGGAAATGTGCGCTTCATCGGTATTCTCTTCCTTTAGCGCTATTACTTAGCTTATAAAACTGGGACGGATTGTTAAAAAATAATGTGCACAATTTCCCAAATATTTGGGGTAATACTATGGGCACTGGCAACACTGGCGTGTGTCACTGTCAATTTCAGTTGATTTTGACGTTAAAAAAATGACACTGTGGGTATTTTGATGCGACTTACCGGTCACCGAAGTCTGAGGGTAAAAAATAGATATTGTCTTTGTTGATTTCAGTACTTTATACTGAATATTAACACTCACAAACGATACCACACGCACACTGTGTAACACTGAACGCAACTAACAAACTTTTAGAAGTGAAGATACGTAAATTTACAAAGAAGTGAATAAATCTATCAGAGCGGTAACTATGTAGTTACAGCTAGGGTTGCCAACCGATCAAAACTTTTGGTCGCGTCTTTGCCATAATAGTTTAGACGTTTGCGCTTAGTGTTGGAGCCGCGCGGTCGCTGATGCGATGCGGGGAATTGAAGTAATACGACCGTACTGAAAGATGTCTCGTTTACCACCTAGCTAGAGCCTAGGTAGTCGCCTAGGGGGTAAAACGAATGTTGGAGAATTTCCACAGCCGGTTGCACAGCGCATTGGGCGCCTTCGGTACTCGTTATGGTCTAGGGCCTAGGCACTAAGCGAGCCACCTGTTAGTGCGCCTGCTGCCTTAAGGTTGCTGAATAGCTGAGTTTACATCGGACGATCCATCGAGAAACGATCCGGTACCGTGGAACGCGGATAGCTGAATAGTCCAGTGTGGACCCGATGATAAAACCGATAGCTAACGTATCGGCCGCGGCGAGGAACGACTTGCGCTTGGATCCACACCAACCACCACCACCAACCCCGCTTTTGAATCGCGCTTCTGCCTCACTCAACCGGGAGTGACGTAGATCGTTCAGTGTGCACTCGATTAATCCTGTCCAAAACGCTTGTATTTCGTTCCTAGCGCGGGCCCTTAGGGCCTAAGGGCGACGCGCCGCGGCGCATGACCCGTGCTCATTTCTTGACGTGGATCGGTCAATGTGGACTCGAGCAATCGCCTTATCCGTCGCCGAGCCTATCTAGACGCTTGATTTCCTCGCCAGCACGGGCTCCCCCTAAGGGCGACGCCCCGCGGCGAAAGCCAGGGCGATTACCAATCGCCTTGGCTTTCGTCGGGCCTGTCTAGGCGATTGTATTTACCTGCCATGGTCGAGCCTATCCACACCATTCCATTCCCTCCGCAGCGCGCACCCCGGCCGCGGGCGACGCGCCCCGGCGCATGACCCGCGGCGCGACGGGCGTGAAGCCGCGGCAGCGCATCGTCATCTCCAGCGACGAGGAGGACGGCACGCCGCTCGCGCGCCGCACGCTGTCCAAGCTGCGCTCCAGCGTCCGGGACGACTCGGACTCCGACTAGGTGGGTGGGGGGGGGGGGGCTGGGGGGGCTGGGGGGTGCCAGTGACGGCACGCCGCTCGCGCGCCGCACGCTGTCCAAGCTGCGCTCCAGCGTCCGGGACGACTCGGACTCCGACTAGGTGGGTGGGGGGGGGGGGCTGGGGGGGCTGGGGGGTGCCAGTGACGGCACGCCGCTCGCGCGCCGCACGCTGTCCAAGCTGCGCTCCAGCGTCCGGGACGACTCGGACTCCGACTAGGGGGGGGGGGGGGGGGGGCTGGGGGGGCTGGGGGGTGCCAGTGACGGCACGCCGCTCGCGCGCCGCACGCTGTCCAAGCTGCGCTCCAGCGTCCGGGACGACTCGGACTCCGACTAGGTGGGTGGGGGGGGGGGGGCTGGGGGGGCTGGGGGGTGCCAGTGACGGCACGCCGCTCGCGCGCCGCACGCTGTCCAAGCTGCGCTCCAGCGTCCGGGACGACTCGGGACTCCGACTAGGTGGGTGGGGGGGGGGGGGGCTGGGGGGGGTGGGGGGTGCCAGTGACGGCACGCCGCTCGCGCGCCGCACGCTGTCCAAGCTGCGCTCCAGCGTCCGGGACGACTCGGACTCCGACTAGGTGGGTGGGGGGGGGGGGGGCGGGGGGGGCGGGGGGGTGCCAGTGACGGCACGCCGCTCGCGCGCCGCACGCTGTCCAAGCTGCGCTCCAGCGTCCGGGACGACTCGGACTCCGACTAGGTGGGTGGGGGGGGGGGGGGGGGGGGGGGGGGGGGGGTGCCAGTGACGGCACGCCGCTCGCGCGCCGCACGCTGTCCAAGCTGCGCTCCAGCGTCCGGGACGACTCGGACTCCGACTAGGTGGGTGGGGGGGGGGGGGCTGGGGGGGCTGGGGGGTGCCAGTGACGGCACGCCGCTCGCGCGCCGCACGCTGTCCAAGCTGCGCTCCAGCGTCCGGGACGACTCGGACTCCGACTAGGTGGGTGGGGGGGGCTGGGGGGCCCGGGGGGCTGGGTGGGTGCCAGTGACGGCACGCCGCTCGCGCGCCGCACGCTGTCCAAGCTGCGCTCCAGCGTCCGGGACGACTCGGACTCCGACTAGGTGGGTGGGGGGGGGGGCTGGGGGGGCTGGGGGGTGCCAGTGACGGCACGCCGCTCGCGCGCCGCACGCTGTCCAAGCTGCGCTCCAGCGTCCGGGACGACTCGGACTCCGACTAGGTGGGTGGGGGGGGGGGGCTGGGGGGGCTGGGGGGTGCCAGTGACGGCACGCCGCTCGCGCGCCGCACGCTGTCCAAGCTGCGCTCCAGCGTCCGGGACGACTCGGACTCCGACTAGGTGGGTGGGGGGGGCTGGGGGGCCCGGGGGGCTGGGTGGGTGCCAGTGACGGCACGCCGCTCGCGCGCCGCACGCTGTCCAAGCTGCGCTCCAGCGTCCGGGACGACTCGGACTCCGACTAGGTGGGTGGGGGGGGGGGGGCTGGGGGGGCTGGGGGGTGCCAGTGACGGCACGCCGCTCGCGCGCCGCACGCTGTCCAAGCTGCGCTCCAGCGTCCGGGACGACTCGGACTCCGACTAGGTGGGTGGGGGGGGGGGGGGCTGGGGGGGCGGGGGGGTGCCAGTGACGGCACGCCGCTCGCGCGCCGCACGCTGTCCAAGCTGCGCTCCAGCGTCCGGGACGACTCGGACTCCGACTAGGTGGGTGGGGGGGGCTGGGGGGCCCGGGGGGCTGGGTGGGTGCCAGTGACGGCACGCCGCTCGCGCGCCGCACGCTGTCCAAGCTGCGCTCCAGCGTCCGGGACGACTCGGACTCCGACTAGGTGGGTGGGGGGGGGGGGCTGGGGGGGCTGGGGGGTGCCAGTGACGGCACGCCGCTCGCGCGCCGCACGCTGTCCAAGCTGCGCTCCAGCGTCCGGGACGACTCGGACTCCGACTAGGTGGGTGGGGGGGGGGGGGGGGGGGCTGGGGGGTGCCAGTGACGGCACGCCGCTAGCGCGCCGCACGCTGTCCAAGCTGCGCTCCAGCGTCCGGGACGACTCGGACTCCGACTAGGTGGGTGGGGGGGGCTGGGGGGCCCGGGGGGCTGGGTGGGTGCCAGTGACGGCACGCCGCTCGCGCGCCGCACGCTGTCCAAGCTGCGCTCCAGCGTCCGGGACGACTCGGACTCCGACTAGGTGGGTGGGGGGGGCTGGGGGGCCGGGGGGGCTGGGTGGGTGCCAGTGACGGCACCGCCGCTCGCGCGCCGCACGCTGTCCAAGCTGCGCTCCAGCGTCCGGGACGACTCGGACTCCGACTAGGTGGGTGGGGGGGGCTGGGGGGCCCGGGGGGCTGGGTGGGTGCCAGTGACGGCACCGCCGCTCGCGCGCCGCACGCTGTCCAAGCTGCGCTCCAGCGTCCGGGACGACTCGGACTCCGACTAGGTGGGTGGGGGGGGCTGGGGGGCCCGGGGGGCTGGGTGGGTGCCAGTGACGGCACCGCCGCTCGCGCGCCGCACGCTGTCCAAGCTGCGCTCCAGCGTCCGGGACGACTCGGACTCCGACTAGGTGGGTGGGGGGGGCTGGGGGGCCCGGGGGGCTGGGTGGGTGCCAGTGACGGCACCGCCGCTCGCGCGCCGCACGCTGTCCAAGCTGCGCTCCAGCGTCCGGGACGACTCGGACTCCGACTAGGTGGGTGGGGGGGGCTGGGGGGCCGGGGGGGGCTGGGTGGGTGCCAGTGACGGCACCGCCGCTCGCGCGCCGCACGCTGTCCAAGCTGGGCTGGGCTCATCCACACATGCACAAGCAGTGTTGTTGTAAGCCCATCATCATGTTCACAAACTTGGCAGCTTACCCAACCTTAGGATAAACACTGTCATGTTGCGGGAACCAACATATTTTATTTTTATTTTTTTATTTATTCATTTATTTCAGGCAACTGAGGCCCATATTTATAAATACACAAACAACATAAATACAAAATAAACTAATACAAAATACAGACAAAGATAAAACCTATACCTACATACAAATTATTATAAATTGTAAACTAATATATAAAAATATAATTTATTAATATCTTAAAAATAACTATCACTTAATGTCGTTCGGCGGCACCGGAAATTCTGGGTCGCCCACGGAATCGCCGGTACACCACACCCTTCGGCCAATATTCTTCCCTCATGAAGAAATCCAAATCTGCGGTGGGAACCAACGCCACGAACGAGTTGAACGTACGTTCATGGCTTGATTCCAAGAGCTGGATCCTCACGAGGTACTTCTTGGTTATGCGGATGTGCTCCTCCACGTCCTTTGCCGTCACCGTGTAATGAAGGCGGGACAGGTAGAGCGCAGTCGGAGGTGTCGCAGGGCGCAGCAGGAAGTTGGGACCAGGGTACTGCAGTGCCGCGAAAATTCTGAGCAGCACGACGTCTACTCTTCTTCTGGACCGTGACAAATCCTTCCTCATCACGGTCCCCGTCGAGGGCGCATGGGGGCTTCAATGCCGCCGATTCTCGCGGAGTTGAAGCCTCCACGCGGAGGTGTTGGCGCGTAGTCGATGCGCGGACGGGAGCCGCGGGCGCGGTGGGCGCCGGCGTTCGAGCGGCGGGCGCAAGCGAGCTCGCGGCTGGCTGCGGCGGGCGGGGCGCGGGGTGCGCGTCACGCGGCGGCGGCGGCCCGGCCGAAGCGCGCGCGCCGATGCGGGCCGCGGACGTGTCGGGTGTCCGTGCGGCAGGCGATGGCGACAAAACTGCTGACTCGAAACTCGAGGCCGCGAGGTCGACACTCGCCCAGCCGCGCTGAATACACACATTAGCAGCGTCAGCAGGCGACCCGATGACTGTAATAGAGTTGCGCAAAGCGTCGACTTCCTCCCGCACCTCAACTACAGTTTTTTGGGACGCCTCAAATTTTGCTCCCATTTCGGCCAGATTTGCCTTCAGGAGCACGATGTCCTTCAGCAACCGGGTGACGTCGACGTGGTCGAAGGTGACGGGCGGGAGCTTATTCAGGTCCCTCGCCACAAACGTTGGTACGTCGTCTGGATCTGTCTCTTTCAGCAGCGTGATGATGTCCTGTATGCTTCTCGGTGTCCCATCACGCCGTCGCAACACCATCTTCTCCATCACGTTGAGTGAAGAGTACAGTAACACCTTGGCTTCAGATATGTCCGCCTCCGAGAAGTTGGTTTTGCATATCTGAACGGCACTAACCTCGTCCATCACGTCTAATTTTTGCTGTAAGAACGCGAGGAGCTCGTTCACAATGATGTTTGTAGCCATCGCAGTGACGCACGCGCGACGGTTGCACCGCCGCCTCAGTAAAACACTAATATTACAAAGTTGGCACAACACGACCTACTCACATAGCGCATACGGGTTCCAAGGCAGTATTAGTTCGCCCTCGGGCCCATGAGGGTCTTGAACTTTAACTAACATCTGTCAACTAACTATCGTCTAACTTGACGCTCAAGGGTCTTGTTCGTCTGAATTAGCTTAGCTGTAAGGTGAAATTTATCTTAAATGTCAGACTATCAAGTCCACTGTCTTTACGATTCTTTGCGTATTTGACCGTTCGCCATTTTGACGGTTTATCCACCACTAGACGAAATGCGAATTAGACCGTATTCGACAGACTGCTTTATCTCCACAATTTTATCTTTACAGGTGACACTTCACTTCTCACTGTGGTAAGCCCGTAAACAGAGACTGTTGTCCCTCCGCGGCGATGCTAGAAAGTGCTTCGGCGGGCCGCGGGACAGGACACCGCCCTACGGGACACGGGACAGCGGTCCACGCGACAGCGGTTCACGGAACAGCGGTCCAAGGGACAGCGGTCCACGGCGGCAGTGGGAGGGACACATGCATTTAGTGCGGGACACTTTGTGAGGAACACAATGTTCTCAGTGATGCAACGGAGACTTTATGGGAGCGTGTGTGTATTGTGTATTGACGGTATCGAATGTTTCAGCTGGCTGTAGATTCGCCGTTCTGTGTAGATTGTAATCGTCATTGGTAGAGGTTTGTGGGGGTTGTGCGGGGTAAGGGCTACTTTTTAGTGGTAGGAAAGAGTTTCTGTGGATAGTAGGGAATATATATGCCTAAGGGTTTCGTTGACAGGTTGTATTTGAATTTTGGACAGCCGCTATCTGCAAAATTTGATTTTTATTTTGAAGCTGCAGTGTAGTTGGATCAAATTTCAATTGTAGATTTGTTAGTCCGGTTTGACCTTGTTGATCCGGAGTAAACAGTATCTTTTTCTAAAAGTAACTAAAGGCCACCATCACCGTTTATGACATAACTCTAGTTTGTTTGAGTGAATGAATGCTTTTTTACTACCACTAAAAAGTAACCCCACATCTTATAAAGTGCTAAATTGCTACTGCAGTTATTGTAATACTTCAATTTATATAATGCACAACCTTAAGTAACAAACTTAAAGAGCAGCTCTGTGACTTGCAAGATGGCATTGTCAAAACACTTCGCAATTGGTTAGAAAAGGTCTGTCAACTGAGGTTTTTAGCCAATGGGGATGAAGTATTTTGACAGGTACTTACAGTTGTGTCATCTGGGATACCAGACTACTTAGAGGCAGTAATTGAAAAATTCGTAGTAATTTCGCAGTACTTTTTTCTTAAGTTTAACGTAAATAATGTATCATCACGGTTTATAAGTACGATACATTCGCTCATTGCGTGGTACTCTGGTAACTTCCATCTGTGTTCAATAAATGTTTGTCTCCAAAAACACCATGAATTGTAGGCCTTAAAAAATGACTTATATTTTAATAGATAGATATATTTTTTCATAAGAGAACGTCCTTGGTTCGGTTCCTGGTCAGACCAAGAGTTGCCACGCACTGTAATATTGTCCTTAGCATTCTTCTTTTTAACTTGCTTCAGAAATAACGAATAACAAACGGTGGAGAAAATGCTATGCTTCGTAAGTGATAGTTATTAAAAATTGTCCTAGTCAAAACGAATTTTGGGATCGAAAATTATGATTTTTATATTGGAAAAGGAAAACTAAAGTATTTAGCAATAAAATTCTGAATTATTCGTCTTTCTTTGACAGCTTTAACCGTTTAAGCTGGCAGCTTTAACCGTAGCGTGTATTGGATGGCTCGTCTTTTCGGCCTATGTGACATCTGCTATTCCTTTTTTGTGTATACAGTTTCATAGCATGAATAGGATAACTTTTAATTAAATGAGAATGTTTGACAGTTCTCTTTGGTAATTTGGTCGAGTTTTGACACATTTTTTTGACAACTTAGGAATCGGCTAAGTTATTTTCTATCTCAATTAGGACGTTGCTGATTGGCTAAAAACTAGTTGAGACGGAACTTAGGCGGTCCCTGTGAAAAATTACAGTGACAGTACCAAAATGGAGCCACTTTAAGGCTCCATATTGATACAGCATCAAGTTTATACATCTGAGTGTAGAAATAGCAAAGTGACATAGCCAAAGACGGCCAATCCAACGATAAAAATAACAAAATATAAAAAATTGCCTAACGCAATAGGAGCGTTGTCTTAAAAGTATGTGTGACGATTGTCTTTGTAGTGAATTGTGATTGAAATGGAATGTGTATACTGTAGGACTAAAATCCCTCGCCTACTATGTAAGTAGAAGGTAGTCCAAGCTCTTCAGGCTGTGGGTCGGCTGGCGTATTGGCCAATCAGCGATTTAAGTAGCCATTTAGTAGAGTAGCAACACCTATTGGAATGTAAAAGTGCAATAGCGGCCGTCCGCCATTTTGAAAAAGGATAACCTATAAGGACTTTTTGGCGGGAATTTTGGAGTGAAGTGATTGTTCTTATTGAATAACTCTTTTATCGTATATATCGGGATTTGATTCACATTTGTGATAGTTTAATGAGTAGCAAATTACCTGTGAAAGTGTAAAGTGGTGGAGAAATGCAATCAAAAGCAAGAAACTAAACTTTTATGTTGTTCCAAGAAGTCGCATACCTGCAATATCTTACTATCCTGCTATTGTGAGTGAGTTAAGACATGGCTATGGCTATAAAAGAAACGTCATTGAACGTTATTTTTCAGCAGAGTCCCTAATGCTGGGACATTATTGAAAACTGTTATTTGTTTCGTTTTTGGCTGATGGCCCTAGATGCCAATGCCTATTAAAAAAAATCTTTAAAATGGCGGATATGAATGGCGTAATGTATAAATATTTTATATTTACAACGAAAATCCTAATTTATCATATTAGAATACAGTTGGTATTGGTTTATTATCGACTGTTAGACAAGATGCTGGCTTTTAACTTGGCGTTGAGATGGTGGTACATATCTGTGTGTATGTTCGTCTGTGTACATGGAGCCAATTACCCAACCGACCCACTATGAAGAGTTTGATGGTAGTGTAAGCTTTAGGCACCTGATGTTCATTTGTGCCTATAATTAAAAGTTTAAATATAAATCTCCCAAGGTGTGAAACGTACATATGTCGACATAATTCATTCATTTTATTTACATTTATTATTTAATAGCAGAATATTGGATGTTGTATTTTGAGTGGAGTCAAATTTTTATACTCTAGTTTATATTGCGGACGCGAGACGAGAAAATATTAATAGATGATATCAATAAATTGGTGACACCAATATGTTAACTGTAGGTTACTATTAGCTATTGTAAATATTTAAGTATACATTTTAGACGTGTCCAGTGTATTGTACAGTTTTCGTAATTATTTTAGCGCGTGTGTAAATAAGCATTGTGTGGAGCGAAGGTAGTGAGTCGACGAAATTGTTTAATCTTTCAGTGCGGAATAGGAACGAAATAGTTTAATCTTTCAGTGCGAAATAAGAACGAAATTGTTTCATCTTTTAGTACGAAATAGGATGTTACAGATGTAGTTACCTCAGTAGCTTTTTGGGCTTCATTGACACATAATTACAGTTGAAGAGGTGAACGGTTATTACGTTCTTTGAGGGTGGACTAATAAGTGCTGGAACCCTTTTGAACCGCTCGTATCTACGTGAGTGCTCGCGAGCGCTACCTATCCCTTTCACACTCGTGTTAAGTTGGTAGAGATAGAAAATACAGGCATTTGAAGGCGATCGCACTTCGTTGTCACTGTGAGGACTAAGATGAAATGCCTCATGCCTGTAATTGCGCTGGCTACCTTATCCATCAAACCGGAAAAGAATAATGCAAGCATTGTTGCTTGGCGGCAGAAATAGATAAGACGGTGGCACTCACCCAGGCGGACTCCTCAGGCTTGACAGAGTCCTACCACCTGATATTTACTATTTACTTGCAAGCGTGCGATTGAGACGAGGCCCTACGGAGTCTAACAAGCCGAAAACTAATCGAGGAATCAACTCGAAATTTGCTGTGTGAGTAAATAATTATGATCCGGACGCCTTCAAGGCTAGAGAGAATAGGCTATTTCTAGACAGACATGCTCCATCTTCGGCCGAATCGTCACTTACCACCAGGTGGTATCCTCTCGCGCCGCTCCATACCCCAGAAAGCTACTGAGTACAGTATATGGATCTGTAAGCATGCTACATTTTTCGTAAAGTATAACTTTGGTCTCTGTGACGGCGTTAATCGCGAGCACGAAAGTAAATAAAATTTCATACTTTGGTGTTTAGTGTATCAATAAAGAATCACATTATTTTGCTTATATTTTAGTGTAAAAGATACGATACTTTGTTGTGTGTGACAGCTGTCACAGGCACGAGGTGTATATTTTACGTACCGAAGCGACGAAACTAATCCGTAATTCTTTGCAATCCAACATATTATTTTAATTCATACATACTAAATGAATGAATGAATCTCTTGTTTTAATTCGTCAATGGTTTAAATACGTTTGATATCTTTCCGCGTGAAGGGAAAGGAACATTCCTGAAAAGTAGCGACTTTAATGCTTAGACTTGACTGATTTGGGAACGTAGCCATATTATGAGCCAGTCACCTTTGAACTAATCTTTGGTAGTCAACTTTTTCGTTTAGTTGTGGCTTGCTTACTTGCGCTAGCAGGCGTGTGAAGGCTCGCTCTGTCCCTTTTGCAGCTGTAGCGATGGCTGCCAGAATCATTTTCCGTTGCCCATCTGCGACACAGACTATATATAGTGCGGATCATAATGGCGTAAAAGAAACTAAAGCTTCCGCCAGACCGGCGCGTCAGCGACGAAACTGGAGAGTCTACAACACGAAACAGCGTGCACACCCCACGCGGCTGCCGCGTGAACCGCGAAGCTCATTTGTTTAAATGAAATAAATAAATAATCCGTTTATTACACCAATCTCACACATGACAATATTGGTACATTCACAATTGACATAGACACAAAAACATATAAAGTGAAAAATGTCACTGAATTTCCGCGCCGTTTTCGCGTAGGTGTGCAAGGCGCCATAAGATGACAGGGGCAGCGTTCGCCGCGCGATAAACGCTCCCGCTCTGTAGTCGCTTTAGTCGCGCCGGCTAGGCCCGAGCTTAACATGCCGTGATTTTGCAACAGACGTCTGACTGACAGGCCTGGGCGCCTGTGTCTTGATTTACGGGATATGGCCAAAATGCAGTTTGTATGTAAATAAGCAATAATATTTAGTGCAATCACAATGCAAGTTAATTTCTGATAGTGCGAATATGTATAGAAATGAGGAGATCACGATGTAATTGTAAGAGGTACCCTCTTATGCCAAAATGGGTTTGTTTTACTCACAATTCGAGCAGTAACCGGCAGTTTCACTATCACACCATTTTAAGTTATATCTCCACTAGGAAAAGCTTAGTATAGCTTGAAAGCGGACCGCGGACTCCTAATTCCTGCGAACAATGAGTAAAAGTTAATCATAACGATGAGAAGATAACCTTTTTGGCTAAGGCTTTCCTACTGTGTTACATCGTGTAATAACTGCCCATCTAATACAATCATGTTGCAAACAACACGTACAAGGCGGTCACAAAATCTCTGCACCTAGCTGGAATGTGACAACCCTCTCATTTGATGAAGATATAGTACGAAGTTAAACCTTATTACCATGCAAACAAGGTAGTTTTTACCCGATAGTGTGTCTTCAATGCCATGTGCACAGCGATGTGACCGTTTTGTCCAATCGTTTTATAGATTTGTATGTCTCGTGCGTCTATCAAACGGATTGTTATCAATGTGTCAAAATTACTTCAGGGCAAGTTTTATTCATTCGACTTTGTAAGCTAGCTTTGCTATGATGCCTTATAAAAATATTTTCTCTGTTCCCACTTTCATTTTAATTTGAAAAATTGATAGTAAACAGATATATTCAGATGACAGTAGTGATGATAATAGTGATATGATGATGGTAACCATATGACAGCAAACATGCCTTGAAGGGACATAGGAAGATGGAATGAAAAATCTATTACTAACCGATAAACCACTGTCCACCTGGTTGGACGATTAGGAAACTTTATATTTGTTCTTTTAGTATTTGTAGTTGCATTACAATACCGTGACATCACTCGCTTTGCCGGCACTGTGGAAAGCTTTAGCTCTATACAATATTTGTGTAGCTGACAACGCAATATTGTTCAATATGACTGTCTTCATTCAGACCAATTCGGATTGAATGTATTTGCATTTTACATTTACAAAACATATTGATACTTTGTATGGACGTCTTTCAATTAGAAAATTACGTGGATTGAAAATAATAATGTTCAAAATCATCAATCGAGTTACAAGTATTATGTAGTCCTTTTAACTTTGGATTGTGTCTTAGGATCACGAGAATCACAATATCATTTTATCTCTAAATATTAAACTGTACATAATAGTTTTAGTGCTGCTAGCTCTAATGTTTTATCATTTTTCAGATGATAGATTTATATATTTTATTTGTAAGATACAATGCATAACATAGACGTGTTTGTTTTACCAATATTTGCGACCATTTTAAGTAGCTCCTTTAGCATGGATTGCAATAGCATGAGTAGAGAAAACATAGTTATGTAAGCAGGTGTGGCTGCAAGTATGAGTAAAATGCGAGACATCGAGTGCGTTGGGTTGTAACGGAGGCTTTGTAGTTGAGGCGGAGGTGGATGCAGAGGTTAACGGAGGCGGAGGTGAAAGTCGAAATGGAAAAATTTGGAATTCATGGTTTATCGACGCATTAGAAAGTAAAAATATTTATTTCAAATAGATACATTTATAGCAGACTTTCTTTAAAATACAAACATTACGTATTATTATTCAAAATTAAGGAATAGCAAATTATATTTCAGTTCAGATCAGCGTCGCTGCTAGCGCGTTGTATTATGACGTAAATAAACCTCGGTTACAACTCCGCAAAAGTTTTACGGAGGCGGAGGTATGACTTCTTGCGGAACTTCCGCAGTAACGGAGGCGGAGGTGAACTTCCGTTACAACCCTAATTTGAAGTTACTTTAGTGAAAAGTAAATGTAAATGCTAAGAAATGCATAATGAAGTGTGATCTTCTGATTTATTCTAAATCTTGTCGAATATCTTACTTGTGGATGTATAATAAATGTCTACTTAAACTGGTCTGAATATATATTTAGTCAACAATATATATACATATAATTAATAAACAAATATATATGATTATGTATTACATAGATTAAGCGAAGATGCTTTCTGTCGACACACATAAGTAATTGAATTTATTTAATATTAAAATTGGCTTTTTCATATATTATTTTAACTTGCCAATAAACGAGGCATGAATAGAGATTATTTTTTATTTACTACTTATCCCTTTTTAAACGCCGACGTAAAAAGAGTAGTGTAATTTTAGGTTTGTTTGTGGCGTCGTAGCTCGTCGTAGTGGATAGATCGATTTCGATCGATCGGTTTTCTTATTCAAATAGGTTCAGAAGTTTGGGTACAGTCTGGTAAGAAAGTAAATAAGGACTACAGTGCCACAAACTTAACTGACCCGGTGACGTCGCTGTTCAATGGTCAATCTGCCGATCTGCCACGCAAGAGGTCCCGGGTTCGATTCCCGGCCGTGCAGAAATTGAAATGACGAATTTTAATTTCTGTTACGGGTCTAGGTGTTCTATGTATAATAAGTATGTATTTAAGTAGTATATCAGTTATCTAGCACCCATAGCACAAGCTTTGCTTAGTTTGGGGCTACATGGCGCTGTGTGAATTTGTCCACGAATATTTATTTATTTTTTATTTTGTTGGTGACAACGAAATGACATCAAAATGGTTTCATGGTGGTCACAACTAGCCACCCAGTTTCCAGTTTTAGCCACCGGGTCAGGTAAGTATGAGGCACTTTACTGCTCTTGCAAGAATGAATTTCTGTCAGTGACTACTTCTGCTGTCAAGTAGCGCCCTCGAAATTTTCACGGCTTTCTTGCCAGACTGTACATGTAGACTGTCGGGAGGATATCTCTCTCTATCAGAGGGGGACTCTTGTAATACGAGAACTTTCGAATTAGACATAAGGAGACCAATTAATATTCAGCCAGACGTGACGGGCTCATGAGTAGTGCGGGGAATATTGCTCTGCACTGTTTCTTGAAATCCAGCAGGTATTTGACCGGGTTTGGCCCAAGGACCTGCTATGCACTCCTCCTAGGCTCCCCCACCCTATGGATCTAATTTTAAAATCATACCTACAGGGAAGAAGGGAAAATATCTACGGTAGTGCAAGGAAAAAATCCGAAAAACGGAAACATTGCGAAGTCCGGACAGACCTGCGCGAACTCCAGATAACTTGCTTCGAACAATTCTTGTGTCTAAAGCCTAGGTCCACTTCGGGTAACTGAGCCAGTGAAGTAAGTAGTAAGTCATGCCAGGTCCTCGACACGTGAAATTAAGACGGGAGTAGGTACCGCATGGTTCAGTCCTGGGTGTTGTGGTCTACAACATCTTGGTCTACCTATCGATCCCAATGTGACCATGGCAACCTATGCGGATAAGATTGCGTTTATTGCCAGCCATAAGTGTCTAGATAAGGCGTCAACTTAGTACAATAAATAAATGGCTGCTGCGTAAGTGGAGCATCTAGACCAGCTCACAAAAATCTTATTACATTACATTCACGCTTAGAAGAGGAAACTGGCCACCAGTCAGACTCTGAATATATTTTGCACCAATTGGAAAGAATACATCGACAATATAAGAAGCCAAATACCTAAATCTTAAATACATAAAACAAGCTCATGAGGAGGGATTCTGCCTGTCCGTTGATAACAAACTCTTAATATACAACTTAACTGAAATCCGAGCCGCTACCCTGTCATAGTTGAGGAAATAGCCTGTTACAAGGAAAAGTATGATCAAAGTTTGTTGGATACAGACAGAAATGTGAAACGACCGAAAGGATTCCATGTCATTTAGTGACTATTTATTATAATTACCCTGTTATAGCCATTTCTTCTTTTTTATATGCAGGACAATATCAAGGAAAATAGCGGAGCCTTTGGGCAGTGACATCACCTCATTTTCTTCGAACTGAGACTATGTAACCCTATGTAAACTTAATGATTTTATGAGTGTACAATTAGAATTACCTACCTGTTTATACAATACAAGTAGATAATAGCTTTTACTGCTGAGGTCTTATTTTCGCCAGCGTAGGATATGATGAAGTAATTAAGTATCTATTGATCGTTACATAGATGGAAAGCCTCAGAAATTACATGAACGTTGTTTTATCTACTATTATCTACTTGTATTTTACTGCTGAGGTCTTATTTTCGCTAGCGTAGGATATGATGAAGTAATTAAGTATCTACTGATCGTTACATCGATGGAAAGCCTCAGAAATTAAATGAACGTTGTTTTATATACTATTATCTACTTGTATTTTACTGCTGAGGTCTTATTTTCGCCAGCGTAGGATATGATGAAGTAATCAAGTATCTACTGATCGGGACATCGATGGAAAGCCTCAGAGATTAAATGCACGTTCTTATAGTTTTTTAGGTAGGTAGGTATAATACTTAACTCTAATGAAAATGTTGAAGATGGTAACTCCAATAAGCACTGAAAATTCCGATACAAAAATAATAGAAGGTACCTACCAACCGCTAAAATTTGTTTCGACAGAAAATCGAAATGATTAAACTTATGGTTGATATCATTTAAGTACTTATTTCTGGAGTAAGAGCGTCGGTGGCTTATAGGGTACCGGCTCCGACTCGCAAGCGAGAGGTACGTATATCAAGTTCGATCCCCAGTACCACCGTACCGATGACTTTTTTTGAGTTACTTTTACGGAGAGGGATAACATCGCGAGGGAATTTGTACAGTGAGCTGATGTGTAACCCAATCTGGTCAGGTTCCCCAACAGGGTCACAGCGGCCAGACGGCAGTGAAGGCGGACCCCGGGCATACGAGAGCACAACCGAGCAGAAACAGAAAATTTCGCGTGGGACTAGACACGCGAATATACCTCTTGCAGTTTGGATATTATTGTCCAAGTATCGTTAATTGGAGTACATCGTAGAAAATACGTGAAAATGTATACCAAGAGCAGGAAACGGAGTAGGTATTTACAGGGTCATATAATGTAATTTTTTGGAGTTCTTTACTTTCAAGTAAAATAGGGAAAGGGACTGATGACTCAGATGGGAGCACATAGAAGGCGGAGTCTCTTCATTCAAAATTTTTATTCATTGAGCGGTAGAGTCAACATTTGTTATAATTGTTTTGGTTTTTTGGTTTCAAGTTTTACGTTTCGTAAAACAATAACAACGGTAAGGTAAGGTAAGGTAGTTCTACTTACTTATAATATTTTATTCCCGGTCGTATCGGCTGGAAATCTATGACTAATTATCTGATAAAGTGCGGAGGAAAATAGTAAGGGTTTCCCTCATGCGATAGGAAACAAAAGGATCCTCGAATATCAAGATTGAAGTGGTAAATTACGCTTTGATTATTTATTAATAACGTGTAGTAAGTGTATATGTGTAGTCTATATATAACACAAGTAGATACTTAAATTACTATTACTCATTGGAAATTGCTAATTTTGAAGTGAAATGTAAATACCGTGTTACGCATTTGCATAGTGTAGTTATTATTACAAATTATACACCTAAACCCTTCTCATGAATCTCTCTGTCTACTGGCGAATACCGCATAAAAATCCGTTTAGTAGTTTTTGAGTTTATCGTGAATAGACAGCAGACAGACGCGGCCTGAAGCTTTGTGTGATAATAATTATTATAGAAGCGAAGAGAGATTTGTCAGAACTGTAGCAAGTGGAACAATATGTGGTCTCTGTCTACCCGTACGGAAAAACAGCGTGACGTTAAGTATATATGAATACATACTCGTACATACACTCTCATGCGACGTGAGACACGCCCATATTCCACAAGATCTGAGGACAGGAGCGTATCTGCCGAACCCTGTGGGTTGCAGTCACATATCAAAATATACTTAACACATCTTAAGATATACTTACGAGTACAACAAAAAGTCGCTTTCCGTGTTAGTCTGTCTGTCTGTATATCCTCATAAACCAAGCAACGGTTTTTGTCGCTGTTTTCATAATCATTTAGACATTTCTTCCTGAAGGAATACCTATAATTATGTGCATATTACTAGAGATGGGCCCACAATTGTTTTTCTACCTCTTGATTCACTCTATCTATTGTTGAAACACGCATTCAAATCCGTTACGTAGTTTAAAATATCTAAGCACACATAGATACCCATGATCCATTTAAACTGACTTGTCTTATTTGGTGAACAAACTGCCCAAAATCACGACTTGCTGTATCAATCACGCTACGCATATTGTGTATAGATGTCGAGAATTATAGAAAACATAGAAAACATAGAACACACAGAAAACACATAGAATGTGAGTTACAACGAATACTGATGCACATTATCCTTTTAACCAAATATAACAAGTCAGTTTAAACGGATCGTAATGGATACCTACATAGGCACGGAGGGCTGGGAGCGACTTTGTTTTATACTAAGTCTAGATTGTGTCCCTGCCGGTAAGTAAAGTCTCCACTCCAGTGTTCTACAGGAAACCGTGGATTTGGCTGTGGAGACGTCTAGCATTTGCCAAATTGCAGCCAGAACAACGTATCTCGGGATTTTAGAGGTAAGAAATGCATCGGTCATAATCCTAGTGTTAATAACGCCTATAGGCAACGACGACCATTTCCCATCAGGTGGCCCGCTTGCCTGTGTAGCGATGAACATAAAAAAAATATTTCGACAGCGCACATAGGGGTATTTAGCATTCCTAGCCGGGCGAAATTGATAAAACAAATTGCAAAACAAAAGCAAAAATGAATACTCGTTAGCGAGCCAGGTAGCTACTGAACAATAGACGACCCTTTCCAGGGTCGTGCGCCTGCGCCATCCAGCCAGGAACCAGGCGGAACTTGATCGTTGTCGCATGCGCTCGCGTCAGTTACTTGCTACATTAAAATCGTACCGTGTTTGAGACCTCAGTGCTTAATTATTGCGAGTTATTTAACCAAAAGTATCATGGATTATCATAATACAGGTAAGAATAGTCTTATTTATTACGATTCACTGATGTTTACATGTATTTTTATGGTTCAAAATAAATTTACAATTGTCTCCATTATTTAAGCAGGTTTTATCTGAATTATACATTTCAAAGTGATAATAGTTATCCTTCCGAGTGCTTCCGAGTAACGATTTCTGTTGTAACGGATGACAAAAACGGTCATTTGATAGTTGTTTCATGAATTGAGTGCTACTTTATGCTACTTTCGACAAAACTTACGCTTTAGTGTTGGTGTTAGCTAAAAAGTATTAACCGTTATTTTGGAGCAAATTATGAAATGTTTTCTTTATTATTGTTTCAGGGTTACCAGGGGGCTCTAACTACAATGTTGTAACTAAAGAATACCTGTTCAATAAAATGCAACAACAAGAATTGCCCACTTTTGACGAGAAAGTCGATTATTTGGAAAATTACCTTTTATCGTCTGACAATCGCTTTGGATTTTGGCTTATCTATCCTTCACGCTAGGATTCGCTTGTTTGAAAGTGTTTTGCACCTTTCTTACAAGCTTCCGATAAAAAAATGGCAAGTGAGATCAGACTCGGACAAAGCTACAGTTAAAGAAAGGAAAGCTAGCATACAACAAAGATTTAGAAACGAAACTGGATTAATTGTAGACGTGCCGATAGCTGGGTTTGGTAATACCAATGATGGTAACACCAGCAGGCGCTTTTTCGGTGACCCATAGAAGACTGCAGAAATTACCGGTATCGATTACAACCTGATATTCAGATCAAAAATAATTCTAGAGGTAATTTCAAGCGGCTATAAAGTTAACTTAAAAAAATTAGCTCAATACTGTAGGCACACAGCAAAAGTCTACCTCCCGCTCTATGACTGGCATCCGATGACCCCGACTATGCACAAAATTTTGATACATGGTGCTACATTCATGGAAAAGGCGTTATTGCCTATCGGACTATTATCGGAAGAGGCTGCTGAAGCTAGGAATAAACATTTCAGAATTCATAGATATAATTTTCGAGGAAGTTTTCGAGAATAGACAGCAATCAAGATGTATTGAATTGCCTTCTACTGTCCTCGGATCCACTGATCACAAGTCTGAGGCCAAAGCCAAAGAGCAGAATGCATCCTTTTTCAAAAGAAGCGATAGCTATGTTTTTGCCACCTTCTCCAGAATCTGAAAATGATTCAGATTCGGAATCTGAAACAGAACAGGTCGCAGAAAGTGACGATGAACCCTGGCATTCTTCCTCATCAAATTGATTTTATATAAAAATTTACGTAATTTGTCGATCAATAAATTTCAAATCATGAATACTCCTTTATTTTATCATCATATCATCCCATGACGCTCATTGTTGCATAAAAGCCTCCCCAATGGTGGTCTTGTATATTTTATTAAGTCTTACCTACTTTAGAGCAGAAAAAACAGCACAAATAATTTCGCCCGGCTAGGAATGCAAAATACCCCTATGTGCAGCGGTAGGAATACAATAGTTTTTATTTTCATTGTGCAGAATGTAAGCGCGTTGATGTCTATTGTACGACGGTTCTTGTGATCACATACAAAAGACCTCAACGGGAGCTGATTTTCGCGTGCACTGTTTATTATTAAATAAAAGTTCGTACCTAGTTAGTAACATCTATATTTTTTTATATTGCCCAGGAAAGCACACGGACGGACGGCCCATCTGATGGAAAGCAGCCATCGTCATCCATCTGCAACCTAAAATAGAAAACGGATAATTGTAAGTACACGTTAGAGTCAACGGGGTCACCTAACAAATTAAACTGTAAGGGCAAAGTTACTGACATAGCGAACATAATTAATAAGCTGAGTGTCAGTTGGCTGGCCATGACCATGACTCGGCAGGCGTAGTGTGGGACGCCCTGCGGCCTGAAGTGACGATTTGTGTGCGGCTGCGGGTGGATGCTGGATGCGACAAGCCGAGGACAGGGTTCATTGGTTTCTGGGTGTATGTGATAAACATGTGTTTAAAAAAATGTATGTAGGTAGTTTATCAGCATAACACAATCTGTGCTTACTTTGGGGCTAGATGGCGCTGTGTGAATTTGTCCAAGTATATTTATTTATTCGCGCTCATTGGAGAAGGCCTATGTCCAGCAGTGGACTAGTATAGGCAGATGATGATGACGAAGTTTATTGTAAGGAAAGGTTTGCGTCTCTCAGAGACCTCTGGAATTAAAAAATAAATAAATAACGAAAAAATGCTTTGCAATAAATCTTTAACAGAGGTTTGTTAATTTCATTCAGAGCTTCATCCGAGTCTTTTAAGCACATAATAAAACTTTTAGAAGACTACGTAGCTCGTAAAAGGAATCTCGCAAATTCTTCCTTATATCGAGTCGACACATTCAGAACTGGCAATAACGGACGGTTAATGGCCTCTAACTGCTTCTTTCTAGGTCGTTGGGTGTTTGAACTTAGACTGCATTGAACCTGCTTTGCGCAGACTTTACGTAATAGTCCTTGCCGTACTTTGCACAGGCTGTTACGTAAAGTGTATACGTATTTTATCGAACGGCCGAGGAAATTCGGCATCAAATATAATGGAAAAAATTAACACTAACCAAGTATGACCAAGTGCAATTTCGGTTTAGTGAGTTTTCGATATTGTTTATCCTCAAACGCTAAAGCTAACGTTTCGACATTTGACGTCGCGTCACGGTCTTGTGACGGGGTTTCCGCCAATCGCGTGCCGTCTCGCCGACACACCTCCGCGTTTAAAATTGGAACGCTGCGCGCGCCGCCGCTATCGACCGGCGGCCGTACGTCAGTGTCAGTTGTCAGCGGCAAGTAAGCCCCGGCGGACGCGACCCGGCCGGCTTGCTTGCGACCCGTGCGCTCGATTAGTGGGAAGTGGAGAAGTGCAGTGCTATGGCCCTCCTGCGAAGGCTAAAGGCGCGCCCTGTGACCGGCCTGCGCGCGCTGTCCCAGCCCACCAGCCAACCTCCCGACGAACTAGACGTCACCTTCACCGACACCGTCGCAGCTTTCAAGAGCAAGACCACATACGAACTGGTGCGCGCCTACGTGGTCTACCAGATATGCTCCATCAACTGGATAGTCGAGAACAACGATTCGGTGAGTCGATCGATTGGCTTACGTAACGGCGGACTACAATGCGGCCCGCGCGCGGAAATAGCGCTGAAATTCGTCTGAGTCGAGCGTCCTTGAGTGCGCAGGTAACGAGTGATGGACCGTCCAGATTTGACGATCGCGCGGCGTATAGCGTCCGCCTTGCGTTTCTTGCTTTCCTTACAATTTTTTACCCTCACATCTGCGTCCTCCACGTGTTAGGTAACTCTGATCGATAAATCGATTAAGGAGCCAAAGGGACGGTTTTCTAGTTCTTTTGAGACCGGGATCGTATGAATGGGGGCATGGGACGGCGCAGGCGCGACCGACAGACGGCCGGCCAGACACCTGCCGCGCCGGCCGGCGTGCGTGTGGTGTGCCGTGTTGCCACGCGAATCGTTGCATTGCACAGCTTGGTTCGCGAGTTTATGTGATTTGTAGTGGGGCACAGTACAGCGTATTGCAGTGGGTTCGTGTGCAGATGTTTATTTACAATGCTCATAGTTTTTCTGAGTTGTGGGAATTACACGCGATGAATCAAGAGGCAGTATTGCAGTAATTGACCAATAATTTTATTTAAAATTACGCTAGAATCCGACAAGAGTTGAAGGCTTAAAAATATAATAACTATTTATCCAAATATGATTTATAGTAAAGGTTAGTTTTGTTGGTTTTTAGATAAAAAGCGTTAGGTATATTGGATTTATGAGTTATTTGGACAGAACAACTAAAGCTAATGTTTCAAACTTCAGTCTCTAAGAAAATAATAGGATATCTAAGACTGAACTGAACACAATGGATACTTACGAATACATTACTGCACAATTAGGCTCTAGAAACCTATTCCATCAAAAGAAGATGGATGTAATTTTCTCTTATTTAAATGCAATGTATGTATCACCAGGGTAGGTGCAATTTGTACCATTTCGTCACTATTTTTCATCACTATTGATAATCGATACCAAATTTCTCCCCAATCCTCACTGGTTTTCCTGTTTCATACTCAGCGTGTCTATGACCGAACTTTCAAATTATTTCAAGGACACTGTCGTGGTCTTACCATATGTCTTCCGCTGGGAACCCTGAGACCGGTTGAGTAGCCTCGGAAGCCCATAGGCACCCCCGTGAAAGTAGGTAGGTATATATTATTATTATGGACCTCAGATTTTAAAATATTTTCGATTTCCAAATACCCCTCGACAGAGGAGGCCAAACGGCCAAGGGTCAGGGCGAGAGGGAGAGAGGAATCGCCGGACAATCCTAACGTTATCTAGCAAAACCGCTCGCTGGAGCCTCGCTATCACTGGATAACCATCCACCGCAGTCATTACACTGCTGCGTTCCGCACTGTGGCTGAGCCGGCCGAGGTTAAGGACCGGGGAAGTCGCCATACTTGGTTCGCGATCGATATTTGATTGCCTATAATAATAAGTATTTTTTTTTTCTCTTAATCACACAATATACATTTCTTCATGCATTGGTTACAAAATTACATATGCGAGTGAGAGACAGCCTTGAACTATGCCTAGGTTCAAGGAGTACGTTAGGACTTTTGATACCCCATTCTCGAATCAGCTTGTTATAGGATCGATTCGTTTTCCTGCAGTTTTTGACGTTTGACAAGAGAGAACATCGCATCTTCTTCTTTTTATGTTGTGGCTTTCGCTAAACGGTGATGGCGCGCCTGTTATTTGCACTGTGGCTGGACTTGACAATGTCGGTCAAATTTAGTTCGACTTTCAGCCGGGCGCAAAGTCTCGTGGCCCTTATTCTAGCGACTTTGCCAAAGACTATAATTAAAGCGACACCAACACGTCATAAAAAATGTAAAGAGATGGCCATTGATTGAGTTCCTTATACAAGAAACTAGAAAACTAAATTAATACAACACAATTCGCACAACTCAAAACCGCACCGAATCGCATACGATGCCACAGACAGACACCACACAAACTATGGCATGGATACCCATTCCTCTTTTTCGTTGGAGGTTAAAAACAGTTTAATTGAAACGGATGTCATACAATACAAGGCGGGCAATATTCAGAGGCAGATCTAGCTGGAGCCCAACTAGGCCTCCGCATGGAGATTATGGCAGAACACTCTACTGATATGGAGGAGGCTCAATTCCAGCAGTGGACTGTTATGGGGTGCTGCTTCTAATGATTTAAACGAATCAAAAGTTAAAGAAAAATGTATAACCATGATCCAATCTGGTCAGGTTCCCCTGGTAGAAGGGTCATGGAGGTCAGATCGCAGTCGTTCCACTGTAATTACCTGATCTGCCAAATCCTGGATCACGGTCAAGGCGGACCCCGGGCGCCCGTGCGCGAGATCATAACCGGGACATTAACGCCAAAATGATTAATTATTTTTAATAGTAAGAGAAAAAGGCGAAATTTTATAATGTAAAGCTTAGGAAGAGCGCCAAACATAGCCATTCTTTGCATAGTTAATAAGTTTATTTTTTTCGAGAGCATTGCCCTGTGGAAATTTTTTGGGCGATCGCCAAATAAATTCGCAGCAGTATCGCGGTTTGATAGCCGGATCGATCTCGTACTAAGCTATTAACACGAGTCTTGATTCGCTTTGATTCAACCTCTATAATGCATATTATTCATATTTATTTTGTTTATTTATTTAATAATTCATGCACAATATATTACAAAGGTGGATTTAAAGCTTTGTAGCTTTATCTACCATATTCATTTTCATTTATTCGTAGTAATAATCATACATCGTCATTTAAAATAGTTTCATGAATATAATTACTAATAGCTAATATCAATGTTAAAATACAATCAATTAAAATAATCAAAATTTAAAATTCATCAATCATCATGGCTCGAAATAGTCAAATAATTATAAGTAAATTACAAATACTTCAAAAAGTCAAATATTAAATTAAATCACAATAGGAAATGTCAAATACAAAGTTTGGAAACTATATGTCCATTATTAAATAATCGAAATGTCAAATATTATGTTCAATAAATAGATCCAAAAAAATATATAAGAAATTATTAGAAAATTGCATTCAATTGATGACCAGGTGTAGGTAATATCCATCCAATAACGGTAAGGGACCAAGGCCTCGCTGATCTAAAAACTCATTTACAGAGTAGTTCTTGTCTTTGTTATTCTGTTCTTTTAGAATGCTCTTTTCATTAACACAGCTTTTAATAGCTTGCAGAACCTACTTGCATACGGCTAATATAAGGAATGGAACGCGTTGCCTGCGAGTGTGTTCCCTGATCATTATAATCTGGACGCCTTTAAGGTTAGAGTGAATAGGCTGTTCCTAGACAGGCATGCTCCATCTTCGGTCACATCGTCACTTACTAGGTGAGATGGCGGTCGAATGCCTAGCTAGTGTAAAAAAAAGAACTGGCTTTATCCAATTTTTGATGTGTTCAAGTTTGCATTCATACTGCTTATATGTAGGTAGTTTGTGTTTGTTTTGTAGCAAGATTACCTACTTATGTTAGGTACAGTAAATATTTACATGTGTCTAATGCTTTCAAGCTGTTAGATAGATAATATAATCCTCGACAAGCAAGGTCGGTAACTCGAGGTACTTTTAGGAATCTAAGCAATTTCTTAGTGTCTCAGTGTTAGATGTGCCTCCTAATACTGCTCGAAGCGAGATTGACCAAGATATTCCTGGGGCCCCTGAGACTGGTTCAACAATCGAGGAAGCCCATTTGGAAATAAAAATACTTATCTGGAATACCTAATATTTTACTTGACTTCAATTTATGACAGTTTTAAATTGGAGCGTCGGTGGCCTAGTAGTTAAGGTGTCCGGCTCGTAAGCGAGAGGTACCGGGTTCGAACTCCAATGCAGGCATGTACCAACGATTCTTTTCTGAGTTATGTACATTAGTCGAACACTGCGATTGCTCTTACGGCGACGGAAAATATCGCGATGAAACTTGCACATTTAGGCGACTGAATGTGTAACCTTGATGCAATCTTATAGTATTTTTTCTTTTACCATACCATACCAATATGGCTTAGAAAATGAAAAAACAAACTGTTCCACGTGCATCAACCCGTGGACAAACACATTCGTATGAATGACTGGCTTCGTACGAACGAAGACAATGACTGGCGCCCGCAAACATATCACCAAGTGTCTCGTTACCATGAATCATAGCAATTAAATCTCACCTACGTAATTCTCCTTTATTGGGCATAGTCTCATAAAAAGATTAGAAATATGCGACAGAGATCTGATACTAAGACTGTAATGTCAATATTTGTTTCTATCACAATTTATTGCGGGGATACACGACTTTTTGATGTTTGGGGACCACTTCTTTATTTGTTACTAATGTCTAATAACTAAACTAATGGTTAAGTTTAGGGGCCTGACTCGTAAGGCAGAAATACCGAGTTTGATAATGAGTTTATCTAAGTTACGTAAGTTGAACACTAACCGACGCTGTTACGGTGAGGAAAAACATTGCGATGAAATCTGCACATTCAGGCGATTGAATGTGTAACCATGATCAAATCTCAAATAATAATCATGGTCTGCTACGCAAGAAGTCTTAAGTTCTATTCCCGGACGGCCAAAAATTGAAATAATGAATTTTAATTTCTGTTACGGGTCTGGGTGTTCTATCTATGATAAGTATGTATTCAAAGGTAAATCGTAAATATAGTATATCAGTTATTTAGCAACGCTTTGCTTAGTTTGGGGCTAGACGGCGCTGTGTGAATTTGTTCACGATTATTTATTTATTTTATGTATTTAATCAGGTTAGGTTCCTCTTTTACAAGGTTAACGGAGGTCAGATGGCAGTTACTCCGCTGTAAACACTTGACCTGCCAAATCCCGTATCATAGTCAAGGCGCGCGAGATCATAACCGGGATTTTGACATCAAGATGATTATAAATGATTCACATCACGGAGTTTCATGGTCGCATGTCTACGTAGCGAGGTTCAAGGTTGAACATGACGGGAAGGAGTTATCGTTACCACGAGAAACAGTTGTAATTTGCAAGGTTTATGACTGACTAATTAGTGCATAGTGAATACTAATTGTGTAGTGAGCGAGTTTGTTATCGACGGGTTATATTTATTCACTTTCGTAAAATTATCCTGTAGAAACTTCACTGGCTAACATGTGAATTATTCTCTTATATTGTATTTTGTAAGCTGTTTGTTTTCCTTAATAAAGAAAAATAAAATTATTGCCTAAAGTTATGTAGGTACTTAAGGAGGATAATAACCCTATTATCCTCCTTAAGTACCTACATAACTTTAGGCAATAACTTTATTTTTCTTTATTAAGTATCCGACTCGTAAGCGAGAATACCAAAAATTCTTTTCTGAGTTATGTACATTAGTTGAATGCTAATCAATGCTCTTTCTGTGAGGGAAAACATCGTGATGAAACTTGCACATTCAGGCGACTGAATTTGTAACCATGATCCAATATGGTTAGGTTCCACTGGTAGCAGGGTCACGGAGGTCTGATGACATCGCTCTACTGTTATTATCTGATCTGCCAAATCCTGGATCATGGTATGGCGGACCCTGGACCCTGAAGCGAGAGAGCACAACCGGGACATTAACGCCAAAATGTTTTTGTTATTTAGGTACTTAAGTTGAACTTAAGTAAGTCTTTGGTACACAATAGAACTAAAATAGGTACGTACATATGATATAGAAAATTATTAAGAAATTCACGCCAGTGAAAACCCTTGAAACAGTTTTACCGAATGGCTGTCCAATGATCTTTTTTAATTCTAATGCAGTAGTTTCCAAGTCCATTCGAACCTAAGGTTCTGCAAGTCACAAAGGCTCAGATGAGCAGGTTACTTGAAATGAATTGATGTAAAACTATCTCCAAGTGGATTCAACAGAAAATACCCCGGGAAAGACCCAGGAAGCGGCGGCTGGAGTGTGTAGAGGAAGACTATGAATAGAAAACAGCCTGGTAACGGGAGGAAATTAGGCAGCTTAATGTGCAGGTTTTGTCACGATGTTTTCCCTAACATTCAATAATGTACTTTTTTTTTTTTTTATTACTCTACTAGCCAGGCATTTAACCGCCACCTCACCTGGTGGTAAGTGACGATGCGGTCTATGATGGAGCATGCCTGTCTAGGAACAGCCTATTCACTCTAGCCTTGAAGGCATCCAGATTATATTGATCAGGGAACACACTCGCAGGCAACGCATTCCACTCATTAGCCGTACGCATTATAAAAGTCGAGCCAAAGCGGCTCGTGCGGATAGTTGGAAGATCCACGACATAAGGATGAAGCGCTCGCCCGGATCGCGTCTCCCGATGGCGGAAATGGACTTACATTACTTAGAAAATGACATTGTTTAAGTATTAGTATTATAACATTTTAAATATATCTATACTAAAATATCCATTTTACAGTTATATATGCGAATAATGGCGTAGCTACATATAATATACCTACCTAAATATGGCTTTGTGGTTCGTGTATGAAAACAACGTTACGTACTTCGCAATTAATGAAACTGAAACAGTATTATATTAAGGTTTTCTACACTACAAACATTATGCGGAAATCTTGCTCGTACTTATTACATAATTATGTTTTTTTACGGAATCTAATCTATAAAGATTAGACTTCGTATAAACCTTCCTATATTGTTCTAGCCACACCACATCAACAGCCCATAACAGCCCACTGTTGAAGTTAAGCCTCCTACATATTAGTGGAGGGCATTGCCATAATCTCCACGCTTGGCAGGCGCTTCGATTCGCTTCGGGCTTACTGTTCTTTTATTCTACGCAGTGACATACAAGCAGACAGCCCACCTGATGTTATGCGGCAACAAAAATGAAGAACTGCAGTTGCGTTGTCACTGTGAGGTTGTTGTCATTTTGGCGTTAATGTCCCGGTTGGCTCTCGCGTGCGCGGGACAGGGTTCCGCCTGCGTTGTCACTGTGAGGACTAAGATGCAATACCTCATGCCTGTAATTGCGCTGGCTACCTTATCCTTCCAATCGGAATGGCAGAAATAGATAAGGCGGTGGTACAGACCCAGGCGGTCTCCTCAGGGTCGGCAGAGTCCTACCACTTGATAAAAATACTGTGTCGTATCGAGCGGAATAGACGGCGGTGAAATGGAAAGTTGCTTACGTTATAACTATTATTTTGAGTTGCTTAAGTTATGCTATTATTGTTATTAGGTCCCGCGGACCTATTAGGACCTTCTTCATTATTACGTTATGGGCGACATTGACTTGTTACCATCATCTTCTAGTTTGTCACTGAGTATTGGACAATTCACACAGCGCCATCTAGCCCCTCCATCTAGAACTGACAAACTTACTGACTTATTTATATATTTTGAAATACATACTTATACTTATTGCACATACATATAACATCTAGACCCGATATCGAGCCGGGAATCGAACGGGACTTCTGCGTGGCAGACCGGCATGTAAACCAACTGAACCACTCAGGTCGTCAAAGGTAGGCACCTACCTATAAAAAATTATGACCTAACGCTCCATTATACTGGGTTGTTTACACGAGCCGTATTATCGAGACGCATGAACATGAACGGTTTCTTATCTTGTAATCTTAACGCCTTATCAGATTCACTTACATTTTAGTAACAAGGTATGCAATGTATGCATATTCAGTTCCAATGTCCTTAATTTGCACAAAGTCCTAATGCCTAATAACACTGCGATCTCCAACCCGCCTGCCAAGCGTGAGATAATGATAATAACCATCCCTATCCTGGGAGAGGCCCTAAGTCCTACAGTGGACTATTATGGGCTGTGATGATGTGCTACTAGTAAGGCAAAGGACAATGTACTATAGTATTGTGACTAAGAGCCTCGCTATGATTAGATTCAACTCAAGGCTGGGACATTTCGAGGAGATAAAATTGAGAGTACTTAGCAACCGATAAGAGTTTAGGTAACTCTTAAATTAATTATGTTGTTGGGGAGATTCCATATGGAAATAGCGTAGCACCTGAGGAATGAATGAATGAATGAAATACATTTATTGTCTCAGGACACCACATCACAAGTTCACAATACACATATAATTACAGACAGTAAACAATACACAATACACATAGCATCGGAACTGCTGTAGTGGTACCCCTGACCACAATAGGACCTCGCTCAGCGTATGCCACGGCCTGAGCCGCTGAGGATGGGACATCATCATGATCCGAGCGGCCAACCCCGGCTTCTGCCAGGGTCCACTTTCGTACTTTTTCTTCCCACTTTGCCAGATCTTCGGCATCCTCACGTTGTAAGCTGTTGGCTCTCGCGTCCGATTTGGCGATGTCAATCTCACTTTCCTGATACAGGCAGGTTTAGCTCTATTCCTACGTATCGCTGGTGCTTACGCAATACGTGACCGAACCACCGCAGGCGTGCCTCTTAAACTAGTAACTGACGCTCCGATTTGGCTGGAGCCAACTGTCAGTTGCAGTCGATACTAATCCTTACAATGTACAAAATAAAGTCGATTTGAAATTAATTCGTATGCGTGGGCGAAGCTTGGTGGTATTTTATACTGCGTAAGGATAAGTATCAACTGCAACCGATGGTTGGTCGGCTCCAGCCGAAACAGAACGTCTGTTATTAGTTTTATTCGTAATGTCTCTCACGCTTAATGAGGATGGGACATTAGCTACTTTTTATTGATGCCGATGCCCCAAGCGATGGCTCAACCAGGTGTCGGAATGTCTGGAAATACCGGAGAGCGCGGCCCTGCAGGAGGCCACCGACCGAGGCTCATGGAGAACGAGAACGTCCTTGCTACGTCGGCAGAGTCACGATCCTCAGCATTGAGGGGCCGATTGAGGAGGAGGAGGACGTGCATACTTGCAAGATATAGGTACCTAGGTTCAAAAACACTCGAGCGGAGCCGCGAGAGCAAAGCTAGTTACTCTACAACTTAGCAACTTTTAACACGTGTACATAGTTAGATCAGAATCAATATTGAACTTGTGAATAAAACAGATCTCGAGTGCGTGCGGAAAAATACCAAATTGAACCGGATTGAACTGGATTCAGCTTAGGGTTATAAAGTGTAAATGATAAATTCACGCTTTCGTCTCAGATGGTACCAGATGATAATAGACTTGTTAATAAGTCTGTCTGTTCTGTTACTTATTTTACACGTTTCTTTCTGTCTTTTATAACACTATAGTTTATAACACCTGAGGCAAAAAGAGGGATGTTATAAGATTCATGTTTGTATCTGTGTGTCTGTCTGTAGTTCAACGTAGCTTAAAGCCATACTCTAAACCTTCTGACATCCTTTATGACCAAATCCTATCTATGTAATGTGCAATTACAACAATCGATTGCGATCCTACCTAATATATGTAGGTATGTAAACCCTTTATTGCGTTTAACTTCATAAAGAACATTGCATAAGGCGGGCTTATCCCACAATGGGATTTCGACCAGCTAACCTTAGACCACCTAACCTAATCTAAGATTAGAAAGCTTACTACCTACTCCTAATAAAGTCTACACCCAACCTACGTACCCCTGAACATACAATAATCCTATTAGAGCTAGATCCTAGAGAGCTAGATTGGATCATAGTTACAGTTTCAGTCGCCTGAATGTGCACGATGTTTTCCCTCACCGTAACAGCCGGTTGATTATAATACTAGGTACATTAACACATTAGTATCTGTACTGGCATTCAGACTTACGCCAGACACTTGAACTCAACTGATAACGAATGCTGATTCATGTCTCTCTTTGGGGTATCCCTCCTTATCAGATACGTTCGATTTGTTTTGCATATCTACATAAGGTGGCGTATTTTCGGACCTATCTGGTGAAATTTTATTGCGTTACGATAAGTTTATCGCGAGTGGATTGTCATTGTGTTGTTGTAGGTCAAAGTGGGTATAATGTTTTAAAGTATCGCGGTTATTATCGCACATTTTAACGGCATGTTCCGGGTTTCCTACCGCGTACCTTTGTTGGCGAGTATATTTCGACACAGTAGTAGCTGTAGTTTCAACTCGTCAACAAAGGTATGCGGTAGGAAACCCGGAATATCACTTAAAATGTGTCAATTTAGGTATGTTATGGAATGAAAACTGAATCACTTTTTAAGTCCAGCAGCTGTTAAGGATAGCGGTTTACCACATCCTGATAACAGCCCATTGCAGGACTTAAGGCCTGCCCCACGAAAGGGGAGGTCATTGCCATAATCTCCACGCTTGGCGGGTGGGAGATCGCGGTGCTATCAATAGAACAGTGGAAAACGCTGTTGCCAAGCTTCCCGCGTACAATTTCAGTTTATAACAAAGTATCTCACGGGAGTCTATTGTTATTGCGGAGTAGAAAATCATATCAGCCGAAAGACGGCCACTGCTTGGCATATACTTCCCCCAGAGATCTCTACAAAGGCCGGTCCTATGCCTTCCGCATCCAGAGGCCCTAGCACATCTGTGACCGCGACAACGCTCGCGCCACGAGAAAACGTCTGTTTCCTTCTCCCAATACTAAGATGAAAGAGATAGCAATATCTATGTCGCGCTTTTTATCGCTTATCGCGCGCGAAAGCAACTTGTGCTAGCCAGCCAGCTGCGATCTTTATCAGGTCGTCGGATTTACAGACAAAACATTTTGCGGTTTTAAACAATTGATGGAGTGATTCAAGAGGAAGGTTTATAGCAAGAAGAAAGGGTAGGTAGGGGTATAGTAGGTATACACGAACGAAGTATAGGCAGAACTACCCAACAGAACTAGTGGGAATAAAGGGCGCTGTGCCCGCTACTAGAAATAAAATTTGTACACTTACACGTGCCATCGTGACGTACACGAAGACAAACAAGTATTTCGTACGGTTTACCTAGGTATTTAAAAAAAAATAATTTTATGAACTAAAAGCTGTATTTTTATCATAACAATTTCTGTACCGTAGGTCGCTGAACCCCCAATAGTCTCGAAACTTGTACAAAGAGTGTTTGAATCAAAATTTTACAGACGCACTTTAGGAAACCTGTTCAAGACTTGAAAGGCAAACCCCTTTCACGTTCGTTGTCCCGAACTGGATTGGATTTGCGTGTTGTGTGTGAACACGTGACCAGAGTTAGTGGTACAGAGTTCTAAATAGAAAAACCGGTCAAGTGCCTGTCGGACTTCGTATGTTTAGGGCGACTTGCATCAAATTATTGATGGCAAATTTAAAAATGTCAGTGAAATATATTTATTTCTTTTTACCTAAATAATCATCTTGGCGTTAATGTCCCGGTTGAGCGGTGAGCACGAGGGCCCTTGGTCCGCCTTGACCAATATCCACAATTTGACAATTCCTTAATTATGATAACAACAGGTGAATTGAAGAATCGCTGTAGCCGATATAATTCATACGAAATTACATTAAACATAATTCTGAAGCCGGGCTTAGGGTTTCGTACTGTGCTACGCGTTTGACCGCAAAACTATGTTTATCGTAATCTGCAACGTAAATGCACGAATCGTAGATGTTATGGGCGACAGTTACCGCGTACCATAATGTTTGCCATCTACCTGAGTAGTATAAAAAAACCAACAATGGACTTAATCGCCGACAATTACGAAAAAGTTATCACACAATGTGACAATTTATTTAAACACATAACTCTAAACTATTATATCGCAAAATACCGGAGCGACGAATGCTCGCTTCATAGTAACAAGACGTTATAATTTATTTATAATGTACCTTTAGGTACACTCGACAGCGAAAAGTCTTACCAAAATCCAGTATAAGATGAGCTTCCGTCTCTATAGACGCGCATAGCAATGTCAGCTCCTTTAATACTAGATTTGAGTAAGTGCTGTACTACTCTTACATAATACCAGTATAAGATGAGCTACAGTCTTTATAGACGCGCATAGCAATGCTAGCTACTTCTATACTGGTTTGTGGGCAAGTGCTATACTATCTTCTGGGCATACTGTAATAGCTAGACATAGTAATAATACGCTTTGACCTTCACGGGACATCTGTTCGCCGAAACGCTTCGCCGAGACACGATTGGTCCACCGCTGTAACTCGCGACTTGGGACATAATACTCTATTACCTAAGCGAATTCAAGGCTAGACTGAAGCTGTTTCTAGGCACACGAGGCGTGTATGAAAATGAATAGGTTACGGTTAGCCTGCCAATGTGTTCGTTGAGCTTCAATGTTGATTTCTTCGAGGCCGGAGTGGATATAGTGTTTCTTGACACCTGTCTATGAGATGCCTATGTTCCATCCATCCTCGGCCGCATTGTCATTTACCGTCAGGTGTGATGGCTGTCAAATGCTTGTCTTGTTTAATGTGTTACTTAACTGACAGAATAAGTTTGGAAACCCCCGACCAAGTTCACTTATACTGAAATATTTTCTAAACTACTGAACTTATTTTAATGAAACAAAGCTAAGTACCATCTCGGTTAAACTGCCTTTAAAACGAAAACCGCATAGCAGTCGCTTACCAACAGGTGAACTGTCTGCACGTTTGTCACTGCGTAGCATAAAACATTAGCTAACTGTATGCTAGAGGGTCAGTTCTCTCCACAGCCGATTGTACCTACCGCTTTTAGATAATTAAAGAACAATGGTAATAAATACAGTGATATGCCTCAGCGAATTATTATATTGTCAGCAAAAGTGGTTATTGTCAATTCGTTGGACGATTATAATAGTTCCGACCTACTTGGCGGCTAACCAATCGGATGTCACTTGCTTGCCTAGATAAATAGTGACCGCTATGATTACACACACATACACACTCATATACGTAGGTATTTATAATTATGATTATTTTCTACAAATAAAAAATTTGCGTTAATGTCCCGGTTGCGCTTTCGCGCACGAGGGACGACCCCGGGGTCTTTGACCATGATCCAGGATTTGGCAGATCAGTGACCCTGCTACCATGAGAACCTGACCAGATTGGATTATGGTTACACATCGCCTGAATATGCAGGTTTCATCACAATGTTTTAAAGAAATGAAATAAATTATTATTTATTATTATGTTTTCTCTCACCGTAATAGCAACGGGTAGCATTCAACTAATTAAATAACTCAAAAAAGAGTCATTGGTATATGGCCGCAGTGGAATTCGAATCCGATACCTCTCGCTTACGAGTCGGATACCTTGACCACTAGGCCACCGACGCTTTTCCTTATAAAATTATTATTATTATCTTGGCGTTAATGTCCCGGTTGTGCTCACGCGTGCGTGGGCCCGTGGTTCACCTTGACCATTATCCAGAATTTCACAATTCCTTAATTATGATAACAATAGGTGAATTGAATCAGTCGCTGTAGCCGAAAAAGGCTAGGATCATGATATATGAACATTCAATTTTATCAACCTATTCACAATTCGCAATAAGATGATACTCCTAAACAAATACGTCACAAAATCAGCGAGTTTAGTTCTCACTTAGGGTTGGTGTTGGCATAATGCCTTTTCTTGTTAGGGCATTAGGCATACGAGTCTCAAAGTCAAGTTCAAACATCGCGTGGTCGCACCCGTAACACTGGAGTCTCCTTCAATGACTTCTAGCCTTATGTAATTCCGGAACCGACCACGTGACTGTTGGTTTGCATAGGTGATATTCACCTTTGCTTTAGTTTCGTATGCTTTAGTTCGTCGTCACGGTGTGAAATATTTGGCACAGCTTGAAAGGTGATTAGCGTCTCTGTTTCCATTTACCATTTATATTTAATAATACATTGGTACGTCGCCAGACGTGGGTAGGTACTTCTTTGTGAGTCTTCCGAAGAAGGGAGCTGAACTGAACCTAGGAAAGTATCATAAACACTTAATTTATGACTTTTTACCTTTTAGTGCATTACAGAAGCTTGTTTTCAAAAGTGAAGTTTTTGAAATCACTTTATTTTTAAAAATGTTCATTATGTAGTCTCTTATTTATTTGTTGGTTTGACTATGATTTATAATCGACCTATTAGGAGGGGAGCTACTGTTGCCACCTACTTGCTGTTGCCAGTGTAAGAAATGAGTTCTAAAAAAATCCGCTATATGGCGGGCCCTCATATAATTCTGGCCAGGCTTGTGGAGCTACTGCCATTTGACCTCCGTGACTCTATTAACAAATTACCAGATTAGATCCTGGTCGCAACATTCAGTCGCCTGTATGTACAGATTTCCTCTTAACGTTTTCCCTCACCATTAGAGCATCGGTTAGCATTCATCTAATGTACATCACTCAGAAAATAGTCATTGGTACATGGCCGCAGTCGGCTTCAAACCCCGTTACCTCTCGCTTACGAGTCGAATACCGTAACCACTGGGCCCGGACGCTTCGTGTTTTTTCTACCAAATAACTTATTGATCTGTTATCTGCCAAAATTTGTGTCGCCAGGGCAAGTTGTCTCCAGACATTCCATTTTAGCAAGGCTCTACTACTGACTCGTCTCAAAGACATCGTTGTAAGTTGATTGGTGCTCTGGGCCAGACCACACAGGTCACCGAATGTGCAAGTATCGTCACGATGTTTTCCCTCACCGTAACTAGTCTAGTTTAAAGACACCTTAGGTTAACTTTTTCAACGCCAAAGTCACATAATGTGACATCTCATTTCCGTGCCCATGACCTCAAAGACTGATATATCAGACAAGAAAATAAGTTATAATAAACAATTATTTTAATTGCACACACGAACATTTATTTTTGAACATTATATTATATATATTTAAACTACCTATTATTGACCTAAATGTATGGACATTGTCTGAAATAAATTATTTTAAATTTAATTTAATTTCATTCGTTTATTATCTAATATATCGTAAAAATCCGTGGCGTGGAAAGGGTTTAGGATGTAATAGGGACCTGAATAAACGACTGTCTATGTCTATGTAAAGTAAAAAAATGGCATAGCGCAGTTCTTCGACGAGAGAACGCGTCGACGCCTGCGCATCGAATCGCGCGATCACTGTTGCGTATAATACGTTATTATCCGTACCCAATGAAATACCAACACGAGTTCAGTACGAAACTATGTGCACATTGTTGTCGATATATTGAACCAGTGTTTGTTTTGCGGTTTGTCTGTCTTAATAGAGATTGTTAGCATCTGAGTAAGTATCGATATATTTCTGTCGGTGGTGTTACACCACACAACGAACGATCTCATAAATTATTAAACAAAAAATTAATTGACAATTCTAAAAATAAATGTAAAACGACATGGAATATAATAAATGATAATGACATTGTAAACCCTAAAAATGATATTGACATTATAACCAAAGAAGACGTACACTATAGTGACCCAGGAGCTATTGCTGAACTATTTAATGATTTTTATATTGACATGACAAATAATACATCTAATACCGTAATAAATCGAATCCCTGCAATCAAAATGACATTCCCATGAATTTAAATTCTATTTATTTGACACTTACCAATGAAATTGAAGTCTTTAATATAATAAAAAATCTAACTAACAGTACAGCAGTTGGTTATGACGATATTAGTACAGGAATATTGAAGTTGCAGCTGCTATAAGCAGACCCCTAAGTTGTATAATTAATATTTCCCTCGAGCAAGGTGTATTTCCGGAAATAATAAAAAATCGGTTGTTAAACCTGTATATTAAAAGGATAATAAGGAGTCAATGAATAAATATCGCCCTATAACGCTCATTTCAATATTTTCTAAGATATTCAAAAAAGTAATGCGATTATGCACTATGCCTCACTCATTATCTCAATAAAAATAACCTTATATGTAAAAACCAGTATGGTTTCCGAAAAGGATGCTCTACTACACAAGCTTGCTTTAATCGTTTAAAGGAAATAACAGAGAGTTTAAACAAAAAAATTCCAACTGTTGCTATTTTCTTGGATATGAGTAAGGATTTCGATTTTGTAAGTCATTCTATACTATTGTTTAAACTTTATTGACTTGGAATCACAGTTTCTGCTTATAATTTATTAAAAAATTATCTCGAAAATCGTACGCAATGTACAGAAATTCAGAGAATTTCAAATTTTCAACTCGAGGCTCACAGATCTCAATTCAAATTAAATTGCTGTGGAGTACCCCAGGGAAGTATCTTAGCGCCTTTACTTTTCTTATGTTGCATAAACGACTTGCCTAATTGCATAGAAGAGCAATCGATATTGTTTGCAGACGATATGATATTATTAATTAAAGATGACAAAATGAATAATTTTAATGATAGTATTAATAATACATTAATTAAAGTAATGGAATGGTTGGACAAAAATAATTAAAAAATGAATATTAGCAAAACACTATTTATTCAATTTAAAACACTTAAGTCTAGGGATATACCTTTGAAAATAATGGAAACAGAGACTCATGTAAGCCTCACTTTAAAGAAAATGAAGTGCTAACTCTGCTGTGCATGTATATTAAACAAATATGCATATTTGTTAAGGAAAATCCCGAATATTTTAAAACACACAGAGAAGTTTTAAATAGAGCAACAAGGCACAAAAATCGAATATATTTACCGCAAATGCATCTGAATGTTCACCGCAATAACTCCTTTTGTATGGCAATTTGTATATACAATCTACCAGCAAGTATTAAGGACTGCCCGTATAATAAATTTAAAAGTACTTTAACAGGGTGGCTTCTAGACAAAAGCTTTTACTCTATAAAAGAAATGTTAAATCAGTAAAGCTTTAGTACCGACTTTTTTTTTTATGTCATACGGTAGGCAAACAGGCAAGCGGGCCACCTGATGGAAAGTGGTCACCACTGCCTATAGACATTAGCAACACCAAGAGTATCGCTAATGCGTTGCCCACCTCTATAACACGTTGCTCTGGCAGCAAAAAGCAAATGCCACTCCACTGCCAAAGCCACGGTTCCCCAAATCCCCACCCCATGGAGCACTGGAAACCTTACTCACCGGCAGAAACACAATACTATTTAAAAGAGTATTATTTAGCTGCGATATTCTGTAAGGTACTTCCCCAGTCGGGCGGCTCCAATTCGAACGAGATACCCCGCTATGCCCTACCTCTCTTAAACTTACTAAAGGATAACTGTGTATATTTGCATGCCATTGTTGGCTGAACATATGGTACGTTAATGTAAAAACTATCTAAGTGTGTAACAATAAAAGAAGAAAAAAAATTCTGATTCTTATCTTTGTCCAACCCATATTCTTAGTGCACATGGGGTCGGGTCGGTAAGAGCGTCGGTGACCTAGTAGTTAAGGGGTTCGACTGGTACCCCGAGGTACCGGGTTCGCCCCCCATCAGTGCCGCTATGTACCAATGACTCTTTTCTGAATTTTGTAAATTTGTTATACTAACCATCTTACGGTGAGGGAAAACATCGTGTTGAAACCTGTACCTTCAGTGTGTAACCATGATCCAATCTAGTCCGATTCCCCAGTTACCAGGGTCACGTAGGTCAGATGGCTCGCTCCACTGTGTTTACCCTATCTGCCAAATCCTGATTTTGGGTTGTCTAGGTAGTGCGGTGAGGTGAGGTATCTTTTTTGATGTCGTTCCACCAAGTGGCGGGTGGACTGCCTTTTCTTCTACTTGTTCGGTGTGATGATTCGAGTACTTTGTTAACAACGTAAGGTGCGTCTATATTACCATATACCAACATAAGCGGCTTTCCCTCACTTTGTCTACCACACAACGAAAGACGTGTAAGTGTGTCGAACTGTGTTGTGTCAGGTGGCTGGACTCTGTCAAGTCTGCGGAGTCCGCCTGGGTGAGTACCACCGCCTTATCTGAACGCACATCTGCCGCAAAACAACAATGCTTGCGTATTTGTGTTCCGGTTTGAAGGATAAGGCACCCAGCGTAATTACAGGCATGAGGCATTTCATCTTAGTCCGCAAAATGACACCGAACTTGCGGTTCTGCATTTTTGTTGCAACCTAAATACATGAATCAGTTGTGAGTCAGACAGTTGCCTCATACCATCAGGCGAGCTGTCTGCTTGTTTACCACTGCGTAGAATAAAAAAAAGTGTAACCTTAACTCTTTGTCTGGCAGATAATGAAGAAAGCCCGAATGGTAATGCCGAAGAAGGTTTTCGAAGCCATGATGAAGGCCACGTTCTACGGACAGTTCGTCGCCGGCGAGGACCCTGAGAAGATCAAGCCGACAGTCAACAGGTGAGCTTTCCTATAATTCTACAACTTACAGCCCAAGAAGTGGTCTAGTAGTATTCACACACAGAACTCTCCGCGTAACCAAAATATCGCTACTGTCAAAACGTTTAACTGGCAGAATATCGTTGCAAGGGAAACTCGACCTTGTTGCTTTACGCTTCAACCTTAGGCAGTTGGTAGATTTGGCTGATCCATCCCAGAGGTGGCAGCAGTACTCCTGTATGCAGGATCGGACTTTTGCTTAATATAATTGTAGCAACTGCTTTGAAGTGAAGTACCACCTGACCTTCGAGAGGATACCAAGTTTCTTGGCTGCAGTTTTTGTTTGGACTCGATGTGCTGATCAAAGTTGAGCTTGGTAGATAGCTCGACATCAAATCTTGTTCTCGGTAACTTCTACGGATATATCCCGAAAAGTCGGATCCGGAAAAGTCTAGATGGAATGGGCTCCGTTGGGGGGAAATAAACACGCCTGTGGTAAAGTGCGGCGTTGAAAGCCGCACAGATTGGCTTCGCCGCAATCGGAAACTGCCTTGGAGGCTTCGTTGAAACAACCAACCATGGCCTTTCGACTGAAAGTCGTCTCTGATGGCTTGTGCATTGGACAGAGATATCTGTTGATCCGATGATCTGTTACTGTGCTGTTGTCTGTGTACCCAAAGTTACACGGCATATAAGCAGATCGTTAAAATGCAGCAGGAAAAGAATCGCGTACAGAACCGACCCCTGAGGAACTCCTGCATCGATAGCGTGAAGATCAGAGGAGTAGCCATCCAGAACCATGCGGATTGATCGTCCACTCAGAAAATCCGATATCCATGTGCAAATGGCAGCAGAAATACCAAATGAGGTAATGGCCTTGGAGATATCAAGAGACACAGCAAGGGCCGGGCCAAGAAGCTTTCAATGGCCTCATTCCTTATATGTTTGGGATACACTAGATGGTTCCCAGTCGACCAACCACGACAGAATCCGTATTGGTGGTCGCTGAGGAGATCCAGGAGCCAGGAGTTTGTTGTTTAGTGCACGCTCCATAATCTTACAGAGCATGGAGGTGAGCGAAATAGGGCGATAGTTAGCAGGGTCTGCACCATGGCTTTTTTTGGGCACGGGATGCACATTGGCAAGCCTTTTTGACATTGGTACAAACCCTCCAGAATCCTTCCTTTAGCACTACAAGGATTTAAGATTCTTTAAAAGACATGTCTACAAGTACATTCTCCTCATCTTCTCATCACCTGTGAAAAGTTCAAGTGTCTAGCTATTGCGGTTCCAAAGATACAGTAATAAAGAGTACAAGTTTATGGGTAGCGCCATAGCGGCGGCCAGGCTGCCGGTCTGGTGACGTCACAGCTAGATCGCGCAATAATTTCGCGAGAACATATGTAGACTTAAATATTCTATAACTCAGTCATTTGTTGACGGATTTGCGGATTTTTTTCACTGGCTTGTTCATTTATATCTATATTTTAACACTGTGATTTAATATGGCAATATCCAAATTAGGAAACTCCCTCATTACGTATGTCGTAAAGTGTTACGTAAAGCCAATCAAGTGACGTTTACGTTCATGGCACGTAATAATTTACTTTTATGATGTTTCTGTACACGTTGCCATTACAAATAATCCATATTTATCGTTTTTATACAATAGATCGATAAACTATAAAAGATAACATGCATGACATTGCTACTTATTAGTTGGCAATATTCCATGAGTTTACAAAGGTCACTAATAAAATTACAATAACCCTCCGTCTGATCATCATCACAGCCCATAACAGTCCACTGCAGTATTTTAAGAGAGGTAGGGCATAGCGGGGTATCTCGTTCGAATTGGAGCCGCCCGACTGGGGAAGTACCTCCACCTTACAGAATATCGCAGCTAAATAATACTCTTTTAAATAGTATTGTGTTTCTGCCGGTGAGTAAGGTTTCCAGTGCTCCATGGGGTGGGGATTTGGGGAACCGTGGCTTTGGCAGTGGAGTGGCATTTGCTTTTTGCTGCCAGAGCAACGTGTTATAGAGGTGGGCAACGCATTAGCGATACTCTTGGTGTTGCTAATGTCTATAGGCAGTGGTGACCACTTTCCATTAGGTGGCCCGCTTACCTGTTTGCCTACCGTATGACATAAAAAAAAAAAAAAAAAAATTTAGGGCCTCTCCCACGAGAGGGGAGATTATTGCCATAACCTCCAAGCATGGCAGGCGGATTGGAGATCGCAGTGTCATATATATAACAATGAAAAACGCTGCTGCCCATTTTCCAGCCCACGAAGACTAGATCTGTTGCCTCGAAAACTTGAATCGCCTTTTACAATACCCACGATTGTAAGGGGTTGGTGCTATTCTGCTCTGCCGGACACCACACGGCCAGTTCCATTCTGTCCAGCTACGTCTGATACTTACCGAAAAGTAAACGCGATTTTCAGTCTCTGCCTGAGTTTAAAAATACGTATAAGTGAGCCGAGAGTGTAATGATCAATGCACACGCGTTTCATACGACGTTTTTCATCACACTTGCGAGGAAAATGACAGACGGGCACTCTCGCGCGCGATGAGCGAGACAAGGCGCGACATATATATTATTATATTAATTTATCTTAGTATTGAGAAAATGAAACAGACGCTGTCTCGCATCGCGAGCTGTGTCGCATGCACACTTGTGCAGCCGTGCTGTATTGTTATAATTACTAACGCAGCGAAAATGTTCAGAAAATATTTATACGGAAAATGGCCCACAGTTTTATTTTTCTTCGTGCCTAATGAGGTTGTTTGATAGCGCAAATTGACTCGTGAGCAAGCGGTATAGGAGTGGGCTGAATGGCTTCTTCCCACGGAGTCAACTTACCAGTGTGACGTATTTTCTTACGTTCTGTTTAGGTTTTCACCGGGTTCGAACCCGGTACTTCGGGGTACGAGTCGTGCCCCATAACCATTAGGCCACCAACGCCTTTATCAATGTCTTAGATTAGTGACAAAGTTTAGGCTAGCAACGCTCTTACCTTCTGAGGTAAGCGACAAATTAACGGTAGCTAGCTCTCATTTAGTATGACATTCTTGTGTCCGACTCCATATCACATGAGTAATCCGTATGACGTATTGTCATGCAGTAGAATGTTACATAAAATGCATACTTAGGTGAGTGCTTGGTTTATTTTGGTCCAGGCCATTATTTCTTATTGGCCCGTCACCAAGATGCCGAGGGGCTTGTCTTTCACGTCAGATCGGATCAGCTGTTACCAGCGCGATTTTTTGTGTTCCTCAGGTTCCTTTACGTGCGTATCTATGTCGGTCTGTGTCTATCTGTGGCTTCGTTGCCCCGGGCCCTCGTGCGCGTGAGCACAACCGGGACATTAACGTCAAGATACCGAATACCGCAGCTAAACAATACTCTTTTAAATAGTATTGTGTTTCTGCTGGTGAATAAGGTGTCCAGTGCTCCATGGAGTGGGGATTTAGGGAATCGGGTTTGGCAGTGGAGGCGCATTTGCCTTTTTGACGATACTCTTGGTCTATAGGCAGTGGTGACCACTTCCCATCAGGTGGCCCGCTTGCCTGTTTGCCTACCGTATGTCATAAAAAAAACTATGACCATTATGACTTCTACGTGTTATTGAAAAGATAATAACCCGTACGCTGAAATGAAATTTGCCAAACTACAAAAGCTTATTTATAAACATGGGAATGACTAATTACTTCTTTAGTGCCAAAAGGTGTGTATCCCAATAGACCGGGAAAGTTCGTACAATGCACAGTGACAGAAGCAGTTGTTGGACTATGCGTGCCAAATAATAAACTCTTGTATAATAGGAGTTGTATAATAATACGTTTCTAAGAGGCGGTTGGCCGCATGGTGTCCGGCAGTGTAGAATAGCACCAACTCCTTACGCTAGTGGGTGTCGTACAAGGCGACTAATGTTTTTGAGTCAAAAGATCTAGCGTCTCCGTAGACAGGAAAACGGGCAGCAACTTTTCCATTGTTATATTTATAACAATGCGATCTCCAACCCGCCTGCCAAGCATGGAGATTATGGCAATAACCTCCCCTTCCGTGGGAGGGGCCTTAAGTTCTGCAGTGGGCTGTTATGGTCTGTGATGAGGAAGAGGCAGTGTGTCTTACAAGGCAATTGAATACACGTATTTATAAACAAATATCGATCTAGGTACTAACTACGAAGGATTCTCAAGCTTAAGTGGTAGTGAGCAGCACATAGGTCGCAAAACTGATGGCCGATGGGGCAGTAAAGTTCTCGAGTGGCGACCACTTAACGGAAGACCAAGTAAAGATCTCAGGTACCAGCTGGATGTGGAAGCCACAGGGCCGGCTTTTGTGGAAATCTCTGGGAGAGGCCTATGCCCAGCAGTGGGCGTCTTCCGGCTGATATGACGATGATGATGATGATCCATCGACTGGCTGAGGAACCCCACTTACAATATTTACAATCACCGGTTACTGTTAACTCAAAATCGTAAATTATTGTAAAGGAAATGGGGTCTATTACCACGGATAAAACACTACATATAAACTTCTTTCTTTTATTCTCAACTTTTTACAGTTTGTCTTATTGCAATTACTAAACTATATAATTTTTTACTCACGTAGTCTCACTTTAACTTGCTTATAAAGAAGCCGTCAACCTAAGGGTTGCCTGGAAGAGATCGCTTGTAGCGATAAGGCCGCCTTTGCCCACAATGTTTAAATAGACCTGTTAAATGTTCTTTCCTGTAATTTTGTGTGCAATAAAGAGTTAATCTATCTGTCTATCTATCTACTATTTTTTATTGCCAAGGAAGACATGCGTTTAGATGTCCACCTGATGGAAAGTGGCCACCGTAGACTAGGACATCTGCTACCTAAGGGAAGCGGATTCGGTGCCGCAAATGATGCGTACGTGCGGTGAGGATCTCCGTAAATCAGAAAATGATCGGTTTCCTGCTGTAAATTTTTAACAGCGCGATCTCTACATAAGCGAGTAGATATGGAAAAATCCTCCGTAAATGTGGCTCGAGTCCAGAATTGAGGTGTTACGCGCTGTGGGCCTGTGGATTGTGGTGCAATAGATAAACTCCAAGCAAACTAAATCTCGTAAAGAACAATAGAACTATTCTTAGCGAGATTGATTTAGATTATTTGAGTACCTCTGCTGCAACTGGCTGCTGTGAATTCGGTGGAAAAACGTGCAAAAAAGTAAAATTGTGATCCGCAGTTGATTGAGGCTAAGCTGCAGAGCCTCGAGCATCGGCGTAGGGTTGCGCGTTTGTCGGTCTTCTACGGGTTGCATTTCGGAGAGTGTGCGAAGCAGTTGCACGACCTCATTCCGCTGGCCCCTTTTCCGCCATTGAGAGACGCGATCCGGGCGAGCGCTTCATCCTTATGTTGTGGATCTTTCAGTTATCCGCACGAGCCGCTTTAGTTCAACCTTTATAATACATACGGCCGAGGAATGGACCGCATTACCCGCGAGTGTGTTTCCTGATCATAATAATGTAGATGCCTTCAAGGCAAGAGTAAATAGGCTGTTCCTTATACAGGCCATCATCGGCCGCATCATCACTTACCACCATGTGAGGTGGCGGTCAAATGCCTGGCTAGTCAAATAGTAAAAAAAGTATATTTTTTAAATCGTTTATTATTTTCACTACTACAATTATGTAAAAACCAACGTGGTTTTTGCCTGTAATCTCAGATCAAATAAGAAATGAATGTTGGTGCGCTGTCAACAATAACATGAGGCCGGTTTAGTAAACATGTGTGCATGGCGTAGTTTGGTTGTCAATCGGCCAAAGCGTATAAGTTTTAGTTGAAAACTAAATAAATTTAAAATTATTCACAGGATTATTTTGTCTTTATTTCTTATTTGGTCTGAGCCTGTGAGTGTGTTAACAAGTTATTAAAATGTTGTAGCAATAATTTTTATTGCATAATACCTTAGGAGCGTCGATGGTTTAATAGCTAAGAAATGACCATAAGGCATAGTACCTTGTTCAGTTATTTCAGTCAGCTATTTGTTGACGCATGTGCCATGTTGCCATAATCTCGATCTTATAAAAATTGGAGAGTACTTTAAAAAAAATTGTTTTTTATACCTCCAAGGCAAACAAGCTTACGGCCTGCCTGTTGGTAAGCAGTCACCGCAGCCTATGGACGTTTGCAATACCAGGGGCATCACCCACGCGTTGCTGAACCCGTAAAAGCCTTTAAACCCCTTTCTTGAAGAACTCCATGTTGTACTCTCCAGGGAAAACCTCTCCGGGCAGTTTATTCCACAACCTTAGTGTGCGTGAGAAAAAGTTCCTTTGGAACCGCACAGTTTGCGACCAATTTGGCTCCAAGGTGTGAGGATGAACTCCCTGTCGGTGGCGAGCGGTGCGATGATAGAATGAAGCTGTAGGCATCATATCAAACAGTTCTTCAGAGCAAACACCGTTGTACAAGCGGTAGAACACACAAAGGGAGGCGAAGCAAAACATAATATTATTAGATTAGCCCGAATCATCCCACTGCTGTGCAAAGGCCTCCCCCCGATTCTTCCACTCTTCACGATCAAGTGCCAATGTCTGCCAACATAATAACATAAAAATTTTCTTTTTATTTACAGGCTAACCTCATTCGGCGTCAAATCGATCCTGGATTACTCAGTTGAGGAGGACTTATCTCAGGAAGAAGCCGAGGAGAGAGAAGTCAAGTAAGTATCTAGCTTACTAATATTATAAACACAAATATCATAGACGTAGTACATGACTGTGGAGGACTTGTTCGAGGCCAATCCAAATGCTGTATGCGTCGCCGAATACTGGGCGTACAAAGTGTAAGGTAGTTAGGATGGAGTTAAGTCCATCGACTCGATAAGAAGAAGACTGATGGGGGTAAGTGTATCACGTCACTGGACGCATAACCGAATACCTTTACCTGTCCGTAAACAAAAACATGCGCTCGAGCCAGTGTTACTCAGAAATTTTGTCATAACGCAAGAATCAGTACGCCAGGCGTTTCGTAGTATAGCATACGTTCAAATATTCTACCTCGAATTGAAGCTACAATCGTATAATGCCAATGAGAAGACAAGCTAGGTACGGTCTCGGCTGAAATACCTATGGAATTAGCGTTTTGTATGGCGAAAATGTTGGAAACTGTAATTTTCATACAAGCAAAACATTTAATTTCTTGAAAATTGCCAATCCGATTACGATGAAACCTTGCATGTATAATCAGATAACATAAAGCTAACTGGCGTATACCATTTTATTATGATAACTAACTACCTTTTTCACAAAATCACATCTGGTTAACGAGTCAAAACTGTCGACAAATGAAAAGGGGTATTTTCAAACCCTATAAAAATTTGTCAAAATCTTTTTTATTTAATTTTAGTGACTTATCAGCGTCTGAACAAAGTCTAAAGCCAAACGATATTTATTTAGGTACAAACAAAATAGTTACAGAACCATAATATGTAAACTAAAACTGACATTAACGCTAAAACATAAAAAATTAAAAATGTTATCCATATCGCTGCCCCTTGGAATGGTGTCCAGAAAGCTGGCTACGTTGCCTCGTTGGATAGGTAGCACAACTTATTCTATGTCCGAGGAACGAGCCAGATCTCCAGTCACCTATATGTGGATTAACTAGGTTTACCCCCAACCTATGATCCCTCCTTTATGAGATTAAATATCTTGTAGGGTTTTTATTGATTCAGATAAAAAAATCTGTTCCTCATTCAATAATAGTCTCGCGTATCATGGCGAATCTTTCATATTTGTATGCAAGGATTTGAATGGATGTAGGCTTTAATTATATAATGTAGAAATCGGGCTTTTGCTGGCCCTACAGTATCAACATGGCAACTGTTCACTTGATCCATAATTGCGGTAAAAGAATAATCATAGAAATAATTAGAGGGAATTATGTTGCTTTTCTAGTTGTGCTGTTATCAGTCAATATACTTTACCTTGAAGCTATTGGATATGAGGGTTTCCTTATAATATCTCATGGGTAGTGTTTGGATTGGTTTGTTTGTAACACCAACAGCCTAAATAACAATTCAACACCATCATCTTTGCGTGTATCCCGGCATATGCCAGGGTCCGCTTTCTGACTTTTCGTTCTCCACTTCGCCCGGTCTTCAGCATACTCACGTCGTAGGTCATTGGCTTTCACATTCGACAACCCATCGATTCTTTGGTTTCTCGCTTGATCTCTTTCATGATACCGATAGTTTTAGACACCTGTTTCCTACGTATCCCTTGGGCTTATGCAGCACGTGACCGAACCTGCGTGCAGGCGTGCTTCCTCAATCTTATCCGCAATATCTCTCACACCTAGGCTACCGCGGATGCACTCATTACGGACTCAGTCGAGTCGTGTAAAGCCGTGAAACCATCGCAGCATTTTCATTTTCGTGAAGTTTGCGGACGTGTTTCGTCAGCGCCGGCCAAGTGGCGCAACCATAGATCATTACAGGCCTAATTATGCTCTTGTACATTAGCTCCTTGAGTTTAATCGAAATTTTAGAGACAGGTGCCGTGAGCTCGCGCCATTTGGCCCAAGCTGCAGCGATACGGTATCTGTTCTATTGACATTTGAGAATTTCGTTCTTAATATAGACGGTTTGACGATCCGTACTGGAGCTAGTCATGTACTCTGTTTTGGCGACGTTCAGCTTTAAACCGCCGTTTTGTAGCACATCTTTTCACGTGTTTAACCTCGTCTCAAGATCCTGCCTAAGCTTGTTCACCTGTGCGATGGTATAAGCGTATTTCATAAGCCAAGGAAACGTGGCCAGTATCAAGCACAACACAGAACAAGGGACACAACCCTGGTGAACACCTACAGTAATCGGGAAATAAAATAAATAAATAAATAATTATTCGTCGACAAATTCACACAGCGCCATCCAGCCCCAAACTAAGCAAAGCTTGTACTATGGGTGCTAGATAACTGATATACTACTTAAATACCTTTTTAAATACATACTTATTATACATAGAACACCCAGACCCGTAACAGAAATTAAAATTCATCATTTCAATTTCTGCCCGGCCGGGAATCGAACCCGGGACCTCTTGCGTGGCAGGCCATGTTGACCATTGAACCACTCAGGTCGTCAAAGTATTAAAAAAGGGATTAGTATGGCCTACGATGGTATTGACGACGGCTTTGGTGTTAGCGTACATGTCCTGGATAATTCTATGCCTCAGGCACAGACTTTGAGCTCACAAGATTACTTCCCGAGTGACACTGAAGGTCTGAATGAAAGAAATGCGAAATGCAGAGATTGATTCCTACTGCAGTGGGACTCATGGGGGACCCTGAGGGCAGAGATCGGATCCATTGTGCCGCAGGCCCGCATGAATACGTATTTATCCAGGATTTGGAAAATCAGGTTTACACAGGTTACACATTGCAGTGTGCAGGCTCCATCACGTTTTCCCTGACCGGAAATGTGCGGTGCGTGCGTCGGTTAATGTTCAACTAGTGTACATAACTCAGAAGAGTCATTGGTACAACCATACCTGGCAAAGTGTCTATAATTCGTTCGAATAGCTTCATTGTGGGACTCATAGGTTTCATAGCTCGATAGTTGCCGCTCTTATGCACACTGCCCTGCCCTTATTGGCGTAATCATATTTACGCGCTACACGTCGGGTAAAGCTCCGTAGTTACAATCCTGTTGAACAGTTCAGTGCGCATGAGTACGCCCCGGGTCCCCAATGTTTTCGAGATTTCTATGGGTATTCCGTCATGGCCAATAGCTTTCCCGTACTTCATACGGGCTAGTAACTTCTCCACTTCGTCAGGGGCAATCGGGCTTATCAAACAAAGGTTTGCAGGAAGCAGGCTTAAACTCGAAACTCTAATTGACCAACGGTACTTAATAGACTTGGCACTTGTGAGAAAAACGTCGTCCGGGGCTTTTATGACAAACACACTTCCTCATATTTATTTATTTATTAAATCTTCTTGCACAAAATAGTACAAAGAAGGACTTAAAGCTAAAATAGCCTTATCTACCAGTCAACCAGGAGATAAAGGGTAAAAAAAAAGTAAGGCGGTGCAAGAGAAGCTACTAAACAAGATTGAGGAGGGGAACCGTTTATGCAATTATAGCCGAACCAGAGATAACAGTACAGATAAATAGATAGATAACTGAAAATAAGTTAATATAAATATAATATCATATCTAAAACGGCTCGGCTCCGCGACTGTGCTTGTAGATGAGCTTCTGCCCTCTCCACGGTATTCAACGCATCGTAAAGCCGAGCCAATCGCGCTTTTGCCGCCATCCTTTTAGCTCGACGCTTTGCTCCCAAGTACACCTCCTTATCCGAAGTTGAGTTACTATGCTGTCATTTTTTGAAGCATGCCTTTTTGTCCGTAACTGCTTCTATCACCTTATTATTCCACCATCCTATGTCCTCGTTAATTCGTCGGCCGTTTCAACGTGCCGAGTACTGTACTTAAATAACAATTAAAAGACCTACTATGCGGAACCAGCGGCGAGTCTGGTGAAAGTCTTCTTAGAGATTTAACGTCTTTAATTAACTTGATGCTTTCAGGGCGAGTCAATGGTGAGATAATTGAAATCTTGTACGGTGCTAACTTATGTGCTCTGAAAAAGAAGGATGGCGGCATCAGACCCATTGCCGTCGGTACGACCTATCGACGTATTGCGGCTAAAATCTGCTGCAAGAAGATTCCGCCTAAGCTGTGTGATCTTTTTCAACCGATACAGTTAGGTTTTGGGTTACGTGGGGGGGGGGGGGGTGAAACTGCCGTTCATTTACTGCGAACTTATTTAGAACAAGATTGCGAACAAGCATTGCTGAAGTTCGGTGTAAGGAACGTCTTCAATTCGGTGGACAGAGGTGCAGTACTTACGCAAGAAAAGGCAAAATTCCAAATTTATACAATTTTCTTTGGCAATGTTATGGTTACTCCTCAAAATTGACTTATAGTGGCAACGAAATTAAATCTGCAGTTGGCTGTCAACAGGGAGATCGCCTAGGGCCCGCCATTTTTAGTCTCGCCATCCACCCAATCATTCAACGCCTTCAATCCAATTTGAATATTTGGTACTTGGATGACGGAACTTTGGGTGGTGATGTAGACACTTTGTGTAAGGATCTTGTCTTTTTAATCGACGAGTTTCGAGCAACCGGCCTTGACCTAAATTTATCCAAATGTGAACTTTATATTTCAGACACATGCCCTGCTAAATATTTGGCAAAACCGAAATTTAACGATTTGGAGCCTAATACAACTATTGTTGATAAATATTCGCTTCGTTTGTTGGGTTCCCCTGTCTTAGATGAGTCGCTTCCCCTTTTTTTCGATGAGAAAATTCAAAATGTCTTGCAATGTTCGGATCGTTTGACTAAAATAAATATTCATATGGCATTTACTATTATTCGTTTTTGCCTATTTGTACCAAAATTTACATACACTATTCGGTGCTGTCAACTCTAGAAACACCCGGATATTATTTAAAGAATTGACAACATCATAAAGAATACTTTGGCTGTAATTTTGAATATAAATTTAGAAGAGCGAGGATGGCTACAGGCTTCACTTCCAGTGCGTATGGGAGGCCTGGGCATAAGATCGATTTCCGGTGTTGCCCTGCCAGCGTTCCTGTCGTCGATCCATGGCATTGGAATATTAATTAATAAAATTCCTTGCAAACTCCACTTGGGATACCAAAATAGGTTACTTGGATGATGCCAGCAACGCATGGCTTTTAGCCTGCCCAAACTCGGACCCACCCATTACTCTCTCTTCGCAGAGGCTATGGGACGTGCCGCTCTGCGAGCAAGTACGGAATAATCTTCTTCATACGTGCGTAAGCTCCGCGGATCGTGCCCGTCTCTTAGCCGTTGCTGAGTGGGAATCCGGTTTGTGGCTACAAGTCCTTCCTTCGGCGAACACCGGAACATTAATAGATAACTCCTCCTTTAGAATTGATACGTCACTCCGTTTGGGCGCTTCCTGCTGTGCTCCACACCGCTGCCAGTGCGGCGTTGCTGTTGATCGGCTCGGTCACCACGGCTTATCATGTGTCAGGAGTGCTGGAGAATTTTCTCGCCACTCTAGCCTCAACGATATAATTCGTCGGGCCTTTACTAGCGCCAAATGTGCGGCCGTATTAGAACCTGGCGGCCTCATGCGCGACGACGGCAAAAACCCCGATGGAATGACCCTGGTTCCGTGGAAGTTGGGAAGGCCTTTGGTGTGGGACGCTACTTGCGTCGACACCCTTGCGCCTTCACACCTTTCTAGAAAACAGGGCAGGGCTGGAAGGGCGGCGGAAGCCCTCCAAAAGCTCAAATATTGTAATCTCGATAGTGGTTATTTATTTGAGCCTTTTGGGGTAGAAACACTGGGTCCGTGGGGTCCGGGAGCCCATCGAATTTTTAAAGATGTCTCAGCACGTCTCGTCGAGGCAAGTTGTAACCAAAATGCTGGCCTTTATTTAGCACAGCGTTTGAACATTGCCATTGAACGTGGCAAAGCCGCCAGCATTTTGGGCACCTTGCCTAGTGGCTGCGGTTTATTAGATTAATTTCTTAATTATTTTTAGTTTTAGATAAATTTTGTTTTAGATTAACCTAGTTTTAGTTAGTTAAGTTTAGTATAAAACTTGTTTAGTTGTTAATCAATAAAATTAATTTATTTCGAAAAAATATTGGTATAAAGAGTAGGTATTGGTATACAGAGCCTAGGTGATCGCAGATTGAAGCTGCTCTGTCTAACTTGCTTCTAATTTTTTTAAGTGGAAGGGGTTGAACCTATCGAATGAACAAAAAAGAAAAAAAATAGAACTATCCTTAGTAAATAGAACTATACTTATTATCTATATTATCTTACATAGTATAAAATAAAGTTACTTACATCGCCTGTCTGTCCGGTTGTATCAGTTAACTCCAATTAAACTACTCAACAGATTTTGATGCGGCTTTTATGCACCATCAGTTAGGATTCCCTAACTGATAGTGTACCAACACCAATCAAAATCTGTTGCGTAGTTTCTTCCGGAAGGTTTAAATGTATATTACATGCATTATTATAAGAGACAACTCGAATACACCCGTACGAAGGCGGGTCGGGTCGCTATTACTAAATATTGATACTAACGTGAGTACTACCCACAAGTATGTGGTACTTACTTTTTGTAAGAAGTAAAACACGAAAGCTATTAGGCATGCCCGTGAATTTATGTAACAAGCCAAGGCCAAGACTGAAACGCCAATTGACAACGGCGAGCAATTGATACATAGTAGGCACTGAGCATTAGTAAAGGTGCGTCGATACTGATGCTACTTTTTAAAGAGCGACGCTGCTATTTGCCAAGGTTTGGAGATGGAAACGAGTACCGAGATGAGTACTGACGTAGATCCTGGCTGTGCTCTGTTTATAGGATAACTCACGTTACACCGCGCCGGGCCCGAGCCAAGTATCGGCCGTAGGCGTATCCAGTAATATCCCTGTATATTATTATGTATGCGTTGCGTATAGGTCTGTGGCCTAGGGTCCTAGGTCCGACTCGCAAACGAGAGGTACCGGGTTCGAAGCCCACTGCGGCTATGCAATAATGACTCTTTTCTGAATTACGTAGGTACACTAACGGATGCTATTACGGTGACCGAAAACATCGTGAAAAACCTTGTGATCATGGTTAGATCCAATCCGGTCAAGTTCCCCTGGTAGCAGGGTCACGGAGGTCAGATCGCAGTCGCTCTACTGTAATTACCTGAGCTGCCAAATCCTGGATCATGGTCAATACGGACACCGAGCTCTCGTTCGCGAGAGCACAACCGGGATATATATCCAACGTTACATACAGACGTCAAATTTTATCACCCCTCATTTTTCGACGGGGTTAAAAGTCTTCAGTGTGGATGCGACGTCGCGAGCGCAAATGACAATGTAGCGGAATAGGATCGTGATATTTGTAACATTATGTGGTGCGCTGGCGCATTGTTGTGGTAATTTCACGTAGCCTTGTGCTGCCTCGCTTACGGTGCGGACTCGTGATTGATGTGAATTGATTATATTTTGCACGGTGTGTCTTTTGCACGTGGGTCTAGATTCCTAGGCGACAAGCATTCTGTTTTTGATAGACAAAGTATGTTTTTACTTATTGGTGATTAGCCTTTTTGGCCGCGACTTTGTTTGCTTAGAATTAGGTTACTACATTCCGGACCCGTTCTCGTTACATTTAATTTCGTAAAAAAATATAGCCATAAAAATAGTATAAACATAAAAATAGTAAATCCAAATAATAAATCATATTCATTGAATATTCACAGGTATTATTTGCTTCCATATAGATGATACAGTAACATCATCATCATTGGCCTTAAACATCTATATTGTAGATGATATAAACAGCGTCATCGTTGTGTTGAATCACGAGAAAGTCCTGAAAACTGCACAGCCTAGTATAACCGCACTTTTAAAACAGAGACCTAGAGAGAGAGAGCCTATTGTTAATAAAAGAAAAGAAAAAAAAGGACGGCTCCGTTGGCTGAGGCATGTGCGCAGTATGGAACTTTCCCGTTTAACTCGATCGATTCTTCTAGCAGACATTGCTATGCTAAATGCTAAACGACCGGTGGGACCCCCAAACTTCGCTACAAGGACAGCATGCGTGACATGGTCTCATTGGACATCGAACCCCTACCCCACCGTATCTTAGAGTTTCTCTCGCACCGCTTAGTTTTGTCGATCACACTTTCTCACGGTGGACTGGTAGATAAGGCTACTTTAGCTTTAAGTCCTATGTACCTTTAGCGCATCCAGTTTTAACAAAAAAATAAAGATATATTGAAAAATAATTAAACAGCTAAAATTAGGGACAGTCAAACAGTAAGTACTTTCAAAACAAGACTAAAAGAGCATCTTTTATCTTCTCTTGATTAGTTTTATAGAATATTTATATAGTATATTATATATTATTATAGGTATTTATGTATAATAGGTAGGTACATATATAACGTGGTTTATTTAGAAAGGTAGTGCACTTTTTCTACTGCTTCTCCGCTAATTGCTTTTCTCCACACCCGGTAGGGTTGGCTGGAAGAGATCTCTTACAGAGATAAGCCCACCTTTGTAAACAACCTCTTGTAATTATTGTTTTTAACTTGTTTCATGTGCAGTAAAGTATGTAATAATAATGCAAATCAGAATTGAAATCCAGTTACTACAATCAGATCACAGATCAAAGTGTACACCGAACCACGATTGCTCTGCCCCGACACAACTAACTTTCCTACTCAGCACGTATAGATCTGTCACCTAGACTGTATAGAAATGCTGGCTCAATGCCATCCGCACTAAGGTTTCCAAAGACGTCACGGCTCCATGACGCCATATGTTTATTTGCAACCAAATCAGGGCAAGATTCGGACGTCTTCTTAATTGGTGATCATTGCGTTGACTACTTGCGCCTTGGCGGTGATTCGGTGGTCGTGCAGCTGATATTGTGGTGTTATTTTTTATTAAACGTTGATTGGCTATCAGTTACGAACGTGATTGTAGTTTCTAAAAGTGCTCTTAGAATATTATTGTGTATATTCTCAATAGTATAGAATAGTATTGAGAATCTTTTGTTAATAGAAACATCTGGTGTGCGAGCATTAGAAACTTTTATTGACATTTCTAAATTATAAATAATTTTAAATATGTTTATACGATCTGGCAACAGCAATGGAACTAGTGGGGCTTGATTTTTCCGTGCCCTTTAACAAAGGAACAGGTGGAACTCTTTTCCAGTAGATAAATTATGGAACAAGGCCACGGAACGACTGGGACCAAGCGGTTAAAAGTATGTACAACGTTTTTCAAACATCGGTTTGGGAGCATTGGAAATAGATTGAGACCATTCCCAACAAAACCAAACAAAACAAAAGGCAAACACCGGTGTGGGAATACCTTGAAGAGCCAAATGCTTTTGCCCTCGACTGCGTTTGCGTAAAATTCGCCTTAAGCGTTCAAGAGCCGTTCCCGTAACCACATTGAATTTCGGGATAAATTATAGCCTATTTACTTTTATGGACTATTACTTATAATGTTGCCAAATTTTATCAAAATGCTTTTAGTAGTTATTGCGCGAAAGAGTAAGAAACATTATCAAACAAACTTTCGCATTTATAACATTCGTAGGATTAGTAGGATCCGACAGAGAACGAAAGTAGTCGACGTAGCTCACTGAATTTCAAAACTGAAATGTCAGTGGGCTGGTCATAAACAGGGTGACTACAAATTCATGGTACCAAGGGGAACCGTATGCATGTGCCCGTGATAACAAACAACTTTTACTGGGGCACCAACTCTGAAACCACAAAAAGAAAACTGCTGTTTCATACAAAATTGTAAACGGATTCTGCCAAAATGTATAAAAACAGCTGATTTTAACCACCTTCGGCAGCATCCCATAAGGTAGGATGGCGGTCAAATGCCTGGCCTAGCATATTATTAAATCAGATGGTAGAACTCTCTCAAGCCTAAGGAGTTAGCCTGGATAGTACAACCGCGTTGTCTATTTCTGCCGCTAAGCAACAATGCTTGCATTGTTGTGTTCCGGTTTGAAGCATGATGTAGCCAGCGGAATTACAAGCATGCTTCATTTCATCTTAGTCCTTTTTTGTTGCCTACGACCTAAATGCATGAATCGTAAATGTTATGGGCGACAGTTACTGCTTACAATCAGGTGGGCTGTCTACACGTTTGTCTCTGCGAAGCATAAAAAAAAATTTGGAGTCGGCAATGCGTGGGTGATGCCCCTGGTATTGCAAACGTGCATAGGCTGCGATGACTGTTTACCATCAGGCAGGCCGTAAGCTTGTTTGCCACCTTAGTGGTATAATAAAAAATATACGTCCAGCTAGTTAACCAAGGTCTTCCGCTGGGTACCCTGAGACTGATTGAACGGACTCGGGAGTCGATTGGCACCCCGTGACGGTAAAAAAATTCGGTTTATAATAACTCAGTTTCAATAGAAGTCTTTGGAAGTCAGTCTCAGTCAATCAGAAGGATTTTACGGGGTTGTCAACGCGTGGGTGATGCCCCTGGTATTGCAAACGTCCATAGGCTGCGGTGACTGCCTACCACCAGGCATGCCGCAAGCTTGTTTGCCACCTTAGTGGTATAAAAAAAAAGTCTCAGTACAGAACGTATAACTAATTTAACCCATAGGTGCACCTAATAGACTGTGAGGCCGCCGTAGATTATGCTACGTTATCAAGTACAAGAAAAATTCTATTTTGTAGCTATAATAGACGCTTAGCAAACACAAAACGTTGGTCCGTGCACAACATGGAACAATACTTTTTTTTAATGGCCCAAACTTCGACTTTTCGTAGCCATAGTAGGTACTTAATAATCCTTTTGTGTGGGTTCTAACCGCCTCACGTTCTCTTGGCAGTTTCGCTTTTCAGCTACATTATAGTAATAAAAAACAGTGACTTTAATATGTCTCCACTATCGCTATAAAGTGGAATTTTTCTTTCACTCGACGACGCAGGATAATACCTACTACTAGAATATACTATAATCACCGCGCCCGGTTATCCCGTTCGGGACCGACCGTGCGACATGACTCACGGTCGACGCGACGTCTTCGCGTCCTCGTGTGCGTTACGCAACGGTGATACGGTCTATTTTTGGGCGGACTAGTTCGCCAGCGTCAAGCGTCGTGACGACGCTCACGTGCTGTTAGTTGATGGTGGCTTGTGAATGAAATGAATGGCTGTTGGAAGTGTGGTGTTTGGGCCTTCCCGGAGCATTTGGTAGTTAACGAACGAGTCAATATATGATGTACATAATATCTAAAATATGAAGAGCGTCGGAACTAATCTATACATACTCGTAGTATAAAAGAAAGTCGCTTCCCGCCGTCTATCAGTATGTATCTATGTACGCTTAGATCTTTTAAACTACGCAACGGATTTTAGTGCGGTTTTCAACAATAGATAGAGTGATTCAAGAGGCAGGTTTATAATCAAGAAAAAAGGGTAAATAGGGATGAAGAAGTTGTACGCGAACGAAATCGCGCTAGGTCCACTATTATCCTATATATAATATATCGTGTATCGGTGGCCTAGTGGTTAAGGGGTCCCACTAGTAAACGAGAGGTCCCGATTTTGAATCCCACTGCGGCCATGTATCAATGACTCTTTTCTGAGTTACGTACATTAGTTGAATAATAACCGATGCTCTTACCGCGAGGGAAAACATCGCGATGAAACCCAGTCTCAAAATAACGCGATTCGCTTCTCGAAATGTCATCCTAAGTTACCCTGTCATGTCCGTTTACAAAAGACAAACGAAAGGTCATTGTTGGACGCCGAGGGAAAAGGGCAAGTCTGGAGTGTTAGTGTGAATGTGGATAAAAGAAAATTGATGTCATCACCGCCCATAACAGTCCACTGCAGGGCCTCTCCAATGAAAAGTGATGTTATTGCCATAATCTCCAGCAGCCTCTCATCTTGGCAGGCGGGTTGGAAATCGCAGTGTTATAAATATAATAATGGAAAGCGCTGCAGCCCATTTTCCAGCCTACGAAGGCTCTAGATCAGCCTCGAAAAAAATTTGCCGCCTTGTACGACACTTGTGCCGGACACCACACGGCCAAAAATGTTTATTAATATATTAGAATCTTATCTTGTGGTACTAGATGTTGTTATAATACGCATATTCAGTGACCCGACTTAATTCCGCCATCGGAAGATACGATCCGGGCGAACGGTTAATCCTTATATGGTGGACCTTCCAGCTATCCGTACGAGCCACTTACGTTCGACCCTTATAATATGTACGGCTAAGGAATGGAATACGTTGCCTGCGTGCGTGTTCCCTGATCATTATAATCTGGACGCCCTCAAGGCTAAAGTGAATATGCTGTTCTTAGACAGGCTTTCTCTATCTTCAGCCGCAACGTTACTTACCAACAGGCAAGATGGCGATCAAATACCGGCTTATTCAAATTAAAAGAAAAAAATTGATAGACTAAGGTTTTCAAAGCATCGAGGTGATCGTCTACCACTAGCAGTAACTAACTTACATGAGTACTATGCCAGTGCTTAACACAAACCTCATAGTAATTTGTTTAACGCTACTTGTTTATTTGCTCGGAACAAATGTACTGGATACGTCTTGATGTGTGTGTTGATTAATGTGTTGTTATATAACTCCCCGATACAACACGGCCAATAGTTATTATAACTGTTGGCTGTGTGGTATCCGGCAGAGTAGAATATCACCAACCCCTTACACTCGTGGGCGTCGTGCAAGGCGACTAATTGTTTCGAGACAAAAGATCTCCGTAAGCTGGAAAATGGGTAGCGTATTCCACAGATACACTCTAACACTGCGATCTCCAACCCGCCTGCCAAGCATGGAGATTATGGCAATAACCTCCCCTTTCGTGGGAGAAGCCCTAAGTCCTGCAGTGGACTGTTATGGGCTGTGAGGACGACTATGATGATGATTATAACTATAAAATATAGATACACTTTTTTACAAATCAGTAATCGAAACTAATATTACTTTTTCAAGCCTAAATGGCTGATTAGATTTGAATAACATTTGTAGGTAATTTTTTTACCTTCAAAATAACCGAATTTAATGCCAAGCCCAGACATGTGTCAAGATGTGTACAAAGATGCGTAAAAACTAGCCTATTTGTAAATTTGTGTACAAATATTTCAGTTTTTAGACATAGACATAAACATAGATTTTATTTGCCAATACCTACGAGTATATATGACAAGTTGTAATAACAATAAATAAATTATAAATATTATATTTTAGCCATTCATGTGTCGGTTTTTTGGCCTACATCAATGGGCGCAAACCATAAATATTTAGACGACTCCTACACTATTTGCAAAGACATAGTGTGCTGTTACGCGGTATACTTTTCTATTATATTTAATGTGATCATTGTTTCTACGTAATGTGATAAATAGTTGAAAGAACATGTGCTACGACGTCGACGAAACTAGCTTTCATTATGTCTTTGCAAAAACTGATCCAAAAATATTTACGACTTCCCATACAGAAGTCGCTTTTGCAAGAGTGTAACTTTGTAAAAACATTAGTAGAAATACGCGTACATATCTTGACACATGTCTAGGCCCCACTTTACACGAACACAGTCTTAAGTAACCAAATGCATACTTAAACCATTTGCGATACTGATGTTCCATCCGAAAAATGACTAATCGATGAACAATGTCCGCTTGAAAACAGCTAAGCAAAACCGTCTAAATTGAAAAACAATCAGGCAGATTATCTCAATGACTCATGCATTTTCGCAGATTTTTTCCAGAATAAACTGGTCTAGAAGAGCGATCTGTTATTACATATTACCTTCATCTTACTATCGCTCATACACGATATTGGAGGTAAACTACCTCCTTGGTGGTGTTTACTGCGGGGGAAATTGTGTACATAGACTGACATTGATGAATTGAAGACCAGCTATACATGTTTGGTACACAGTTCTGTTTATATTCTATTTTTGTCTGTCGATAGACTGTAACTGTAACATGATTAAAACGCAATTCCTGACTGGCCCGAGTTGTCGTTGCTTCTACTCATCATCATCATCGCCCTAGCGCTTATCCCGGCCTCTGCCAGGGTCCATTATTCTCCACTTCGCCCGGGCTTCGGCAGCCTCGCGTCGTAGGTAGTTGGCTCTCGCATCCGACTCAGCGATGTCAATCCATCGCTTCTCGGGTCGCCCACGAGGCCTCTTTCCTGATACAAGGTTCAGGCACCTTTTCCCCACGTATCCCTGGAGCTTACGCACCTCGTGACCAAACCATCGCAGGTGAGCCTCTTCGATCTTATTTGCGATTATGGTAACTTCCACTGATTTGTCATCTGCAAATATTCACATATCCCGCGGGATCCTAGTATTTTTCCGGGATGAAAGTAGCCTATGGCATTCAGAAAAAATTTAGCTTCTAAATAATATGGAAAGGAATAACACGTATTGTGGGGAATAATGTAGATTAGTGAAAGAATTATCAAAATTGATTCGATTTCGGAGTTTCTGAGATTAATTTCAACATACAAAGGTAGAGCTCGTCTAGTCTAAGATGACGCGCCCCACTACTTAGTTAGTTGATTTCGATGTGTGAGTGCAAATATTAATAACGACACTTCATCTGTGTGGGAGCCAATGAACGGCGCGTGCTCCGACGTTTGAATCTTACCGGCAACTGAATGACCAATTACAACGGCATTTGTATATGTATTGCGTCCATATTTTAAACTTGCTTGTGTGCGTTAATGCCATAGTGGGGCGCGGCATTTTAAATTAGACGAGCCTACAAACTTTTGGCAGTGAAGGGTAAAAGTAGCCGCCAATGTTGACAACCAAAAATTTGGAGGTGGAAAAAGGTAATTAAGTTCTCACCTGGCCGAGTGTTGTGACCAAGGGTCTGATAGTTCATCGTTTTTTTTTGCGCCCACGGCAACAGGTAAATCCCTTATCGTATTGTTTATCCCGCACCGTCTACTGTTTTCGATATTTTTTTTTTGTCACGGTTGACTGGTAGATAAGGCTACTTTAGCTTTAAGTCCGCCAATGTACCTTTAGTGCATAAAGATTTAATAAATAAAATAAATAAATAAAGGACACCCTCCGGGTTAACGGAGGAGGAAGGAGGTAAACCCTCATGTGTACCAGCACGGTCGGCCAGCTGGTTATGCTGGACTCGCTATGTAAACCGCATACCAGCTAAACACCCCCTTGGGACTGCATATAGCTGGGAAGGCTTTCCAGTCTTTTTCGGATGCGACAGTACATGGGGATGGGTGCGCACTACAGTTGATCATCGAGAGGAAATGGAAAGTTGAGACTTATATGAAAGGGCTCGATCAGCGCCATCTTGAAATTTTATACTCGTAATGTAAGTGTTGTTGAGTTTCCCTATCGGAGCGATAGATATCGCTACAAACTCATAAACATAAAAAACATACAAACCCTTCCTGTAGCATCTTCCTCCTCGTATCATGTACCCCACGATGTGTCGATGTATTACTGAGGGTCGTCAACAATACTAACTTTATTGTCATACTTTTAGTATATATTCTTATTACTTCTCGAGAAATTCCTGGCCATTCCCTCATATGAGGTCTTACATGCTACGTATTTGCTACTTTAACACAAGGCGTTCCTTTTCAGGGCCTCGAAATCGGAGACCGACGATGGCAAGGAGGAGCAGGAGGAGAAGGAAGGCCACCTGAAGCAGTATCAGGTGGAGCGGGGCTTCGCGGACCGCCGGTACAAGGTCACCAGCGCACGCACCTATTTCTACCTCAACGAGGCAGCTTGTGAGAAGAACATGACAGCCTTCTTGAAGAGTATAGAGGCGGTGCATGGTGAGTCGCAGAGAGAGCAATGAGCCGTTAAGTCTAGTTTCCTAATAGTATCTATAGATGGCGCGCTCTAGCGACCAAAACATTTTTATAATCTCTTGACAATAATAGGGGGCTGTTATTGTTGTTTTATGGCAAACACGATGTATGATTGTCATCGTTCATTGCCTCAGAACAATGAAAATGAAATGAAATGGCTTTAAAACGCCAGTTAATATTGGCTAAAGTGTAATCCTTCAATCCATGGTTGACCATCGAGAAGCACTAACATACGATAACTGTTGAATTTGAAGATTTAGGATAAATTGCATTGAAATAAAAATAAGTTTCAATACCATACAGCTCCTGGCGAAAGGAGAGAGTACCGAGACGACGAGTGATATGATTGAATGGAAGAAAAAGACACATAACAAGATAAGGGCAGATAGAGGTGTAAATTGATCGATCAAGAACCAAAGTCATGAAATAAATTTTGCTATTGTCTCTAATTGCAGAGGCCACTAAAAGCACAGGACTGATGGCCGTCAAGTTGACAGCATTGGGCAGACCGCAGCTGCTGGTAAGTTTAATAACCTCCCAGTCTAGTGACAGCTGCATTGTCATCGTCATCATAAGTCAATCCCGGCTTCTGCCAGGGTTCGATTGCTTGCTCTTTCTTCTCTACTTCGTCCGGTCTTCGGCATCCTGGCGTCGTAAGCAGTTGGCTCCCGCATTCCTCTCGGCTATGTCAATACATCGCTCCTTAGGTCTCCTGGTGGAACCTATTTCCTGCTATCGGCAGATTTAACCAGCGCAGGCCTCTTCAATCTTATCAGCGATGTCTTTCACACCAAGGCTGCCAGCTACGTTGTATTTTTTAGAAATACCGGATAAAAAGATTTTGTTGTTGTTCTTTATTTGAAATACAGTTTATTCGAGATTGTTTAAACTTTGTTTTATTGAAATCCTGAGAAATAATATATGTATAATTTAAATCGGTTCAGTAATTAGGAAGATATACGAGTATGTCAGGAGTTTTCCGACATCAAGAGGACGCCGTCCCCTATCATTTGTTTTAGCATGACGCGCCAAGCCAGATTCCTTTACATATAGCTTTCGCCTAAAAGAATCCCATGTTATAGTGCAAAGGATACTTTACGGTATATTTTCATTTAATAAAAATCTTCGCCTTCTAGCTCCAACTGTCCGAGGTGATAATGCGGGCGCGTAACTACATGCAAGGCATGGGCGGCGGCACTGGGAACGTTCTCACGCACCACAAGACCGTCGAAGACTTACAGCGGTACTTCGGCGAACACAAGGACAAGCCCGAAGTGCAGGTCTTCTTGAAGAAAATCACGACCGACGGCCAGGGGTAAGGGTCTTTTTTTTATGCTTCGCAGTGACGAACGAGCAGACATTATGTTGCTGGTTAGCGGTAACTGTCGCCCATAACATCTACGATACATGCATTAAGGTTGCAGGCAACAAAAATGCAGAACCGCAGGTACGTTGTCACTGTGAGGATTAAGATATAATGCCTCATGTCTGTAAATGCGCTTTGTACGTTATCAAACCGCAACACAACAATGCAAGCATTGTTGCTGCATAGCTGCAGAAATAGATATGGATACTCATCCAGGCATACTCTTCAGGCTTGACAGAGTCCTAGCACCTGATAAATGGCGATCATTCCCGTTGTCCCCCATATGTTGTCCCCCAAAGCTACCTATCTCTTTCATACTCGTCAACTCTTGTTGAGTAGGGAGAAGCTTGAATCGGAAGGATACTAGTACTCTTTCTGAGTGCTCTTACGGTGAAGGAAAACATCGTGATGAAATGCCTCTGTGTATTCGTAATCGATGCTGTCAGTATATCACAGTGGCTAGAAGTTTCTCTTCCTGATTCTTGGATAAGCTTTTCTGGTGATACCAGTGACTGGATATAACACGGAAACATGCTTACGCTTCATAAAATGATTGAGGTCTTCCAGCGATACTGATACTTTTTTTGACGACCTGAGTGGTTCAGTGGTCAACAACAACAACATCAGCGTCTGCCATGCAAGAGGTGCCGGGTTCGATTCTCGGTCGGGCAGAAATTGTAATGATGTATTTTAATTTCTGTTGTTCTATGTATAATAAGTATGTATTTAAAAAATAATTAAATAACTAGTTTATCAGTTATCTAGCACCCATAACACAAGTTTTGCTTACTTTGGCGCTAGATGGCGCTGTGTGATTTGTCCACGATAATTAATTAATTAATTTACTTCAGCGCCTCCTTTAACTTGTATTTTAAGAATCTAATATGATATGTACTGAATAGAGCATTGACTATAACAAAGAGACAAAGCCCGAGTCGAGCTACTCAAATATTTGCTGGGTGCTGTTTAGTTCTTTCTCTTTATGATTCTTGGTGTTTCTTGAGACGCTGCGTAATTTTCTCTTATTTAATGACATAAAATCACAATAAAACAACGATACGATACTTGCTTATAACTGTAGTGTGTGTAGAGTAGTTGCAGTCATCATCATCACAGCCCACAGTCCACTGCAGGACTTAGGGCCTCTCCCGCGACAGGGGAGTTTGTTTCCATAACCTCTACGCTTGGCAGGCGAGATGGAGATCGCAGTGATATAAATATAATAATGGAAGATGCTGCTGGCCATTTTCCAGCCTACGAAGACTCTAGATTTTTTGCCACGGAAACACTAGTCACCTTTTACGATACCCACGCGTGTAAGGGTTGTGCTATTCTACCCTGCCGGGCACCACACGGCCAAGTTGCAGTAAATGATTTCAAATTACTGATTTTTAAGACAAATATAGACCTTTTCCCACATAGTTACGTGATTCATCCAAATTGACTCGTGTAACATGCTCTTTGTCTTGTACTCTTATGTGCCAAATACTAGCATTGCCAACAACTTTCCCGTAAATTATTTTCGGACGTCTTGCCTTGAACTGCGTTCCGGCGTAACATGCCATCTTTTGGCACCAGCTTCTTCTGGATCGAACCGGATTTGGTTGCCTACTGTGACGATATTGAACGGCTTCACTTCGGAAACATTCGCTTGTATTTTTGTTGGAATATACGAACTTTGAACGGCACGTGTCGGTTCGTTGCTACGGCTGATTGTATCTAATTGTCTTAGCCAAATTGGAAGCTCTGTAGGTGGACTGAGAGTCCGAGACTATGTGTCACAAGATGATGATGTCTTTCATCAGATTCGCGAATTAAAAAAATGAATAGTTGATTATTACGCTAAGAACAAAGAGAATAGGCCATCTGCATTAAAAATATCTAGAGGTGGGCCCTCCCACCCCAGGCCCAGGCCAGGATATAACGAATAGTATTAGTATTCAAGAAATCATTGGTTACTGACGTCTGACATTTAGTCTAGATGTCATTCTCACCATTTATTTGTACTTATCTGTATCTGTACCTACCCAAATTCTGATCAATCTTAATTATTTTGGTTGCAAGTTGTCAGTCTTGATCTACTACACATGGTTGACCTAAAATACGAATTGAACGATCTTTTCGTTTGTACAATGGCCAGCATCCAATGAATCATTAGTTACTGATGTCTGACATTTATTCTAGACGTTAGTCTCATCATTCTTGATGTGTATCTGCCCAAATTCTGATCAATCGTAATTATTTTGGTGGCAAGTTTTTGTTCATGATCTACGACAGTCGCCTGCAAAGTGATCGGATTCCCAAGCGAACAATATAGCAGGCAGGGGCCCATTCATTTATACTTTCTTTGTTTTTCCTACTATTTCCTACTGAATTGCCCATCGGGTGTCTGATTGCAGAGTGATGCTACACATATACCCCCGGAACGGGTCAGTGGCGCCATCTCTTATCGTAAGCGTTGAATCGCGAATCTGGCTAGTAACTTTGGTTTCTGTAACAGTATTCCCAGAACTTGCGCTGCGTCAGACGGGTTCGACACGGTACGCGGTGTTGACGTTTCCTTTCCATCGCTGGTTATTTAGGACATCTGACGCGCTCGCCGCGTGCTAAACCTGAAATGGTCTGGAAACAGATGTCATGCGAACGACCGCGTTGCGTGTGACGCAGTGCAGGGTCTTAGATGACTTGTTATTCCTCCATATTTGACTTGTTGTTCATCCACATCCCTTTAAATCCCAGTGTCGTTAAGAGATTCATCATCGAGCACATTCATTTTGTAGTGCTTCCTTTATGACTTCATGTATTAGCAGCTATTATTACTTGCGCAATTTGTCAGTATTTACTATCTGTTTCATGTCTTCTTGTAGTACTCCAGCTAAGTTGTCTGTTAGTCTAGAAGACGGTTTCTGTGAGTTTGCTGATTGGCACCCAGGGGAACAAAATTGGTTTCTTCTTTTAGGTAATATTTCCTCATCTGGATTTGTATCTTTGCGTTCATCAAAACATTTTACTTGTCTTTTGGTACTCTAGCTAGCAAACAGATTAAGGGTCTGTTTCACCACCTACTGAGAAGTTTCCGATATTTTATCTGAAAGATATCTGTGATTCCGTATATTTCGTTTTGCACTAACAAGAGGGAGACGGCATCACAAGATATCTGTCAAATAAGATATCTGGAATTTATCCTCGTATCAGCAGGTTGTGAAATGGGCCGTAAGTATTTTCTTTACTTTAATTTCAATCATCTGGTGGATTTTGGAATAGCGAAGACCCTTATTGTAGGTACATTATTTAGACTAAAACAGGAGCTCCCATACTTTTTCAAACCGCGACTCCCTTTACAAGATGTAACTTTGGCGACGCTCTTCTAAAATAATATCCCTGCGTGTGGATTTAACAAACATTAATTTCAATGAACAGAGAATATTATAGCTTGCTTTCCTTAGCGAAACTTCTCATATGAATTTTTGAAATAGCTGCTCTCATATCTTGTGATATTTTGAGCGTTTCACAACGCCCTTAGGAAAGCCAAACCCCAGGGCATCGCTATGCACAATTTGGGAACCCCTGGGCCAAAGTAACCCAACGCCCAAAATATACCCTGACCGATCCCCTTCAAATCCGCAGCATAGTGCATCTGTTCCCCTGGTCTGACATCCTGGACGTGGAGATGGGGCTGTCGGATACGTTCCGCGTGCCGGACCCCAAGACGGGCCAGATGCGGCGGCTGACCTCGCAGATCTCCACGCAGGAGGAGGCCATGTTCCGCAACATGCTGAGGCGGCTCAACAACGTCATACAGGTGGGTGAAAAAGCTCCTCTTTTGGCGTGGATTGGGAATTCAAAGTATAAGGCAGACTCATATCTGCGTGGATTGCGACACAAGCTACGATTATGATTTATACATTTACGACCATTGAGGGGGTATAACAACACCTCACGGGCAATGCTGACGTGGAATGGATTGTTATCTGTTATTCAGTCCTCTCTTTACTCTTCTAGCAGAGGTTGATTGGTTATTCACGTCATATTGATTGGGTGTTCTAAACAAAACTGGTGATCGTACCTACTATATGAGATTTTTAAAGTGAGTCATGATGCTTATGTTCCTAAGTAATCCTTAGAAAATGAGTTGTATGTGAGATCTATCATTTTGACGCTACATTTTAGGAAAGGCATCCAGCGCAGCATTCCAATGCCAGCAATGGAAGAGATGGAGAAGGAAATGTGTAGTTACCTGCCTGGCCGAGTTGCTTTGGCCAGGAATCAGGTAGTCCAACCAAAGGACGCTCCATGGATTTTGGATGGACAGTGGACAAGAATACTTCCGATGAACTCGTAGTACGAGTGAGCGCCATAGTTTGGAATGCGGTTGATGTCGCTACGTGATCATCATCATATCAGTTGTAAGGCGTTAATCAATCACTCAATCACTTTTAATTGATAATTGCTATTGAATTGTCTCAGACGGCGAGCGCGGCGGACGTCCGCGTGATGGTGGACGCGGAGCAGACGTACTTCCAGCCGGCCATCTCCAGGATCTGCATGGAGATGATGAGGCGGTACAACAAAGTGAGTGTCGAACCCCCACCCTCCCCCAAATTTTATCATACCGACCAAATTCACGTCATATTGTTATTTGTAGGCATCGGTGTCCTACTGAGAGGCCTCGCTCCCATTCTCCCACTCGGGGATCTGTCACACTGTATGCGGTCACGCGTTCCGGTGTTTCGCGTTCGCGTTCTGCGTTCGTTGTCTTGAATAACGTAATATAGACATACCCACTCGGCAGGCGTTCTGACCGCGTCGGTCAACCAGAAAATAACTGAACGCTCGAACGCGGGACGCCTAAACGCGTAACCGGCTTCTGTTTGATAGAGCTCTCAGTTCATATATTATTTCACATGCGCCTCTAATACGTCTTATGCGTTAGACGGGAATCAACTCAAACATTCATTGTTTTGGATTGGAACTTTGTTGAGCGCGGTCCGGCTTTGCCTGGCATTGCCGGGCACGGTCCGGTCGTGCCTGGCGTGGGGTGGGTTTGCTGCTGCCATGGGGCGGCCAGCGTGTCACTGTGCTTCCTTCCTACTTTTTGACGATTGAAAGAGATATTTAATGTCCTAATCAATAAACAAATTTTGAATTTTGTTAAATTGCCTGTAAGATTTTTGATTTTTTGTATCAATCTGTAGATAGAGAAACAAATGGAAAGCGGTCACCGCAGTCTGTGGACATTAGAGTTTCTCACCTCTAAAACTCCAGGACACGTTGCTCTGGCAGCAAACAAACAAATGCTTGGCCTCTCCACTGCCAAAGCCACCGTTCCCCATGTAGCACCGGACACCGCACTCACCGGCAGGAACACAATACTATTTTGTTCTTCTACCTAGTCGGTCGACTCCAATCCGAACGTTATGTCACACCAGTAATGCTTGCTAACTGTTTACTATTGTTACATAACCTGAAAGCTTTCTTTCCTCCCACCCCACAGGAAAAGTACGTAGTATTCAACACGTACCAGACGTACCTGAAGCAAACGTACAACGAGATCGTGACGGACCTGGAGCAGGCCAAGCGGCAGAACTTCCACTGGGCCGCCAAGTGCGTCCGCGGCGCGTACATCGAACAGGTCAGCTCACTATTCCTTCTCACAATGCGGTGTTCCCTGCCAAGGACCTGAGTGGTTCAATGGTCAACATCTGCCACGCAAGAGGTCCCGGGTTCGATTCCCGGCCGGGCAGAAATTGAAATGATGAATTTTAATTTCTCTTCCGGGTCTGGGTGTTCTATGTATAAAAAGTATGTATTTAAAAAGTATTTAAGTAGTATATCAGTTATCTAGCACCCATAGTACAAGCTTTGCTTAGTTTGGGGTTAGATGGCGCTGTGTGAATTTGTCCATATTTTTTGTTTTTAAGGACCAGTAAGGATCAATAATCCTTTGCGAATTCCTTTGGGGGAGTACGTAATGTACTCTGTGGCAGGGAATTATGAACAAATAATACACACAGTAGAAGTATATGTATACAGTATCTAGTATAGTCCTTTAATTAATGGGGGATTTCCAGACAGGGAATTTAAAAAGTTAAAGGTGTAGTTTGGCGTGCCTCACTAGATGGCGCTGCTTAGGCAGCGTTCTCAAGTATTGAATTTGGTAATCGAAGTTATTCGGAAAGGTATTTTGTGAAATTTCCCGAGTTCTATCCCCTGTGCCGTCGTATAGAATAGAATAGAATAGAATATGTTTATTCCAAGAAGCAATACAAATACATAGTACACAGAGAGAAACAAATTCATAATTTCAACATGGAAAGTATCTTGCACTGCTCAAGGAATCGGAGCCGACTCAGCATATTGTTGCCAGTCGGTGAAACTAGCAACACTGATATTCTGTCAGCACCAGAGTTGCACAGCTAAATAAAAATGTTTAATATGTATAAAATGCGTCGTGCGACCACCGAATTTCACCAAAACAATATTTAAAAGATAAGTTAAATATATATCAATGACTTTTCTAAGTTATGTATATTACTTGAACACTAACCGATGCTTATAGGGAACGCTCACGGAAAATATCGTTATGAAACCTGCACATTCTGGAGACTGAATGTGTACCTAACCATGATCCAATTTGGTCAGGTTCACAGACAGTCAAGGTGGACCAAGGTGGTCAAGTCCAGACTCTCGCGCGCGAGACCATAACCAAAATATTGACGCCAAGATAGGAATATAGAAATGACTCCTGACGGGTGTCGTTGAAACGAACTAACGTCATAGGAACAGGCATTCTGATACCTGTGTAAACCAGTAATGCAGCAGCGTTTTCCATTGCCAAGCGTGGAGATTATGGAATAACCTTCACTAACGTGCAGCAGACTCAAGTCCAGTGGACTGTTATGAACTGATGACGGTCATCTTGGCGTTTACGTCCCGGTTGTGCTCTCGCGCGCCGGGGTCCGGGGTCCGTCTCGACCCAGGATTTGCAAGATCTTGTAATTACAGTGGAGCGACTGCCATCTGACCGTGACCCTGTTATCAGGAGAACCTGACTTGGATCATGTTATGGTGACTGGTAAAGACCGCAGGTGCCAGCTGGATGCGGAAGGCGCTGGACCGGCCTTTGTTGAGATCAGCAGTGAGCTGATATGATGATGATGATGATGACGTCGATGATACTGTCCTCAGGAGCGCGCGCGTGCTTCAGCCATGGGCTACGACGACCCGACCTGCGAGAACTACGAGGCCACCACCGCCTCCTACCACAAGTGCCTCACGGAGGTCATCACTAAGGCCAAGGTGAGTAGCATCCTTCATACGTAACAGCCAACTTATCTGTATCTGTTCAGTTGCGTGAGTGGGACCCTTCGTGCAGAGCAACCACCTAACCGGTTCGGTTGGCGGTGGCGTCATTGGTGAAGGAGTGGGCGTTTCACATTGGTTTCACTGGTTTTATTTTAGTACAATTATGCGATAGTTCCGATTTTATCTACTGAACAAATAAGTTGGTTAGTTTTTTATTACACTATCCGATACTAGCTTTGCCCGCGACGGCTGACGCGTAAAATTCGGTTATAACGTTTCAGACCCATTCCCGCTGGATGTGCTGTTCTAGACTATAAGCTATAGAATCTATAGATCGAAAACGTAACTGATACATTACCAGCGTCCCCGCTGGGAGAGGGAAGTTTCGGGGATGAAAGTGGTGCGCGGGACTGGAAACAGTTTGTTCTGAGTTCCCTGCCCCGCGCCCTCGTTTTAAGCCCCGAAACAGCACCCTCCCTAAAGGCCACTGCGGGCGAGATACCAGTTGTGCGGTCGGTCTATAATTACTGCCAAACTTCCTCCAAAATCCGAATAGTTTTCGCGTGAAGTACCTAGAACCAAACATCGAAATATCCATTCATTAATCTGTACAAATTTTCTCGTTTTTAATATTATATGAATTCGAGAACATCCTACCGTCATAATAACTCACTATTTTATTTATTTTACCCTTGGATTTATATCTCACCTGGTGGTAAATGACGATGCGGCCGAAGATAGAGCATGCCTGACTACGGCAATTTATTCAATCTAGCGTTGAAGGTGTCCAAGTTATAATGATCAGGGAACACCCTCGCAGACAACATGTTCCATTTCTTAGCCGTAGTTACGCAATATAAAGGTTGAACGAAAATCGGCTCGTGCGGATAGCTGGAAAATCCACGACATAAGGATAAAGCGTTCGGTCGAACCGCATTTCCTAATGGCCAAAAGAGCCAGCAGAACCTATAATAAATAGACATAGACAAATCTTTATTTGGCCTAAATACACATCCAAATGACCCAGACCCAGAGTTCGATGCGCGTACTACGCGAACGAAGTATTTAAAACATGTTTATGGGAATATATGGTACACACAAGTATCAGATTGTACCTAAAGCTAGTTTCACAGTTTCAAATGGCAATAATCTTAATCCAACTACCTCAGGGCGACATGAAGGACCGCGTGGGCGTGATGGTGGCCTCCCACAACGAGGACACGGTGCGCTTCGCCATCAACCTGATGAAGGAGCACGGCATCCAGCCCAGGGACAAGGTCATCTGCTTCGGACAGCTGCTCGGGATGTGCGACCACGTCACCTTCCCGCTCGGTGAGTTCATCTCTTCCTTTTTTATACCACACACCTGGCAAACAAGCTTACGGCCTGCCTGATAGTAAGCAGTCACCGCAGCCTATGGACATCGCACTACCAGAGGCATCACTCCCGCGTTGCCGTAAAAACCTTTTCATCTCTTTCTTGACGAACTCCATGTATATACTCTCCAGGGAAAACCGCTTCAGGTAGTTCATTCCACGACCTTAGTGTGTGTTGGAAATTAGGCTATACTCTAGCAGGGGAGAGATCCATCGGAAGGTATTTTCCGGATAGTGTTGTAGAAATAAAGATTCAGACATAGCTACGAAAAGTCAAAAGTTGGGGTTTTGTTGTGTCTACTAAACCACTACTATCGCTTAAGGTATTTTTTGTACACTTACGATGCCTTCATAGTCTAAGACCTGCCGCTTAATATCCGACTTGTTGCAGGCCAAGCCGGCTACTCGGCGTACAAGTACGTCCCGTACGGGCCGGTGGCCGAGGTGATGCCGTACCTGTCGCGGCGCGCCAACGAGAACCGCGGCTTCCTCGCCAAGATCAAGAAGGAGAAACGGTTGCTGCTGAAGGAGATATTCCGCCGCGCGTTCACGGGGAAGCTGTTCTACACGCCGAATGGCCACTACAAGCCCGTGTAATGTGTGATGTCGGAAGGGCCCTGGATGAAATCGCGTCCGACTTCTGCCCCCCAGTACGATGAGATGTTGAAATAAGGATAGTGTGATTAAGGAGATGTGTAGTTATGCACGAACGTGGCCGTTGGCCGAGGAGATGAGTTACGTCTTTGGCCACCGGCCGTGTCCGTGGCCAAAGAGACGAGTTATGTCTTTGGCCAATGGCCAGTGAGATGAATAGTCATGTCCTTGGCCAGAGAGATAAGAAATTATTTCTTTGGCCTTCGAATAAGTTATGAATGGTTATTTTTAGTTGAATTAGGGGGAGTTATTTCTTTGGTCAAAGAGTGGAAGAGTCCGTGGCCAATGGGATGCGTTATTCTTTTGGCTAATGATAATATCTATATCGTTGGTCAATGGAGGAATGGTTTTCTCTTGGCCAATAGGACTACTTGTCTTTGACAAAAGAGATGCAAAGACAAACCAAGTTATGTCTTTGGCCTAGCCTACTTTAGGTATGAAAGTCTGATGATACATACATTTATAGTAGCAGTATCTTTGGCCTGGTTAGCTAGGATCAAGTCTGGGGGTAAACGCAGAAGTCTGTCTAAGACGGCTGGTACGGTGGTAAGGCGTTCGACGGCTGACACTTATTATTCTGCAATCGTTTTCAGTCTATGTATATTACTTTACAATGTCAATGTTTTTACTTCGTTGTTTTACTTACCGATTTGTTAATTGAGTTGTTTATTATTTTGTATAGTTTTGATTTTTTTACTATTATTATTATTACCTATTTTGTTTTGCCCTTTTTATAGCATTGCTGTTTAATGAGATGGTTATGTATACAAGTTTTTGAGACCACGTTTTATCGGGTGACTTTGTGCTTTTGTATTCAGTATTACTTCCCAGTTGTTAGACATGGCTCCCTCTTGGGCTGTGGCTGTCCAGTGGCTGTTTTGCGATCTGCGAACCTCACGGGTCAAAGTTCCTTTTTGTTAAGTCCATGGTTATTACGACTTTAGTCTCCAGTGTGTGAAAGGATAATTTTTAGAAGCGGTAATATCGG